>OZ026595.1:39905917-39945917 GCA_964020085.1 Micromussa lordhowensis
TTTTGCTGCAAATCTAGTATTATAGTTATGAACACTTGTTACCTTAGTAAAAAAAGAATGAAATGCAGCAGGCAGCACATTATTATGAAATCTGTACATAAAAAACGCAATTTGAAATAAAGCAATATCAAAAAACTAAATTAGTCCAAGAGATTTAAATAATGGACTAGAATAACTATCTAGTTAAGAAAATGTGATGATGCGTACCGCTTTCTTTTGTAATATAAATATAGGTTTGAGAGTAGTGTCATAAGTATTTCCCCAAATTAGAATTCCATAGGTCAAAAAAGGATAAATTAAAGCATAATAGAGTTTCACCAAAATATTCAAATCGACATAATGTCTTAGTTTGCATAAGATGCCAATACTTCTCCTAATTTTTTTACCTATAAATTCAACTTGTTTTTTCCAGTTTAGATGAGAGTCAATCAGAATACCAAGATATTTAATGCAATATTCTCTCTTCAGTTGCTTATTGCATAGTTTAAGATTAAAAGAAGAGTCCTGCAACTTCTTTTGAGGTGGATGAAAAAGTATGAAGTTTGATTTTTCAATATTTAAAGGCCCATTTTCATCCTTGATGCAACGCGGTCGTTTGTTTTTGTTTTGAAACCGATCTTTTGTTAAATGACGCACTCTAATTGGCCACCTATTTTTATCGGCTTGTATTCGACGGGATACATTCTAAGCTTCGCGCGGTGTTTAGTCTCTGCCGCATTGCCTTGTTTAATTCCAGTTATATGTATTAGTTCTTCATATGCATGGCAGTGGATGAATCCATTAACAACGATGAATCCCAGCAACGAAACGTTTACGGGTCGTTGATCGATGGTGTACACACCACTAGATGTTTGTGCCAAGCCGCAGAATTTCTTACATTCTCACATATGTACGAGTTGCACTAGCAACTTCAGACGTGCAGAGTATTTTAGAAATACCGGCAACTGATGAGATCCACATTGAGGATCGAAACCATGGTCTTGCCTGAACTATGCCGAACAATGGCATGTACAACACAGTCAACAGACTTGCGCGAAAACAGCTACATTTGAATCATGTTGTGTCAGAACGAGCAAAAGGAGGAATAAACCTATACGTCGAGAAACATAAGCTCGATCAGATATATGCAAGCACATAAGAACGTCTCTTGACAAATGTATAGCTTTTTCAAAGCTACGGCGTCTCCGAAGAAAAACGTACGAGGACAAATATGATATCCGTGATAAGAATCAAAATACTGTACTTGCATACAGTTTTAATCAAACGGCCGGGCCACGCGTCACAATATATAATGCAAGTAAGCAACATGTTCATGGTAAATTTCATATTTTGTCCGTCGAAAGCAAATTCTTGGAGACATATCTTGCATTAGAAATAAGCCTAAACAGTGCATAAACACATGGCAAATTACAGAGGTGTCAAACTCGGCAAAGCGACATGCCGATAACAGCGGAAACCATGCAGACCTATGACCTCTAAAATTTGCTATAGCACAGTCTAACGGCTTAGCTCTACTAAAAATTCCTCTTTCTAACACAACATCAAGTGCCCTTCATAAACACGAGTAAAGCAACAAAAAGGTGAGAGACCGAACAGAGAACGGCAAATGTACAAATGTCACGAACCGTAGGAGTCGCGTAAGCTAGTCAACTTCATTGTACACTCTTCACAGGACAAAATTTACGAACATGTACAGAATATGTACAAAATACTTTCAGAAATATAATAAATGACAACAAGAGAAAGTATTTACAGCAAAGGGATGAAAAATATTCCAAGGATTGCTTTGAGAACAAGCGATGCAAGTTGCCTTCGCAAAATTCGGTAATTTCGTGTAACACGAAATTCAGGATCAAGGTATCACGGCGCGCAGTGCATCAAGGGTGAAAATGGGCCTTTAAAGAAAGTTTGTTGGCACAAAGCCAAGTATGGATATTTATTAGCTCATAATTAATGTTCTCTTGAAGTTGCTGAAGACTTTTATGTTCATAAAAGAGGTTCGCATCATCTGCAAATAAGTGGAATTCAAACAGTTTTGAAGAATTATGAAAATCATTGATGTATAACAGAAACAATAAAGGGCCAAGAACAGATCCCTGTGGGATTCCACATAATGTGCCACACTTTGGCGATGATACACCATTTACAGTGACAATCTGCTGTCTGTTATCTAGATATGATCTGAACCATTCATTTGCAATTCCCCTAATGCCATAATGTTCTAGTTTCATTAACAATATTTTATGATTCACTGTATCAAAGGCCTTACTAAAATCAAGGAACCAGGCTAGCGAGATCTCTTTTCCTAATATTGGCCATGAAGGCCGTTAATGTTCTGTCTCTCTCAGTCTCCTGGGCTAAGTTTGGACCAAAGTCGTGGTCCAAACAACGTCAATGAATGCTTCCCATGCCTGACACTGTTGAATTAATATTATCATCATCATCTTCCTTCTCTTCCTCCTCCCCATGATCATCATCATCATTATTATTGTTATTAATGCTTTTTGAAGATCCTCAATGAAGCCAATTTTGATATCCCACTAGAGCAACCTCGTTCCCAGGGTTGCGGCTACTAGAACTGTTTTGGAGGCGTGGTGGCCTAATGGTTAGCGCGCTGGACCTAAGACGAGCGTTCCGTGTTCGACCTCGTACCAGGCCAGGGGAGGAGCCCATCACAAGAAGGAGAATGTGACTTCACCATGTTCCTGTCATGGGGTTTTCAAAGAACAATCTATTTTAGTTTGAATTTAACGCGAATTCAGACCCCCGCAGGAAACTCGGTGACAAAATCACAAGCACAGAGTTAATTTTTAACAGAAGTCATCATTTCACCGGAAGATTAAGTGGACATGTCTACATGGGGCTGCCATTTTTTCTTTACCGTGCGCGCTCCTGTAGACCGGAGATAACCTATTTCGCGGCAAAAAAAGGCTTAAAAATAGGACACTCGAAAATGCCGTGAACCAAGCTTAGTATGAGAGTTGCACGCTCTTATAGTGAGGGGCTCCTAGCCAGGGTCATTGCGTTGCACTGTTGGGCAGCACACTTTACTTTCTCAGTGCCTCTCTCAATTCAGGTATTCAAATGGCACCTGCGAATTTAATGCCGGGGGTAATCCTGCGTTGGACTAGCATCCCATCCAGAGGAGGGGAGGAGTAGAAACACTTCTAGTCGCTTGCTACTACAACTGGGATGAGCTTCGGCAAAATGGACCACTTGTTCGACAGTAAAAAAATGTTACCTCATCTGGAAGACGTCGCTTCCTCTTTGCTTATAGAAAAGAATTTCGTTCCTGGCCACTGGATCCATATGTAGATCTATGTAATACATATGAGTTATTGACCAAGCGTGAAGATATCAAGTTCTTTATTTGCGTGTTTATGGACATTGACTCCGTCTCGGTCCCTAAACACGCAAAAAAAAAAAGAACGAAGCTAATATCCAGCCATCTTGACCTAACAAGCTTGATCAATGATGGATTTAATATATGGCTTTCAGGGAAATTTTTCTTGCGGGTCACAGTACTAGTGGGTAGACCCAAACGGGAAAGATAGCGCCGGGTAGCCAATCACAGCGCAGGATTTGATTCTCTAGTTCACGAAGCCATCCATGTAATAATATAATATAAATAAGCCAAAAAAAAAATGTATAATTAAAAAAAGTGTCAATTATTTTATTTTTTCTTTAGGAGGAACTGCTGGTGATGCTCTTACTGTTCATCGCGGTCAGCTCTTTACCACCAAAGATCAGGATAATGACATCTCCAAGAAAAACTGTGCTAGGGCCGGCATAGGAGCCTGGTGGTACTATAAATGTCATCACTCCAACCTGAATGGTCTGTATCATCAAGGCGGGTCACATTCATCATTCGGTGATGGTATCAACTGGAAGCATTGGAAAGGATATAAGTACTCTGCCAAGAGAGCTGAGATGAAAATCAGACCAGTGAACTTTTAAGAACTTTCTGCAGTAAACTCTTCACTTGCTGATCAACGTAAATCAGTAATCGAAAACGAAATATTTAAGTGACTGGCTGATTAAAAAAAAATGAAAATATACGTTTTGTCCGATTATTCATTATTATGCTATTTTTTCTCACCGGCTTTAGTTTGCCCTTTGCACTCTTTTCTGTCTTTTCTTTTGCTCGCTGTTCGACAGAAATTCTTGTCATGTGTACCATGATCTACAATGCCTTATGCCCATCGCGGCCTTGAACGTTAACCAAGTTTTTTCTTTCAAACACCGCACGCGCGAGTATAAAATAGGAACAATTTCCGATATACACCACGCGTTTGCATTGGGAAAAATTGAAAAGAAAAAACTAAGCTTTTATAAACCACAAAATAGCTTAAAAATAGTCATTGTATTACGTTCTATTCAGAGAGTCCAGAAAAAAAAAACACACTTAGACTGTGAAAAACCTCTGAAAAGTGACATTTGATTTCACAATTAGAGTCCGCATGTCATTGAAAGGCGCAGTAAGGCAGAGATCTAATGGCAGCTTGGAAACTTACAAGGATTTATATCCAAAAACCACTGGAGCGTGACCGGAGCACAAAGCCTCTTCTTGTCATAATACAAATCCTTCTAGTTCTAACATCCATAAAAATTACCCCTTAAAGCATATACACCTGGATTTGCATGTTAGCTTATTAATCATAAAAATTACAATTTCCTCGCTTGTGATTGGTTTAAATAAGTCCGATTTTCCACTAATTCGCTTGCCAAGTTGTTATCGGACAGTTTGTTATTGGATAGTTTGTTATTGGACAGTTTGTTATCGGACAGTTCAATAAGCCAATCACATTCAAAGATCTAGTTTAAATCAACCAATCACATTCAAAGTTGCAATTACGTGTGTGTGCGCGCCCGCTTGCGTTTGCTTTTTTGGCGGTAACATTTAGAATGTTTACGCCTCCTTTGTCAGTACTTTACTGCGAATTTTCCCCTATTTTTCATAACTTGGCTATTTTTCGTTTTCTCGAAAATTGTAATTTTTATGATTAATTGACAATAGCACTTCGTGTCGTCCAATTCAGTCTGTAATCATACTCGTGGTAAACAAATCGGACTCCTGCGCGGTCGTCCGATTTTGTTATCACTCGTATGATTGCAGACCGAATTGGACTCCACTCAGTCCTATTACCATTACGTATTACCAATGACTAAATCTGCGTTTTCTTGAAAAGGACTTGACTAACTCATTATTTCCTCGCATTGTGATAACAACAAGAGAAACAACGAGAGAGGACTAAGTCGAGGAAGGGAAGGGAGAGAGCCTGTAAGAATTTCTTTAACGAGGAAAGTAAATTAAAAATGTCAACTTTTCAATTAGCTGGAAATGTTCTCCTTTTTCCTGCATGTTTTCTATCGGGCCTACACGACTCCTGCGGTTCGTGACATTTGTACAATCGCCGTTCTTTTTTCGGTCCCTCGAGTTTTCTTTGCTCTACTCGTGTTTATGAGGGGCACTTTATGTTGTGTTATTAGGAGGGATTTTTTGCTGGAATTGAGCCGTGAGACTATGCTATGGTAATTTTTCAGAGGTCATAGGTCTGCCTGCTGTTATCTGCATGTCGCTTTGCCGAGTTTATTATTAGTTTTTATTTACCCGTTCTTCCGACGTCCATTCATAACACCAGATTTTCTGATACTGGTAACTTACATGTCAATAAATCAAGACTGAGTATTCGACTTAACTCGTTCTCTATTTTTGGAGCTAAGTTATGGAATTGCTTGAAACCTGAGTTAAGTAAACTTAGAAAGAAACCTTTCAAAACAAAATTCCTATGGAACGCCAGGACTGTCTTATGTCAATTTACTTTATTATGTGCAGTGCAGTTGCCATTATATGCAGTGCTTTTTTATTAGATGCGGTACTTCTCTCATTATATGTACTATTTATGATGTTATATGCTGTGCTTTTGTCGTTATATGCAGTACGTTTGTTGTTATATGCTGTGGTTTTGCTACCATATGTGGTGCTTATCGATGTCATTATATGTAGTGATTTTTCCATTATACCTACATGTTATCATTCCATAACCAGTGTTTTGTCATTATATAGAGTAGTTTATGCATTATATGGTGTACAAAAACGCTATTACCTCGTGTACATTTCACTTTATTTGCTGTCCTTTCTTCGTTATATCGAACTGTTGTTATGATCTACCCACAATGCAAAGTACGCGTGTCGGATCCAAGCTCCTCGCAGCCTGACGCCGCCATTTTGGTTTGTTTTCGCGGGAAAGTTAAAAGCTAAATGAAGGGCAAAATGGAGTCGAGGGCCTGTATCCTCAAACGACATAAGTTAGGTCATTTAACTGAAGTTTTCCAAAGGGAAAAAATCACACCAGATATAGTTTCACATTTATCCGTGCACGAAATGAATCAATTAGGTGTAAATAACAGGGGAGACATGATGAACTTACGAATGGAATGCTCGACTTTCGGAAACCGGACGCCTTAGAGAGACGTTTTGGGATGCAGAGCTCCTTCAGTCATTCAATATCCCAAAGTCCGTGCTTGAGTATCATTTGCAAGAAGGATTCAAGATCAAAGATACTGCATCTATGTTTTCCGCGTCAGAAAGCACAGTTTATCGAAGAATGCGAAGCTATGGACTGAGTGCCCTCGATTTCAATGACATTTGTGATGAGGAGCTGGGCCGTCACTTATCAGAATTATCGAAAGAGTTTCCCTTCTGTGGAGAGGGATTGATGACCTTTCTTCTACGAGAAAGGGGTATTAAAGTTCAAAGAATGAGGCTAAGAGATAGCATCCATCGTGTGGATGAGAAAGGAGTAAGTGAAAGAAATTAAAGAAGGGGTGCTTGTAACGCAGGGTATACAATGTGCAGGGCCCAAACCAGTTGTGGCATATTGATACAAATCACAAACTTGTAAGGTGGAACTTTGTCATAACAGGTGCAATTGATGGTTACAGTCGACTGCCGGTTGTTTTGAAATGCACAGACAATAACAAGGCAGCAACTATTCTAAAGTGCTTCTTGGAAGTGGTTGAGTTATACGGCCTACCAAGCAGAATTCGAACTGAGAACGTTAGTATTGTTGATTACATGATATCAAGAAGGGGAGTCAACAGAGGAAGTGCTATAACCGGCAAGAGCACCCACAATCAAAGAATAGAAAGACTGTGGAGGGATGTCTACCAAGGTGTTTTGGCATTATACTATCAGTTATTTCGGCTACTTCATGGAAGATGAAGGAATTTTAGACCCCCTTGATAACCTTCATCTGATTGCTCTTCACCATGTGTACCTGGAAAACATTCAAGAAAAACTAGAAATTTGGAGTAGGGCTTGGTCACAGCACAGAATTCGCACCACTAAGTCATTACCAATCCGAATGTGGATTGCTGGCCAACTTCAAAACCCAGTAGGAACAGAATTAGGACACAATGAGATTGACTGTTATGGCACTGAAGGATTCATAAATTATGACGACGACGTAGAAGATGGCTCTGGAAGGCCAATATTTGACTCCCTTTCTTTTGATGCTTTGAGTGATGATTGTAAGCAACAACTGCATTCTGAAATTCCAACAACATGGACATCCTCAAACTTTGGAATTGACGTTTATCTCAAACGAGCTCTTAGCATTGTCAAAAATAGCTTAGGATCCTAAAGCAGTTCAGTTATAATTACCAGTGAATGTAAATATCCACATTGTCATAACCTTGATACAGAAGAATTGTTTTTGGTCTTCAGCTCCTACAAGGACCTACGGACAGGAGGGAAAGTTGGTACGAGTGTTTGTATACTTCAACTTCAATCTCTCACTCATTGGTACAGGAATGCACAATCATATGGTATTATCAACTTAATCAAACTGCCAAATGCATGTTTACAGGGCAGAAAATGGTGCTTCACAAAAAGAGCAATGTGTCAATGCTGACCTAGAAGATCATTCCCAATATTATATTGTTCACTTCTTTGTGCAAGGGATTCTCCTGTCTCAAATTACTTCTTCAAATAAAGAAGTTGCATTTGTATTATTTAGTTTGATTTAATTGTATGAAACTTTTTTTGTACTTTATAGACATTTCTTGTTGGACTTTTATTGACTTTTAACATGACTATTGATAGCTGCATGTACTGCTTACTGAAGTTGATTGCAAAAGGAACTCCAAAGAGAACAGTGACAAAAAACTTCATTTTATTGAAATGTGATTTGAGTTCATATTTTATTACTATATTAATTATTATACTATTTTATTATCCAACTCTGCTTCCTAGAGTACAAATATCGCGCGAACGAGTACAAATAACAGATATTTGTACTCGTCTCATTCCTCCCGGCCGCGTGAAGTTCAAAACCTTGGCAAGTCAGAATGTTGGGAAAAGAAATCGTTGGATAATAAATCTCTTATTAGACGTTTTGGTGTGTAGTATCGCTGTATATTTTTACTCGTTGTTTGTATTTTGACTCGCCCTACGGGCTCGTCAAAATACTGCACAACTCGTAAAAATATACAGCGATACTACACACCAAAACGTCTAATAAGATATATATATTATAATATTATTATATTACTTTTAAAAAGATATTAATTTAACATATGTCAGTGCATTTCATGATTAATAGCATATCAGCAGCAAATCACTACAAAATCATGTTTGCTTAGCCAATAATTCGAACAGTAACTTAACATAAGAAAGAAAGTCACAAACAAGAATCTCAACAGGAAAATCTAGTAAGGTTGTCAAGTATAAAAGTATTTGCAATGTGCCCTCAAAAAAGATACCAACGGAAGTAAACAAAACCTAGGTTCACTCTTCGCACATAAATCGGTTAGCGCCACTCTGATTATATGGACGGAAAAGCAGCCTTCTCTCCTCTCTTACTTGCTCCGCAGCAGATGTACTCGATCGTGATTAATCGCGATCGACAGAATCGACACCGTTCGAGTCCCCACTGCAGTCTACGGCTTCCTTGCACAGTTGTTTCATACGAATTCGATCGCCCATGGTCGCGACCCCTAAGCGAATTAGAGCACTTTCCGACATAGCCAATACGACATGTGGATCCACTTTCTCATCGCTGAATCTTTCCAAAAGGGTACTAAGCCCCAATTGCTCAAGGATGGCTTCCATAATATACTCCTTTCTTCGACTTTCCCGCAAAAACAAAGACAAAATGGCGGCGTCAGGCTGCGAGGAAGTTGGATCCGACACGCGTACTTTGCATTGTGGGTAGATCATAACAACAGTTCGATATAACAAAGAAAGGACAGCAAATAAAGTGAAATGTACACGAGGTAATAGCGTTTGTACACCATATAATGCGTAAACTACCCTATATAATGACAAAACACTTATAGAATGACAAAATGTAGGTATAATGGAAAAATCACTACATATAATGACAAAAGCACCACATATCGCACAGCATATAACAACAAACGTACTGCATATAACGACAAAAGCACAGCATATAACATCATAAACAGTACATATAATGAGAGAAGTACCGCATCTAATAAAAAAAGCACTGCATATAATGGCAACTGCACTGCACATAATAAAGTAAATTGACATAAGACAGTCCTGGCGTTCCATAAAATTCACCAATTTTTAGTTGCGGTGCTGGGTGATGAGGATGATTATGTTGAAGTCTCGACGTTAAAAACAAAAATTACTCGTTACCATTAATCAAACACTAGCCATTGTGATTTCTTTTTTATGAGTTGTTGTTCAATCCATGAACTCGCAGGAAACTCGGTGACAAAATCACAATCACGGACTTAATTCTTAACTGACGTCATCATTTTACCGGGAGACTAAGTCGAATGTCTACATGAGGTCGCCAGTTTTTTTCCGATGCGCGCTCGTGTCAGACCGGAACTAACCTATTTCCATATGTAGACCTATGTAATAGTGGTGCTCCTTCGCGCCAAAGGCGCGCGAGCGGGGCACCAAACCTTAAAAAAACTGGTAACCAATCGATCTCAAACATTTGGTTGTCACGTGACTGTCCGTACGCATGTCCGTACGTCAAGCCCAATACTTTGAAAAGTAAGAGAGCAGCACCATTACCACAGGTACCTGTTTGATATTGGACATCCGTGTTATGGCTAATTGGCAACTGTCAAAACAAGGTATCCGCTGAACAGTATCACGTACGCATGAGCTCATCGACACCGCTGTTTTTTTTAAATTGACCGCTGACCCAATGCTGGCTTCTCCATTGGATTTAGTCGCTGGCTTGAGTTAGGTTATTACGATGAGAAGGAGGGAGGATGTGCAAGGCAAATTTCGGCGCAAATTAACCTCTGGCGCGTTTTCCAATTTTTTTTTCCGACGTATTCCCTACACATATGGGATTTTGGAAAGTCCTTGATATTGCGAACGTAATTTCTACAACGTTGGTTTCGTTCATTTGGTATAGTTTGTTAAAATTTAACCGGAAAAATAGAGAAACTACACGCTGAACAATTACGCATTCACAATTGATCATTTCTTAAAGTGCTACTATGATCAAATTTTTACCCCTTGGTTTTTTATGTTGATCACGTAGAATTCTACGAAAGATTAAAAACGCCGTTTTACCGTTTACAAATATCTGTATTGGTTCAGGAGATATTTAAGTTTGAAAAATGAGTGAAATATGCAAATGAGATTACTGATGACGTCACACACTCAACCAAATATTACATGAGGTATATAAATAGCGCTATCTCGGTCAATTTGCAGCAGAAACCATTGAAACTTGGTAGCCTAATAGTTCTAAATGCAACACATCTACAGCTAGGACAATTTCTGTTCCCATGGCAACCCACTCTTTTCCAGTCCCCTCTAGCCTGATATCAATATTTAGTGATTTAAAGCTTGGAAAACATTAAACAAGGTTATGAACTCAACCTAATGTATTTATATGCGTGCTGGATTATGCAGATGAGGCTCAATATCAATATAGAACCCTAAAATTGGTCAGAAAAGCCTTTAATATTGTAGAGGTCTGGAACCTAGTATGTTGCTATGGTAACAAAAATTGTCAAGCTCATATTGCGGAGCACCACTAGTAGAATCGTACTGAAGAAATTCAAGCATTTATCATACAAATTGACAGAGATATCCTTGTTTATCATATTTGATCGAAATGCGGTTGAGTCTATGACGTCATCACTTGATTAATTTGCATATTTTAAAAACTTGAATATCTCTGGAACGAAAAGAGATATTTGAAAACAGTAAACGTCATTTTTACTCTTGTACAGACTACTTGGTTATGTCTTAAAATGGCTCAGATTTGGAGGATGCGATTTTCGTCATGGTGGCACTTTAATTTTATGCCCCCTGCTCCGTCGCTATGGACTGTGTTTTGCAGTGCGCATTGCTAAGGCTAAGCTCGGTTTGCTGGGAAGAGAACTAATCTGACACAAATCTTTGCCATAATTTGGCCACTAAGTTAAGTGGCCGTTTATTGTAAGATCATCTCAAAATACAAACGAACTAGAAATGAGTACCTTTTCCCAGCAAAGGTAAGGGCAAACACGCCAAAGCCCTGAACGCGTTAACGTGACAGGGCCGCCCCACCCAAAGGCAAAGCAATGCACAGTGCCTAAATGATACCCAACCAATAACAACTGAAACATGATTATTGCATCTAACCAAGTGGCCCCTGCACACATGGTTTGATCTACAACTGTTAGTTGTAAACTATGGCAAAAATAGTTAAGTTATATTTAAAGTTAGTTGCAACGTTTAGGAAAACAATTGGCCCCTGCACAATTGTTCCCAATGAGGCAACTTTATCACAGGATGAAAGCTCTGTAGGAACTATCCTCTAATAACTGAGTTGACCCAGCACACAAGGTATGATGTCCAAATTGGTAACCTGCCTTCCCACATGCAAAATATCAACGTAAGTCCCCAGGTTTGATGTACCTTGTAGGAAACGATTGGCCCCTGCACAAAAGTTCTCAATCAGGCAGCTACATAACTGAACACCAATCAAAAGTATGTTGCACTGTTAGCTCCAGCGCAAGAGCTCTGAATGAACCAAGTGGCCCCTGCACACATGGTTAGATCCCGACATTGTAAAATAAGATCATTCAAACAAAGTTGTACCTTTCAGGAAACAGTTGGCCCCTGCACAAATGTTCCAATCAGTGACCTCTACATGTATAATATATCTAGTACTGTTGGTTACCAGTAAAATACACCCAATGCAGATACACTTGGCCCCAGCACAAAAGAGCTGCACTCTCCTTAAGGAAAAATGCTATGTAGACAAATGTTTTGACTTGCGAGCTTTAGCATATGGCACTGGGTTAAGTTGGACTGAACTGCCGAAATAATCCCCATCGTGGAAGGGCGTAGGCGTATATAACGTAGAAAAGCATTGGATTTCCAGCGCCCAAAGGCTCGAATTTGTGTGTCAGACATGCCCTTAGCTGCGGCCCAAGAAGCCGCTCCAATTCTAAAACTGTGTGTCTTATACTGAGCAACACTCAAATTGCAAAACTCAAGGTCTTCTGTTCAAGCGGCAACAAAGAAAGATCGAGATATTGGAGAGGCATCCGGCCAGCAGAAAAGAGGTCCCGGAGACTGTCCCCGCAAACTTAGAAACTCTAACAGGAGAGAAACTGGGCAAACAGGCTTCTCTCGGTATATGAAAATATCTACTGGATTAGAAGCGTCACTATGCTTGTAACTCCTGAGCTTGATCGCACTGACAGTACCCTCTCGGGTTTTCAAAAATACCGTTTGACGTGGATGATGCTCGAGATGTAATTTCACCGACTCTTAGGGCCGCGAAGAAACCAATGGCATACATTGCCTGAATTAATTTCCTACTATGTAATGAGGATTTTGTGTGTTCACATGCTAAAATAATATCTTCAAGTATTGGCAATGCGATGGGTAACCGAGAATCTGCAGAAGGGTTAAGTTTACTATAGCCCCGGAGAGCGAGTTGAATCATTTCGGACATAGTTGGGTCAAACAAAGAAGCTAATCTATGGGGATAACTAAGTGCTGATATGTAGCTTGCAACTGTAGAGGCTGCATATTTTTGTTCAGCTAGAAAGGCAATAAACAGGGCCAACGTATGAGTCGAAACTGGAAATAGAGGGGTTTGGAGCTGAAGCTTATCCGTTTTAGATTCCTGCAGAATCTGCCATGGACGACGATATGTATTTAATGAAGTGGCACTCAAACTTGCTTGTAATAACTGGGCTAGTCTATTACCCAGTTCTTTGGTAGAAGGTGTGCTGGCAGCGGGGTTGGTGTTGGATCCATACCCCGAGACAATGTGTGGACCTGTGGACAATGTGTCGACCTGTAAACGAGACAATCTATCAGCTAGCACGTTCTTGACTCCTGGAATATGGTGTGCCCTAAAGAAAACATTGTTCCTCAGGCAAATAAGAACCATTGCGCGCGGTCACCCCAGCATCTTAGTGTCTTTCGCGGTTTGCCTATTGATGACGTGGACCACGCTCTCGTTATCAGTCATAAAGAGTACGCACTTGTTTCTCAATTCACTACATCATGTACTGAGACCGACGACAATAGGAAAAAACTCCAGAAAGCAAATATTATTTGCTTTCCATGCATCGGGCCATGTACCATAAGCCCAGTGCTTACCAAAGAGGATGTCATACCCGCTAGATTGTGCAGCATCTGTGTAAAGGCCCACGGTACTCCATGAAAACTGAACTGAGATGAAAATCAGACCAGTTAATTACAGTTTGCTGATTTGCCATTTAACCGAACATCCATTGTGTTTAGTTGTTCCACGTTTCGTCTATGTGACTGATTTTCGTACCTAAGCTAAATTTTTTCTTCACTTAAACTAATTGTAACAGCGAGTCTCATTCGATTATTTGCGGTTGTTGACAAGTCGAGGTTTTAATTTGCTCGAAACTAGAGCGGCTAGAGCGTTTTCATGTCGACTACTCACAAACTTAATCACAAGTGATTGTAAGTTATATCGGAAACGGTATAACCCTATAGGTTTACTATAAGTAATAGTAATAGGACTGAGTAGAGTCCAATTCGGACTGTAATCATGCGAGTGATAACAAAATCGGACGACCGTGCAGCGGGAGTCCGAGTATGATTACGAGTATGATTACAGACCGAATTGGACGACACGAAGTCCTTTTACCAACTAATCATAAAATTGCAATTTCCGAGGAAAGAAGAATAGCCAAGTTATGAAAGAAAGGGAAAATTTGCATTCAAAACACTGACAATGGAAGCGTAAATTGTTTCAGGTCGCTCTGAAAATGAGATTGGTTGATTTAAACTACAACTTTCAATGTGATTGGCTTATTGAACTGTCCGATAGCAAACTGTCCGATAACAAACTCTCCAATAACAAACTGTCCGATAACAACTTGGCAAGTGAATTAGTGGAAAATAGGAGTTTTTTAAACCAATCACAATCAACGAAATTGTAATTTTTATGATTAAAAGTAAAAGGAAAAGGCATAAATATACAGGAGTTTGAAAAACTTTTTAAACAATGAAGTTTTGGTGATTTTCAAACTCTGAATTGAGTGAACAATCCTAGTTTTACATTTAAATAATTTACCAAAGCCTCCTAGTGCTCATTTACAAATATCCCAAATTAAGGAGACTGCTTCCTTTTGCAGTTTTTAAATCCGAAAATATTGTGTTGTTACTAATATCTGCTATTTCATGGCAGTCGGCGCCTTTTATAGTTTTTGCTAATTTTCTGGAAAATAAAACTATGAACAGACAGAGTCGCCCGGATGGACCTCCTCACTGATTGCCCCCAAAAAATACTTGTCTGGCCAATCAGCGAGACGGAATTCGACACTTCTGGAACTGGTTCGATTAGATTAAATGCCTAGGGGCTCTTCTGCGCTTGAAGTAATTAAACTCAGTTTAACAGAGTGATTCAGACTGCTATGGAATTCTTATAACACTGCATTCCGTAAGATGAATTACAATTTGGTTTCCAAGCATTCGTCGGGGTTCTGGCATGGCAGACTGGCTCAATATGAAAATGACACTTCCTTTACAGTCAAAGGTGAATCAGGATCAATATGACACGAGTGTGGGACAAGAAAAAAATCTTAATCCCTGACAGGAATCGAACCAATGACCTCCCGAACTGCGGGCGGGCGCTCTATCCACTGAGCGGCGAGAACTCATGGAGAGCAAGGTAATTTAACTATCATATGTGACAATCGTATTGCATACCGCTAGGATCAGCACTGTCGAAGTCATCGTGAGTAGTGATAAGTGAATAAAGATAGTGAATTTTAAGCCCGGTAATGAAATATGAAAGGTGAGTTGACACTTATTTTACAGTGTAACTAAAACTTTACAATTTGATCTTAATAATTAAAATAAGTTTTTGATCTCTAAATTAATTATGATTTTACAAAGTTTGTTGAGACTAAAAACTTGAATCCAGTTAACTTGAAACAAAGTGCTAAAGCTTAACTCGATTCATCTAACTACGCTTGTATATACAACCTTAACAACGTTGATGAAGTTGAATATATCGCTAGACAATAGTACTAAATAAAATTTTTTTATGCTTTGCTACAAAATATATCCAAATCTACATGTCTGTAAGGGGTGAATGCAAGAATTTAAAATGGAAATTTATTCGTTTACTGACTTTACGCAGCTTGGGTGCAATTTTGCAGTATCTTTCAAAATTCATTTGGATCAAAAACGTTGTCTGTCTCGTCCCTTACTGATAACCTGCTTTTCATTCTAGCAGCCTGCTATGGTGAAACCCTACTGAGAAGTGCTTAAACAACCTTAAGCAAAGTTTCATTTGATTTTCTATCAGAGTATGTTTACACAATCTAACAATAGTAAAAAATATTTCAAGGACGCTTCATAGTGTATGACGCTTCATGTAGTGCTACGCGTTTGATGGACTTCAAGATGAAATTTTTCTTCTTTCTTGCTGCAGTTTTTGTGTCTAAAATTTTAACATCTCGTGTAATTGCTTTAGACGAGAACTCACTGTCCCGACTTTTACTGACTCGTTATCATCGCCGACTCAAAGGCTTTGGATTTGACACATTTCATTCTGCTAGTCTGTTATCTTGTGCTTTGCAGTGTCGAAGACTGAACCCTCGGTGCGTTTCAACAAAGTTTCGTAAAGCTCCGACTTTTGAGGAAACAGATGGAATTTGTGAGTTGAACGACAGAGGAGTTCTGCTGCCTCAACATATAAAAGGAAGGGAGCTTGTACATGACGAAGAAACAGTTTATTCTCAATTTTACGACAGGAAGGTAAGACAAATGTGCTACTATGATATGAAAACAAAACAATACTTTGTGCGTACAAATATTGGTTAGTTTCCGCAACCACAGCGGCCAAGCCCCGAATAATGTCCATTAAACATGTTAAATATTTCTCCATATTCTACGAAATAATTTCACTATTCTCTAAATATTTTTAATATCTTTTTCAGTATCAGAACTATCCTCAGTTAGGTATGTAAAGACACCTTTCGGGTCCATGCAGCTTAATTAATTTCTCGTCATGGCTGATGTCCTTCAGATAAAGCAAGATTTGGTTATTTCACACCGGAGAAATTTGAAAACGCAGCTTTATTTCTACGGTTAGGCCTATCATCCACACTTATCTGTCGCGAAAACGGAGGAATTTGAAAATGTCGTCTTTAAGTTTAAGTGTGGACGGAAAAAAAAAATTGGAAAACAGAGCTTTTCGAAAACGATGACATCACGATAATCATGTGATTTCCCTGGCCGAGTTTTCCCTCAAACTAAAATCCAAAAGGAACGGCGATTGTTGCCTTTTCAAATTTCCCCGGCGCATTGTCGACGGAAAACATGCGATGCGTTTTCAGAGTGAAAAAGCCGTTTTCAAATTGCTCCGGCGTAGTGTCATAAGACAGTTCCATGTAAGAAATGTACTAATGAAAGTTCATAACGCACGTGTATATATTAACATTGCATAATATATTAGTTGCGGTTTGCGTTTATCGTTTAAAGACATCGACTTGACCTTACCTTTTTTTACTAAAAAATCTTGTATGACATTGTGGATACGTGACTGGTAAAGCTCGTTTGCATTAATTTCTTTCATTATCAAATTAAGACAGCACATGTAGTTTGCCTGAAATATGCAATCAAGTTGTTGCATATGTTGACATTGAGTGTAATCTAATATATGAAGCCTGTGAAAAGTACAGATGTATTTATCATAAAATGAGTTTCTGCCTTCCAAAGCTAGCTAACTAACCGCACATTTCGAAATCTGATTGATAATTCCGTCAAAGAAATTAAAGTTAATCAAACTCAAATGACACAGTTTAGTCGTAAAAGTCTTAATTTCGTCGGAATTACGGCCGTTGCCAGACTAAAATTCTTAGGGACGGACCATTTAATAGAAAAGTTATGCAGAGGGGAGGGGATGGGAAAATTAAAAAAAAATTCATGTAAGGGAAGGTGACCGAAAAAAAAACGGCGTGCAAAGAAGAGAAAAAAAGTCCTACAGAGTAAATTCTATTGTCAGGCTGCAAACTGTACCCGCCTGAAGGAGACCTTGGCACCACTATCATGGACCCCCAAGCAAGTTTTTGAGTGGGGGAGCGAAAGAAGAACGCGTGAAAGAAATTTGTGGGGGGGGGGGGGGAGGAGGGGGTGGGTGGTTGGTGGCATGATAACTGTAGTTTTAATAACGCATCTTTTATAGCCGACTCTACGTACGTATAGTCTCCCCGCCGATGTCAGGAACATTGTAAAATCCGATGAAATCTTCGTGGGCCTCTGACACCTTGTCAACCAATCGAATGCAGATGGCTAGTTGTTCCTTGTTACTGATATCTGTATGTGTACACGTCGCATATGACAGAGAAAAGGCCACCCCTGATTTCCGATCCCAGATCACGGATGACATGATTCGTCATGATGGCAGTTATTTTATTTTGAATATCGTGTGAGGTGTATCTGTCTTCTTTCTTCTGTAGCCATTTTAAAAGAAGAGGCTGGTCTTTCCCTCTTAGTTTAAAGTGGTACTATGATCAAATTTTTACCTCTTGATATTTTAGGTGTATCACATAGAATTCCATGAAAGAATAAAAACGCCGTTTACCGTTTGCAAATACCTGCATTAGTTCCGGAGATATTTAAGTTTGAAAAATGTGTAAATTATGCAAATGAGATGACTGATGACGTCATATACTCAACCCAATATTATCTCAAGTATATAAATAGAGATATCTTGGCCAATTTGCACCGCAGACCATTGAAACTTGGCTGGCTAATAGTTCTAACGCTAACCCTACGTTTGATTCATCATCGGTGTCACCCTGCATAGCCTGTCCTTGCCGGGTAAGATACTGCAAACATGACTTTGATGAGGCATATGCGGTTAGACTCCATTGTCTTTTTTGCTGCATCTCTGGACATTTCCCACGCATTTCCGCAAGTTCTGGAAAGGTTTGTATTATAGTCAATGCCTATTTTGTGGCATTCAGACACTTGATGCTCCTTGAATCGCGCCAACGCCTTTTTCTTGAATTGAAATGCGCGATTCTGTTTGCCACAATGCTTTTTTGGAAAGTTGAAATCCGCAGGTTGGAATGGTTCCGTTATATTGATCTCTACAGCTTGGCTGGCTATCGACTGTTCAACTTGTCGTTGGATTGGAGGAGACGGCGATTCTTGACTGGATATTGTAGCTTCTACTTCACCGGTGAAGTTCATTGCTTTGCACATTTTTTTTATAGTCAATGGCTATTTTGTGGCATTCAGACACTTGATGCTCCTTGAATCGCGCCAACGCCTTTTTCTTGAATTGAAATGCGCGATTCTGTTTGCCACAATGCTTTTTTGGAAAGTTGAAATCCGCAGGTTGGAATGGTTCCGTTATATTGATCTCTTCAGCTTGGCTGGCTATCAACTGTTAAACTTGTCGTTGGATTGGAGGAGACTGCGATTCTTGACTGGATATTGTAGCTTCTACTTCACCGGTGAAGTTCATTGCTTTGCACATTTTTTTGGGTGGAGGCTCTTTTAAAGAATGTAAATGAAACATTATTAGACCAATATTTAAAAAACTATGTCTCATGAAAAAGTGACTGGAATTCATAAATTCTATAAATAGTTCAATTAGAACAGATTCAGAAAAAATGGCAGAAATTATGTGGAGTTTACTCACCAGATAAAGAAGGTTTTCCATTTTATTTGGAAAAGTAATCAGAACTTTTAAGAGATCTCCTTTTTGCAGTACTAGTGGTATGTGAAGCTTCGTCGCTTTTATTTATGTTGCCGTGTACCATGAGCACTTCTTCATCCACACAGAGATGGTTAATTTTCATCCACAGACGTTCACCATATTTCTCCTAAATTCTCCTTTCATTTGTCCACAGAACGATTGTCCGCTGACTGGATGCATGAATGCAGACTCATGCGTGTTAAATGAAATGTCCAAGGTTTACGAATGCAGTAAGTAGGCGGCGAGTAGAAAATATTATGGTTGTCGTCTCCAGAGCCACTCGGTGTTTTTATTTGATTCTTGTGAGTTTTTTTTTCTTGTACATGTGCCTTGAATCAAAACACACGCATGAAACCTACACCCTGGTTCTCTCCGTGCATTTTCTGTTCATATTCTGCAAAGGGAAAAGCCCAAGCTGACTACCGATGTCAGACTACTGAAACATTTGAACTGAGGGGGACTGGTATGAATGTACATTGCACTCTGCACTTTCTGTGATAGTCTTGCTAGTTGAGATCGCCGTCCATAAGCAGGCGGTCACTTTAATTGTAATCTCTCTTTCAGTTCCTATGAAAAGCTGTGCTGAGCTGTACAATGCTGGTAGAACAAGCAGTGGTGTTTATACAATCGACCCTGATGGTTCAGGAGCTTTTGATGTTTTCTGCGACCAAACAACAGACGGAGGTGGGTGGACAGTGTTTCAGAAGAGAAAAGACGGCTCCGTTGATTTCTACCGTGACTGGGCCGACTACAAGAAAGGCTTTGGTAACCTGAATGGAGAGTTTTGGTTAGGACTGGACAAGATAAACCGCTTGACCAGCAGTGACACTTTCAAGCTTCGAGTGGATCTAGAGGACTGGGAAGGAGAGAGCAGATTCGCTGAGTACGACATGTTTGCAATTGGGGATGAAGCATCTAAGTACATTCTGAGTCTTGGATTATATTCAGGTACATCTTACAACTTATGAAGCTACCTCTCTTCGTGCATCGCTAATACAAGTTAGCTAACATAAATCAGCCAATAAACGCGCAAGCTGAAATCTTCATCATTGTTAAACACAGCCAAAAAAACCGAAATTGATAAACTAGCTAATTTTACTTGTTTTTGTAAATTGTGAGGAAATAAAGTATTATGCTATGGTGTAAACGTATAAACTTTGAACCATTTCATCATCATTGATGGTGGTCAACTAGAAAGCCTTTGCTACTTTGACCACCATACACATTTTTTAACCTGTGTCATTATTTTATCTTGTAATCGTGTGTTGTAACTATACTTTTCTTCCTATGTTAACTTTATGTAAATAGTATGAAATAAAGTGAACCATCTATATTCACGCGTGATTTTGTCTGCTTTTCAGGATCGGCTGGTAATTCCCTTGCCATTCATCGTGGTTATCCTTTTACAACCAAAGATCAGGATAACGACGACGAGTGGAATGGAAGCTGTGCTGTGATCTTCAAAGGAGCCTGGTGGTACAGGTCATGTCATGAATCTAACTTGAATAGTCTGTATCATCAAGGCGGGCCACACTCGTCATTCGCTGATGGTGTCAACTGGTTGCTCTGGAAAGGTTTATTCTACTCCCTGAAACGAGCTGAGATGAAGATCAGACGAGTTAACTTCTAAACCTGCTTTCCCTCACACGTCCAATGACTCTTTTGTCGTACAGCCTTATAACCATCGAATCATTGTACTGCCTTTAAATATTATAAGTTACTTCAAGAGTCAGATAACAAATCTGTTAGAGCTTTTAGGCACTGACGATTCTAGTCTTCGTTGATACTCCAAGATGATACTATGTAAGAAAGTACAGTTAGCTGACACCAAGTTACTTTTTGTATCCAAATTAAATCATCATGATATATGTGAAAAAAGCTTTGATCGTCACAACAAGGACTTGAAAGAAAAAAAGGCTATTAAAAGCAGTACATAATGTCGGCGTAACTAGTCTGGAATCATCTGAAACATCATCTCGCATTTCGAACTTCAATTTCGTCGCGATTGTAGTGATATTAGGTGATCTTAGGAATATTTTGATCTTCGCGAGTTTATAAACCTTGTACGCGTGTCGGTCCATAGACTTGCAAAAACGAAAAACAACAAAAGAAAACAGAAAATTAAAAAAACTGGAGCAATGTTTCTTTAATAAGAAACTCAGTAGCTGCATAAATGTGCAAAACTGATTAAGCATGATGTAGTGACGGTTGGATAATCTTGTTAGAAAATCTTCCTTCCTTCTTTCCTTCCTTGTTAAGCCAAGGTTCTTTTTTTTCCAACTTCATTTTTTTTACTGTCAAAAGAAACCAAACTTGAGGCAAATCCGAGCGTTCTGATGGGCTTTTTCTTTTCTTGGTAGGGGTTTTGTTATACGGACTGTTTTTATACCACGTTCACAAGTCGTTTTTTCGTTTTCGATAATTTAAGGTTCGAGTGGCGTATAATGAACTACTTCCTAGTATAAGTATTTGGTCCAGGATTCAACTCAACATCGTGTAAGAGTTGTAAAATAGATCGTTTTTACGTGACGTCACCGCTTTTTAAAATCCAAAACTAAAGAGCCATCATAGTTTTTATCCTCATGAGGCATAAGAGACGATATATTTATATCTGTTTACAATTTTACAGCTCCATAGCGTGCTTTATTTGGAAACCAGAGCATTTTGAATTTCAGAGTTATGGCGGTGCGTGACATAAAGCTACGATCGCATTTGTCGAAAAATATTTACCTATCTCTAGCCTTTTTAGAAGTTAGAGCATTAATTGGGAAAAGTGCTTATGTAAATGCTTGTTTGTTAAGTACAGATAGTCAGTCGCCTAGATAGCCAATGTAAGTTCCACATGTTTACACTATTTTCCTGCCGCCATGTTGGTGCACATCTGATGTGCACCAACATGGCGTTTCCATACTGAGCTCTGTAAATTTCCGCGTTTCGACGAATATCTGCAGATTGGGGAAACGCGCAGACCTAAAACTTGGAGAAGTGTCTTCTTTATTTAGTTCCAATAACATCACAATTTCTTGACTTTATCCACTGAATGGTTTTCGATTTATTTTTTTATTGCGTGACAGTGAAAACGATCTATAGGTCTGAATGCTGAATTTGAATTATCGCAAGCGTAACAACCTGTATTAGCCTTGGTCTTTTATCCCCGATAGGTCTGACGCCATTTGGTATTGGGATCCTTACGAAGAAAGAGATTCGCTAAGCTTGCTAATATAAGCAAGTACTCAACTAGAAACTCGCAACAGCTAAATATCCCCTATTTTGAAACTAGCTGCTACCGGCCAGGAACACTTCATTACTATACTGTCTAAAGTCTATCTAAGATATTTCAGGTAGCCAGCACCGTTACTTATTTGTACATCCTACTCGCTTTAAGTGATATTGTAACACTAGGGTGAAATAAAGTTGTTGTTGTTATTGCTGTTGTTAAGTTTTTGCGAATCTGGTAGCAACTTATAGTTTCAATATTAAGATTTAGCAAGAAGCCTAAGAGTGGAGCTCCTGATCTGTCATGAGCCCACGATCTAATTGAAAACCAGTATTGAACAGCGATCCGCTTAAAAAACACCGACCTCCATCAGCTTTAAACCTGAGGCCGCGATACGATCACGGGCTACTGGTCAGCGGATGTCTTGTTTTGATAGCTGTCAACTGGCCATAACGTAGATGTCCAACATTAAAGATGTACCATGGTTATGATGATACTCCTATTTTTCAAGGCTACAATGGGCGACAAAAAAGTTGAGACACTTTGCCATTTTGGAGTACTTAAGGCCAATTTCCCCCCTCAACCCCACGATTCTACCCCCCCCCCCCCAAACAATGTTGGATTTCGTGTCTCTAGAACTTGCTTTTTTCCTAAACAACATTGAAAAGGGGGAGGGGATATGTGGGTCTCAATGTAAACCGAGTTTCAAATAGAATAAGTGAAATGCTGCAATTAGCACTCGATTCAGGCAACTGTCTCCACTACTTTTGTCGCTCATTGTAGATATGGGGTTCGGTTTGTACTTGCGCAGTGCAAGTGGCGTGTGTACGTATATACGTACGGACAATCAAGTGGCACTAGTTTGGCCCTGGATTACCAAATTTTCTTAAGGTATGGGGTCCTCTCGCGACGACTTCGGCGGGCGGGAGCTGTTCCGTGGTCTGTTCGACTCCATGGCTGAGCGAGACGAATTTGGGTAACCGCTTTTCCATCGATTCATGCAGCCGTTGTCGCATCTGATCTGAAACAGAAGCAGTCAGTCAGCACACGCCGACAGAGACAGAAGAATAATGGTGAGATATTTCAGTTTTTTCGGAGCAAATGGTCTCTCAAAACTCCATTTCTAAAGGCATCTAAAGGTGTAATGCCTGGATATCCAGTCACACACTTTAAGATAGCATCAGCGCCAATATCTTCAAGAACAAGATCACTCTTCTTTGAGTCTGGAAAACCTTCTAACTCACTTAACAACAATAACATTCGCTGATGTTTTGAAGGGAAGCGACGCAGCCTACAATTTCCACAGTTGCACGTAAAGAACACAAACATTGTGTCAAGGGATGAACATTTTGATCTAAATCGCATGAAGTTAAAATAATTTGAGAAAGTGAATGGACTGGACTGTTATTACAAAAGTATATTAATGCGAGATCGAAGAAGGCGCGAAAATAGTAAAAACGCGTCACCCGCTACAGTAAACTTACTGCACGGTATCACTCTTTGACTTCCACATATCATTGCCTTGGAGTCTGTTTTCAGAGCTCGCTCGCGTTCTTTGTATTTGGCCGTCCATTCTTCGTTGGCCAGAGGGTTCACTCACTCACTCATCCTCTTCGCTCCGTGGATGGAGCATAAGGCCACAAGGGTTGTTAGCATATAAATCAGCTTGGTCGTCATCGCTTGAAGTTTAAAGCGATATAATAAATGGCAGAGCCTTCTGAGTCAAAACTCATTTCAGAATCCGACGAAGTAGAAGACATTGTTAGTAACAACGGAAATCTGTCGACTGTGGAGTCTAAGCGAAAAACTTGTGCTGCAAAAAGGCTTCTACACTCGAACAAAGTAAAAGACCTGACTGGGACAGCCGAAGCGTTCGAATTGTTCTGGTACGGAACTTTTTGCTGTTACCATCATGTTAAGCTTGATATAGGGGTCTGGGTATCTACAGTTTAAACACGGAGCGAGCCTATAAATGGAGGCTGAGCGGCTCAGCCTCCATTTATAGGCTCGCTCCGTGTTTAAGGTGTACGGTAACCTTAAATTTTGGTGTTCCCCGTTGATATATTCTCGCAGCTTATGTAACTGAATAGCTTCCTGGGTTTCCTAGTCCAGTTCTCTCTCTTCTCTCTGGAGAGGACCAGAACTGGCCTATTTATCGTTTTCACGTGACGTCATCACTTTCTAAAATCTAAAACTAAAGATCCACCGAAGGTTTCATCCTCATCAGGTATAAGAGGTGACATATTTATATCTCTTTACAACTTTACAGCTCAATAGCGTGCTTCGTTTGGAAACCAGAGCATTCTGAATTTCCGAGTTATGGAGGTGCGTGACACAAGGCTACGATCAAATTTGTTGAAAACATATACTTATCTCATGATTTTGAGCCCAGTTAGAAGCTAGAGCATTAGGAAAAGTGCTTATGTAAATACTCGTTTTTTCAGTACTGATAATAGAAAGCCAAAGTAATTAAGTTCCAGATGTTTACACTATTTTCCGGCCGCCATATTGGTGTACCATGGAGGTACACCAACATGGCGTTTCCATACTGGGCTCTGTAAATTTCTGCGAAACATTTCGACGAATATCTGAAGTTTTGGGGAAACGCACAGGGCTAAAACTTGGAGACGTGTCTTATTTTTTATCTTCTATCACATTACAATTTCTTAGCTTTTTCCACTGGATAGTTTTCGATATATTTTTTTATTGCGTGACAGTGAAAATTCCCAAGCATTCTTAATCATCACTACCCAGGCCTCTCAGGCTTCATCACGACCTAGCTGGCGTTGGGACGAGCAAGTTTCAAACCAGTTCCTGGCAGAGATAGAGACGTCAAAAGTGCAAAATTGAGCTGGTAGGTGATCATACTTAATGTTGTCAAATTCCTTCGAGATGTGTAATAAATATAGATTACTTCATAGAAAGTGCGACGTACGGACTTTTATTCACGAGTTGCAAGACTTCGGAAAACGAACGAGTGAACGCAGCGAACGAGTGAGTTTTCCAAAGTCTTGCAACGAGTGAATAAAACTCCGTACAAAGCACTTTCTATGCTGTAATTTGTTTATTGTATATATAGCGAGAATTAAACAGACCCATTAGATCAGTTTTAGTTTTTTTCCGACACCATAAGTTTACATGCAGAACGCTGAGAACGTAATGAATGACCGAGCGTAATGAAAAACAAATCCGCTTTCCAGTCCAGATACAGGCGGACAACAAGCCTACACAAGCTCAAATATAATAGGGGAAAATTCGTAAATACATAGTGAAAAAATCTTTTCGTTTGTCCATAATTAAGCTTACTGTCAGATTCAATATGTCATAGCGATAACATTGCTGCATTACAATTGTTGTTACTTACTTGTGCTCTCTTGCTGCTCCACTCCTGTAGTTTTATCTGAGCCAGTTGTGGTGCCGTGTAGGTTTAAGTTAAAACTGTTGCCAGTCTTGTCTCTTAGCAAAAGAGACTGTGGTGCAAGGCCATAGGTCTCGGCAAACCAGAGGGCACATTCTGCTTTCTCTCTGCAAAATAACGGTTTTGTTGAATAAGCACTTCTTGTCTTCTTTTAACGATTTGCCATTTGCTTAATTTAACTTAAACTTGAATGAGTTTGTGTGTTGTTCGCTAACTATAATACCGTGTCACGAGCCTTCGTGTGTTTTGAAGTACTTAAACCTGGCATTTCAAACGTCCTGTGCAAAGAAGAAACGTTGATTGTGTACCTTATGTCTTTGAGGTGGCGCTGTTGTTGTCGAAGGCCAACTTGGTCGATTGGTTTCCCCTTATGCCCACTTTGGTTCTGGGATTCTTTCAGCTGCATCATAGCGTTGTATAAATCTGATCCTTTCTCTGTAAAAGTATCAAGTAATACATTGCGATCGTGTATAGCTAGTTTGTCTTTTCAAAACCAAGAGATGATTGTGTTTTGTGAAATAACGTAGCCTGCTTTTGATAAATACATCGAAAGTAGCTACATCTCAGTGACGTTTACTGTTCTTACCTTCAAGTTCTTTTGTTAGTTTTTGGTTTTCATGAACCAGTTCCTGTTCCGTTTCTTTTAGGCTAGCGATGATCTCCTCAGGCCATTGGTCGATATCATCTGGGTTGAGGGCAATCGTACACCAGTAGTTTAATCGCAGAGCGTGGCGGTTGGTGTTGTTGGTAACGTTTCGAACCTTTTTGGTAAGGTAATTCACCTTGCCATAGACCAGGATCCCGACACGAGATTTGCAAGAGGAAGATAATCTGTATCCAAGTTGCAGCAAGTTATCCTGGAGTAACTGGAACATCTGCGCAGGGTTCTTGATGGCACGCCATTGCCACAAAGCTTCTCCGTTAATTTGTAAATAAAACATCGGGTCGCAGTGTTTTAGCGGTGCGGATATGTGTAGGAAAGCAGGGTTGATCGGGGATTCAATGAGCTCTAAAAAGAGCTCCCGATCAACCTTCTGCACTTCTTGCACGGATGACATCTTGACTTACGGTTTTCCGATAGAGAACTGACTTTGACGAATTGTTTACCACCTTGGCGGCATTCGAAATGTGAATAAAAGCACTTTTCAAACAGTTTGCGCGTAGGCTATGGGTACACAATGCCGCCTTTTCGATACACTTGTGAGCTAAATCTCTTTTTTATTTCACACAGCCCGCTATTATCATTAAAGGGTAGTTTAAATAAT
Organism: Micromussa lordhowensis; assembly: GCA_964020085.1. Classification (NCBI taxonomy): domain Eukaryota; kingdom Metazoa; phylum Cnidaria; class Anthozoa; order Scleractinia; family Lobophylliidae; genus Micromussa; species Micromussa lordhowensis. The sequence goes on from OZ026595.1 coordinate 39,933,026, forward strand.
AATCGCAAAGCGCTGATTCTTTTTTTTCACTTAGGAATCGGCACTGTTTCTTTTTGTGTTCATTTTTTATAAGCCTTTAAACTGCTGTTTTGTTGCTCAGTCTCAACGCTTAATAGTCCCAAAGGGGTCCTTTTGTTTGCGGAGGCGGAGCTTCGACTACATTTAAATTCTAGCGGGCGATTTAAAACAGGTTCGTTCTATTCCCGTGGGAGAGGGAAAGCAAAAACTTTGGTGGAAAAAATCTAAAGTTGGAGTTTGCGACCACTTTGAACCATCAGTCTCAATTGAAACTTGGCATTAAGCCGTCTCAAGCAACATACGGTCAAAGCCATATGCAAACTTTTTGGTCGAGCACTCCAGCGAAGAAAAATTTAGCTTCGAAGTTCACTCTCATATCAAAAATTCCTTGAAATGGACCAAATTCAAATAAAATTTGCGACTAGTTCTTATTGCGGTAAATTCACAGAAGAGGTCTCTTATTTTCTACTGATGTGTCATCTTCAAAAGCCATATGCAAACTTTTACGAAACTTGCCCAATAAGCTCGTAATCGCGCAAAACATACATACTGTTTGCATATGTCGGCCATTTTTTCTTATTGTCTGGACAGCTGGGAAAATTATTCAGTTTGAATTTACGCGCGGCAGTCACATAAAAGCCCCGGATGTGTCGCGGCATTGTGGGCGATGTGCAAAGACACAGAAAGACAAATTCAGACTGTTGACTTACACTGTTTATTTGAATGTTCCTCCTTGATTGTTGTTGGCTTTCTGGTGTTAAATTTATTTCCTCGGTTTCTTGAATGCCTATTGATTCTCAAACTGAAGTTCTAGCGCTCAAGATATTTTTTGGATATATTCCATTGCTGCTTTTCCGAAAGTGAAGTAAAACGGGAACCGAAGCCATGTTATCGAGACACAAACTTCAAGCGGACGCTGATTTCTAGCCCGCGCTTCTCGGAAGTCATTTGAGTGCTTAACTCTGATTGGCTAAGTGATTCTATCCTGAACGGTGATTGGTTATATTTTCACATGTGAAGAATGCTATACGCAAAGCTGATTGGACGTATCGCTTTTTTCACATGTGGAAATATAGCACATATAGATTAACAACATCTTAGTCTCGTCCGAGATCTAACTCCTAAAAATCACCTCAAAGACAAGTCGTCTTTTCAAACCTATACTGACGTTTCTATTTTAATATATCTCTGAAAGTTAAGTTATTGCCCACAAAAAAAAAATAATTTACAGCTTTAAGGTGAGAAAAATTTTTATGCCCACCAAAATTACCCAAACCCCCTTCCCTCAAAAATAAAAAAAGTAATGGTCCGTCCCTATATAAATTATAGTCATTAAAAAAATTTCCTTGTCATTCTTTGAATTTTTACCATGGATTCTGCTAAAATGCCCTTGTCACTTCTGGGCAAAGACAAGGTTGTAGGGTCTTATTGCGAACTGTTGACGAGGATTTTTGTTATAGTAAAAGCGGCAGAAAATGCAATTTTGTGTCCAAGTTTTCGGCTTCACTAGCAAGACAATGAAATAATTTTAGGATGACATAGTCTAGTGGTAAATGGTAACCTCTATTGTGCTTTGATAGGGGAAAATATCACAATTCAAGGTGTAAAACTAGATGTTTTGATGATCAATCATCTTTATGAAGCGTTGTACATGTGTTCAGAATCCTCCTCTGTCATGAGACGATAGACTTAACTAAGTTTACCCTCCTCGTGAATCAATCCCTAAACTGCTATTATCCACTACGAAAACCTGGACCCAAAATTGCAGGTTTTCTTGCCTTGATCCGAAGGCCACCCTGGTCGCACCCAAGACCGTCCAAACCGACAATATAAGACAGCAAAGTGTGCTGTTCAAAGCTGCGGACATACTTCAATCAGGCCCACGGGCTTCAAACCTAAGAACAATAACTCGTATATACTAATACAAGGAAAAAAATCTTCAAGTTAAAACAAAGGAAATCACAACCATGAAGGAGGTTTAGATACCCGGTCTTAATTTGCACAGATTTTGACGATTTTACTTCTCCGTTTACTCCTTATTATTTGTTTGCACTGAGAACATGTATCAAACACTCGAGACATTGTTTCATCGGCTATCCAAACACCTCGAATTTCATCAAAATTACTCCGCTGCGCGTCGTATTTTTAACTCTCTTCTTGGTGTTTAGATATTCCGATGAAACACTGTCTCTAGTGTTTTATATAATACTTCTCCTTATCGATCAATAACTACAAGTATTATCAAGAATATTCCGTGTACCCATCAGTCCCTCGAGGTTTGTACGTGCTCAAAAAGTTAATACATACATAATGAGAGCAAGAGTCCCACAGTTACGTTGCACGTTAACTCAACAATCTTTGTCGTATGTATGCCCGTTCGTTAATCCACAGTCGAATTTGAGAAAACCAGGAAAATTGACAGAAATTACTGTATTATGGGCCGAAGTTCAACATCGTCCAAGACGGCAACCGCACGAGATATAAACAAGAAATAAATATTGACCTGGCACCAATTTCTACACAGCAGAAACCGCCAGGCGTAAAGCGTTATCTGAAGACAGTCACGCAATGCTTCATCACTGCATCGTTTAGAAGTCTGTTGTTCGATTTGATTGACAGTTCTAACTCGTCACTACCACAGCTGATGTGCAATAGACATATCCCACACTGCATCACGGTACCAGCCAATATAACTTTTGTACCTAAGAAGAAATAGCATCATTCAGAGACGAGGCAATCCTATAAAAAGAGCCGCTATTATCAAAATGCGCGACAAAATATAAAACGAGCCTCCTAATAACAGGCGCTTTAAACACGGAGCGAGCCTATAAAAGGTCAGCGGTTTGCACTTTGTTGGCTAAACACGGCATTTACGTTGAGTAAACAACTCGAAAACAAGCGATATGCTTTCACAAGTGAAACAACAAAAATAAGAAGTTAAAATGCATGTATATGAAGTACGATACCGGTCTAAATTCTTCTTCTGTAGATGCCATTCTTTTTGTTTTCGCTGACCTTTTTACAAAGAAAGCAAACAAACGAAAGACCTTCCCTTGTGCGATCGCATGAAATATTACTTCATGCGAATTTCGCGGGAGCAAGACACGCCTGGGTGAATAAGCCAATCAAAGCAGAGTATTCCAATTTGTGACGGACGGGTTGAGCCGCTCAGCCTCCATTTATAGGCTTGCTCCGTGTTTAAAAAGAAAAAAAAAGGATTTCCATGGGCTGCTGTATTATTGTACCTGTGGCTGATTGCTTTAAGACTCAATAAAGTTTCAAACTGCGCACAATTTCTCGCTGATCAAAAGGTGGGCGGAGAGAAAATAAGAATTTAATTGGGATCTAGATTTAGAGAAATATGAAAGCTAGAAGCAACAGCACTCCCAGGCCGAAAACCCTAGTGTTTTATTAACAATTCGGTGCGAGAATGACCAGGCTGGGCCACCTTTACACTTCGCCGAAAAAATTTGAAAATGAAGTTTTATTCCTCCGGTTAGGCCTTCCGTCACGAAAACGGAGCGTTTCGAAAACGCTTTTCAAACCGGAGGAATTTGAAAACGCCGACTTTGCGTTTTAGTGTGGACGAAAAACATTTTGAAAACAAAACTTTATTCCTCTGCCCGAGTTTTGACCAGTGATTGTTGCGTTTTCAAATTCGTTCGGGTTCGTGTGGATGGGGACTTACATTAGTGCTTCTCACCTATTTGTTCCACCGTGTGAAGTTGTAACTGGTCTTCCGCTGTTTGAGAGATGTCTTGACAGTTTTTCAGTGAACTTGATAGTCTCTGCTTCTTTTCAAACGATGCTTCGGTCCACTTCTGTCCATACTCCTCTGTGTTCATCACTAGAGGCCGTAAAATGTCGCTGATGTTCAAAGTGTGATTAAAAAACAAATGCTTGGATGTCCTGTTAGGATCTTTGTACGAAATTTTGCCGCCAAAGTTCATGTGAAGTGCAGGAGATTTGTACTTTAATTCAATTTTGTGCCTTGCCTAAAAAAAAAACTTGGAGTTAGTATGCTGGGTAACCTTTTCAACTCTTAGGTAGAACTATTGCTTCTCCTCTGGTTGACAAAAATCTTTTTCAACGCTGGTTTCCCTGATGCAAGTTCACCACCTTGACTGTTTGTCAATGTTTTGATATTACAGAACACGCTTTCAAGTTCATAATTATATAAAAAGTTCAACAATACAGCGATTACTGCGAAACCTCATCAAATTGCAGCCAAAAGTTAGAGGACAAGGAAAACCTTGATATACAATCCGATTTATAGTGTATCTTCGAACGGTTTATTAGAGCGATTTTCAATTGAGTGCCACAAAAGCAAAACCAAACTAACTACTTACTGATTACAATACAGTCGATTGAAAACCGCTGTAACATGAGTCAATAAACCGATAAGGACACGAAACCAAGGGGAAAAAACAAGAATAGGAAGAATCCTCCGCACTAAAAAAGATGGCGGTTGTACATTTTACAACAATACCATGCGAACCTAACACAGCCCATAAAATACAAGGAAAGCTAGGTTTGAAGATGTTAGAACTTTATATTCTGTACGTTTCTATGCGCGTTGTTAGAGTTTTCGCTCGCTAAGAATTAAGGGTAAATGTACCAGTGGCCATCTTTTTTCCTACGGTGGATTAGAAATTGAACAAAGAAACTATATTCTCACCCACTGGAGGGGTCCAATGGATTGATCCTGAAGTTTGTTACTTGTCGATGAATCAAAACAAGCAATCAGATTAGAGGGTGGCTCTAGCACGTTGTTGACGTCATGGATCGGAGCGTTAGCCTGATTCTGATTGGTCAGGTAAAGAACAAGAACAAGTTCCAGAGGTTTCCAGACTTTCTGAAGAGAAACGCGAAGATTGCTATCGAAACAGAGTTCAATAGCTTCTAAAGAATGCGGGAAGTCAACCAAGTCTTCCGGTAATAAAGCAGATGGTGTTCCTGTGAGCTCTAATCGATGAATTCGTTCTGTAATCTCTTCGTCCAGCAAAGGCGTATTCTGAGAAGACCATTATACAAAAAGATACGTTATTCTTAGAGACGAAACATTCAAACCCTAAACGATTCTTATCTCCAGTAATGTCCAAATAAGTTCACAATTCTTATATATTAACATTTACTTCAATATCTGTGAAATGACATTTTCTCTTGGTGTAGATGTATGTTATTTTTTTAAATAACTCCTCAAACATAATATCGACCTTAACATATGTTTTTTCTGCCAGTTTATTTCTTATCTATTGAACTTGAAAATTGTGTCATGATGACTCCAAAGCGACGTTCTTTTTATCGTTAATTTTTACTTGCTTGCACATTACAAAACCTTTGCTTGATTAGTTTTGGCAAATAAATGGTCGGTTGCTTATTCCAAATAAACTTCATACAAGAGCAAAATGCACCGACTGTATCGTTCATCTTTTAACTTACGGTGACAGAGCCTTCTCAGTTGCCTCCCCCAGACTATGGAATGGTCTGCCTCTTGAAGTTAAGCCCATCGGTCGCCTTGTTTAAATCACGTTTAAAAACGCATCTTTTTAGAATTGCTTTTATATAAGTATTTCTGTCTTTAAGTTTATACTCAATTTAGTTAAAATTATTATATTTAGTTTTGCTTTCATGACTGTAAAGCGATATAGAGCTTTGTATATACTCGCTATATAAATGAAGTTATTATTATTATTATTATTATTATTATTATTATTATTATTATTATTATTATTATTATTATTATTATTATTCTAAAGATCAGAAATTGCGCTCTCGTTGAGTTTCAAGCTCGTCCCTTATATGTACCTTTCTTCCCATAATCTATATGTCAATTTTTATGTTCTGATTTCCAATTTACTATTGGGCAATTCAGTAGTTTGTAAAGCCTTAATAAAACCTTAAACAAAAGCTGTTGGGAATTCCACTCCGAGATGCAACCGCGTGAAACAATAAACCTGGTTGACCATAAACTATATTAGCTTTCCACGGAAAACTGTTAAAAGATCCCAAACCTTTTGGGTGTTCCCGTAACCAGCATCACTTGTGTCCATCAACACGTGAGAATCAGAACCAAGTGATTCCCGAGTGCTATTTAACGATACATTATCCAGTGGCGGTATTAATTTTTTAGTGCTGTCCAAAGCCGATAGAAGGGCATCATTATCAGATGAGGCTTTTTCTTCTCCAATATGACGAACTCCAGTGCTCTCAAGATCTAACAGAAGGTCCATGTTTGATTTCCCCGCAGTCTTTGAAGGTGTACCTTGTGCAGAATGCGATAGATCATCGGCTGATGCAGCCACCCTAGAGGTCGCAGAAGTTAACTTTGTTTTTCAAGGGTTTCTAGACAGCCGGTTGGCTGCCAAATGACCTCTGCCTGCAGATGGACGTTGTTTCTCTGTGACACCACTGAAGAGCTGAGCGGCCAGTTGTTGTTTACGGATGTCTTCTTGATCAGTGACAAATGAACTGGTGCTTACCTAGAGTTGTGAAGTCGTACGCGATTAGCCGGATATAATTTAAAATTACACATATGTACAGCATGACGAAATCAGAATCTTTGATTATTGCAACATCGTTTGGGGAAACTGTGGGATAATTTTACGAAATAAGTTACAAAAGTTACAAAATAGAGCAGCCCGTGTTTTGACCTGCTCAAACTATGACAGAGATGCTGGTCACGTGTTCAAACTTCTCGGATGGAAAAATCTAGCATGCCAGCAGCAAATTCAAAGAGCTACGATGGTTTACAAGTCTCTGCACGGGTTGGTTCCAGAATATCTAAGTTCTAAATTCGAGGGTAAGTACTTGGTGTATCCCTTATCATAGTGTATTTAGAACGTAGCATAGTATATTTAACAGTTATTCCATGAGCGCGCGTTGGATATGAGATGATAGATAGCCAACGAGGGGCGTAGCGCCGAGTTGGCTATAATCATCTCATATCCAACAAGCGCGAGTGGAATAATTGTTTTATTAAAAACTCCCTCAAAATATAGAAAACTAGACTACAATTAAAATAAAAAGGCCCAAAAAATCATGCATACGCTCGCCATTTTTGTAGATCATGGTATAATTAACAATTATTCCATGAGCGCGCGTTGGATATGAGATGATAGATAGCCAACGAGGCGCGTAGCGCCGAGTTGGCTATAATCATCTCATATCCAACAAGCGCGAGTGGAATAATTGTTTTATTAAAAACGCCCCCCAAAAATAAAGAACTAGACTACAATGAAAACAAAAAGGCCCAAAAAATCACGCATACGCAGGCCATTTTTGTAGATCATGGTATAATGGCTCATATACCATGATGGCTAAGCCAATGAAAAGTCTCGAATTGCATTATCCAATGATCCAGTTTTTAATAATGGCTCATATACCATGATGGCTAAGCCAATGAAAACTCTCGAATTGCATTATCCAATGATCCAGTTTTTAATAATTATCGTTATTATAGTGTATTAGATACACTATAATATCTGGAAGGGATACATGAAATACTTAGGAATTCGAGAGCCGTGAAATCGCATATAACCTAAGGGACTCCGAGAATAAACTAAACGTTCCATTGCCGAGCACAAACTATTAAAAAATAGCTTTAGCTATAGTGGCGCCGTTCTTTGGAACAGTCTTCCTTGCGACTTGAGGTCCCTGAGGCAATTTTGAGTCCCTGAGGCAATTTAAACGCCTACTCGAATGAGATGTCTAAGGCACGGCATTCGTGGAATGCAATTTTTTTGTTTTAATTGTTTCCGTTAAAGTAGACATTAGGTATTAAATATTTATTAGCAATAGAGCAATTTTTCTGTGTTTACATAGCCTCATGGTTGGGAGAATTCGAGACAGTTAGGCAAACCCGAGTAGTAGTCGAGGTTTTGCATAACTTTCGAGAATTCTCCCAACCCTCCGTGTGTTTAGATGAGGATTTGTAAACACAGAAAAAGTGCTCTATTGCTATTTTAAAATAATTTTCAAAAATACGCACGAAACTAAAATGTCACAACCGTGTTTACATACTCTCATCTAAATACACCTATCGACCAATGAGAGCGCGCGTAGTGGCTCAATTATTTTAAAGATATACATGTATATATATTAAGTTTTTAAGCTGACGAATTTTCAAAAACCGTGTTTAAATAAGGATCAAAAAATAAATCAATACATAAATAAAGAAAGAGACTTCACCTACCACTGAAATCTTATCATAAGGTCGTAACTTCGCAGCTCTACTGCAGACACTTCAAATTTAACGCTCATACGAAAGAAAGAAGCACCTTTCGCAAAAGAAAAAGAAAAAACTGACACGTGGGTTCTCATATTCTCTCACCTCAGCTTTCGTCTTAACGACCGTTTGCCTGTCAGACCCAGAGCTCCGCGACGAGGAATCGGACTTACTACTGGACTCCGCTGACCCAGACCGCGCTTGATCCCTAACGTAGCCCCCAGGTCCCCACACGGCCTTTCCAGAAAAGAGCTTGTTACTAGGAGTTGACACCTCGATGGTCTTTGCATGGGTTCGGCCTTTCACTTTGGTTTCAATAGTTTTAGGCTCTTTAGCAGGCTTGGCGTCCTTTGATTGCTCTTTTATTTCAGGTGTTACAGATGATTCTGGAGGTGGTTTGGTAGAAACTTTTACTGGATTCTCGTAAGGTGTGAACTTAAGGCTCGGCTGGGCATCTGGAACCTCTGTAAGGCAAACGGTAACATAACATATTAGGGAGCGAGAGTAATATATATGCGAGAAATAGAGACCATAACTTCTATCTTACTCAATACTCAATAAGTCAAATAAATCTTCTACTAGACCGATTGACTAATATAAGTACAAGGCGTCGCCAGAAAACTGGTACATCAAGCTGCCTATGTACAAAGCTCTTAATCATACAACCTTGTTTATTGTAATGCTATTGCAAGTAAACTACAGACCTTTAATCTTTGGGTCGATATCTCGCTCTCTCATAGGCTTGTATGGAGAAGCTCCATTAGATAGTGCTTCTGAGACTAAATCATCCAAGAAAGACAACGATTCGTCCACCTGTCAATGTCAAATAAACCCACAAGAATACACACATTCCTTTCTTCATTGGGGCTGAAATTTAGAGGTGGTCTGCACAGCTAAAATTCCTGTAAGCATAAAAACCGTTGGGAGAGCCTACTAAGAAGAGGTGCCCACTTATAGAGAGTGAGAGTCTCACTTATAGAGTGTTTTGTGGTTGCGATGAAGACAAGTGTCCACTTAAGAGTGTCCGTTGATATGAAGTTATGTTGGTATTTTGGCTGCGACGAAGACAATTGTTCACTTATGAGAAGTGTCCGCCTAGGGAAGAAACCCATTAGCGAAGATTTTTAACAAAGCAATGACCTCAAAATTTAACCATAGTCTTCGTCTAGAGATGTTATTTGATTATCACGCCCTTTAAAATTGTTGCGTGACATGATGCTCTTGTAGGAGCCCTGCGTGACGAACAAGTAACGACCGCGAAGGAGACTCAAACGACCGTATCATGGAACAAAAATGAACAGCGACTGACTTGTTTTGAATCCACTCACCTCCAGATCTTCACAGCAGCCATCTAAAGGTAGCACACTTTGTATTAGGAAGGTGTTTTGAGAAAGTTCTTGAACTTCTGAACAACGCTGGGAAAAAATACAACACAAAATAGAGGTCTACCTTTATTACTTTGGCAATAAAACAAGCATAAAATAATTATAACATGGCACCTGTTGGCAAACTTTCCCTGCTTGGTTACTGACCTGTCTAAGCTCAACATCTGTGCCTGTCACGTGTTTTTGCAACACATCTCTCGTGCCATCATCCAGCTGTCCAATCTGTGACGTCAGCTTCCCAATAGAAGTAGCTATCCAGCCCTTGGTACTGGGATCTAAATAAAGACAAACCTCAGCCAAGATTACACTGCTGCATTAACAGAAACTCTGTAAGAACAGGTACATGTATGTAGGAGTGAAGAAAGAGAAGCGCCTGGGTGGAAGGTGGTTACTTGTAACTTTCCTATTAAGAATCTGTTGACAGTTCCTATAAATGTTTCATTCACTTTTTCACTCAGATTTACAAAGCGCCTTAAGGACTACCGCGAAAAAAAACCCACACCTACACACTATTCGACGTTATCAAAACCCGACTTTACTTTAACTTATTTGCGAAAATTTGGAAATTTGTGCCATTTCGGCAGAGCCTTGATTTAGTCTTCTCTAAATTCTTCTTCAAAATAAAAGAGCTGTAACGTAAGGAACACGTGACTTCAAACTGCAAGTTACCGGCAAGATGCCTTTCAAAGACAACAGGAAGTCAACACTTACTCTTTCCAAAAAAATAGCGCGCGAAGCAGATTTCTTATTCTACGTCAAATGAACCATCTTAAGGACGGTCGCGCGGAAAAATTTTCAAGTCGATAGATTTTTTTTGTAATTTTTACAGCAGTCAGATAATGTGTTACCTGTGTCAGAAATGCAAAAACAATTAGTGGTCACCGACTTCGTTTCAGAGATAAAGCGTGTGGAAAACTACCCTGATTTTGAACAATTGGCGCACGTAATTCAGCATGGTCTACAGGTGTTTATAGTTAAAAACATCGAAGGTGAGTCAACCGAGGCAAACGACCTTCGTCATATTATGTAGAAGTGGTTCTGTTGCGTAAATAATTCCAAATGTTGCCAACGTTTTCACAAAACCCCTTCAACCCTTCAAGAGGCATTTGAAACCGCCGCACAGATAAACGAAGAGCTAAACAGAACTGAATGGTGGTGGTGATGGTGCATTTTGCAAAACATTTAAACTTCTAATCGATCGACTTTCTTCATTTTTTCGCAGAAGGTAGAAAATCGGTAGAGAAAATGATCCATTAAAAGAAAAATAGGGGTCACCGAACGTCCAAGATCGTTAAATCCAGGCAAAGCTATAGCAATGGCCATCCATTTGTTCAATGATTATTTATAACTTAGAGCGCACTCGATGCATGACGTGGCGTGTGAATTTGCTTGCGCAGTAAGAATGCGCAGAAACAATAATCGCGAACGTCCTTGATCATCAACGTTGGTGTACTACAAAAATAGACTTTAAAATACTGTGATAAAAAAGACGTTTCCTTCAAATCACAATTTCTTTTTCCTCGTGACTTCATTAGGTGATGTGTAGATTTAGGCGAGAAAATAAAAACAAACAAACAACATGGGTACTTTCAGGAAGTAGCACAAGGCAACCTCTGGTTCACTACGTTCATAGTTCGCAAACGTTCGGTCAAGGACATGTGAATTTTCCGTTCTTACCTTCGAACTTCCTTTCCAGTAACGAGAAAAGGTGTTCAAGAATGACTTGAGGCTCGTATTCGGAAGCTGTGTATGAATATTCTCCTAAGACCTTCCAAGAGGATGGATTAAAAAGAAATGTTAAACTATTCGGGTAAATACTTCAATAACACAGGATGGCAAAGTAATAAATAAATGAGAAAGAGGTCGGTTTTCTTTTTTTCTGGCATGTTCGTGGGCCGAGACGCGGTCGAGGTCCATAAACGCAACGTCCACCTTATCTTTACTTTTCTTAGAAAACAACCTGATAGCCTTAGCTCAAGATTCAACTCACCCAGCAAATAACCCAAACCAGAATGTCCGGTAAAACAGGTTTTTCAAGAAGGTCGATGTAGGATAACACAGCAAATCGACGGGTTTCATTGTCAGCTTCCTCGTCATCATTTCCTGTGGATTAAAGAAACGCAACGCATCCTGGTGATTAAATATAGTTGTTTGATTGCCAGTTTTGTTTATTCTTCTTATTTAAGCGCTTTTACTGTTAAAAGCTTTTTCCTATAAAAACTGGAAGCAGGAAGCCTTCTTCTACTTGTTGCGAATCTTCCCAGGCGCAACCGAAAAGTTTTCGATTACAAGAAAACTATTTATTTCACATTTTCACAGTCAAGCTATAATCTTAAAAATACGACATGTGGCAAATGCAGAATAAATAATGCTTAATATATATTCTATTGTATACGACATCATGCAGTAAGAGTCACAAACAAAGTCAGAGTTAAATTTGAAAACCCAAATTGTGGCCAAGGATATTATAATAAAACAGCAATAGAAGTTATTACTGTGGTGAGCATACACTCCATGATAAGAACTAAGCATGGCGTACCTTCAGCTAAGAGCCGCATTAAGTTAATTTCACATTTTCACAGTCAAGCTATAATCTTAAAAATACGACATGTGGCAAATGCAGAATAAATAATGCTTAATATATATTCTATTGTATACGACATCATGCAGTAAGAGTCACAAACAAAGTCAGAGTTAAATTTGAAAACCCAAATTGTGGCCAAGGATATTATAATAAAACAGCAATAGAAGTTATTACTGTGGTGAGCATACACTCCATGATAAGAACTAAGCATGGCGTACCTTCAGCTAAGAGCCGCATTAAGTTGTGTGCCACACCCTCTCTGACGAGCGATCCGCCAAGCTCAAATACCTCATTGATAGTCAGAATATACCACGAGTTGTCTGGCGCATATTTGAGAGCCATGTCAAGGGCATACTACTTACATGTATTAACTGAATATTGAAATAATAAGAGAGTTGGTTTACCACCGTGTGCCTTTGTTGAATATGATCCTAGCCCCGTCGTATCAAGCTTTCGGTGAGGATTATGGCTGGGCAACAATCAAGCTTTTGTTCCTTTTATGGCCTCATCTATTGTTTGAAGGAAAGGGTTTCTATTGTCCGCAAGACAAAGGTTAGGAATCACCGACGCGTAGTTGTTGGTTCGTTCGTAAAGTTGAACCTGTATTAGGCGGCACCTTATTAAGCGATCAGTTTTCAAAGTCCAGAGAATTACTTCCCTTAACTACTGTAATTTTGA
>OZ026595.1:39950917-39963417 GCA_964020085.1 Micromussa lordhowensis
ATGAAAACTCGTGAATTACATCATTAAATGATCCAGTTTTTAAAAGTGTCGCAAACTTTTTTTTTTATAATAAATTAAGTATTCCTGATGAAAGGTACATGCAGTTTACTAAGTATGCAACTTTTCAGACTTACCGTAACTTATAAGAGAGTTGGTGTTTAGTTTTGACAAAGTCTTTCCTAGTACTGGGTAAATTTTCTTGCTTGATCTAGAAAAAAAAATACAACGGTAAGGTATGAGCAAATTTCTGAAGTCTGGGATGAGGCGATTTGTGTAACTGCATACTTTCGTTTCCCTACAAATTATTGGTTTCTATATTTTTACCGTGGACACTGGGACATTGATTTCAAACTTTCATTCCCACACGCTCAAAAAAAGTGTGGAAACTGGGGTTTAAGGTTTCCATGTAAACAAATCTAAAACAGTGTTTGAGATTTATCTTTTTGTCCATGTACCTAACCCTAACGAAATATTGGCTTATTTTCATTCCTCATGTTAGAGCACACGGTAAATCATAAAGGCGCAGAGAATAACAACGTTCATTCCCCAGCAGCTGCTTCTCTTACTTTTGATTATCTGCTCCCAGTAACGCCAATATTCTCAGAAGCTTCATCTGTATCCAAGGCGAAGCTACCCCGTGATAATCATAGTCCTTTGCCAGTTTGCCTTCCAGTATCAAAGTCTGCAGGTTGACAAACCCGAGTAGAAGGTCCTTGTATCTAGCAGGGTTAGCCTGTTGGTGAGATGTGTACAGCTTGCACTGTAATTTGATTATCAATTAAAGATTACGAATTGATGGCAAACAACATTGTGCAGTCTCCCTTAATGTAGCTCATAAAAATACAGCAACATTGAACATTGACATAGAAGTCCAGAAATCTGTGTCCCTAGTGCATCTGATTCAAAGTGCAGCGTTAGTACCAGGGAAACGCACAGCGTGATCAGCCCTAACAGCTTCAGTCTCAGATGAGATCTCTCTCACACCAAGGTACATGTACATATGGGATCAGTCGAATGGTACAATTATAAGTTGCTATTCTCTCAACCAACATTACTACAGTGTGCAAAGAAAGTTGCGTCCTCAAGCCAGTGCAGGGACTAGCCCGCTAGCAGGCTCACCTTTGAGTTCCACACTGTAGGGATGAAGAGCGAGTTGGCAAGTGAAGCGATCAGGCAGGAAGGGACTGGTGCAGAAGCACCAGGAAGGTTAACCTGCCTTGATCTCTGGCATGTGCTCCCTATGCCTGATAGTGTTCACAGGCTAGCCAGGGAGAGTAGATTTGATTCCATCGGCAGCCATACCTAGCCGTTATTTTTTACAAAAAAGGGAAGATTCTAGTCTACTGTACATGTACATGACTACTTGTACACTGTACATGTAGCTTTTGCAATAAACTCCATACCTTAATCAGTTCATAGAAGATATGCAGTGATGATGACACAACCCCAGGATCATTATCACAAACACCTTTCTTTGCAAGCTCTCTCACATTTGGAATAGCTGACGGGTTATTCATGTAGAGACTGTGTAATGCCATCACTGCCTTCTTCCGTACAATATCCCTGATTAAAAAAAAATAGATATATCAACTACATGTACATGTGTAATTGCAGTTGGTCGGTTTTAGATGTATAGTGACAAAAAAAAATGTGCCATCATACATCACTTTCTTCTCAAACACATAGCAAAGTTCCCAATTCAGTGATTACCCAGTTGGACACTGAGAGGGAAATATGAGATCTGAGAGGGAATATGAGAGGGAACATGAGACTACTCATGCACAAGTTTTGAAATCCAACAAAATAAATCCAATATAAGGGTTATTTTCTTGATTGGTGCATAACTATACCATCAAGTTGAAAAAAAAAAAAGAACAAAAACCAAGCCAACCTCTTGGACTGAACTAATTCCAGGACTTGTGGTAGCAATGCAGGCATCATATCTTTGCTAATCAACTTGCAAACAACTGTCAAAGCACAGCATACCTCCATGACATTTGTGCTACGTAAATCCTGAAACCAATTACATCTACTGCGTCAACAAAACATAAAATTATAATTGAGCAGGTTGCATGCAGACGTGCAGATGTTCTGCGTTACATTAGAAATTCTGTTTCTTACTGCTAAAAGGATGCCTCAATTTTCATACCCCATCAGTCACCCTACAGGAAGATCACTGTAAATTCTAGGGGGAAGGGGTCTCAAACTATTGAAATTTCTAAAGGAAAATACGAAGCTAAGTTGGGGTTAGGTAGAAAGTGGTAACTTTCAGACGAGAAATACTGATGAGGCATTTATTTGGGCAAAAAAAAGCACTGTGTACTAATCTACAGTAACTGTATATAATTGGAGTGAGCTTGAAAATGGGAGTGTACCACAGCAATGTTTTCTAAATCAATGTTGATAGAAATGAGCATGGTTGTCAAAAGTGGGCTTTTGTATAATTTGATAACATCATGTGAATAATGAAATCTCAGGTAAGTATAAAATTACAAAGAAAAATGCCCCTTGAGACACAAACCTTTTGAAGTGTGTTAATCAGTAATACAATCAGTTCATGGTTTTCATGAAGAAACAATGTCACAGCCAAGTAGCCTGAGATACAAAGAAATCATGTCTGAAATAACTTTTATAATAATTATTATTATGTATCTAACTTTCATTTCTTGCCTTGTTTCCCTCGAAACAATTTCTGTTCTACAACATCTTATTTCGTGGAGGTGACCTGTCAAAAGAATATACTGCTTCCCTACAGAGAATAAAACATTGTACTAGCCACTACACAAAAGGCAAGCAGTCACTCACCAACCCTTTTGTGTAAAATGTTGGGCTGTTGAGCAAACTTGATAGCTTCTACATAACCAATTGATGCATCATGACCGAGCATTTCACAGTAAATGAGACGGACAAGGTATTCTCGCATTTGTTTCTGGAAAGAAGGGAAACAACTAAAACTAACAACATGTTTACATAAAAAATATACGTTTAAGACATTATTAAGTACAGGTTGGATACATCTTGATTAGTAAATTGGTTGTATAACAACAAAAACAGTCGACAAGTTTGAGATCACAAACTGATCATGGGCTATTGCCTATATTGCACTATAGAGAAACATACAACTAAATGTAAAATACCTTCACCTGCCAGTAAAACAAGCAAGCTTGTACAACAGCTTGAATATTATTTTAAAATTGGTTTGAATATTTTCTGTCAAAAGAGAGATACATGTAACAAGGGAATGACAAAACTACTTAAAGTTGGAAAATGAGGTCATTTTCTGCCTTACTGAGGATGTGTCCCGTTGAGTAAGCTTCTCTTTTAACACAATCAGTTCCTTCCTGGCAATTCGATCCTCTTCCTGGAATAAGAACATGAAACAGTTGACTAATTATCAACCACTCACATTTTTGTTACTAAATGCAAGGATGAGTCAACTTTCAGTTTTCAACTACATTGTAATTCATGCCATCTGACAGGGGGCAGAAAAAAACAACAAATTACTCTGAAATGTTTTTGGGGAAAATGTGTCAATTATGCAGAAAAAACACTGGATCATGCAGAAATTTCAACAGTTACATGTAACAAAATTGACAATAAAGTCCATGCAACAGTGAAACAAAAAGCACTTCAAAGTCTTACCCACTGTTTAGCTCTTTAATAGAATGTATCGTTCTTGACAACTTTGACATACATTTTGTAATGCTTGATCTTTTTTATAGCATTTGTTGACAGGTATCAAAGAATTGATTTATGCTAATTAGCATACATATATTGAGTTATGGATGCATGCGTGAAGTTTGGAGAACGCAAAAGAAGCATAAGAGTTGCTCAAGGCAAAAGCTGAGAGCAACTCTAGCTTCTTGAGTGCTCTCCAAACTTCCCAAGTACTGTACATCCATAACATGATACATGTATATGTTGCAGGTCAAAATTAAATTGCGGTTAAAATGATTTTACCTAGTTTGATTCTCAATTTCCTTTGTCTTCTAACCCTAATTATTCATGGAACATGAATAATTAGGGTAAAGAACAAAGGAATTTCATTTTAACCTGAATTTCATTTTGACCTGCAACATATAAATTATAATACATAGCTTAAAGCATGAACCAATCCTTTTATGACATAGTGACAACTTGGGTGTTAAAAGATGTTTTATTTGTGATTAACTACAAAGTTCTCAAAATGCAGGGTGAAGGAAAACAAAGGTCATTAGAATCCTAACATGAGACAATCAGCTGAGCAAATAGTTGAAGGAAAATGCTTAACCTGGTTTCAACAAATTGTCAATGAAAAATTTGCTTTTTCGAATAATCATAATGAAAATGTAGGCAAACAAAGTAAAAAAAACTCAGTGAAGATATAGACAAACAAAGTCAAAATACTCAAGTTTAAGAAAACATCTTAGCTTTTGAAAAATTCCAAGGCTCGAAGTAGGGTTTGAATTGTTCAGAATAATCTTCATATTGCTGAAACTTAAACAAAAGGAACTTGAACTAAACTCAAAACAAATTTTCCAGCTAAACTGAAACTTCACATTTCATGTTATATACGCACAGCCATCCGTATTTGTTCATGATGGCTCAATAGGAATTAGGTAGAACTAGTGCGTGCTATGTTATAATTCTTCATTATTTTACACAGTTTTTCATAACATTTTAGCTCATTTTGAGTGTGAAACGTCTGCAGCTTAGAAGCCATGCATTTTCCACGGTCTAGTTTCCATGCTCTTCACCTAAATTAACTTGGAACACCTTGAGGTTAAAAATTGGTCACAAAATTACGAAATACATGTAGTGTGTTTTTGTCGCTGTTTTAGGAGAACTACAGTGTATTTTAAAATAATTAATCTCTTCAGAATTTTTGCGTGTAGGGTTGTAAGGCAGCTTCTTTATCACTAACATGGAACAATTTTTCTGTTTTATGCAGAAATAAAGGGCTGATTATGCAGAGGATGTGGATGCTAGCAAATTATGCAGAACTGCACCACCACATCCTGTCAGATGCCCTGTGTAATTAAAGAGCATACCGGTACTGCATGAGACACTGAATCAGAATTTTGAACCATTTGCAGAAAATAAGAGATAAGAAATAAGAGGTTGGAGTAAGATCTCTTTGTATGTAGTTCTAACTGTAAATTCAAGTTAAAGCAAGAAAAAATTTTGTTGAGTACAAAAATGGCTTGTTTTATTTGTTTTATTTTTTGCCATTTCTAAATTATATATTTATAAAATATCAAATAATGTAAATGTATAAGGCAAGGAAGCCAAGGGAAGCCAATAAAGTACTTGTTGCAGTAGTAATGGTGAAGGTACAATGTACTTAGCGACGATGAAGGTCAATTTTGTTGGTGATTTCTAGTTTCATAAAGCCCCAGTGATCTAGGAAAGTTAAGTTGCAAGTTGGAAAGTTAAGGTGCAAGTAGCCTCAAGTTGATCTTGCATAGAAACTTGCATTGGGTGGCCAAACAGACTCATAAGTTTCTTTGCAAATACATACAAGTCACCAAAAAAGCATTTCAAGGCAGATACATACTGTATCCTGTATTTCATTGGCTGATAATACAGTAGGTTGCGATGACTTGGGTTGAGTGGCCAAACGGTGAAAAATTTGCATCGACTTGTGTGAAAATTTGATCAAATTAGTCATCGCAAGGGGTTGTCCTAAAAGCCGGAATGCCGGAAACCCGGAATGCCGGAAATCAAGACCCGGAAATCCTAAAACCCGGAATGACTAATTTTTTTCAAGCCTGTAGGATAAGACGCGAAAAACATTTTTTTAAATTTTTACCTTTAACTATGATCTTGACAGCCGATCACAAGAACAACTTGCCGCGGTTCCAGCGAATCACAACATTCTGTTCTCACGGCAATTACCACCGTTTTCCTTGATACGCGACTTTCGAAATCAAAACACCCGCGGAAACATTTCCAAAATTTCCGTCAGTCTTGCGTGTTACCGACAGATCGGATCGAAATCCACCAATCACAGCCACTAGTGTGACCTTCAGACCTTGTTTACGTCATGCTAGCGGGCTGTGATTGGTGGATTTCGATCCGATCTGTCGATATCATGTATGATTGACGGAAATTTTGGAAATGTTTCCGCGGGTGGTTTGATTTCGAAAGTCGCGTATCAAGGAAAACGGCAGTAATGTATCATACAAGTCACATTCCGTGCAAAGAGATGAATTCGAAAATGTTATTGCAAACCTCTCGGAAACTCTGATTTATTTAAGTAACGTTTTGTAAAATTAAAAAAGAAAAACTAACGCCGTTTTGATTTTCTGAACGTATTTTCAAGAGCTCATTAGATATCCTTCTTTAAGATGCGTTTACCACATTAAACAAAATACTTTGACACGTCACACCCAAACAAAGAATTATACGATACTTGGTTGCTGCTGAACAAAATAATCCTCTCACCGAAATAAAATAATATATGTGGTCGTGGTGAACATATTTCTACCTCTTACTGCTTTTAAATATTTATACAAATTTAGAGACTTACCTCGGTTTCCCACGACGACGACGACGACGAAGACCACATTGTCAAAAACACTCTGTGAAGGCTGCCGCTGTGCGAAACTACTCTTTTTCACTAGCTGACGTCAAGGTTAATTTCATTCCTTTTGAGGAACCGGATTTAACCATATCTTTTTTTTTAAACAGATAATTAACGATACAATTCAACAAATAAAAAAATGTTTTCCGCGTCTTACCTACAGGCTTGAAAAAAATTAGTCATTCCGGGTTTTAGGATTTCCGGGTCTTGATTTCCGGCATTCCGGCATTCCGGCATTCCGGCTTTTAGGACAACCCCATCGCAAGTGCATGCAAGCCCCGGCCAAACAGAGTCGCAAGTATAGTGTAGACCCGAGTTTTTAACTTGTGTCTACTTGCGATTCCTTTTGGCCAGGTAGGAAATGGAGCAATTTGGATGAATAAACGAATAAAAACTTTATTTAAACAAGGGTAAAAATATCAGTATGGCAATAACAGAAAAGATAATGAAATAAACTGTAAAATTTTCTATTTACTGGTTTACATGTTTGCCATGTGGGAGTCAGATACAGAGAACCATTTATTAATGCTTCTCTCAAAGATGTCTAGAGATTCCTCTGGAAGATTGTTCCATAGAGAAGCTCGGCAGTAACTGAAGCTACACTTCACATAGTCAGTTCTTCGTTTCAGTAAATTCAGTTTTTGTCTTGCGTCGTGAAGATCAAGGGACAAAGCTTCAGTTTTTAGTGGGCAAAAACCTTGGACAAGAATAATTTTAGGTATTTTACAGTCCTTTTTACATTTTGTTAAAGCCAACCTCAAAAAACGCCGGAGGCAATTTTCCATGGGAACTTGAGAAAATAAATTTCATAGTTCAGAGGAATTGTACAAACACAGTTCACCAGTACATGTACTTTCAAGTGTTTCACATGAACTTCAGAATTTGTTTTGACATTTACCGTGTTGTTAGAAATGACTTCTTTTAAGAAGATACATTGCATTTAAAACAGTCTCACAGAAGTTTGTAAAATTAATATACAATGTAAATAATCTTGCCATAATAAAGTTTTTGTCAACTTGTTACTTGAACTTCAGGTGGATTCCTTCACAAATCCTTGCCCAGAGCAGATTCATCAGTTTTTTTGATGAACCATGCCGAATGATCCTGCTCAGAATCATCCTAAGGCCCTGTCCTCACTATGCCGGAAGAATTTGAGACTTGAGCTTTATTTCTACAGTTAGGCCTACATGTACCATCCCCACTTATGGAGGTATACATGTATCTATGACAAAATTCAATACTCAGTAATTGATATCAAATCATCCAAATTGTACATACATGTACATCAATCCAAAGCAGAAAGGCAACAAGCCAATTCTACAAAGTCATTACGCAAACAGGCATCACGCTAAAAGGCATCACTCATAAAGGCATCACACTAAAAGGCATCACGCATCACGCGAAAAGCCATCATGCAAAAAGGTATCAAGCAAAAATGCATAACACTTTAAGGCATCACTCAAAAAGAGATCACACCTAAAGGCACCACGCAAACAGGCATCATGCAAGAAGGCATCAAGCGAGGAACGTCTCGTTCAAAATCCGTTTTGAGAAGGCTGTTATCTTGCAAGAAACGAGTAAGAAGAGTATGTCCTGGATTCCATATAATTTTTGTAACAGTGCCTTTTAGCATGATGCCTTTTTGCATGATTCGTTTTCGCTTGAAGCCTTTTTGTATGATACCTTTTCGCTTGATGCCTTTTCGCTTGATGCCTTTCAGCCTGATGCCTTTTTCGAGTAATGCCTTACAACTTGATGCCTTTTTAGCATGATGCCTGTCTATGTGATGCCTATTTCTATTATGTCTCTTTGCGTAATGACTATTTGTAGAATCAGCTAATGTTGCCATTCAGGTTTGGATTGACGCATGACTTTTGTACAATTTGGATGATTTGGCATCAATTATTAAGTATTGAATTTTGTCATAGATATTCCTCCATACACACTAATCCGGAGACAATAGGGCCATTTATACAAGGAAAATAAGCACCCGTTCATGCATGTAAATTGACCAATCAGAAAATTTCCAGACATTCCAGCCGGGCACGCCATTATTAACATGAAACCTGATGTAACGGTAGAAACACAGAACTGATGCCTTTTCTCCGCTTTTTTTTCTTTCTCCAGCTCTCTTTTTGCGGGAGTGGGCGGCTCTGCAGAGGTCAAGGTTCGTAAAACCAAATATTCGACTCGAGAATAATGGTAGCCGATTTTGAAGAAAATGAAACCACACAATAACACGCTATCAAACTTGCCTGTTTTGACTTGGCTTCTCCGATAGCTCTCACTAAGCTCTCGAAGGCTCGTGAACTACTGGAGTTTGGTCCGTAGTGCCCAGTGATAAAGCTAGGCAGATTTGCTGAGCCTTTGGAAGTCATGATCTCCTGTCGCTCTACTTTTACATTTAACCCGTCGCCATTTTGTATTTTGTAGGAGTTTGCCGCTGACCGTACTTAGCCGGAAATGTTGCTGGAGAGCAAGGTCTTGCTCTCCAGCAACCCTCTCCTCCGCACCGCAGAGGTTCAAGCATTCGTTATATCAATCCGCTGTGCGAAGTGTACCGCAGGCACAAAGTCGAATGGATCGATCAGCCCGCGCTTTCCGCCGTCGCCTGTAACTCTGTGCCTGCACTTACATTACTCAGCGGATCCTCCCCACCCGAAAAAAAAACCTTTGAGCCTCTGCGGAGGAGAGAGCTCCAGCAACATTTTCCATACAAATCTTCTTATTCTTTTAAAACTTCAGACAGTCATAAAATCTCATCTTTTAATGATGGGGGCCTCAAATTTGGCCATTTTGATATTCTCGACATGCTTTTTCCATTTCTGGCATTTGTTAAGCTATAGCCCATAATTTTATGAAAAGTAGGTCACGTGAAGGCTTAGCTGCAAAGGGCCTATTGTGTCTATTTTAGACGAATTTGTGACTAAACGATACAGTCTACTTTTATACGCTACTTGTTGACAGATTCATTTCTTACACAAACAAAGTTGGCTCTAGTTCGACCAGGCCCAAAAATTTGTCTCTATTTCCCAATTTCATTTATCCTTACCGCTCCTAAAGTAGAGACATCAATCCATGATGACTGGCTCAACTTTCATGACTCAGCCACCTTCTCTTAATTCTTTAGTGAAAGGCGCGGTTGTCTCGACCACGGAGCGAGCGCTCCGGGTTCGAGCCCTGGCTGGGAACATTGTGTTGTGTTCTTGGGCAAGACACTTAACTCTCACGGTGCCTCCACCCACGTGTATAAATAGGTAACCCCGCGATGGATTAGCATCCCAGCCAGGGGAAATAGAAATGTTCCTAGTCGCTTTATGCTTCCGAAACCGGGATAAGCTCCGACCTGATGAATCAGTTGGCTCGTATGCATACTATTGCCTCTGTAGTCGTGCCATGCAGTGAGGATATGACATCAGATATATTTTTCCTGCTTTTTTTTAACAACCCGAATAAATTCTAGCTCAGCTGTATTCACAACTTCCAATGAATACTTCACAGACTGTGCAGAAATCACTAAAAATATCATCTCGGTAAAGCGCAGATTAGCAGCAATAGGTCTAAAATTTGACATAAATTAAATTGAAGCTTCCGATTTCTGGTCCTGTTTTTTTCTTGTAATAAGTATTTTCTGAGTAAATGGTGAATAAAAAAGGTATTCGTGTTATTGTTTATTATGTTGTCATGAAGGAAGCTAGAAAATTACAACAGGAAAGGTTCTTAACACCCTTATTCACTGTCTTTCATTTAAGGGAGGTAAGGGAAATATTTTGGATGAAATTTCAAATCCATAAACGACTCTTACAACGATAGTACTCTTTGCATTTAGTATCTGATATTATCGAACAGTTTATTTGTGAGTAATTCCGTAAGAACACTAAAAAAAGCTAAAAGAGTGAAACGAGATTCTCTTGCTCAGGCATTCAATATCACGATTTTACATTTGAAAAACTGTGGTTTTTCTCTTTTTTGTTTTTTTTTTTCAAAATCGACTTTTTTTTTACACGACTGTCGAAAGGTGCCAATTGGAATTTGCTCCGAAAAGAGCAATGAAATAGAAGGAGAGAATAAATATAAACATTATGGCCATTAGAATGAATGCAAATTTGTTTTCTTAATTCATCCGGTTGAGTTATCAAATTTAAATGTGTAAGATACACAATGTCTTGGCTTCGACTGACTAGGGCATGGCATCTCAACGTCATTTTTTATTAGTCTCCTGCGGCACCCTTGTAGTTCGAAAAGAGCTTTGGACAAAAGATTGCCGCTATTCTCGTTGGTGATCGAATCAAAAAAGAAAACGTTTAGCCTTTATTAGTCTAGTCTAAGTCTAGAAACTTATGTGTTTAATATGGGATAATGAGTTTGATTTCGTGTACTTCAGTAATTTCCTTCCGATTTTGCGTCAATAAATAAATAATTAGCCTAAAAAAGGACTAGACGCAATTACGTTGAATCGATATTAATGTAAACAGATTTTAGGTTCCTTCGTCAGACAGCAAAGAGGCCGACAAACACACTGGTAGAAACCATCAGTGATGACTAGATGTGCGTTCACTGCACCGTTTGCAATATTTCTAGGCTGAATCTGTTAACGTGAGTGACTGCATACAAAGAAAAACGATATGAGAGCAAGAGGTAAAAAATTGCATTAGGGCAACAGCAAGAAAGTGTTTTCGTCACAATATCTTAGAAACAATGTTAATGTGTAAAAATTCTAAGCATTTACATAGACGTATTCGGGTCGTTTTCTCTTCGCTTTTTGGTAAATAGCGCGTTATAATATTGACATTAAGAATGTCCACGCCTAAAGAAAATATATTGAAGATCACTTTGACATATTAAAACTGTCTTGTTTGTATCTCTGGGAAACAGCTCATAAAAATCGGTCCAAATAGGAACTGAAGTTTCATAATAGCTCCGTTGTCGAACTGCGACAATCAAGGAGCTGAGCCTTATCTTTTCCACTATGAATGGTCACGGTGTGTTAGGTTTCTGCTTGGGTTCACTGTTCCTGGTGTTGTTTTTGGCGGGCAAAACTTTAGCTGCGCACGGATCGCGCACTAATGGGACTGACTCGGGTCTCGTAGAGACAAAAAATGTAACAACGTGTACTTCTATGAAGCCCCTAACAAGAAGATTGAAAGTATGCTGCGAGAAATGACCGGACGCCTCATTAAGCTACAAGATGATGTGAACAAGCTGATACGGAACAAAAATGTTCAAAATCGTAAGTCAGGACCTATATCATTTGTTGGCAATTTGAGTTTTCATTTTGTTTGTTTTTGAAGAATTCACGTTGCAAATAAGTAACTCTGTAAACTGGCCATGTAATTGGAGTTTTCTTACTCACTTCACAAAAAATGCAATTAATTGCACTCTGTTCAGCACATTAAATATTTTATACCATAGCTCAAAGTTTCAAACCAAGCAACGGAATATGAAGGGACCTCTTTTACAGTGTAAAAGCTAATCAAGTAGCAGATTATGGCTACAAGTCGTGGAAGTGTCAACGCCAGGAAGGCTAGGATATCCTCGCGAAAAATACAACCATTTTTGTTTTCTTTTTATCCTGAAAACCACATGATGCTGTATTTTATTTCACAGCAAACAAGAGCTGTGCTGAGCTGTACAGATCTGGCGTAAAACTCAGCGGCGTTTATACAATCGACCCTGATGGTTCAGGAGCCGGCTTTGATGTGTTCTGTGACCAAGCAACAGACGGTGGTGGGTGGACAGTGTTCCAGAAGAGATTGGACGGCTCTGTCAATTTCTACCGTGGCTGGTCCGACTACAAGAACGGCTTCGGTAACCTGAACGGCGAGTTTTGGCTGGGACTGGACAAGATACACCGCTTGACGAAGACAAAGAACAGACTTCGAGTAGATCTGGAAGACACGACAGGCAAAACTGCTTACGCCGAGTACGACATGTT
>OZ026595.1:39968417-39983917 GCA_964020085.1 Micromussa lordhowensis
CCCAGATTTGTCTTTTGTTTTCTTCTTGCGAAATTGTTCCATACTTGAACAATTCCAGTACGTCAGATGAACTGAAACCTTGAAGCTATTTTGCTGTTCATACTAATGTCACATATTTATTTTAAAGCAGCAAATAATTCTAAATAATTGTAATAAACTAAAAGTTCTGCAAAACATGGAGTATAGTTCACGGTCGCGTAGTGAGCCGTGACCACTGGTTGTGTAAGTTTAATAAAAACATGATTGTAGTCTTTCATATTTTTACGTTTGTCATGAACGACCATTTCACGCCAGAGTGGCAAAAAAAAGTTAGAGAAATAGCACGCGAAGTGATCGAGTACAAGGGTTTAGGGACCTCTGTTTGACGCCCCAAACTCTTGCCCATGTTTGAGAGTCTTGTGTCACCAATCGACTTTTTTTTTTACTTCGCTTCACCTATCGAGTTCACCATTACGCACCAAAATTAAATCACCCAAGGAGGCCTTATTTTGTAAAGGTGCGGGTTGTTCTATCGAGTTCGCCATAATGCACAAATATAAATCACCCTGGCTTGAGAGCCTTATTTTGTAAATTAAACTGTCTTGGTTCCTCGTTATACAGTATGTCAGCTTTGTTTTTACTGTCCGAGAACCTTTAAGCCCATTTCAAGCAGTTGATTTAAGACTTAAAGAATTGTTTATCTTGATTGTGACCCAGCCAAGATATTATAATGGAAATATTGCTGTTTCTTTAAATAGATCGTGATCCGACTGTTTGGTGTGTAATTCTAGACTGCAAACTTAAAGCACGCCCTGCTTTCTGGCAGAACACAATCGCGTCAGCAGCGAAACTGACAAGATGAAATACGCCCTTCTCGTCCTGTTGGCTGTCTTTGTTGTGGATTGTGCGGCCGGTACGATCCCTAAGCAAAGTAAGTAGCTTTAATTAGCGATATGGAACGAACTTGTGAACTTCACTCGAAACTAAGTCTTAACTAGTGTGCGAAATCTGTTTCCCGGGTAATGCCTAATTTACATTCTGATCGAAACTTGTACTGATGATGTTAGCAAATCATGATGTTAATTTCCCCTAACTGATAACTAGGTCTGGTCTTTTCCACTGTTGAGTAGGTGATCCGGCGACATGATTTCAGTACAATGTTATAATTAAACCTTCTCAGTTCTACTGAAAGACTGTGCAAAAGAATGCAAGGGAGTTTTCTCTTCTTCTCGACCTAAAATCCCGTACGTTATTGGCTCTCCTCATATCAGAAAAGAATAAAATAAATATCTCCTAAATATACCGCGCGGTGGCCTCATGGTTAGTGCGCTCGACTCCGGAGCGAGCGGTCCGGGTTCGAGCCCTGGCCGAGGACAGTGTGTTGTGTTCTTGGGCAAGACACTTAACTCTCACTCTCCACCCAGGTGTATAAATGGGTACCTGCTATTTGTTGGGGAAACCTAACAAAATTGCGGGGGAGTGACCTGCGATGGACTAGCATCCCGTCCAGGGGAAGTAGAAATACTTCTAGCCGCTTAATGCTACAGAAACCGGGATAAGCTCCGGCAGCTATGAGCCAGCCTTGGCTCGAAGGCTTCACACCCACACACTCAAATATACCGCAAGTGTCTACTCAATCAAAAGAACCATAAAAATTTTGAGGTTCTCTTTCCCAAGCGTGGAGACTACCTGAATGTTTTCACTTTCCTTCGAAAGCTAGTGACGATAGAATTTCTTGGGTGTTTCCCTAACGTAATGACATCGGAAAGAAGTGGGAACTTTCGAAAGTTGTGATTGTGGGCTGGAATGTAGGTTAAAAAACGAACGATAATAAAAGGAATGCAACGATTTGCAAGATTCACTCAACTTCTGCACATCTAAGACTAGTACATAACCACTTGAAGAAGAGAGTTTGTAACTATCCCGGTTTAGCTACGTCCGTTAGTTCAGAATAACATTGCAATATACAAAGAAAGATTTCTTGAATTTGTATTCAAAACAAAAGCGAAAAATGAGGCGACACCTAGGCTTTAAATTAATTAAAGAAAGTCGTGCTCATGTTACCCTATTTGTCACTTGTCATTTGTCATTTGTTAAATTAGATCTGTTAATAAGCGTTCTAAGTTGTCGTGACAAATAAGTAGAAATCCACCGAAAAAGAAACGAAAAACAGGAAAAGGCTGTTAAATGCGAAAGTGACGAGGCTTGTTTTTTTTTATCTTTTTTATGGTGCCATTCTCACTATTTACAATGATTACAATCTTTTCATGGAAGACATTAGTTGTTTCAGTTAGAAAATTTTAATCAATTTAATTTCCGCATTCTCAGACAAGGCGTGTCGTAGAACTAATATCTGAAGGCGCTAACAATTGACAAACGGGTAACATACGGGTTAGACTCTGTTCCCGAACAGCGGGTCTTAATTAATCGAGCTTATCTACTGGCATAAGTAAATATAGCTTGTGACACAGCTGTCCTCTCCGAAAGAGGACAGTGACGTGGCGGCTGTGACATAAGCTCAGGTAAATACGAGTAACATACGTGTGCGGGTAACATATCATGCGTAGCATAGGTCGACAACATTTGGTTTTGTCTGTTTGAACGCTTACACTAACATTGCAAATTCCTAGAATTTTTACTCAGAACAAAAGCAAAAAATGCTGCGGCTCCTAGGCTTTTATTAATGTATATGGTCAGTCATTTTATCCTAACCGTGTCCCAAGGGCACTGTGTCCAAAGGCGGCACATAGGAGATACTGAAATACACGGTTCGTGATGATGAAAGAAAATTCTTAAAACCTTCGAGATAGTTATATTACTTGATTCGATATATGCTAGCAATATGTTCAGACGGGTCGTTGGATCTAGGTGAAACATCATGTTACTAGTAATTGGCAACCGTGGCGGTAAAAAACCGACTGGAGGAAGAAAGACTTCTTGCGTGACCCAGTTTAACTTCGTGAGGTACGTACTCGTAATTATACCATGCCTTAGAAAATACAGCCAGTAAGAATACAGGAAAATCGTTGTATATTCGACGGTATTACATCAAACCTTTCGATCATGCGCCGCGCGTATGTCGCATTGATTGTGTCAGCATCGCTCCCACGTGGTATACCATGGAATACCGCACTTGTCACTTGTATTTTCTTGATATACAAACTCGCCTTAAGGCTCGTGGGTACACCGAAAAGATACTAGTGACTTGCGGGATATTCCACGGAATACCACTCGAAAGCGTTGCATAACTAGTATGCACTCATGTGTATGCCATTCTTTTACTTTTATGTTACCCGTTGTCACTTGCATGTCACAGTGTGTACCCGGATGTACCCATATGTTAGTGGTATGATACTGAAATAGAAGTTTATAATTATAGGTCATGACAACCATATAAGTTCTCAGAAGTTGGGAAGTTACGATTCTTTGGAAAATGAGCTTCGATCCCTAAATGAAGAGACGATTGGCAGTGAATCATCTATGGTGCAACAGGTACATGGAACCTTTTCTTGAGTTATAATTTTGTACGAAATCGAACAGAATCGAATGTTAGTCTTACGGAATAGAAATAAAAACAAAATTAAAAGAACGCATGACACCATAGTAATGAATAAAGGAGCAATCAGAAGTTATGGTGATTGAATTGTGGAGCGACAACAATAATTCAATCAGCGTCATCTCAATTCTTAGTGTCCACTTTACTTCTCCAATACAGTTCATTATTATTTTACCCTGAACTGTCATGTCAACCGTAGATAAATGTGTCAACGCAACTACAACGTCATCGAGTCGGAGAGAAGACGTTTATTCGTTGCAACCCAAGCAGAAGCAAAGGAAATTTCGATAACTGGGTGAACAAGTAGAAGTATATATAATGTAGGATTCGAATTTGTCTGATTCAGAATTGGAACTCGATTTTCTGTTCGTTAATAGACCTTTTTACCGATACGGCGGCCATTTTGAAATCCACTGTTTCAAATAGATATGATGGTATGCACAGGGGGCAAATACATACTTATTTGGCCCCTGAGTATCCCCTGATAGCTATTTGAAACAATGGAATTCAAAATGGTCCTCGTATCGGTAAAAAGGTCTATTCAGAACATCATCGAATTGAAGTTCAACGTAGTTCGATGCAATTCAAGAAGGGGTAAATGCTGGTATTCCTTAGACATTAACGTCATTTCTATCATTGGTTGCAATGTTAACAGAGGGCTCTGGGAGGCAGGCGAATGGATCGCATACATTAAATCCATTAATCGAATGAATTACCTACATTCAAAAAGATATAAACTGCGAGGGAAATGGTTGACTGTTTCATGGGAATGGTTTCATGGTCAAACATTTGTAAAATACGCAATAAATTTATGCAAAAACAAGGATAATATGTTATTATACATTAGAAAAGAGGAGATGCCATACCACCTGTGGATCCAGCAAGCATGGCGATGGAAATAGGAAAGCAGGCTGTTAATAAACAATTAGAGATCATGCAAGAACAACAGAAAAAGGCAGCAGAATTTGTCGACAAGAAGGTAACAAGCTTTCTTAAGTCGTAAACATTGCCTTACAAGGTATATTTTAGTGTTTCTGTATATTTTTTCCAGTTCTGGGGGGTACATTGTAAAGGAGGGGAGAGGTGGAGTGGAGTATTCGTTTAGTATTTTTTTACCTTTCCTTGGAAACACTGACCTTTGTTGTACTTTCTTAGGTATTATTATTCACTATGCATTAGCTTTATTGCTTTGTCTTTGCCCCTACATTCATGAATTAAGTTATGATTTAGCAGCAGGTACACAAAAACTAGTTTAAAAAGGGTAACGTGCCGATTTATTCAACAATCATCTTTGAGATTGGTATGAGTGATAGAGGGAAATCCTGCCATGTCGACCACTTTCATGGGCAAATGAGCAGGCTACGACAACATAACCCTGTCCACCTGGCACAAATTCTTTCAATGCAACCTTCTGTAGATTTTTTACTTCTGCAGTTTAAAGGTATTCCCTTAAGCTAAATAGATATCTTTTCGTCAGACTTTTGTTAAAGAGAAAACGTCGCTTTAAATTCCAACTGAACGAGTGAAATAAATGTCCCGCCTGTGTTTTCGTTATCGAACGTAAACCTTGGTCTGTATGTTTTGTTCTTTGAACTGCTCTTTGACGTCTCTTAGGAGCTTCAAGAAAGAAACAAAAAGCTCGATGAAATGAGTTGCTTTTTCAAGATCATCACATTGTACTGAAATCCATCTATGCTTATTATTGTACACAACAACAATATATACAGAATTGAGAGCCAGCTTCCTCCTCCACTGCTACCTTCTAACGTTCAGCGAGACACGCATTTATTTCTACGTGGCTCAAGAGATGACACAATGTATTCTCTTTTCAGATGAAAGTTAACATTATGCCTGACAAAGGGTGGAAAACAGAGGATTTGTTTGTTCCTCCTGGTTTTCACATTGACGCAGAAATTACTGGAGATGATAAAAAGCCTCACGGGGAAATTGGTGTCCAGCCATTTGCCTATCCAATGGGAGTTGGTGGGCTTATGATGAATGGATGTTTTGGTAGAGACTATCAGCCAGGTGACCCGTGTTATGCAGCTAAAAGGAAAACCACTATTTGTCTGGTAAGCATGCTCTGAGAATTGTTTAATATCGATTCACTTTTCCACAAGCTTTCACAGGCTCTTGCACTTGTCGATATTCTGAGACACAGCACTGAAAAACTGTGGTGGTGTAAATACGGCGAGCGACTCAGTTTACACAATTTATATTTTCAAGGTTACACAATTTCACGAAGAAAGCATTAAACCAGTTACAGTCAAGTTTAATAAAGCCACATTAGAATCTTAGACAAGTTTAAAATCGAACATGAGCCAGAGTGACGTACGACAAATTTCATAACTTATGAATCCGCACCGGATGATAACCAAAGAGAAAATTACTTAGAGTTTGGAATAACATTGGCGGCGAAGTTTTAACACTTCCGTATTCTGCTTTAAAGTTACAGTTCACATGTGTATTGCAGTAGTTATGAAAATTATAAATTATAAAAAAGGCCATAATCGTTCATTTAAACCAGCTCGGACATCACAGCAAGTGGTTTTTCGCTATTCATCTACATTTCAAGTTTTTGAAATTAAATTACATTTTTCTTGTGGGTCTCAAATCCCCCCAAAGATGAAATAAATATAGCATAAATCTGAAACATCGAAAACAGAAGAAGAGCAACAGCAGCAACAATTTTGCCGGTGTTTTTTACTCTCCGCTGAGAAGCTACTGAATTCATTTGTAAATTAAGTCAGAACTTTTTCTGATTATATTTGCAAGAATCTTATCGATGGAGCTGCCTTTATTGGAGTGGGATTTGATGGCCGTGGTGACTTCAGTCCAGAATCAAGGAAGATGAGTATTGTACAAAGAGACTGCAAGGGTAAAGCAACGTAAGTTACACTACAAATGAAAATATCAAAGATCGATCATGCATTTGAACTGCCGGAGAAAGATATGAAGACATGATTGGTCATCGCAATTATGCTCACAACTTAACCTGTTGCAAAATTAAAGCCTGAAAAAATTCAGGCCTGATATGTCTTCATATCTTTCTCCGCAGTTCAATTGTGCGATCTTTCATATATTCATTTGTATTCTTCACCATCTACGGGTATATTACGAACTAACAATATGACCAGCTCCCGGATGGCTCGATAGCTCAGTTGGTAGAGCACTGCACCGGTATAGGAGAGGTAATGGGTTCGAATCCCTGTTGACAACTGCTTAAGTTGTGAGCATAACTGCGATGATCAATTTAACAAATTGACGTCAGTTTTTTATGCGTCTGTCCTGTTATTGATCATAAATTTCGTCATCACATTGTCAAAGTAGCTTTGGATCCACGAGGCGATAGCCGAGTGGATCCGCAGACTACTTTGACAATGTGATTACGAAATTTATTGTCAATAACAGGACAGACTCATTAAAAACTGACATCAATTTGTTTTTTACGATAACAAATGGTCAAATTGCCCGGTCTCGCTCGCTAGTAGTGAAGGACGCTTATAGGGGCCTAGCCAATCAGAGGGCAGCATTTTGTGACGTCACAACCCTTAATGAGGTAGGAATAAGAGGGTTTGTATGGAATAAATTATGCAAATTTATGCGTTTCGCAATCCAAGATGGCGGCCCCTAGCAACGGGTTTTTGTTTACCTTAGCAACGGTGACGCAGTAACACATACACAGGAAGTTGTCTTGACTGATTTTTTTAATGGAAGACAAAACTGTACAAGATTTAAGTGTCCTTCGTGTATCCGTAGGGATACGATTTGAAAGTGTTCGGGTCTACGACGCGTTTGTCGAAGACGAGTCCGTAGCGTTTGGTGCGTGTGATGATTCGTAGATGTTTGGTGGCTGGGTTTCTCCAGAAGAAATTGGGGTTGACGACGTCGACGTTGCGTCGTTCATCGAGAGGTTGTTGGATCTCGTCGAGGAGGTTTTGGCGCATGACGTTGTAGTTGAGTTGTTGAGCTCCACGGACATTGAGGGTGAATCCTCTGACTTTGCAGCAGGTTTTGCCGTGTAGGGTTTTGTAGCCGTAATTTTTGGGACCAGCTGACGTGAATTCGGTGATGATGTCGTCGTCGTCGAGTTCGTTGGTCATGTCCCCTAGGTAGTCTCCTAGAGCAATGTCTGGTTGACCTGGCCTGGCGGTGTAGATGACAGAATCGGTGTCAAAGTAGAGAACACGCTGTTGCAGTTGTTCCAAGTAGGTGTAGAGCTTGAGTCGTGCGTGACAGGTGGTGAAAGCGGCGACGAAGATGTTGACGCGACCGTTGTCGGGTTGATTGTCCTTGAGGTTGGAGTGAACGACTTCGAGCGTGTCGTCGTTGGAGAGTCGTACTTGGTGGATGACGTTGAACGTATCGGAGACCAAGGCGAAGAGTTCGTGTGGCGTGTGAACGACTTCGGTGGTGGGTTTGTGTAGATTTTCTCCGAACTTGCCCCAGAAGCTGTTGAGCATGAGTTTGGCCGTGGCTTTTCGTCCTGGATTCTTGACGATGAGATTGGGGTCGAGATCGATGCCTTCTCTCTGTTTGTATCTCTGCACGTACATGGCTTTGTCTTCGGGGGTGGTGGCCCAAGCAGGATATCCGGCGGACTCTTGCTTGATCTTGAGCCAAGTGTTGACGTAATCCGCGAAGAGTCCCTTTTGGCGTTGTTCGGGAGGGAAGTGATAGACTTCATGTATCTTGATCAGAGTGTAGCCCACTTCCACGGCTTTTTGGATTTCGGGGGTGCACCATTCTCCGCGCAGCATGCGTTGCTGGGGTGTGTGTCTGCAGAGGCACGATTTTTCCAAGAGGGGTTTGGTCATCTCTTCTTCCATGCACGCTTGACATAGTGGGAAGGTGAGTTTGCCCTTGTGCCTGTGGGGCAAGACGGGATGATAGAGTCCTTGTGGTGGTGAGATGTCTACTTTGGCCATCCCGAAGTAGTGGTGAATGTCTTGATCGTCGGGGTTGACGAGGACTGTTGGGTGTCCGACAGGGTACTCTTGCGTCTTGTTGACCCATGGGTACAAGGACGTGACGTCGATGTACTTGATCTTTTCGCCGACTCTTCTCTCGGCCACGTGATGCAGTTTGACAGCATTCGTGCGTCCACCGAAGAAAGCGTTTCTGGGTTGGAGCGGTTCGACGAGTTCCAAGGTGTCGAGGAACTGCCGGAGATCTGGGTTGGTTTTCACGTCTTGATCCCAGTCACACTCCCACATGATTTTGACGACACAGCCACGTTGTCTCAGGGCTTTTTGTTTCATGAGCGTGGCTTCGTAGACTTCTTGGAGGGTGCGGTCAGTGTGACAGATGGGAAATCGGTTGCGGCTCCAGGGAAAGCAGCGCAGACAGCCGTGCCATAAACAGCCATTGAATTCGTAGACGGTGGGTCGTTGAGTGACGGGATCGCAGGGATCGAACCCGTCCACTAGATATCTGTCAAACACGCGCACTTCCCCTCCGTTTCGTACAGTGCGGATGCGATCGCCTGGGGTGGGATGTTGAAGTCGTAGTTGGTGTTCTTGCCAGGCTAGCCATTTGAGGGCTTTGATGGATTGGTTGGATCGGGACCCGTGCCATCCACGAGGCGGTTCAGAAGCGATCTTGTTGATGGGGACGAGTTTCTTGCGCCAGAACCGGTTGCAGGCAGAGGCGATGGTGACGCACTTTTCCATGGGATCAAAGTCGGCTTTCTGATTGAATTCTTTGCGGAATTTTCTGCATCCTGCTTTGAGGAGTTTGACGTCGGACTCGCAATAGGCTAGCATTTCTCGCTGCAGGATGAACTGGTAGTTGGCAGCGACTTTTTCAGCGTGCCAACGTTCAAACTCGGTTTTTTTCTTGGCGGACATGCCGTCGGGATCGTAATGGGAAGCATCTAGCATGGGTCCTTCGTAGTCTTGATTTTCCAAGGTGTTGAATTTGTGCGGGAAGAATCCCTTGCACAGTTCCTCAATTCCGAAGGTAGCAGTAAAGTTGGCGAGTGAGAACGGGAGAAAGCATAGGGAGTCCTTGAACGTCAAGCGGTCTGACTGGAAGGAA
The DNA here is from genome assembly GCA_964020085.1 of Micromussa lordhowensis. NCBI lineage: Eukaryota > Metazoa > Cnidaria > Anthozoa > Scleractinia > Lobophylliidae > Micromussa > Micromussa lordhowensis. Next base: position 39,977,992 of record OZ026595.1, read on the forward strand.
AGAATCTTGGTGCCCACTGTGATCTGGTTTTTGACTTCACGGTGTTGAGTGTAACAATATTGTAGGAGAAACATACCGTCGTATCCTTTCAGGTTGTGGAAGATAGCTATGACATTTCTGTCATCTCCATCTTGGTCCGTAGCTATCTCCTCTAGCCAGTGAAAGAACTCCGTGGTGCAGTCGGGTCCGTAAAATGAGACTGTATCGTCTTCCTCGTCGGTCTCGGCGCAGAGAAGAATGGGTGTTTGATTTCCCTCGGCATCCGTGATGGCTTCGTAGTCGCAGTAGACTTGGAGTGGAGGGTCTCGTTGTACCCACACGCGAGTGTCAGGATCATTGGGGGTCGGTTCGAGCATTGTTCGTGTGCCCACTTCATCGCGCGACACACGTTTCCATTTGGGATCGTCCTCACTTTCAGGTAGCCGTTGAATGTGGCATTGGTGCGTGGCCACGTGCACATTCTTTTCGCAGATGTGACATTCTCCCCATCCGCACTTGTGAGCCGGGGCGCGACGGTTTCCGCCACGACGTACTTTGTCGTCCAGTTCGTACACGTGACGGCAGTCGGGGCATTTCTTGAGGGAGTCACAGATGGATTTGATGTGGAGACTCCGACGTTGCAGGTGGTAGTTGTAGCACTGGTCACCGAAAAATTTGCGGTGACATAGGGGGCAGACGGAGGTTGGGGTAGGAAACTGTCCAGGTTCTAAGGGTCGTTTGGCCTCTAGGAAATCGGGACAGTCCAAGCGTTTGCAGGAGGTGCAGCGTTTGCCTTTACAGGGATGACGACGGAAGTCTTCGTGATCGTATCCCCGGTTGCAATCGTCGCAGAAATAGGATTTGTTGAGGAATCCAGTGAAAGATTTGCAGCCATCGTAGTGATTGTCTTCCTTGATGAGTCGTATGATCTTGCCTGTGGGGGTGGCGGGGTTACCAGCAAAGATGATCATGTGCGGTGGATCAATGGACACGACTTTGATCTGGTAGTCGGGCAAGGAGGCTTGAAATTGTGTGAGTTCGGGGATTGCGCAGGGTCCTTCGGGGACTCCAGCAAGCTGGTGAAGTTCCTTGGCGAGTCGTTCTTGGACGGTGCGTCCTTGTTTGAGGTTGTGGTACTCTTGGTTGCGGACATCTCCGTCAGCGTCTGCCAAGGCTTTCATAGTGACGATGGCCCTGGCACAACAGAGGTTGTCCTTATTCTTGATGGTGATGCGTGACCTTTTCGCGATATTCCGAACAGCCGCACAGCTCGGCTTGTATCGTTTTCCATTCCCGCTGCCTGGCCCTGGGGTGCGTATGAAGGTGGTTTCCATGCTGAAGGTGTCGTCGGGGGCGAATTCTTCGTTGGAATTGAGTTTGGCCGCGAGGGTCTGGAGATAGGTATCTAGTCTTTCACTGCCTTGCACGAATTCACTTACGGTGAAGATGGTGGATTGGAAGGCGTGCGTGAAAGCACTGGATTGCATGGAAAAGTGGACCGTGGAATGAGGGGTCAGGGTGTTGTCTGCGTCAATCTGTCGTTGGATGGACCTCCGTAACGCGTGGGTCAGTTCTTGTCCTATGTTGTCGTTGGGGGTACTGTCTCTCTGCTGTCGCAGCGTGGCTTCGTAGCGTTGTTTGTTTAGGGCATTTCTCCAATTTCGTCGGGCTCCGACGGGTTGTAGGTCGAATTCAAGGAGGGGATTGGTACCTGCTCCTCCACCGACCATGACAGGATCTAGGGCTGGATCAAAGATCCATTCGTCATCGTCATCGGGGAACGCCTCATCGTGAGTGCGACGAAGTGTGTTCTGAGATGAAAAAAGAAAAAAGAGTCTGTTTTCAATGAACATGTTTTTATTTGACAATGACCTTAAAGTTCTAGTGTGTCGTCACTTAAATCTTCCCATTGGCGAGCAATGTCCCTTTTCACGCGAGAGAGAGATCTGTTGTGGGCGTCCTTAATGCTGTACCCCAAAAATTTGACATAAGTTTCATTATCAATTGTGTAATGGCCCTTGACGACCAGGTGTTGGTTAATCAGACCCGCTTTTTGACTGTCTTCTTTTCCAGGACAATAGTCAGCGGCACAGTGATGCAAGGAGCATTTGATGTGCCCTATTCCCCAGTCGTCTTTCAATTTATGGTAATCCAGGATTTCTTCGAGCAAGAGTTTCCGTGGGGTGATTTTGCGCAAGTCAAGGATGGTTTGCCACGTTGAAAGTGAATGGATGTAGTGTTCAATCTCTGGTGGTAACCGATCCCAGTAACTCTGAGAATAGAACAAGGTAGTCTGAATCACATTTGTTCAATTGAACCTCTCCATTTGAGAGTAAACTCTCTCATTTTGAGCTCAATGTGCGATTTCGCGTGAGGCAATCTGTTGTGGGCGTGACTTATGCTGTACCCCAGAAATTCACCGTAAGTTTCATGTTCAAAGAAATTTGTGTAATGGGCAGTGATAACCATGTGCTTGTTTATCAGACCCGCCTTCAGGTTGTCTCCTTTTCCAGGGCACCATCGATCATAACAGTGATGCAAGGTGCATTTGATGTGTCCCATCCCCCAGTCACTTTTCAGTTTGTGGTAATCCAGGATTTCTTTGAGCAAGAGTCTACGGGGTGTAATTTTGCGCAAGTCAAGGATGGTTTGCCACGTTGAAAGTGAATGAATGTAGTGTTCAATCTCTGGCGGTAACCGATCCCAGTAACTCTAAGAAGAGAGCAAGGTGTGACCAATGGGGTCTCAAGAAAGAAGGATCACACTTGGTTGCCTTAAGTACTCACTTGTTCATAGTCATCCATGTGGTCATTTAACTCTCTATCTGTCAGCTCAGCCATGTTCACTGTCCGAGGTGGAGCACTGAAAATGCGGTGATTCCGTCAGCGTGCGCGTTTTTATGCTATCGTCCGAATTGGACCCCAGTCTCTCTCGATTGGGGTCCAGTCCCCTGTCGGTTGTGAGAAGGGGGGATACCCCCCCATCCCCCCGGTGGTCGATTTTACCACGTGACGATTTCCTGCGCTCTGATTGGTTGCGTTTATTTCTATAAAGGCCGTGCCTCTGCGATCTTGTTTTTCAGCGATGTGCGATGGCAGAGTTGAGACGCAGTAGACGGCTTCGCGGTCTTGCACCGGAGGAATCTCCGCTTGAGCAGGTCTGCTTCATTTGTCAGAGAGGTATTGACATCAACACGGTGTCGAGATGTCAATGCACTCCGTGTTGCGGTGTGTTCATGCACAAACCTTGTTACCGTCAGATGGTGCAGACGGTACCCACTTGCGGTAATTGTCGCCACGAGAATGAGGAGTACCAACGTGAAGTGATTTTGGAGACGGATGAAGAGCTTGAATCGGATGATGACCCGTTTGAGATAGGTACGCTTCATCACGATGTGATGGGTAGAGTTATGCGAGAACTGCTCCGATACAGAAATGAACAGAGGTTCGCTCGCACTCACTATTACGGGTCCGTGTTTTGGAGGGAGTTACCGTACGTGCTGGATGCGGGTATCTGGCTGGACTATTACCATAAGCTGGAGGAATTCATGAGACTATTCCCTCGCTATCATTTGTATGTGCATGGACGTGTGAGCTTACCCGTGGATTCCACGATTGTCATGAGACGAGCCGTGTATAAGATGATCGTGTTCAATACGCCCTATGCTGTGTTCCACACGACGCGCGGGTTCGAATTTAGACTGTTGTTTGTCCGAGACGATAGTTCGAACACTGTACGAGTCGATCATCTTAGTTTGTTGCCTCACTCCGGAGGCCCGTCACTGTATCGGGATGATTTCTTAATTTTCGATTTTTGATTTTTTCTGTAGAGACCGAGATTCGACGTAGAAACAGGAATTATCAGTTGGTGTATGATGTGATTCTTGGATACAGAGATGAGGCTCGCCCCTTCCAAACGCATAATTCATTGACTCCGCGCACATGGTCCATCCTACCCGCACGCCTTTCGCCAGTGGTGTGGTTCCAGTACTATCAGGCAGTGGAGTGTTTTGTGCGCGACCACGGCGTTCGGAGAGTGTACATTCATGGCACTGTGTTTGTGCCTTTTGAAACCTTGTTGCATATCGAGTCGCGAAAGGCCGTGTATAACATGTTTTTTTTCAATACGCCTAGGGCGCTTTGGGCACTCCTTAGGTTCAGGTTGTTTTTCGTGGCCTCAACGGCCGTTGAGGATCAGATGAGCATTGAAAGACTCGGACTGACTTGTATAGCTTCGGCTTCCAAGTATCCGAGTAGTGGTTACCTATTTGAATTGTAACACAAGTCAATTTGTAACAACAACGATCTGTAACACTTTTATTGTTTCTGTTGCAAAATAAAAATTACAATTTGAATCGTTTCTTGGTCTGCATGATCTTCTTTACGATGCGTTCTGTCACTGTTTTTCGAGGTAGTTTGTCAATGGACTTGATCATTTTTGTGTCCGCTTTCCACTTGTCTTGTAAATTCTTGGCCTTGGAGTAATCGATGTCGTGTTGTTTGGCGATTCGATCCAATCGGTTGATCCCAGGATCTCCCCGTGCCAGGCGTTTCTTCAATTTCGTGCCAGGTCCCATGTATTGATAACCAGGCCAATGGAACTCAATCCCCGTCTTTCCCAACCATTTTTGAATGTCAAGACCTCCACTCCTCCTCCTCCTCTTCGTTTTTTTAATCGCTTTCTTCTTCGTCGGTGTCATACCGAAGTGGACCTCTCAGACTTCCTTGGGGATCCCAATCTTCCCAACCTGAGGAGGGGTTTTTATGTGAATTTATGAGTCGTTTTTTGACAACAACGAACAACACTTTTATTCCTAACCTGAGGAGGGTTGTAACTTTTCCACTTCTGTCTTTCGTTTCGGTCGTTTCCCTTTTGTGAGTGATTTCAGGGCACCGTCCACGGCTCCCTCCAAGCTTTTTCGGAACACTCCCTTGGACTTGCGAGAGGGTTTTGAAGCTTTGGTGGTAGTGGGTGCCTTACTTAAGGGTTTTTTGGGTCTTGGAATTTTTGAGGTGGTGAGTGTCTCTTTTTTGATGCCTGACGTGGAGGGGGTGGCAGGTTCCTGCTTGATTCTGACTGGACTGGCGGGTTCCTTCTTGACCCCTTTGATGATTTGCCTCAACATGTTTTCTATGGGTCCGTCAGCCATTCCCTCGGGTTCTTCGGTGTTTTTGTACACAGTAGGGGCCGCAGACCCTGTGCGCACGCGTTTCACCAATCGGGCTTGTTCCAGGGCCATGGGTTTGGTCATCTTGACCGCCAGACTGTCTGGAATCCTCTTGTCTTTCAAAATGAGATGTTGTTCTGCGGCCAGACGTCCCGCTTTGTTCAACAAGGCACTCTCCGTGATCTGTCCTTTGTAATAGTTTTGTAATTGTTTGAACTCCTGCACGGGTACCATCATCACTTCGTCCGTCATAGTCGTTTTTCAGGGAAATCTGACAGTTGGCTCAGGGCAGTCTCGTAGCAGTCTTGCTAGTATCTCACTTCTTCTTGTTTCTTTTCTAATCTGAGTTGAAGTCCTTGGATGGTTGTCTTCCCCTCGCCGCACTTTGCACACAACTCGACACAACCACCAGGTTCGGTGGTGTCTTGCTTCGTTTGACACGTTTCACAAAAGTCACCAAACTTTAAAGCGATGTGTTCTTGGTACAAGTCATTATATTTGCGGTTCCATTGTGCCACGGTTTCTTTGAGTCTGTCTTCACGCGCGTTGGAGGCTTGCAACAGTTGCACTAGGTTCGACACTGTATCGTCTTTGGGTGGCGGTGGTGACCTTTTTTCGGGTACTACATCTTCCCCCAGCAGCGGATACCCTTGCTCGTCTCGCCCTTTCATCGTACACAACATGCTCGAAAACAACCTTCTAAACCACTCCAGAATCCTCTGCCTTTTTGCTTGAGGAGATGCTCTCTTCGTCGCTTGACGGAGTTTCTGCGTCTACCCA
>OZ026595.1:39986617-39991617 GCA_964020085.1 Micromussa lordhowensis
TAGGTACGAAATCTTTTTGGACGAGGTCAAACCAAGTGACCTCAGTGTGAATTTTCTTCAGGAGTTCATGGCGCTTCCTTTATCCTATTTAGCTCCTGGAGCAGCCGTCCAATTTCGTAAGTGCATTAATTGCTGTCAGAACAATATAATATCTTGTTACTGTATGTACGTGGTGCTTTGCTGTCATCACCTAGTTAGATCAATTGCGGCTTCTGTTATTTTTTTGAACGGCAAGTGAACGGCCTTATCGAATGTGTACAAAGTCCAAACATTCGTGTTATCTGTCTCACTGGACAGGTCGACAGTCAGGTATCCGGCAGATCTGGGTTTAAGCGTTCCACTTTACACTAGAGGGACGTTTTTCTCAGTAGTCATGGATTGTCCGAAGTCAACTACTAAGTGACACAGGTGATAAATAGCCGAATTGCCCAACTGGCCTGATTTCCTCTGTTTACTTCTCAGTGTCCGTACAAATTTCCAGGCAAGAAGTATCGATCAGCAAAGCTTGCTGGTCCGATTCTCGTATCTAGGCAAAACCATACACAAAGTTCTCGATATCAAAGCACTCTAAAAATTAAGCAGCTTAACACTCATTCTTTGAATCCACAGAGGATTTCATTCTTCGTTGGGGGACGCACTACATAAAGTCAGGAAAATTTGGTGGCAGGCTTGACATTTTCAAGACAATGGAAGCCAACCAAGTCTCGAGCAAAGCAGAGTTTAGCCAAGTTATGGAAGCCGAGTTCAGGAGCTTTTTCGCAAGTCTTCATGCCAAGGACGAGCAAAAGGGAGGAAGTAGTCACAAACAAGAATCAAAGACATCTTCCACATCCATATCCGTAGAAGGTGGAGACCAGCAAATTGCTTCTCTTATCTCAGATGTAAACTCGCCAACGATAAAAAATGAAATCAAACAATGGCTGGAGTCAATTCGTACTTTCCCAAAGCCATTCAAATTTATGGTTGCACCGATCACAGATCTGCTAAAGTTTAATCCTTCATCGCTGTTTACTGACGAAGAAAGAGATTGGGGATGTGAAAGACATTCAGCCGACATGAAGAAAGATCCAGACACTGGGGAAAGCTATTATGAAATCAAAATCAATGGAACGCTAACAAGGAAGAAGTGTCCATACAAGGACCGTGACTATCTTGTTCATGTGATAAACCGTAGAAGGACCAGTCTAGAAAGAGCTGTTGCAGTCTACATGGAAGAGGCAAAATTACATTTTATATACCCCGAGTACAATCTTTAGAATTTATTAACTTTGCGGTGTTCTACGGTCTACTCTCTTAGAGGAACTGATATAAAGATTAATGATCACTGCATGCCACTAAGTTAATAAAAGTCAGCTGGTCTCGGAATTTCTTTCAGCTACGATACACAACATGAATTTTCTCTCTGGCCTTTTTGCACAAAGTAAATGAATTGAATTGGAAAATTCAAAACTCGCCTCAAGGCAACGTAATGCAGAATAGCACAATCTGGCAATCAGGAACAAGCAATGCTGCCCTTTATGTTATATGAATAACGGACATTTTAACAAAATTATCGGTACTTGTTAAATCGATCTAAACTCAGTATTGATTATATGCATAGCTGAAACTATATCTGAACGCATGTTGCTCCAGTGTCTTTCTGAAATTGTGTATTTCTCCACTTTAGGGTCCGATTTCGGTGTCAGATATAACTCTTCCTGCTGGACGGCCTGGTTGTCAGACTGAAAACTACAAGTTCCAAGAAAAATCCGGCAAGCCAACCTGGGAAGCAATAACTAAAGATGAAGCCACGTTTCTGATTATCTTCAACACGAGAAGAGAACTGGCTGGATCATTTCGAGGCCGAGTTAAGATAACTCCACACATGGAAAAGTACGTGAAATTCTTTGACAGTCAATGGTTTGTCGGTGATAATCATGACCAGATGGACATGACAACAGCCTGTAATTTCGGCAGCCCAAAAGATTTCAAAGTTTGCATTCTCGGATTGGTTTTGACGTACTCTCCACAAAATGGATATCTCACGCTAAAGAAAGAAGACTTCGAGGCTTCCAATGCGACATTTCCGGGTTTGACGCCAGATATGATTGGCTCATTAATAGCACATGCTGAATGGCCCGCTGACCACATATTTCAGATGGACACAGTCATTGGCTATCTTCCATGCAACGTGAAATGGTCTAATGCCTTACGCTTTGACCCTAGCAACAAAGAAGGGAAATGTCTTCACTTCACCGCATCTTCAAAAGGAACCGTCTTTGTTATATTCGCTGCTGTTCCGAATAACAAAGATACATGGTACTATGTACAGATTTCCACATATGGCGTTGGAATATTTAAGGTGTGTTTGCCTTTAACAATTACCTGATTTTGGAGAGAAGCTACACAGATAGTTAGACACTAGCGTTATCTAGCTCCAGAAAGCGAACACCTTTTGAAGAATAATCCTCACGGAAAATCAAGGAGGCTCGAGTGAAAAACCACGAGTTTCGCGCGCGAGCGATGGATTACAGTAAATTACGGTAGTTCACAAAGGATTTCCGTTTAAGCCATCCAGTCAGTGCTGGAAGGCTTAATTCTGAGTAACAAAAATATTTCACAATTAAAATTCTGCCTGTTGAAGTATGCAAACTGCTCAATGCTAAGAGGTTTAAAACTACACGTATATACGGTGCTCCGCAAAGCAACGCAATGATTGCGGGCAGTAATCACAATAAAACAATTGGTTGCCAGGGCTTTGTTGTCGTAAATCGCTATTATTATTTATTACTTATGTCATCACCCTAGAGCGATAATATTCAAGTCATTATAAAGTAAATATCCTTTAAATTCCTTTCATAGTCTCAGAGACTCATGGTTTCATCTGTTGATGTCAACGCGGTTGGCTTGGGTGCGGAGATTCTCTATCAGTCCTACTTTGTTTGCGTGAAAGAGACATCAAAAAGCATTGTTATAGAGTATGGGAAAAGTCAAGGAACAACAGAATTCGGTGACGTCTACCTGACGATGATAGACAGAGATGATCCTCTGTTTGTCCGCTTTTATTCATTTGGGAATGGAGAGGATCCCATGGAGGTAGTTGACGCACACATTCTTTCTCGTCACCTGACCAAGGCCCACTGTAAGGGAGACACTGTGCATGATAAACAAACGAATATGTGTGTGCAGGATTGCCACGTTTTTTGCGATCCAAACCAAGGTATGGAAACGTACTTTTCAAACTCATTAACAATAAGCTTAAACAAGGAAGTCATATCCGTCACGGTGATCGAAATTAGCAACAATTTTGACGATTTTAGTTCTCCGTCTTCTCCGTAGTTTTAGTTTTGATGGAGAAGATATAGGAGAAGAGACAGTGTTTCACCACATTTTAAAACACCTCGATATTACCAAAAATTTCCCCCGGTGCATCGTATTTTCAACTCTCATCCCGATGTTTCAAAATGTGGTAATCGACGTAAACCTGGTCGCTTGAAATGGACGTGTTACTAAGCTTGTGCAGTCGTTATTATAATCATATCACGTTACATTATTTTGGTTGATTTTAACTGAAATAATCATCAAAATTACAATTTCCTCGATTGTCATTGGTTTAAAAATCTCCTATTTTCCACTAATTCACTTGCCAAGTTGTTATTGGACAGTTTGTTATAGGACAGTTTTTTTTATCGGACAGTTCAATAAGCCAATCACATTCAAAGATGTAGTTTAAATAAAACAATCCCAATTTCAGAGCGACATGAAACAATTTACGCCTCCTTTGTCAGTATTTTAATGCAAATTTTCCCTTTCGATTCTTTCATAACTTGGCTATTCTTCTTTTCTCGGAAATTGAAATTGTTATGATTAATTGGTAATATGACTTCGTGTCGTCCAATTCGGTCTGTGATCACACTTGGGATAAATACATCAGACTCCCGCTGCGCGGTCGTCCGATTTTGTTATCATGATCACTTGTATGATGATTACAGACCGAATTGGACTCCACTCAGTCCTATTACCATTACCAACTGAAGAGTAAAGTATGTGAAATTGATGGCTTTTTATCATTATCATGTGTCATTTTTTTAAAGGATGCCGAAGAACCACAAGTGGGAAACCCCTGGCCACTGACTGTAATGCATGCCGTTACGTGAAGAATGCTGTTACTGGCGAATGTCTTGAGAAATGTCCAGAGGGTTGGGACAAAAAGGACAACAACACTTGCGTCAAAAGTAAGTGTCCACTAACATCATGTTGATATATGTTTTTCAATATCATGATAATTGGACTACAGTGTATATCCTTTCAGTTTTAGTGTTTATTTGGAATACAATGTATTGAAACTCATTAATACAACAGAAAGCGACTTAATTTCTGACTATCGAGGATCACTGACCTGAGAACGTATTCAACTCGCAGGATACGACACCACAGAAAAACAAACAAACAGCTACTACACACCGCAATCCTAACTTAGCAAGAACGTGCAAGTTTCACATCTTTAACTATTATTATTATTTATCGTTGTAAAACCAACGGCTTTACAACATTATCATGATTTTTAAAAGTCCAGCAACAGCAACAGCAACAGCAATTCAATGCATCAAATCCCAGTGATGTTGTTAATGACATCATTCTACGGGCATGTGCGATTGTTCTAACACGTTAATTTGTTTTGCCGACCAAAAAGGAGTTGACCCCTGCGAGGATGTTCAGTGTTTGAATGGAGAAACTTGTGAAAGCGTTGACGAAAAGACGTTTAAATGCACTTGTGTGGAAGATTTTACAGGGAAATATTGTGAGACTCGTAAGTAGATAAAACGAATCTTCTTCTTTGGCTTGCATCAATGTCAGTATGGATTAATAAAACGTACTGTAGCACATAGTTTTTTTTTCCCCGTTAGGTTGTGGGACATTAATTTCTCATGGGTCGAGCCTTGATGCCACTATGGAGAAGAAAAGAGAAATTAAAAAAATATGTATATATATCGATAGATGATAAAGACATGAGAGTAACT
>OZ026595.1:39996617-40010231 GCA_964020085.1 Micromussa lordhowensis
GGTAACTCGGTAAATACCAAGCTCATACGAAACTTCTCGTGTCTCTGAGCGCGTGCGCTATTCGCGCGCCACGCCACTGAATAACTGATCTTGCTTTTTTCCGACGGGTATCACATTTAAATGCTCCCTGCCTTGAGGCTGTTGAAATATAGGCTTTTCTCTCTTCATTCTCTCAGCACTAAACAAGCGCAATTTTAGCCCATGGAGGTTAAAAACAGTCCACTGAAATGATGCCTGTGACTTCATTAGAGGTCAGCTCTGTACTGATGGACAAGGAAAGTCTGATGTCGACTGAGCAAAGTCAGTGAGTTGAACTATATGTTTCAGTCCTATAAACGAGAATTAAATGTGAAGACATCAAGAAGAGCCTAAGCTAACGACATCATCACCTTTCAGTTTTTGCAAGGCGCTTTCTGCTATTTTATGCCAGTAAAACGCATTAAATTTAGGATAGCAAACGTTTATTCAAATAACGTTTATACATACATTTTACAAACCGGTCAAGATTTATTTATTGTCTATCTTTTGTTTATTTACTATTCTGACATTGAAAAACCGCATGCCCCACTGAAATGTGATATGTCGTTTAATGGCTGTTTATCATTGCTGGTTTTGTTCGCTGCCTATTCTATATTTTGAGTCAAGCTTGTCAGTAGATCTGTGAAAAAATAAATAATACGTACTTCGCAAAACATTTTTGTTTTCATTAACTCGAACATAAATTAATAATTAGTATGCTCAGTCGACAGTCAAGAATGGGTACTGTATTTCCTTTCACAGCGCAAAAAGGTCAACTTTATTCTATACCCCTAAACTAAAATACATTGTAAACTAGGGCAGATTAGGCCGCCAGTAACTGCAGTATACAAAATCAATAGTGTTGAAAACTGTGACTGGATTTCCATGCCTGAGAGCTTAAGACAAAAGCTGCCATTAATAATTTTGATTAAGTATTCGAAACAAGAAAAGGGGACGAGTTCGGTAACCTGTCTCTTTGTTGTATACAGTTTTTCAAGACAGTTTCCTCTTTTCAGTTTCTAAGTTGGCACAGAATGATGATTTAGGTTATCATGAATGTAGTGGTATAAATCCAAATTCATGCTGTACAAGTTTAGGTGAATCATCTATATTCTATATTCAGAATTTTCGTAGCGGAAAATTGGTTTGTTCTAGAAGAATGAAAGGATGATAATTAACATGCAACCACAATCAACATATTTAATGCACTCAGTTAAAATGGAAATCGTTCTTGCTATCGTTTCGAGGAACTACATTCGTAAAAAAACCGTTACTCTACTGTTTGGATATAGGAGTTTTCTCATGTCTTCGCTGTCATCGATTCTCATACCGGCTTACAAATATACCGCACGCTTGGTAACTACTGTGGGTCAATGCTTGTCAAACTAGGAAAATGTTAAAGTCGTTTCCGACCGGCTGTTCTTCAAGCGCGTTTGAATTTTTCGGCCAAGGATATATTTCATTTAGAGCAACCAATGTCCGCGGAATAGTGACACGGTAATACATGAGGTAACAGTGAGAAACTTATTAATCAGTGTAATTTCTGAAAATCATATTTAAAGATTACTATACTAAAGCGAAGACGCTCAGAGTAATAGCTAGAAATTTGTTAACTTTTGAGAAGTTATTGGGATTATTTGAAACTTAATTTTATTCGCCCTATTCTATAAACTAATGTAAAAAAAGATCCATGTTCATTCCATTTATTTGCAGAGTTGCTTTACCATTATCACTTGCTCAACTTGTCAACATCACACAAAGATTCGAGAACATGAAAAAGCATCTTGTAACGAACTAAGGTCAACCGCGTGACGTAAACACTTTGTTCCATAAAAACAGATAAGTCACTGCAGAGGAATAGTTCACCTGTCCGTGATACTATTGCAACGGTAAGCTGACAGACCGTTCAAATTCGCACAATGACTTGCTTTTCGTTGGGTTTTCTTGGCAGTTTTCTGTTCCTGGCGTTGTTTGTTACCAGTCAATCTTTAGCAAAGCCAGCAACGAGCGCCAGTGGGAACCAGTCTGGTCTCGTGCACACAAAGAAATGTAACAACGTGTACTTCTACGAAGCCCCGAACAAGAAGATTGAAAATATGCTGCAGGAAGTGAAGAAACAGCTCGCTCGCATGCAAAATGACATCGACATTATCAAAGACAAAAAGAATTCTACGAAAGGTAAAAAATACGTACGGCTTTCTGTGTGCTTCAAAGAATTTTTGAACTAAGTGTAAGACTCTTCTTACTCACCGCAGAAGTGCTTGGCCAACGAGAAAGCGTTGAGTCCGGTCTTGGGTGGTTGGGTGGCGCTCCTTTGTGTTATGTGCATTTCCTGACATTTGGTGATAACAGTCAATTACTAGTTGAGTGATTTTAAAAATTCTTTACTTAGTCTTCCACTGTATCCAAAACTGCCATCTTGTCCAGTTTAGGATAAGGTTTTAAAATGATCTTCTTGTTATTGTTGTTTAACAGTAAAGAAGAACTGTGCTGAGCTGTACAAATCCGGTCAAACAATCAGCGGTGTTTACACGATCGACCCTGATGGTTCAGGGGCCTTTGATGTGTTCTGTGACCAAACAACAGCCGGTGGGGGGTGGACAGTGTTCCAGAAGAGACTGGATGGCTCCGTTAATTTCTATCGCGGCTGGGCCGACTACAAAAATGGCTTTGGTATTCTGAACGGCGAGTTTTGGCTGGGACTGGACAAGATAAACCGCTTGACAAAGACAAAGAACAGACTTCGAGTAGATCTTGAAGACACGGCAGGCAAAACTGCTTACGCAGAGTACGACACGTTTGCAGTTACAAGCGAGAGGACTAAGTACCAGCTCAGTATCGGTACTTACTCAGGTAAATTTACATTTTGGTGCAACTTTCCTCCGTTTGTTTGTTCTTTGAATGCTAAGAATTGATTTTATTCCGCTTTTCCTCAATTTTCTCTTCGAAAACTACCCTACGAGGAAAGGAAAGCCTCTCTCGGAGGGTATTGAAAAACGTAAAAAGAAATATAAGAAATAGCTTAATTGCGTTAGATCTGATTGCCTTATGGGAATCTGACATTTCATTTAATTTATCTTAACATTAGAACATATGATCTTATCGGCTCGTATGTTGTTTCCAGGGACAGCAGGAGACTCGCTTTCTGGACATCGTGGTTATCCCTTTACAACCAAAGATCAAGACAATGACAGCTGGGGCAGTAACTGTGCTGTGAGGTTTAAAGGAGCCTGGTGGTACACTGACTGTCATGGTTCCAACCTGAACGGTCAGTATCATCATGGTGCGCACTCATCGTACGCTGATGGTGTCAACTGGAGTACATGGAAAGGACAAAACTACTCCGCCAAGAGAGCTGAGATGAAAGTCAGACCAGTGAAGATTTAGAACATTTTACACCACTTTTCTACTTTGTTTTCTGAAGAAAACAAATTAAAGCTTGGTTAAGAAATGTTATAGCGACTGGCTGATTAAAAAATAACAAGAAAAAGTGTTGTCATTGATCCCTGAAACATTCTAACACTAGACTCCCTTAGACCACCCCCACCCCACCATAACAGTGATTCATCCCTGTCCCTTTAGAACTTTGGACAAAAGAAGAGCAATCAAATATTCAGAACCATTCCTGCCAGCTGTTCACAAATGCATTGACTGGATAAAACATTAATTTCCTTTAAAAAAACCTCTGTATTAAATCCTTTCCACTGAATCGTAACTTGAGTACATCTTGCAGCCTGATGCATGGTCTCTCTCTGATGGTCTGTGATGCAAGATTAAACGTGTATCAGAGTTGGACCGCGTGCGGAATATAATATAGAATCATATTGCCAAAGTGTTGTATCATTCACTCTAATTAGCTTAGAGCATTCAAATTATTTTTGTTTTGTTTTTTTTTTATCTCGTATTCAAGACAAAGTTCAAAATTCCCTCTTCACCTTGCGTATTTTTATGTGTGATTTACTCTCTTTTGTAATCAGCTTTTTCTGACTACTTAACTGTTTAGGGGAATTTGAAAATCGTATATGACATCCCGTAGGAAAATACTCCATTGAACAGGCCTATCCTATTAACTTGGGCTGGTTGGTTTGCTGGTTGAAAACACCATTCAAACATTACCACCTTTTTAACAAAAAGTCTTTTTTAAGTTTTTTATTCGTACACAAAGCAGCTATAGGTAGTTATGGTCATTTTCAGATGATGTAAAGGGTTACCCTTGGCTACCATAGCAACAATAGAACCCGTTGAAATCATGCATATTTCAATCGAGGCCGGTGATCTCCATTTGTTATTAGCAGAATTCTAGTAGTACACTAATGCAAATGCTGTAATCTGATTGGCTGAGCCATTGAACACTATCAGCCATTAGTGTGCAGTGGCTTGTTATGGTCGACAAAAGGGTTACGTTTTCTCGTTTCGTTGAAGTGTTGAAAGAACATTTAGAAACAAATGAATAAACAAAATTTTCGAGAAGACTAAAAGGAGAGGATTTACGGTTTAAAAAAAGCCAGAACGCCAGAAACTGATAAGGGCGCGTACACAACTGCAAATGTCAAATTGACAATCAATTCAGTTCGTTTGAGTTAACTCTCTTAAGCGTGAAGTTTAATACTAAGACCAGAAATAACTGGAATCGTTATTTGAAGGAAATTTCAGTTAGAATTCTACTAAAACAACTAGATTATTCGCTCTCGATTTCTATGAGGTGGTAGTTGATTCGGCCTCGCGGCCTCATCAACTATCACCTCGTAGAAAGCTCGAGCTCATAATCTAATTGTTAATTAGCAAACTGTAGTTAGAATGATCTAGAATCATGGTTTGCTAAGTTTTAAAAACTTGTCGCCGTTTGCTTTGCGGCACGGTTCGGATCCCTATGCAACAATAAATGGAGATATTACCAAATAACAGAAATCTAACAATAGTAATAATTAACAATTACTGGACGAGGTTGAGCAAATTATTGTGATTTGACAGTGGCGAGCAAATAATTGATCTGCGAGACAAACTGACAAATCACGATATTTTCGCGATAATTGTTTATCATTCAATTACCAGTTTTGTTTTCATATTTAAATCGCTCTCTGACGAACCGATCTGCCATTTTTCACCCAAGAGCGTGGTTTCAATTGCGCATGAACAGAATCAAAACACATATAGACGGTACTACGCATGAGCAGACCATTATTTGTAGGCAGTTTATTTGCAGGTCACGTGGTGGGCTCTCGCCCAATGAAAAGGAAGGAAAAAATGCATCGAATAATAATTTTGATTAAGTATTCGAAACAAGAAAAGGGGACGAGTTCGGTAACCTGTCTCTTTGTTGTATACAGTTTTTCAAGACAGTTTCCTCTTTTCAGTTTCTAAGTTGGCACAGAATGATGATTTAGGTTATCATGAATGTGGTGGTATAAATCCAAATTCATGTTTTACAAGTTTAGGTGAATCATCTATATTCTATATTCAGAATTTTCGTAGCGGAAAATTGGTTTGTTCTAGAAGAATGAAAGGATGATAATTAACATGCAACCACAATCAACATATTTAATGTACTCAGTTAAAATGGAAATCGTTCTTGCTATCGTTTCGAGGAACTACATTCGTAAAAAACCGTTACTCTACTGTTTGGATATAGGAGTTTTCTCATGTCTTCGCTGTCATCGATTCTCATACCGGCTTACAAATATACCGCACGCTTGGTAACTACTGTGGGTCAATGCTTGTCAAACTAGGAAAATGTAAAATGTTCAAGTACGTTTCCGACCGGCTGTTCTGCAAGCGCGTTTGAATTTTTCGGCCAAGGATATATTTCATTTAGAGCAACCAATGTTCGCGGAATAGTGACACGGTAATACATGAGGTAACAGTGAGAAACTTATTAATCAGTGTAATTTCTGAAAATCATATTTAAAGATTACTATACTAAAGCGAAGACGCTCCGAGTAATAGCTAGAAATTTGTTAACTTTAATTAATTTTTGAGAAGTTATTGGAATTATTTGAAACCTAATTTTATTCGCCCTATTCTATAAACTAATGTAACAAGAACCGCGGTGCGGTTGTAAACCGCGCTTTAAAAAAACGCGGTTTGTCTGCGAAACGTGACTCTCCTGCCCTTCAGCAAATATACGCAAAAAGGAGTATCTGATTACATTCTTTGCATATTAGCGTGACTTGTAATCGGAGAATTTTGTTTACGTCTAATGAAAAAATACCTTGACCTTTCAATATAAATTTTACATATTGCCTTACTAGCCAGCAGCTGGTCCCAAATTAGATGCTTTATCCTTGCAAATGTCCTGACGCCCATCGCCGAAGGCCGCCATTTTTTTGTGTAAACAGTTAATTCACTAACTTGACAAAACCCTCCTGAGGGGGAGATATGACGAAAAGAGCTGAGAAATGGCCTGTAATTGGCTGATGATGACATCATCCGGTGAAGACAATTGGCCGTGGGAGTTTAGTTCTGCTCACCAACAAAAAAAAAACGAAGGCAGAGCAAGAAACCGCCCAGCCTACGGCTGCGCGATTTAAAAAAAGATCCATGTTCATTCCATTTATTTGCAGAGTTGCTTTACCATTATCACTTGCTCAACTTGCATGTCAACATCACACAAAGATTCGAGAACATGAAAAAGCATCTTGTAACGAACTAAGGTCAACCGCGTGACGTAAACACTTTGTTCCATAAAAGGAATAGTTCACCTGTCCGTGACACTATTGCAACGGTAAGCTGACAGACCGTTCAAATTCGCACAATGACTTGCTTTTCGTTGGGTTTTCTTGGCAGTTTTCTGTTCCTGGCGTTGTTTGTTACCAGTCAATCTTTAGCAAAGCCAGCAACGAGCTCCAGTGGGAACCAGTCTGGTCTCGTGCACACAAAGAAATGTAACAACGTGTACTTCTACGAAGCCCCGAACAAGAAGATTGAAAATATGCTGCAGGAAGTGAAGAAACAGCTCGCTCGCATGCAAAATGACATCGACATTATCAAAGACAAAAAGAATTCTACGAAAGGTAAAAAATGCGTACGGCTTTCTGTGTGCTTCAAAGAATTTTTGAACTAAGTGTAAGACTCTTCTTACTCACCGCAGAAGTGCTTGGCCAACGAGAAAGCGTTGAGTCCGGTCTTGGGTGGTTGGGTGGCGCTCCTTTGTGTTATGTGCATTTCCTGACATTTGGTGATAACAGTCAATTCCTAGTTGAGTGATTTTCAAAATTCTTTACTGAGTCTTCCACTGTATCCAAAACTGCCATCTTATCCAGTTTAGGATAAGGTTTTAAAATGATCTTCTTGTTATTGTTGTTTAACAGTAAAGAAGAACTGTGCTGAGCTGTTCAAATCTGGTGAGAGACTCAGCGGTGTGTACACAATCGACCCTGATGGTTCAGGGGCCTTTGATGTGTTCTGTGACCAAACAACAGCCGGTGGGGGGTGGACAGTGTTCCAGAAGAGACTGGATGGCTCCGTCAATTTCTACCGCGACTGGTCCGACTACAAAAATGGCTTTGGTAACCTGAATGGCGAGTTTTGGCTGGGACTGGACAAGATAAACCGCTTGACAAAGACAAAGAACAGAATTCGAGTAGATCTGGAAGACACGACAGGCAAAACTGCGTACGCAGAGTACGACATGTTCGCAGTTACGAGCGAGAAGACTAAGTACCAGCTGAGCCTTGGTACTTACTCAGGTAAATTTACATTTTGGTGCAACTTTTCCTCCGTTTGTTTGTTCTTTGAATGCTAGGAATTGATTTTATTCCGCTTTTCCTCAATTTTCTCTTCGAAAACTACCCTACGAGGAAAGGAAAGCCTCTCTCGGAGGGTATTGAAAAACGTAAAAAGAAATATAAGAAATAGCTTAATTGCGTTAGATGATTGTCTTATGGGAATCTGACATTTCATTTAATTTATCTTAACATTAGAACATATGATCTTATCGGCTCGTATGTTGTTTCCAGGGACAGCAGGAGACTCGCTTTCTGGACATCGTGGTTATCCCTTTACAACCAAAGATCAAGACAATGACAGCTGGGGCAGTAACTGTGCTGTGAGGTTTAAAGGAGCCTGGTGGTACACTGACTGTCATGGTTCCAACCTGAACGGTCAGTATCATCATGGTGCGCACTCATCGTACGCTGATGGTGTCAACTGGAGTACATGGAAAGGACAAAACTACTCCGCCAAGAGAGCTGAGATGAAAGTCAGACCAGTGAAGATTTAGAACATTTTACACCACTTTTCTACTTTGTTTTCTGAAGAAAACAAATTAAAGCTTGGTTAAGAAATGTTATAGCGACTGGCTGATTAAAAAATAACAAGAAAAAGTGTTGTCATTGATCCCTGAAACATTCTAACACTAGACTCCCTTAGACCACCCCCACCCCACCATAACAGTGATTCATCCCTGTCCCTTTAGAACTTTGGACAAAAGAAGAGCAATCAAATATTCAGAACCATTCCTGCCAGCTGTTCACAAATGCATTGACTGGATAAAACATTAATTTCCTTTAAAAAAACCTCTGTATTAAATCCTTTCCACTGAATCGTAACTTGAGTACATCTTGCAGCCTGATGCATGGTCTCTCTCTGATGGTCTGTGATGCAAGATTAAACGTGTATCAGAGTTGGACCGCGTGCGGAATATAATATAGAATCATATTGCCAAAGTGTTGTATCATTCACTCTAATTAGCTTAGAGCATTCAAATTATTTTTGTTTTGTTTTTTTTTTTATCTCGTATTCAAGACAAAGTTCAAAATTCCCTCTTCACCTTGCGTATTTTTATGTGTGATTTACTCTCTTTTGTAATCAGCTTTTTCTGACTACTTAACTGTTTAGGGGAATTTGAAAATCGTATATGACATCCCGTAGGAAAATACTCCATTGAACAGGCCTATCCTATTAACTTGGGCTGGTTGGTTTGCTGGTTGAAAACACCATTCAAACATTACCACCTTTTTAACAAAAAGTCTTTTTTAAGTTTTTTATTCGTACACAAAGCAGCTATAGGTAGTTATGGTCATTTTCAGATGATGTAAAGGGTTACCCTTGGCTACCATAGCAACAATAGAACCCGTTGAAATCATGCATATTTCAATCGAGGCCGGTGATCTCCATTTGTTATTAGCAGAATTCTAGTAGTACACTAATGCAAATGCTGTAATCTGATTGGCTGAGCCATTGAACACTATCAGCCATTAGTGTGCAGTGGCTTGTTATGGTCGACAAAAGGGTTACGTTTTCTCGTTTCGTTGAAGTGTTGAAAGAACATTTAGAAACAAATGAATAAACAAAATTTTCGAGAAGACTAAAAGGAGAGGATTTACGGTTTAAAAAAAGCCAGAACGCCAGAAACTGATAAGGGCGCGTACACAACTGCAAATGTCAAATTGACAATCAATTCAGTTCGTTTGAGTTAACTCTCTTAAGCGTGAAGTTTAATACTAAGACCAGAAATAACTGGAATCGTTATTTGAAGGAAATTTCAGTTAGAATTCTACTAAAACAACTAGATTATTCGCTCTCGATTTCTATGAGGTGGTAGTTGATTCGGCCTCGCGGCCTCATCAACTATCACCTCGTAGAAAGCTCGAGCTCATAATCTAATTGTTAATTAGCAAACTGTAGTTAGAATGATCTAGAATCATGGTTTGCTAAGTTTTAAAAACTTGTCGCCGTTTGCTTTGCGGCACGGTTCTGATCCCTATGCAACAATAAATGGAGATATTACCAAATAACAGAAATCTAACAATAGTAATAATTAACAATTACTGGACGAGGTTGAGCAAAATATTGTGATTTGACAGTGGCGAGCAAATAATTGATCTGCGAGACAAACTGACAAATCACGATATTTTCGCGATAATTGTTTATCATTCAATTACCAGTTTTGTTTTCATATTTAAATCGCTCTCTGACGAACCGATCTGCCATTTTTCACCCAAGAGCGTGGTTTCAATTGCGCATGAACAGAATCAAAACACATATAGACGGTACTACGCATGAGCAGACCATTATTTGTAGGCAGTTTATTTGCAGGTCACGTGGTGGGCTCTCGCCCAATGAAAAGGAAGGAAAAAATGCATCGAATAATAATTTTGATTAAGTATTCGAAACAAGAAAAGGGGACGAGTTCGGTAACCTGTCTCTTTGTTGTATACAGTTTTTCAAGACAGTTTCCTCTTTTCAGTTTCTAAGTTGGCACAGAATGATGATTTAGGTTATCATGAATGTGGTGGTATAAATCCAAATTCATGTTTTACAAGTTTAGGTGAATCATCTATATTCTATATTCAGAATTTTCGTAGCGGAAAATTGGTTTGTTCTAGAAGAATGAAAGGATGATAATTAACATGCAACCACAATCAACATATTTAATGTACTCAGTTAAAATGGAAATCGTTCTTGCTATCGTTTCGAGGAACTACATTCGTAAAAAACCGTTACTCTACTGTTTGGATATAGGAGTTTTCTCATGTCTTCGCTGTCATCGATTCTCATACCGGCTTACAAATAT
Organism: Micromussa lordhowensis; assembly: GCA_964020085.1. Classification (NCBI taxonomy): domain Eukaryota; kingdom Metazoa; phylum Cnidaria; class Anthozoa; order Scleractinia; family Lobophylliidae; genus Micromussa; species Micromussa lordhowensis. The sequence goes on from OZ026595.1 coordinate 40,007,149, forward strand.
ACCGCACGCTTGGTAACTACTGTGGGTCAATGCTTGTCAAACTAGGAAAATGTAAAATGTTCAAGTACGTTTCCGACCGGCTGTTCTGCAAGCGCGTTTGAATTTTTCGGCCAAGGATATATTTCATTTAGAGCAACCAATGTTCGCGGAATAGTGACACGGTAATACATGAGGTAACAGTGAGAAACTTATTAATCAGTGTAATTTCTGAAAATCATATTTAAAGATTACTATACTAAAGCGAAGACGCTCCGAGTAATAGCTAGAAATTTGTTAACTTTAATTAATTTTTGAGAAGTTATTGGAATTATTTGAAACCTAATTTTATTCGCCCTATTCTATAAACTAATGTAACAAGAACCGCGGTGCGGTTGTAAACCGCGCTTTAAAAAAACGCGGTTTGTCTGCGAAACGTGACTCTCCTGCCCTTCAGCAAATATACGCAAAAAGGAGTATCTGATTACATTCTTTGCATATTAGCGTGACTTGTAATCGGAGAATTTTGTTTACGTCTAATGAAAAAATACCTTGACCTTTCAATATAAATTTTACATATTGCCTTACTAGCCAGCAGCTGGTCCCAAATTAGATGCTTTATCCTTGCAAATGTCCTGACGCCCATCGCCGAAGGCCGCCATTTTTTTGTGTAAACAGTTAATTCACTAACTTGACAAAACCCTCCTGAGGGGGAGATATGACGAAAAGAGCTGAGAAATGGCCTGTAATTGGCTGATGATGACATCATCCGGTGAAGACAATTGGCCGTGGGAGTTTAGTTCTGCTCACCAACAAAAAAAAAACGAAGGCAGAGCAAGAAACCGCCCAGCCTACGGCTGCGCGATTTAAAAAAAGATCCATGTTCATTCCATTTATTTGCAGAGTTGCTTTACCATTATCACTTGCTCAACTTGCATGTCAACATCACACAAAGATTCGAGAACATGAAAAAGCATCTTGTAACGAACTAAGGTCAACCGCGTGACGTAAACACTTTGTTCCATAAAAGGAATAGTTCACCTGTCCGTGACACTATTGCAACGGTAAGCTGACAGACCGTTCAAATTCGCACAATGACTTGCTTTTCGTTGGGTTTTCTTGGCAGTTTTCTGTTCCTGGCGTTGTTTGTTACCAGTCAATCTTTAGCAAAGCCAGCAACGAGCTCCAGTGGGAACCAGTCTGGTCTCGTGCACACAAAGAAATGTAACAACGTGTACTTCTACGAAGCCCCGAACAAGAAGATTGAAAATATGCTGCAGGAAGTGAAGAAACAGCTCGCTCGCATGCAAAATGACATCGACATTATCAAAGACAAAAAGAATTCTACGAAAGGTAAAAAATGCGTACGGCTTTCTGTGTGCTTCAAAGAATTTTTGAACTAAGTGTAAGACTCTTCTTACTCACCGCAGAAGTGCTTGGCCAACGAGAAAGCGTTGAGTCCGGTCTTGGGTGGTTGGGTGGCGCTCCTTTGTGTTATGTGCATTTCCTGACATTTGGTGATAACAGTCAATTCCTAGTTGAGTGATTTTCAAAATTCTTTACTGAGTCTTCCACTGTATCCAAAACTGCCATCTTATCCAGTTTAGGATAAGGTTTTAAAATGATCTTCTTGTTATTGTTGTTTAACAGTAAAGAAGAACTGTGCTGAGCTGTTCAAATCTGGTGAGAGACTCAGCGGTGTGTACACAATCGACCCTGATGGTTCAGGGGCCTTTGATGTGTTCTGTGACCAAACAACAGCCGGTGGGGGGTGGACAGTGTTCCAGAAGAGACTGGATGGCTCCGTCAATTTCTACCGCGACTGGTCCGACTACAAAAATGGCTTTGGTAACCTGAATGGCGAGTTTTGGCTGGGACTGGACAAGATAAACCGCTTGACAAAGACAAAGAACAGAATTCGAGTAGATCTGGAAGACACGACAGGCAAAACTGCGTACGCAGAGTACGACATGTTCGCAGTTACGAGCGAAAAGACTAAGTACCAGCTGAGCCTTGGTACTTACTCAGGTAAATTTACATTTTGGTGCAACTTTTCCTCCGTTTGTTTGTTCTTTGAATGCTAGGAATTGATTTTATTCCGCTTTTCCTCAATTTTCTCTTCGAAAACTACCCTACGAGGAAAGGAAAGCCTCTCTCGGAGGGTATTGAAAAACGTAAAAAGAAATATAAGAAATAGCTTAATTGCGTTAGATGATTGCCTTATGGGAATCTGACATTTCATTTAATTTATCTTAACATTAGAACATATGATCTTATTCTCGTATTTTGTTTCCAGGGACAGCAGGAGACTCGCTTTCTGGACATCGTGGTGATCCCTTTTCAACCAAAGATCAGGACAATGACAGCTGGAGCAGTAGCTGTGCTGTGAGGTATAAAGGAGCCTGGTGGTACAATGCCTGTCATTCTTCCAATCTGAACGGCCAGTATCATCATGGCGCGCACTCATCGTACGCTGATGGTGTCAACTGGAATAACTGGAAAGGATATAAGTATTCCGCCAAGAGAGCTGAGATGAAAATCAGACCAGTGAAGATTTAGAACATTTTACACCACTTTTCTACTTTGCTTGCTGAAGAAAACAAATTAGAGCTTCGTTAAGAAATGTTATAGCGACTGGCTGATTAAAAAATAACAAGAAAAATATAGGAAGTGTTGTCATTGATCCCTGAAACATTCTAACACTAGACTCCCTTAGACCACCCCCACCCTACCATAACAGTGATTCATCCCTGTCCCTTTAGAACTTTGGACAGAAGAAGAGCAATCAAATATTCAGAACCATTCCTGCCAGCTGTTCACAAATGCATTGACTGGATAAAACATTATTTTCCTTTTTAAAAAAACCTCTCCACTGAATCCTAACTTGGGTAAATCTTGCAGCCTGATGGTCTCTCACAGCAAAGTCAATGGACTGAAGATTAAACGTGTGTCAGACAGAGCGGAGTGGACCGCGTGCGGAATATAAAAGAATCCTTGCCAAAGTGTTGTATCATTCACTCTAATTAGCTTAAAGCATTCAAATTATTCTTGGTTTTTTTTTTTTTTTGTCGTTTTCAAGTTCATAATTTGGTTTTATCAACTGAGTT
>OZ026595.1:40010431-40042431 GCA_964020085.1 Micromussa lordhowensis
GATAATGTGAAATGGCCACCATAAAGAGATTCGGAAGCTGACGTTTCGAGCGTTAGCCCTTCGTCGGAGCGAACCCAGGAATTGTGGGTTGTGTGGTTTATATACAGAAAGATGGAGCTTCGCTATTGGTTGGTGCATGGTAACGTGAAAAACATCAGAATAAGTTAGTTGATTGAAAAGCGTTTGTTGAGTGCCGATTAATATTTGAAAAATAATTTTTTTCCTAGGGTTTTGCGGCTTTCTGTGCTGCCTTGATGTAGGGAAAGGCCGCAGACTGCCATATGTTGCTTAGAGTGTCTAGCGACCGGTTTAGATGCGTTTTTGTCGTCTTTCTCTACGTCACGAAGGTGTTCTCGGAATCGGTCGCCTAGTCGTCTCCCTGTTTCTCCGATGTATAACTTTCTGCAAAGAGTGCAAGTTATGCAGTAGATGACATTGGCTGAGGTACAGGTGAAATGATCAGTGATCTTGATGGATCGCTTGGGTCCCGATATATTTTCTCAACGTTGCGAATGAAGAAGTAGAGCCAATACAGTCGTCAATGTAGCGACGGTAGACTTCAGGTTTTTTCAATCAATACAACGGCCCCAAACCTGAACTTTACCTTTCATTCGCAACGTTGAGAAAATATCGGGACCCAAGCGATCCGAAAATCATACCGTTCAAATCATTTTTCAGTCCCGCAAACGACATTTTTATCAATCCGAAAACAAAAGGCATTAAATTTGTCACATCAGAGTGAAAAATGTTAAAGGAATGAAACATGGGACATAAATAGCCAATTACATCACTCTTTTACAAAACTGCACCATTATTGCTGCGGAGCGAGCGTAGCGAGCGAGCAGCAACATAAACAGGATTTAAGAAGAATATATAAAAGGGAGTACGATTCTCGAATTCATCACTTTTTACCAGAATGCATTGCGCCTTTTTACCAGAATGCATTGCGCCTTCTACCAGAATGCATTGCGCCTTTTGCCAGAATGCATTGCACCTTCTACCAGAATGTTATGCGCCACGAACAACACGCGAGGTTGTGACACCGTTGTGCTGTCGTCCTTTTTCGCGTGGATTGCAATTGATTAAGGTTCGTTATGGTTTGCTTTGATTTACCTGCTGTAAAGCGATGTGAGCGAGATCGTGCTTGGCTTTCACAACCCTTGCTGTTGTCGTTAATGCAGAATTATCTGGACGATTAATTGTCGCTTCTTAATTTAAAACCTAGTGCGTCAATTTCGGAGCGGTCTCGGCCCCTTCGTCAAATTCTTAATGAAGAGAAATCGCCGAAACTTAGGCTTGTAGAATAATTAAAACAAACGAGAACCGTAGAACACGCTAATTTTATATCTGCTGCCATCGATTTGTTTCTATCCAAACATGAATTTAATCTAAAACTTCAGCTTTTTTACACATCGCAACCGACGCGTCCCCATCCGGAGTCTGTCACATTCCATTCTAGAGACATGTGAGTACCAGTTCAGAATTTATAAGTCAGCTTTCTACTCTTACAATTTCCACATTTTTGGTTTATTTGGATTTGGTAAAGAGGAGGTTGATGTGTTTCAATTCATGTCCAGACAGTTAAGATCACCATGTGTTTTTGTCACGATCCCGTCACGTTCACCAGCTATGCGTCATATGTAATAATGTGTCCTTGTTGTTTTTTGCAGACAATTTGGAAATCTGCGCCACGAACAACACGAGGATGCCATTACAGTCTTTTCGCGTGGATTCCAATGAAATTTTGCTCTGATTTACCTGTAAAACGATGTGCAGGAGATCATGATTGACTTTCACAAATCTTGCTTTTGCTTTTAATGTAGTACGAGAAAGTTTGTACAAATCTGGACGCCCGGGTTAATTTGGACGCTTAATTGTGACAACTACAGAATGCAGGGCCACTTTTAAACATTCACCAACGAGCCGGCTCGTTTGGCTCGGCAGTGGAAAAATTTGTATGGCGTTAACTGTTGAGTTCATATATTTAGCAGCTCGTTTGGCTCGGCAGTGGATGAAAGAACGAGGAATAATTGTATGCGCATTAAGTGTTTGGTTCATATATTTAGCGGCTCGCTTGGCTCGGCAGTGGATAAAAGAACGAGGAATAATTGCATGCGCGTTAAGTGTAAAATTCGTGTATTTAGCGGCTCGTTAGGCTCGAAGAGAAATCGTCGACCGTTACTAAAACTTGCAGAATAATTAAAACAAACGGATGCTACGATCAATTCCTTTTCATCCAAACAGTTTTAGCAGTTTCACATATCCGGCGATCGACTAGCCTGCGAACGCAGACCTATTTCCGGCTGTTACTGGTGCCGCCAGCGTAGACAAGCGACAGCCAAAAATAGTTCGCAGGCTAGCGATCAACGCATTTTCGATACTGTTAACACCCTCGACTTGATGCGTACTAGTACCGAATTTGCAAGTGAGATTTCTGCTCCTATAATTTCCACATCTTTCGAATTTCATCTCGATTTTCTGGTAAACTTGGGGGAGGTAGGTGTGTATCATGTGTGTATGTGTATGTGCTTTATTGTCTCGATCCCTTGTCTTGTCACGCCTCGCCATCGATTCGTCATGATGCATTAAGTTGACAAAAAAGAACAGTTTTTAAGTTACACATCACAATTTGACACTACTTTAAGAAAGAAAGGTTATAATGTAAGACTTGGAACGTGCAGATAGATTGTCAATGACTACGTAAAATATGTCCTTATCAACAGTGTGCCGCAGCATTGCTATCTTTTAGATATCCTAGTATTTAGCTTTCTATCAAAGAAAATATGTCTTTGATTTTGACTCTTAAACGGCATGCTCAAGTTGTGCCCCTTAAACTATACTGCCAGCTCCTGACTCAGCTAGTAACTACGTTTCAAAATTAATCAGCGGACATTCTTCGAACTCTTCCAATAAACACGGCCTGTACTACAATAATCCCTCGGCTGCAAGTAAATATAGGATATCAGCACTGTACAACCAGACGATTGCAATATACGGCAGTTTATGGGCAATCATTGCTCTCACATCGCTGTTTATATTTTGCTTCAGTAGTATTAGACTACGAACAGTCTCTCTTTTCCTCGAAAATCCGTAGGGAAGAACGCAAAACAAGTAAGCGTGGGAGCGTGACTGTGAGCGACGCCCGCGCTACTTGCGGCTCGAGGTATCACCGCTCCACGCGCTTCGCACGTCACGCTCACAGTCACGCTAGCTCGCATTCTTACCAGCAGGGCGCTTATCTTACTAGTAGTGTTCATCCCCACGGATTTTCGAGGAAAAGGGAGACTGCTCGCAGTCTACAGTAGCATCAACGCTTCAAACCATTTGAAAAGATTGTGAAACTTAGTATTTGGTTCAAGTCTTTTAACTCTTTGAATGTAATGTAATATTGAAGGAGATATTGGCTTACAACACTACAAAATTTTTCAAGGGAAAAGGAGTTACAGGTATCGATAATTAGACCCATAGGTGTACATTTGGAACATTTTTCAGTTCTTTTTTAAGTCTTCCTCACACAAGATGTAATATAATCACATCACACTTAAGTTCCTTGGTGCAAGGCAATTCAATATGCTATGACCTTTCAATATACAGTGCTGATATTTTTGAAGTTCAATCAGAAAATGAATCCCTTATGCTAATGGCGAAAAATGTGAAAAAAGTAATAAGATTCCCATACAAATGTCAAATGAAGGTCAATGAAAAATAATGTCATCTCTAAAAATATTGCAGCCTTGTTCTGATGTAGTGGTTACAGTTCAGTGAACCATTTTTGCCCGAGCGGTCTGCGAGCTTAGATCAGCTTAAGTGGTATTTTTATCAAAATTCCAGGACCTCATAACTGGGGATGAAGCTGACGAAATAACTGAATAAAGCTTTATGTTTTACGGCAAAATATCATACATGTACTCCAGTTTTAACCTTCTTTACACGCGTAGCAATACAAAAGGACATAATTCAAGCTTTACATTATTTCTAGTGGTTCCAAAAACGTTTCATTTCACGTACAGAATGGAATTTTATGACCATTTTACCTGCATTTCGGTTCAAATTGTTCGATTTTACATTACATGGCACTGTTTATCTTCGCCATCAGCTTTTCCATTCGCGTCGGTGTCACTATCGCTTCGTTCAACCGTCTTTCTTCCACTGCCAGTCCGATGATTCTTGTTTTGACCCTCTTTCAGTCCGTATTTAGCCCTTATTTCGTCACGCTTCTTCTCTCTCTCAGCGTTTCGTTTGTCATGTTCCTTTTGTCGCTTAGCTCTCGCTGCTGCGTTTTCCTCCTCGATTTTTCGGAGTTCTTTCGCCGAAGCGCCTTCTACTTCCTGCGTATCATCTTTGTCATCCAGTCCCAAGCTCTTACCAACAGACGAAAACTTGTTTGTAACCACAGCTTTGGCTATTGAGTTCATCTCTTTTATTCGAGCTCTTCACAAAATTGACGACCGTATTCCTTGCGTACTGTAGTCACCAAGTTTCAAGTTTCGGGAAATGCTTTCTGTCGAATGATCGGGGTCGGCACGAAGCTCTCAGAACGTCTTCTCCGATTGGTCAACTATGTTACTTCCGTTGCAGTGGTTGCAGTAATTTCATTGGTTCTTTTTTAATTGGATTAGTAAAAACAGAAGTTTGGTTGTTTTCGGGACGTAGTCTCTGATTGGTCAACTATGTTTTGATTGCAGTCGTTGCGACATTGTGGCAGAGACATATACGAACTGCCAGATCCTTGGTTGTAGTGGTTGCAGTGGTTGCAGTGGTTGCGAGAGTAACCGAGAGACATATACGAACTGCCAGACCCTTGGTTAAAGTGGTTGCAGTGGTTGCGAGAGTAACGCAGAGACATATACGAACTGCCAGACCCTTGGTTGCAGTGGTTGCAGTGGTTGCAAGAGTAACCGAGAGACATATACGAACATCCAGACCCTTGGTTGCAGTGGTTGCAGTGGTTGCGAGAGTAACGCAGAGACATATACGAACTGCCAGACCCTTGGTTGCAGCGGTTGCAGTGGTTGCAGTGGTTGCGAGAGTAACGCCAAGAGACATATACGAACTGCCAGACCCTTGGTTGCAGTGGTTGCAGTGGTTGCAGTGGTTGCAGTGGTTGCGAGAGTAACGCAGAGACATATACGAACTGCCAGACCCTTGGTTGCAGCGGTTGCAGTGGTTGCGAGAGTAACGCCGAGAGACATATACGAACTGCCAGACCCTTGGTTGCAGTGGTTGCAGTGGTTGCACTGGTTGCGAGAGTAACGCCGAGAGACATATACGAACTGCCAGACCCTTGGTTGCAGCGGTTGCAGTGGTTGCAGTGGTTGCAAGAGTAACGCCGAGAGACATATACGAACTGCCAGACCCTTGGTTGCAGCGGTTGCAGTGGTTGCAGTGGTTGCGAGAGTAACGCCGAGAGACATATACGAACTGCCAGACCCTTGGTTGCAGCGGTTGCAGTGGTTGCAGTGGTTGCGAGAGTAACGCAGAGACATATACGAACTGCCAGACCCTTGGTTGCAGCGGTTGCAGTGGTTGCAGTGGTTGCGAGAGTAACGCCGAGAGACATATACGAACTGCCAGACCCTTGGTTGCAGTGGTTGCAGTGGTTGCAGTGGTTGCGAGAGTAACGCAGAGACATATACGAACTGCCAGACACTTGGTTGCAGCGGTTGCAGTGGTTGCAGTGGTTGCGAGAGTAACGCAGAGACATATACGAACTGCCAGACCCTTGGTTGCAGTAGTTGCAGTGGTTGCAGTGGTTGCGAGAGTAACGCAGAGACATATACGAACTTCCAGACCCTTGGTTGCAGTGGTTGCAGTGGTTGCAGTGGTTGCAGTGGTTGCGAGAGTAAACGAGATACATATACGCACTGCCAGACCCTTGGTTGCAGTAGTTGCAGTGGTTGCAGTGGCTGCAGTGGTTGCGAGAGTAACGCAGAGACATATACGAACTGCCAGAGCCTTGGTTGCAGTGGTTGCAGTGGTTGCGAGGGTAACGCCGAGACATATACGAACTGCCAGACCCTTGGTTGCAGTAGTTGAAGTGGTTGCAGTGGTTGCGAGAGTAACGCCGAGAGACATATACGAACTGCCAGACCCTTGGTTGCAGTGGTTGCGAGAGTAAGGCAGAGACATATACGGACTGCCAGACCCCTGGTTGCAGTGGTTGCAGTGGTTGCGAGAGTAATACAGAGACATGTAGGTACTGTCAGACCCTTGGTAGCAGTGATTGCAGTGGTTGTAGTGGTTCCGAGAACTGCCCGAACTTTGCGTGCACTGTTTGTAGTGGATGCAGTGGTTGCGATAGTAAAGCAGAGACATAAAACAGTCAGACCCGTGTTTTGCGATGGGTACAGTGGTTGCGAGCGTCACACAGAATTCAAAAACACGGACAGGAGGAAAGGTAATTGTAGTAGTTGCGATAGTCACATAGAGATTTACACATACAGGGTGACAAGAAAAATAATAAATGGCATTTATTTCACCTTGGGTTGATGGGGTTGATTCGGCTCTAGCAAAAAAAAGTTAAGGTACCGAGAAAAATAGCAATCGTAATTAACAATACACAAAGGTATGCAACTGTTAACAATTATATTTTAAGAATTAAAAACGTTAACGAACTTGCGATTCAGTGAAGACAGGTGAATGAGTTCACATACTGCCAAGAGTTCTAAATGTTAAATATAATTCTATAATATAATTCAACTTTCACGCTGATTTCAAAATCTGACGATGCTAACGGGGATAAATTATAAAAATTAAACAACGATCCATAATGACCTAACTGATTTAAAAAACAAAAACAAAAAATTGCGAAAATACTTGTATATTCGAAACAGAGATAGTTCGCACTAATTCACTAGCCAATAGTTACAAAATCTGAAGCGTCGGTCCAGCTCTAACGAAAATGTAAACGCATAACAATATTAGCTAGATCGTTCCATATACAACACGATACAACACGATTATAAAATCTATACTGGAAGATATTATTAAAAAATACTCCGTTGTTAATGTTTTAAAAGTTTGAATGCCGTTGTCACAAAATTAATTTCACTTAAACAATGCAGATATAGATGCCACCGTAAATTAACTAATTTGGCTGCAATACCATTTGTAATTTTCGTCCTAGTAGTTTCTAAGCAACATAACGTGAACGTGGGCGCTCGCGCTAGTTTTTGATCATTCAGAAAGTCTTCCATACCTTTGACTATGATTTCCCAAAACTGGCACTAAATCCCCTACTGAATTGGGTTTGCAAATAAAGTAAGTTATTAGTTTTGTTGATTGGCCCACTGTTCAGGGGCACCCAACGAGAAACTTCGATGAAATATCTGTTCGGGAGAGTCCACTCGTTCTAAGACTTTCGGATAATGCATTGACAAAGAACTACTGATTTCTTAACTAAAACATCAGCTAAAAGATTCGAAACCAGGATAAATTCAGGGGAAAATAGCCCTTAAATTTTCGGAAGGGATATTTTTGCAATTTTTGGCTCTTAATAAGGTTGCCTAGCATTTTCGGATAAGCAAATAGTTCGCGGAGAAGTTCTTCGAAGGTAACGTTCAGCTAGCAATTTCTGAAATGAAGATTTAATTTCCTAACATTTTCCGGCACTTCAATTTTCAGCTAAGAAATCCGAACAGATCAAATTTTTCTAGCTGATCAAAACAACTCTTTAAACGGTATTTAAACATTACGCGGAGCCTAGAAATATCCCTCAAAGGATTTTTTACTTAATTTGCTCGTTGGGTGCCCCTGACTGTTCTTTGCTAAGTGAAAAATTAACTTACTTTAATTAACTAACTATAATGTGTTTACCTCGTTACAGTCTACAACAATTCATTTCGCTTTCTGTTAAGAATATATTATTAAAACTCGCCCTCAGCCCGCAATCACAAACGTTAACCTTTAAATTTCTCAAGATGGCTTCCGTGTACCCCTTTACCGGGATGGCACACAAACACACTACAAGATTACTTTTGATAGGAGCAATGTTCTTTGCTGCACGAAGAAGGTAGTAGTCTTCGGTTTTCCTTTCATCATTGCTTGGGTGAATTATGACCTTATTGATGTTACTCCATTTCTTTTTACAAAGAAGTGCTTCCATTAAGTACCAGCTGAACATCTCTATGCTAATTGAGAAGCATTCCAAAACATGGCATGAATCTAAAATGTTTTCAAGTGGTTGTCTCCTCCAGAATCTTTCTGGAAAACGCATATAGCGTAAAGAGTGGGAAGTGAATCTCGCAATACTGTTAGCTACAGTTTCGCCGTAATCCGTGACATTTAGATCCAAATATTGCAAGGTTGGTGTCCCTTCTAAAATATTGTTCATTGTTTCATCGCTTAGGGTTGTACATACAAGCGACAAAAGTTTAAGATTTTTAAGCTTTCCATTTCTCGATGCCTGGATCAAACTCCTTCCGGAGAGCCGTGTTGCTATTGGGTCACAATAATCCAGTCTGAGGGAGACAACATTGGTGGCATATGATAATGCTACATCCAGGTATCTTTCGTCCGAGGATTGCCAGTAATAGGATAAATCCAGATGTCGGAGAACAGCCGGATGAAGCAATAGAGTTGACCAGCTTCTGCACACGGTTCTCAACCTTAATCTCTCCTTTAGCCCGAGATGCTGGAAAATACTAAGCAAAATTTCCAAAGGTAGCATCATAAAAGGTGACATGTTTTGTGATCAGACGAAATAAACGGAACCTTTTGTGTACTAGATTCAAAGTTTCTCTCTTAAATTGTCGATATCAGATCTGATTTAAAATAGAATTGACACGTCACAGACATCTGGACGTTATAGTTTCTGTTTGTTTAATAAATCACCAAGAGTCTACATTTGGTCAGGAGTCGAGGGTCGAGGGTGTTAGACGTGTTAGATCGATTGAGAAAGAAGAGTATGCCTTTTCGACCAGGGTCGAGGGTCGAGGGTAGAGAGTCAATTGTCGAGGTTGTTGATCATGCGATAAGCTGCCTAGTTTATATGTTACGATTCTTTGATTGCTTCCGATTTCCGGCATTATGGTTACATATTACATTCCAATAATTCCTGTCTAAAGGCGGCGAAATACGAGATACAAAAATCCTCAACTTGTCGCGCAACATTGTTTCGTTGCAAGGTTTCGTCGATGTTTCCCGTTTTTCACCTTGCGTGATCAGCTTAACCCACAACAAAAACATTTGTTGCGGGTTGAAGAAAGTTGTTGCGAAAAGTAGCGCGCGGGTCTACTTTCAGCAACACTTGGCTTTCTTGCTCGTTTTTCATCAAACTCACAACTTGCCCCGCAACAAATTTGCTCGAGACTTGGAAAATCAACAAATCAGCGCGCCGCATTTCTTCGACCCACAACAAATGTTTTTGTTGCGGGCCACATTAATCGCGCCCGGTGAAAAACGGGAAACATCGACAAAAACTTGCAACGAAACGTTGTTGCGCGACAAGTTGAGGGTTCTTGTATCTCGTATTTCCCCGCCTTATTAAGAACGCACATGCCATTTTCAACTGCTGGCAGGTAGCGTACGAGAAAAATGGAAAAGCTTACCAAAATAAGTTCAACGAGAAACGAAAAGCTATAAACGGAAATCGATGTCGAGAATAGAAGAAAAGCAAAAGCACATGCAAACGAAAATTCGCGTGAAGTCCTCCTATTAAAATCGCTAGAATGCAGTAGTTAAGCGCAAAATTAAAACGTGACCGGAAAACTTCACGCGCACAGCGGTCTTGCCGGCGCGAGCGTTTCTCCCAAAGATAGTGCAAAAGTCTGTCAATCAATCAATCAATCAAAGACTTTCTTGGAGTCGCAGATTTAACCATGGGTGTTCGAACGTACGCATTTCCAACGCTTTTGTGAGATTGATAGCCCTCTTCTTCCAGTAGCAGTTGCCACGTATAGAGGTGTGCAAAAAGTTGGCATTGGAATTTCCATCGATAATGCAATCCGACAGCGACAAGGTAAGTCATAAGTTAGTCAGGTTAAAGTGGAGGGATTTTTTATTCCTACGAGCCCAATTTCACGTCTCCCTGTTTTTAAGGCCGTGAAAATATCCATTTCTGCTCTAATCGGCGCTACTTGCTCACAGTCTCAGTCGGCAGTCATTTCTTCATGGACGAGAACAGAAGCGCGTGAGGCTTCACAGCCTTGACAAAATCTATACTGTCGTGTTTGTTGTTCATCGTGGTAAAGCATACTAAGTGATAGTAATGTGGACCGAGTGGAGTACAATTTAGGGAGTAATCGCGCGAGTAATTTCAAAATCGGACGAGCTCGAGCGCGAGACCGATTTTAATTTATGAGCACGATTACTCCCTGAATTGTACGACACGAGGTCCAATTTATAATTAACGTTATCTACGATTAAAAATTTTGTAACTTTCTTTTGAGCGAAAAATTCAGAAAACATTGCGAAAGGAAGCCTAGCCTAGTCGCAACCGCCGCGAGAAACGTTCTCGACTTCCGATTCTTGAGATGTGTCACTGCGGCTTTGTAAGATCCTCGTGCAATTTGTGACATTTAGGCTCTTTTCTGGACACCTTGAATCAGTTTTACTTTACCAAAGGTAACAGCGTCCGCTATCGAACAACAGTTAAGCTAATAACAAACCTAGACCACCAATCCTTCCTTTTTTGCTTGATTTTCCATTCTAGAATACAACGCCCTCAAAGAGGTGGGCGGAGAAGTATTATCGTTGAGCCACGAAGCGGTCACTGTTAATGTGACTCAACGTTTAGGCTACATACTGCTACTCTTCACGAGGGGAGCAAGAGTAGCAGTGTACATTTCATTTGAGGCGCGAGGCTTGGGTGGAGAGCGTGAATGCGGCTATAATTTTCGGCTTTGCCACTCGCGCGTACCCGGCGTTGCGGACGAACTATAAAAAAAAACCCGGTATCGAGGGTTTTTTCGTCTGCGACGCAGGCTACTCGCGTGTTGTATATAAGGCTAAAATGCTTTGAAAAGTGTCAAATTTAGTCAAATAACCTCGCAAGTTGTCTCAAAAAAGCCTGGAATGTTAGACTGCGATCAGGAAGACGTCGTAAATTTGGGCCTTTGTTCGGCTTTTTCTTAGTTGAATCTGTGACCCCCTTCTTCCGCTTTAGCCCAAATCCTAAGTCTCACAGCTTTTTTTTAAGAAGAAAAAGGAACAAAAGCCGACGAGGCCTACTTAACCACTATGCTACCGTGCAGCTAGCTAGCCCACTGAAATTTAAACTGCATATAAATTTGAATTACATATACATTTGAATTATTTGTTTCAGCTGTTTGAGTGTCATGCCTGTAAACTAGCTTGTGTAGCTCATAGACATATACGAGTGTTTGATAGAAAGAAAAAGCGCGCGAATTTACCGCTGGTAATTATGCAAGTTACGTCGACAGTTACGTCATCGATCACAGTCTGTCAGTGGGGTGACCGCTGACATTATAAAATCATACTGGGGTCACAGAGTGGATGTGGGAATTCGCTTCCCGTCACAGAGTCTACATGGAAATGACCCATGCGTATGGGTTATTCCGAGATTTGCTTTGGAATAGCTAGGAAATTCGCTACCGTATCCCTGAAAAGCTGTTCTCAGGGCATCTCACTTAATAATTTTGTCAGCCGGTCGCAAAGTTACAGCCCGAGACGACGACTGCTTTTGTTATGGAGCGTCTTCCAGTTATTTTTTTCCTTTTTTTAATTTTTAGGTTCTATTTAAGATGAGCGAAGGGAACACCTTCATGAGAACGGGGGAGAAATATGTGGATTTCGGGGATTTCACGTTGAAGTTGATTGCGGAAGTTCATGGTGCGTCAGAGGGTTACTGGTTATGTACCTGCGAGACCCAAGTACACAAGTTCTTAGAAACAAGGTAATATTGTTAACTGTGTGTTCACTGTGTTGGACCACGATTATAAATTTACGAATATCAAAAGGTACCACCACTCTGTGGTTCTATATGTTTTCCTGTTTTGTTCCTTTCGGATTTACGGATTTAAGAATTTTTATGGTTTTATATTTCTAGGATAAGCTTAAGGTGGCTGGAAACAGTTTCCAGTACTTTCCAAGACTTATATTTTGATTTGATAATAAAGTAAAAAGTCAACGCAAATTCCCGGATGAAGCCCCAACATCGCTATAATTCATTCTTAAAAAATGGGGGTCACCGAGGTCCTTTGTTGAGTTGTAAGCACTTAATGCTAAAATTAAAGGTGTTTTTAGCATGCCATGTTGTTGCTATGGTAACCTATTGAGCCACAAAATTGACAGCAACTTGTTCATCAGCCGATATAGAGTGGTTATAATGACCCATCAAACTCTAACTTTTTGGAAAGTACTAGAAACCATTTCGAACCACCTTAATTGGTGTCAAAAGCCCATAATCTTTACTGAGTTGGTCATGGTACCAGGACTTGGTTGGTTGTTGTTCAATTTGGCCTATATAATGGCACTCGTGATGAAGATATTAAACCCACACTTCTCGGGGATCCATTTTTGTAATCAATGTAAGTTATGATTTAAAAGACTAAATTGGGCTCCTGCACTTGGTGCTATGGCCATGAAATGTTTTTATTGATAGCGGAGCTCTGGCGGCCTGCCAAGCAGAGCCCCATACCCATATAGGAACGAAAAGAAAACCTATGAGTTAACTTTCCCATGGCGATGAGGGAGTCGCTCAAGATGGCAGCCATACTCAAGCTAATAGGTTGACAGAGTTGTCATCATCAATTGACACCTCTTAAAACAAGGTATCTGCTGACCAGTATCACATGACCATATTGTGGGCTCAAGTTTAGAGCTCATGTAGTTCCTGTGTTTTTTTGAAGTTGGCCACCGACCAACTGCTGGTGTGTGATTGGATTGCAGGCTCACATCAAATTAACTTGTTGTAAATGGGGCCGGGTTGTATGAAAGCCGGGTAAGGCTAACCCAAGATTAAATCTCATCCGAATTATAACTGTTTCATTTATACAAAAATTTGTATAAAGGAAATAAAATTCACAAAATAAAAGCAGTGAAAAACATTTAATGTTTTTCACTGCTTTTGTTTTGTGAATTTTCTGATTAATAAAACTCGAAACAGATGCCCAAACAA
This sequence comes from Micromussa lordhowensis, assembly GCA_964020085.1. Taxonomy (NCBI): domain Eukaryota; kingdom Metazoa; phylum Cnidaria; class Anthozoa; order Scleractinia; family Lobophylliidae; genus Micromussa; species Micromussa lordhowensis. The sequence continues at coordinate 40,023,510 of OZ026595.1, forward strand.
TGTACAGAAAACCTCACCACAAAACTCAAATCTAAATATTTCTACTTTGTTCTGGACTAGCTTAGTCTGGCTCTGTACAACCCGGCCCACCTGAGCTATGCTTTGAGGCTGGCCTTAATCTATATATTAGTATTATATGTTTGTTAATTTCCTTACAGACAAATTCTTCTGCCAACAAGCTCCTTTGATACAAAGGGTAAATTTCTATCAAGTCTCAGGGGCCAGTTTACCTCTGGCTCGTTTAGTCTCAGTGGGGCTGTAAGCCAACGAGACATTGCCGAATTTTATCAATTCCTGAAGGCCGATTATCATCTTGGAACACCAAGAATGTGCCAATTTATTAAGCATGTTGGCCACCAGCGGAACAACGAGTGGTTCATCAACGAAGAGGTACATGGAATGTGCAACAGATCAATACATGTGTAACGATTATTGTTGATTGCCCGTGGTGAAATCAAAGCAGTGGCAGATCTAGGGGAGGGGGCCCACCCCCCACCCCCCTTATTTTGGGTTAAAAAAGAACAAATGCCTTAAGATAGAAAAGCCAACAGGGCAAGTAAATCAAAACCGGGCCACCCTTAGCTCAAGGTCTGGATAAGCCACTGCAAAGTGTATCAAACTTCCTAGAACAGTGACATTTTGTTTTGATAAATTGTAATTTTTGACCCTCTATATTAGAAATGTTTTGTGTTTTGAAGAAAATGACCCAAATATTAATGTGAAAATAAGTGCAACTGTGAACTAGTCTCAAATATTAATGATGCCCCCTCCTACCTGTCCATGAGCAAAACTCATCTATTCAATTGCTGATTTGTTGAAGGTTCAAATTAGAAATGGCAATTTGGTGCCACAAGATAAAAGAAAATTTTTGTGCATCATGGGGGATGAATTTAAGGATTTCTTCATGGAGATCAGCTGTAATCTTTTAATGTCAGATCGACAACTGCCATCTGTCCTGAACAGGTAATGAAACTTTCTTGAAAAAATTTGTATTGCAGTTCTGTAGTAAAAGTGATTATATTTGACATTCACAATTTCAAACATTTAACACAGATTCTGCTGACAATTCGAGCCATAACTGCAAAAATTAATTTTACCAAAACCCTGCTCAAAGCATGGTTTAAATACTTTGTATACTTATATCTCACTGTACTTCAATTAACTGCTAGAATGCTATGAGTTGTTTTTAGTGTATTTATGTTGTCATTGTTGCTCAATTGCTCAGTGGAAACTGTTTTAAATGAAATTTATCTTCCACGTCATCAGCCCTGTGTCACCGTGTAGTTGATTTCCTCTCCCTTTAAAGTGGTACTATGATGAATATCGCATCTTTCCTAGCAAAAAGCCATTTTAAAAAACATAAAAAAAGACAGAAGTCTATATGAGAAGAAAAAAATGCTGTTTGCTATTCTCGAATATCTCTTTGTGTTCCAGAGATATTCAAGTTTTAAAACTAAAAAAAGGCAGATTAGCCTGCAAGTAATGACATCACACACTCGACCAAATTTTGATCAAAGTTAATGATTTCAGATTACGATTTTTACTCTTATGCACTATTTCCCACAATTAATATATCATATTCACAGTATTACATAACTTACATCAATAGACCCTCCTCCAAAATGGCGGCCGAAAATTTAAATAAGTCAAAATTAAAAACAAATACCAGTACTAAAAAAAGCATCTTAAATTTAGTAACCCTGCCAAGTTTCAGCATTTCAGGTGAAATAGCTGAGAAAATGTAAGTTCAAAATGGTTAAATTTACAGATGTTTGTATGACTTGGGGTATAACATGACTTGCATCCTATCATGCTTATTACGATTTGATAATAAAATATGGGGGTCACTGAGCTCGTTTTAGAGTTATAAGTGCTTAAAGCTAAAATTAAGGGTGTTTTTAGCAGGTCATATTGTTGCTATGGTAACCTATTGTGCCCCAAAACTGACAGTAACATGTTCACCGATGGGTAGTTTTTTGATACCACGATTTTGGCAACAACCGATACAGAGTGGGTATATTAACTCATCAAACTATAAGTCTTGGAAAGTACTGGAAACTGAAATAACTCTGGAACTATTGCTGCAGATATTTGCAAACAGTTAACAGCGTTGTTATTCTTTCCAGGATTTCTATGTGATACACCTAAAAAGTCAATGGGCGAAAATTTGATCATAATAAGTTGTATACAACTTTAACTTCCTCTTATATCCTTTTATGTATATTACTTCTCTCTCATGTAGAACATCTGTTGAAATAAAAATGGACAGTTTAATCACAAAAGGTCAAATCATTGCAGGTTCATCGAATTGGCAGACAAAGCCTTTGGTGAAAACAAAACCTCAATGTTGGCTGCTACAGCTTTTGTTGGTTGGCGGCTAATGGCCAATGCTTTGGAAGGAAATAATGGTAAACACATTTTTTCTAAGTGGTAGCATATACTTCATGATGTATGAACAAAAAATGTTCAAACCCAATTACTTGTGAACTATGAAACATGGCCATCCTCAAGTACAATGATTACATAACACTGCTGGAAATTTTGATTTATTTCATGTTTCTAACAGTCAGTAATCAGCGCGAACAACAACAATAGCACTATTATACATAGATAGTTACAGTTTGCGATACACACTCAGACAATGTGAAGCAATCAGTGGATGAAATTGAGAATTATATATAGGTATAATTTATTATTAAAAACGTTGCTGGGGTTTGTGTTAGCCACTAAAGCCAAAGGCCTCTTGGGTGTACTAGTTAATTAAGGCAAAAAACTTCTTTAGGAGTTATGCAGTTTTCGTTGCATAGTTTGAATACTTTTCTTACAGGAGAGGCAAATATTGGTCTGATATATAGCTCAGCGAGGAGTGTTGGAAAAACAAGCGCACTGGAGATGCTGGCTTATGGACAGGGGTGCAGCAAGAAGAGTCACCCACTTCTTATATCTTTGGGGGACCAGTGCATGTCTGGAACATCACTGTAAGAAATATCAGTATCAAAGTTTTAGTTGTATTTATTTATTTTTATCCATATGACACTTATGACATCTTTTTAATGCAATTATATATGTGCCATCACATTATTACATGTGGCTTTAGCCTGAAGACATAGCACTAAAATTTCACAGATACGAAAAACTTGACTTTTAGATATCTTTTTACTTACTAGCATCTGTTGCTTTTGCAGTAAAATGGTAATGGAAAAACTCAGCAAGACGACCATGGTGGCCTGCCTTGATGACGGGAAGATGACTGAGAACCTTGCGGAGTTCCTTTTGCAGTTACAAGGAGGACTTTCGCAAGGTTCTACCTCTGCAGGAAGTTTCATCCCAAGGGGAAGTGTCCTACTCACTTCAAATTTTGATGTACCAGAACGGTGGGACTTAATTATCGTTGTTATATTTTCTACCTAACCAAATTACTGTCTAGGTATCTTAGAGACTGGAAAATTCAAAACGGAAAGTGTGGATATTTTATGGAACCTGACCACCATTTTGATACTATTTCTTAATGCATGGAACTTATCAAAATAATATGAGTAAGGTGAAACTGAGAAAATAAAAGACCAAACTGTTACGACTTGGCTTGGTTTCATCATCTAGTTCCTTTCTGATCCCACCTTTAATTTGTTGTCTACTGAATAAAAAGTAGGAACAATGCAGTTTCCCAGGTAGCCTATTGCAGATTGCATCACATAGTCTGGCTATTGTTTCTCTAGATTAACTGGAAGAGTAATAAAATTCCCCTTCAAAACAGTTGGAGGATACTCAAAGGAGGTGGAACTAGCTCTTTCTTGTATGAGCAAACTTATTACTGAGAACAGGGTAGGTACAATATCATGCATGATGGCACAATGTCCAGTAATAAGACTTTTATTAAATGCTACTGTTGACATCACTGTGTTCTATTCTTGTTTATCATTCCGTTCCACTTTTAATGTCAAATGTGAATATCAGAGGTAAAGGATATTCAATTTACAATTTTTTAACCTGAGCTCAACTATTCCTGGCTGATCACATTGATCTGGGATTTTGTCATAAGAGCTAGCATATAACTAAATGCTTTTCTGGTCAAGGGTTCTTATTGATATACAATTGAAGTGGAACAAAGGACAACATGCTATACTCATCAAGTGAAGTGTATGGCCATGAGTGATTGTAAACATTCCACAACTGCATATGCATGGCAGGAGTCCCATTTGAGTAATGCTGAGTATGATTACAGACAAAATTGCAATTGGATGCCGCTAAGTAATTATCAATAGCTCTTATCACAGCTATCAGCGGTTCGACATGCAAATGAAGTGAAAGGGTCAATCGTGCTTTAATTGTTTTCATTTGACCTTTTCACTTTGTTTGTGTGCCTTTCTAAACAAAGGAATATTTGAAAGCAGGCTCAACTCTAATAACAGCTATTAATCTTACTGTAAACGTAAAAGAACAATGAAAACATTTATTATCTGACTAGGGTGTATTTTCCTTGTGGGCCATGCGAACAATTCCATTGTTCCAGCAAATCAACAAAGAGGTTGTCCCTGAAGTTGCAGACATCCTTGCGAAATGCTTACCAGAATACCAGGCCAGGTGGCACAAAGGTGTTGCTGGCGTAATAACAAGCCATGCAATGGTATGTACGAAAACACTTATCAATTTTCAAAATATCTCCGTAAAGTGAAAGGATATGCTGTCTTAACAAAGCGGAGACCATTTCAAAAGAGTTAATGTACGACCTGGTTCTTTACCATTTTTTATTGGCCATGTATGTGCCCATGTTATATGTGATGTGATTAACATACCCCGCTAAAACCGTTCAAATGCAATTACCAATCTATCTATCTATCTATCTATCTATCTATCTATCTATCTATCTATCTATCTATCTATCTATCTATCTATCTATCTATCTATCTATCTATCTATCTGTCTGTCTGTCTGTCTGTCTGTCTGTCTGTCTGTCTATCTATCTATAAAAGGTGACATTTTATGTCAGACGAAAAAAACAGACTTTTGCATTGTGTAATAGATTCAAAGTTCAATAAGTCTGGAGTAATATTTCAAATTGATTTTGGTTGTGGTATGAACTTTTCTTAATAATAGATATTGAATATTACTACATTGTATTTTTCAGCTTCTCCGCTCTGCTAGAGTTAAAGAACCCTTGGGACAAATCATAAACCAACATCTGGACCTGCAGGAGATGGAAAATATTAGAAGTACTTTACAGAAAGTACAGCTATCAATATTTTACCAAATCGAAAGAGACTCAGTGCCAAGCAAGGTATTTGTTATAATATATAACCAGTTTCCCAAAAATTGCATGTCGATTAGCGCTAAAACACCAAAAATGCAAATATTTGTTCCCCCCAAAATAATTATTTAAATTATGCAATTTAATTGCACATTGTTTTATCAGTAAAAACAAGCATCTGTTTGTTTTTCAAGGTACTCTCATGGCTCAACCCATCTGTCCAGGTCAATGTGGGGCAGAAAACATTTACCCCTGGTATTGCCTTGAACAATACCATCATCGACCAGTGGTCAGACGTCACGAGACAAGTAAGTATTTTTAGTTACATTATTAGCAAACACACATATAAATTGAAATAAATTATTTGACAACAGACTGAGAATGCTTTACAGTCAAATATTTTTGGTATGTAGCAGGAGAACCATATCATTCTATACAGGATTATTGGCACATTTCAATTCTCAATAATCTGATTTGATTGCAGCATGCAAATTTTACATACCTAAGGTTGGCATCATATCAATGCAAAGTTTAGTGAGACAATTAGGAACTTGGTGATCTAAGCTGTGTGGTTTTATTTGGTTCTTGAATTACTAGCACATTATTTTAAATAATCTACTTAAAGTTCAAAATAATTACAAAGCATTTGTTATAATTATTCTTATCCAGGAGATAGCAGTTGAGGCAGCCAAACATGGAGAATCATGTGTAAATGTTGCATTTCCTTTTGGAGACCATGAGAAATGTGATCATTCACATTTGGCAAAGAGGGCCCCACTTTATACTAAAATGAAGAAGGGCATAAAACTCCCTAAGAAAGTGTTGACCCCAAAGCTGGTTAACTACATTGACTGCAGTAAGTAGTACATTATGAAATATCAAATGTAAATTTAGAAGCCTTAAATGTAATTTCATTACAAGGTGATAGAATTGGTACATGACATTGAGATAAACAAAACAAATTGCCAAAAACAATTGATTTTTCACCAAACGTCAAGACTATGAGCCAGTACAACTACTTAGTTGCACTAAATTTCTCGCCTAGTGAAGATGCCTGCAAATATCCTATACTTTAAGCATTATGGTGAGGCATTATTTCACACAGACCCACACTCTCAATAAATCCTGCAGTTATGTAAAATTTAATTGGAAGGTTAATATGTGATTTTGAGTGCATCTCAAATTGTGTAACTCCTGTACCACTGTTATGGTGGTAGTTGGGAATGTGTTTGATAGCAAGATTTTCTTGATAGCCAATTTCAAAATGCAAATTGCAATTAATGCAGATTTTGGTTTTTATTCTGTAGGTTATATGTGTGGTGTGGCAAAAATTAAAAAGGAAATAAATAAATAAATAAGATGGGGAGTGAAAAATTAGTTAAGTGTAACAACTTGATTGCAAATTTTGATTTATATAGTGACTGGGATTGAGGTGCAGGCAGATCCGGACATTTTAAAGTCAACAGTTGTTGAAGAAATTGTCCCAGCCCAGTGTGGAATAGATGGTCTTGGGACAGAAGAAATGCACATGGCTGATACCCTAGACAACAGATTGGATCAAATATTTGAAGGTTTTTAAACCGCATTACATTTATTATACATTATTTATCAGGGTTTCCACCCAAACACACGGGTGACGAACACTTCTGTCAATCATAGGGCTCATATTTGCACAATGACCTTACGTCTTTGACATAGAATGCATAATCCTCGCAGCTCATTTTTGGGATACATGCATGACTCTATTATGACAGTGTGACAGCTGGTAACTACTGTAACGATGAAATTGTTTTGCAGAGGGGGTCGACGAAACCTCTACATCTTCAACAATGGAATTCCCAGAGGTATTGGTTAATTAGGTTAAAAAGTTGAAACACTGAAGCCAAAAGTGTTACCATGGGAACAACATTAAGTGTTATTCTGTTCAATTTGTGATGTACATTTCTGGTGTCAGGTTTGAAGACACTGCTCCAATATTTCAGGAGATATTCTTAATGCAGTATTTTATTGTTTTATCACTTTTGCCCAATGGCATAATTGTACAAAAAAGGCAATTGATAACTAAAACAAGGTATTCAAAAAAGGAAAACACCGTTTTTCTTTACGTTGCAAAGCCTTTCGAATAAGCAGCAATCATTTGTACTCCATAGGCACTTTAACGTAATATTAATATTACTGCTAGTAAAAAAATACCTTCCCACAAGTAATCGAATGTGCCAAACCACAATTGGTAAATTCAAGCACAATGTCACTTTTCTTTTTAGAACAACACTGTTTATTTCGCCTGCTGCCCTAAACCCCCTCCCCTCCCCCTCCCCCCTTTGTTCTGATGCTTCAAGCCTGGTTTTCACTAGCGACGCAAGCATAATGCAAGCACAAGCGGAAGCACAAGGATCAAAAATTTTCCTTTTTCTTGTCCTTGCGCTTATGCTTGTGTTCGCTTGTGTCGTGTGAAAACGGAGCTTTATACTTGCGCTTGCGGTTATGCTTGCGTCGCTAGTGAAAACCAGGATTTAATTGTTAGTCATTTTTACATAAATGTAGCTGATGGAAACACTGGAGAGCATGTCTCCAAACTCGAAGAGCATAGCCCATACCTATACTCCAAGGAAGAGGAAAGCTTTTCTAGAGGTAATTTTAGACATGTTATGTAACTTGAGACATGCTCAATGCATCAGGCTATCATAGTATATCGCGGGGGGGATTAACCTTAATCTAAGTGAAATTTAAATTCCAACTTTAATTTCAACTTTCAATTCTAATTTGAAATCTTCAAAATCACTATTAAGAAATTTTAATAATACTATGAGAAAAAACACACAGCAGGATTCCATAGCTAGTATTTCCAAAATCGCAAAATAAGTATGCCCATATCAGTTGGTATAGAGTTAGCATAAGTAACCTTTATGGCTCAATATAACAATGTAACTAAAAGGAAAAAAATGAAGACCTATTTCTGTTATTTGTCATTGTTTTTTTTTTAATTAAAAAGGGTTATGCAATGGGGGTATCTAGAAGTCTTTCATCCCATGAGGAAGCTGATCAAGAAATCGAAGGATCACAAGGTATGTATGACATGTAGCACAAATAATATTGAAGTGGTCACTAAATTTTCGGTGGAAAGCATTATGTTACAAAACTATAGGAGTTATGTCATACATGTTATGTGCATGGAAAGCATTTTTAATTCTATTTTTCACTAACTTATGCAGGCACTCAGGAACCACATACAGACCAAGAAAAGGACATACCTACTAATGCTGACACACCAAGTGTTAGTGGAGCCTTTGGTGTTTTTAAGACAGCTCGTAAAGGTAACAATATGGTCATAGTCTACCATTTGTATTACATAGCAATGCATTCAGACAATGACTAACAATTACTATTATTGGAAAAGTTCGAAACAATATTTTGATTTGTCAGTTGGGAGCAGATCAATTATTTGCTGAAACACAATGCTGAGGCAAATAGCTTATCTGTGTCAGGAGCAACGAATAAAAATATTGTGCGGAAACCGAGTTCAATGATTGTTTTTAAATATTAGGATCACCCAATCCTATATTTCTGTCAGATATTACCTAGTAAGTCAGACTTTTTGTTGTCTTACATGTATTTGTATTTGTCACATGACAGGCTCTTTGACAATGTTACGAAAGTGAAAAATGCACCAAATGATACATAATAAAATTATTTTCATGACATGACCAAAATTGCATTATCAATCATAGACGTAACAGAATTCGTAGATCTAAATGAGATCAAAAAAATATGGTCAATATTCACTTATTTCATCCAACATCTGCAAATAGTGTTTTTGATCTGTTACTGAATTTTTCACCGAGAAAACTAGTCAGAATAATTTTATCAACATATCAGACTTTCATTAAAAGCTTTTAATGATGATGCTTTTCAGGCCTGTTCATTTTTTTTAATACACACAAAAGAAATGTATTTTCTATGCTGGGTTGACAACAGTGAACCACCAAGTGCAAGTGACTCCCATACAGTGGACATTTGGAATGATCGCAGTTAATATTATACATGTATACTGGGAAAAAACTAGCACATGGCAAAAAGCACAGTACTAAATATAGTAATTTTAATTCCTCGGAAGCCCTTAAATTACAAGACGTCAGTGATACAGAGGATCAAGATGAAGATGCTGACACGTGCACTATGTGCCAAAAGGCATACCCACCATCGGGGAAATCAAAGAACATAACATGGATAGAGTGTTCACAGTGTAATCATTGGTATCATTTGTAAGTTCTGTAGTCTTTATTTTATCTTTTATTTTATTTTTTCAATCCCACTCATTTATTATTTAGCAGCTTAATGCTGTTTCATGGCAAATGGCGATATTTTATAGACATGATGTGCAGAATTTTAGTGTGATAAATTGTATGGTTATTTGAACACTCTAAGATAATTTCTCAGGTGTTTCATGACAGTGCAGTAATTTGATTGGATTAATTGCTTTGTTTACTTGTGTCGTTGAAAATTGACACTTTGGAAATACTTTCTCATGGCTTCCATTTTTAAGCCCACACCAAAATGACAGTCGTTGTGGGAAAATAATTGACAACCCACCCTGTGTAGCTTTAGAAGTTCCACCATATCAGCATTACACCTCTAAATGTACCATTCCCTAGCTTTGTTTATGTGTGTGGAAAATGTGATTGTCTAACACTGAAATTATTTATTTTTTGTTTGGGGATGTTTTAGGCAATGTGCAGGTCTAAACAAAGCACCGCAAAAGAAGAGGAAATGGTTTTGTGCCTCGTGTAGGAAGAACCAAAAAGAATAAGCAGATGTCGTAGTTTCCAGGCCATTAAGGCAATGCACATTGTATTTGCATTTAGTACACATCCAGTACCAAATAAAGTTTTGTTTCAAAATTCGTTAGCCAAGAATGATGGCTAAAATATCATTTGAAAGAGGAAGTGAGCAACTGTACTGTTAACTGTACAGCAACTGTATAGCAACTGTACTGGTATCAAGTTTTAGGATTTTAAGTGCCTACATCCCCAAATAATTTTTTTGGCTAAGACGGAACTTAGACACACACCCAAAACGAATTTGTCAAATTTGTCAGTTTGTGATATTTTTAAGGGCTGTAAAATCTTACAGAAAGTAGCTGAAATCTGATACATGACCAAGCTGGTGAGGGGCCTGGGTCTATTATTGGTTTGACAGACTGTTTTGCATGCATGTTTATAAAGAGTAATGCTACGTAAATGAATATGTGACATCAAACCAGGAATATACCCAGACCCCTCACCAGCTCGGTCATGCTGAGTGACCCCCATTTTTTATTATCGAATTGATGCAATTTTTACAAAGTTTAAAATTCTGTAGTGTGGGTTCAGATCCACTTTAAGGTGGCTCTGAACCCACACTACAGAATTTTTTTAAACTTTGCAAAAAGTTGCATATAATCATGCTGATCACAATTCGATAATAAAACATGCGGTTCACTGAATTCATTTTTGAGTTATAAGCACTTCAAGCCAAAATTAAGGGTGTTTTTAACAGGTTATACTGTTGCTATGGTAACCTATTATGCCATAAAAATCGCCATTACTAGTTCACCAATGGCTGGGCATTTACATGTTACCTATATTGTATTGTCACTTGGTAAACAGAGGTAGTATTCATCCTTCAAAGTATAGCTGTTGTAATTAAAGAGACATTAGCATTGAAATAAATCAAGAACTACGAAGTATTCCTGAGGTACCAGAATGAATTTCCTACTTGAAACTTGCATAATTTACAACATCGACCACACAAAATCTATGGTACCTATCTCTAACAATCTGTTGACCCTCCTTCAAATGCTTGGAAATCTTGTTACTCTGATGTTTTACTATAGCTTCATTCTGGTAGAAGTCCATAAGGTAATTATAACAGAAGTGAACCCCAAACCCTTGAAGCGTAGAGCTGCGTAGCCGTCTCATATTCTTTCGGAAGTTTTCAGATTCTTGGTAGCTAGTTTTGATAGCATTGCCTTGGGCACACAGATCAATGTTGTGAAACAAGCAAAGAGGGGATTTGTGGGGGTTAGTGGCACTGTGAAATCTATCCCCCAAAACAAATCTCCTGGAATTTCCAGAAATGGGGTGCTGGCATTCTTGAAGATTTTCTGTAACTTTCAGGGTTGGAACGGCACGGTACTCTGCTGGAACAATCAGAGGGCAATCCACTTGCTGAAAAGGGATAAATGTCATGTTAATATAATAATACTCATCAACATTGAAACAATAGTATCCATTGATGTATTTATTTTCACTTTTTTTCGAATGATGGCTGCATATGTTTATGCAAATGAACAACTTACATATCTGACTGGTTTAGTTGTATAATATGAAGAGCTGAATAAATTATGCAAGGTTGAAAAAGATTAAAGTATGCAGGTACACAAAATAAATCTATGAATTAATAAACATTTTATTAAGGCTGCTAATAAATGGTAAAATAATAAAAGTTGTCAAACTTGAGGTAAAGGGAAGTTAGTAATGGAGGTTATGTATAGGTTAACATTTGATTAAGCATCTCTTTGGAGAGAGGGAATTGGTACGGAAAAAAAAGGGCACCTGATACGATGCATTAATTTCAGGCCACCATGTAATCCGTAAATTTACCATGCCCAGTCCTTACATAGGGGAACGAGAGATTGCTTGCAAGTTAAAGGCATGTACAATATACCGTATGTATATGTTGCAGTTAATTTTTGGTTTCAGTTAATTTTACCATTTAACTAGTTATTTTTTTCTAACTAGATGATTGTATTTTTACCTAGTTATTTTTTTTTTCCTGGGGGGGGGAGGGGGCAGGGCTCGACATTGTGACCAATACAGTCGCATTTGCGACTAGAAAAATGAGAGTAGTCGCCAATATGGGACCTAATTTGTGACTATAGGCTTTGCCTTAACTGACACAAATTAAAAGGGCTAGCGGTAATCTCAAAGGAAAAAGAACATTGTGAATTCAAAGACACAATTTATTAAAATATATATAATAGAAAACAAACCCACGATTCTTTGATTGTCAACTGGATCGCCGTGAGTATTCTAAAGCACACTAAAGTGAATCTCTCGCTCTCGAATACTTCAAAATGGCTACCCATGTTCGAAATCGCCCTATAATGCATTGCAAACCCTTGAGCATTGAGTACGTCATGTATGTCTATGGATGGTGTCTCTTCTATTTGATTTTTACATCTAGCGACTAGTTTTTACCATTAAGTCGCCATTACTTTTTTTAATTCGAGCCCTGGGGGGAGGGGGGGTGTTTCTTGAAAGGAATAATGTGCTCATCACCAGCCCTGACCCTATCCCTATTGACCCCCCTATCCCTATTGACCCCCCTATCCTTATTAACCCCCTATCCCTATTACTATTGACCCCCTAGACCTAGCCCCCCAGGGTTTTTTTTCATTATTTTGAACTCACCTGGATTTGAACTCCATACCTCTGACTTTGAAGTCCATCTTCATCTCCACTTTGCCACGCAAGCAGTCATTGCAAAATTTCTTATATTTGTTGGTGTAATACGTTATTGGCCCCAGACTCACCCTTTCCCTTTGACACATAATTATTAACCCAGTTTGAAAACTATGAACAAGTTAGAAATAAAATCACCTAGTTAGAAAAAACTAACTAGTTAAAAATAAAATCATCTAGTTAGAAAAAACTAACTAGTTAAATGGTAAAATTAACTGAAACCAAAAATTAACTGCAACATATACATTAATTATGCAAGGCTGAAACAACATACCGTAGTTGGTTTCTTGGCATATTCTGGTTTTTCAAAACAACCAGAATTGTCATCCCACAACTTTTTACAGAGTTCTGGATCTCTGCATTCCATATGCCGGACAAATCCACAGGGAGAGTCATTGATGAAAACAATTGGTGGGTACTTCAATGACATAAATAAATCTGCAGCATCTCGAACTGACTCTGTCAGAGTCAAAAACTTTGAGGCAACAGTACACTGAAATATAAAAAAGCCATAAAGCTAGGTTAGCTTTAAGGTTAGCTTTATGACTCTTGGTCCAAAGGTGAATGCTTTACATTTCTTCCAAGTTAAGCTTATTTTAAATGAAGTGAAGCACAAAAAACTCTCAAGTCCTTGGGTTTTCTCTCATATTTTTCCTTTCCCATTAATTGAAAACTAATGGAGTTCTTTGTTTTTGTAACCTTTCATCACTAATAAAAAACACTATGATTGAGCCGATCGATGTAGGCTCGGAAATGTGTCTGCCGCCATTGTTTTTGTGGTCAATGAAAGCACACAGCATTGTTGAGCATCCGTGATCCAACTTCAAGAATAAGCTGCTGAAACAATACGACGCTTGTAAACGCTGTTTTAATGACTCGAAGAACATTTAATTTTGACTATTGTCTCAGCTTTCTGCAGTCTTATTTTAGTGGGGTCTGCACGGCAGTGTCTTAACTAAGCTAACAGATCGCCAGAATTACCTATCTAAAGATTTTAAAACAACAGTCATGATTATCTTTGGTTGTCAGACAAATGGGAAGGTGAAAAATTAGTAAACCAGTGGTCAATTTTTGGTCGCCAGCTGAGACGCAATTTCCAATTTCCTGATTTCAAAGTGTGGGAATAGAGGAAAAGTGCAGAAAAGGAAAAAATATTTGACTTACACCATGGCGACACACCAAGTGGTAAAATCCTCCAGTGTGTCCAGGTACTTTACAGAAGCCATGACATGGACACAATCCAACAAGCATTGAAGCATACAGTGCTTGAATGTCACTACACAGTTTGGCCTACAAACAATACAATAGGCAATTGCAGAAACGTGAGAGGACTGGGAAAGAGTATGATTGTTTTCCGTTTGTTTGAAAAACTAAGATATTCAAATGAAAGATCAACTAAATTTGAGAGTATTTACCAAGAATAGAAGTATTTAGAGAAGGAAAATTGCAAAATGGTAGCACTTCAAATATCACCTGAAATAAAGAGTTCGTATGGATTGGGTAGACAAGCCACAAAATTATAAGGATTTGTATGGAATTTTGCAATTTTTGAGATTGTCCCATTTTAACAATTTTCCACTGAAAACTCTCAAACTTGGCTGGGTAGCTTTTCATTCAGTAACATTTCAGTTGAAATGTTTAGATTTTCAATCTAATCAATATAAGAAACTTGTCCCAGTCCTCTCACGTTTCTGCAATGGGCTATGTATGCAGGCAGATCAATTAATTAATGTTTGGTTTAGACAATATGCATTACCTTTCCTCATAATGACATTCTTTTTTAACCCTATATGTACATTACCACCAGAAGTTATAATTAAAATTATCATCATACTTTCCAAAAGTTTGTATTTCAGATTCCCCAAAACCAATGAGAACACTTAGAATGAAAACATACTGGAACATTTAGTTATGAATATAAAATAAAAAAACAAGCTGCAAACTAGCCAAAAACTAAGTTGCACTTCTATTATTTAATTATTTGTTGTTAAGACTGAAATGCCTGTTGCACATGTGCACATACCTTAGACTTTCTAAGTACTGGAATTTCACAAATAGATGCCAACTCCTTAAGCTCTTCAGTTGTATAATTAGCAATGTTGGCCATGATGATGTTTTTTTCTTTAATCTCTTTGTGGAGAATAGCAGGATCGCCTAAATAATACAGTCAATGAATTAAATGGTTATCAACATTTCATTCAAGGAGAACAAAAATAATTATAAGTGAGCTCTGACAATGCACAATTCAAGAAAAAGATTCAAGACGTCCTTGTGGAGTCCTTTCAGCAACTTCAAAGCAGAACAAACATGTGGTGTGCTGCTATACAGTTTTGAATGATTTAGACCATTGGTCTTCAAGCAGTGGATATATATGTACCTGTAAACTTGATGTCCTTTAAGTAAACGCTCTTCTTTTCATGCTCAGTATTGCATACCACAGGGGTACGTAGAATTGGTGCAATAACTGGTGGGAGTTCTTCACTATGAACAACAAAATCATTTTGTCCTTTTGCATAGATGACTTTCTCCAGCATGTGCATTTTTAGGTCATTAAGAAATGACTCTAAGGTTTTCATTTCCTTGTGTGGAACATCATCCCCAGGATATAAAATCTAGTGAACATAAGGAATATATAAACAAGTAACGAAATGTATATACATAACAAAAAACCATCTAACACTAGAAGGCTAGACTAGAGCATCTGACTAGTTCACAGAGGGTCGTGGGTTCAAATCACATCTTGGACTCTGATTTTTCTCATACAATTTTTTTCTCATACAATTGACATAAAATCATGATGTAATTCCTCCACTTTTGTTAACTGTTGAAATTTCCACATAATTTAAGGTATTATTTTTTCCACATAATCAACCGTTTTTTTTTCTCCGAAAATTTCTGCATAATTTGTTACTTTTTTCCACACCCTGTCAGATGCACTGTGTACATCTCTTCCAAAACAGCAACTTTCAAAAATAATTTTTTTTAAAATAGACATATTAAATATATTCCGGTAAGTGAAACTTGTATGAAGGAGAGAAAAAACAATTCCAAAGATTAATCAAACAACATAAAATACGTACTTAAAATTGTTAGTACCATGTCACCATATTAGGGCGACCTTTAATTTGCTGACATCATTGTTTACATTATGCTTTATTACCATACCACTTTACATAATATTATTACAAAAGGATCAGGGTGTGTACAACAATTAATCATGACTCTAGAAATTAAAGGAGCATGTGAAACTTGATAATTGATGATATTTTTAGGATCATAAATGTGTGTAAAATTAAGGAGAGATAAGAGAGAGGCAAAAGCACTAATGAGCTTAATACATTTAATTTGATTTAAAATCCAGATAACAAAAAGAAATGATTTAACAGATCAAGATAATAACATAGCAAAAGTTTAAACTGTCTAATGCTATTTTACTATTCAGATGTGACACATCTGTTGCTGGATAAGAAGTGCTTATGCAAATGAGGCAAATATTGTAAACAAAGATTCCCACCAGAAAAATCTTTATACATAGACATAAATTAAAATACCTTTGCGTTGCTACAGCAGTTCTTTTCATTGCCATCACCCAAGTACACTTCACCAATTATCCCACATATTCCACACACTGTGGTTGACAAGTCCCTCTCAGTCATCATCTCAAATGCCCAGAAACCATTGTAGAGCAGCTCATTGTAGTAATTTAGCTTTTCAGATGTTGGACACGTAGACTGAGCCTATAAAAGATTTTAAGCATCATACTGAATTTAAATGGATCACTTCAATGTGCCTTACAGTTAAAATGTCTAAACACAGTTTTTAAGCCCACTCTTGCTACCGCAATTCAGCGTGCGCACCAACATTGCATAAAAACAAACACGACATCAACACAGCGATCATTTTATTTACTCTAAGTCCGCACTATCTGTACCATTTTTATTAACAACTGCATAAAATGTATTGATGGTTTTACTCTTTTGTTACAAAGGTATGTTAGAAAAGGTAACAATGCAAAGAACCCAGAAATTGTCAGCTTTTTCAATGTTAATTAAAAAACCAGTTAAATGCAGCACATGCGTAGTAAGTCAAAAAAGTGTGATTGAGTAAAAAATTGACTTCTCGGAGATACGCCTATTTCGCGAGAACCACTCATTAGAATGTCAAGCAATTTGGCACAAAAATTCTTTAGGAAATAAGTAACTGGAAGATTGAAAAGAATTGAACTTTGAAAAAGGGAATTCTAGATATGCCGGTGAACCTTCAACAAGGGGGCAACGGGAAACACATCACCTTGCTTGCTGCCATTTTTGGCGATCACAGGATCAGGGGTTTTAGAGAAAAAGGTGAATGAAACACAGGTATAAAAAACTGTGTTCAGCCGCCTTAAGTAAACTTGAAAATTACCTTGTTCACTTTTAGTAGAAGCTGTTCAGATTTGGCCTCGATGAAACTGGAGATGGGGCAGCCTCTCTTGAATAGTTCACGCCATTCCAGAAGAATATCAAAAGCCACCAGAATCTTGTCAGATATGTTAAAGAGACCTTGAATTGAATATGACAAAAATGCAGGTATCATCAATAGCAGAGACAATGATAATCACAACCTTAACATCTGCCAATTTAATGCAAAAGTCTGCAATCTGAACGTTTTTTTAAACTGCTTGATCACTCCCTTAAAAAACATTGAAAAAATACCCAATATTCAAACAAAAACAAGTACATGTATGCAACAATACAACTTTGCAATTTTAGAACTTAAAAAAAAACTATAAATATACCTTCTTCTGTAGGGCAAACCCGATGCATTGCTCTGCATTCCGTTGAGGTACATTCTTTCACTTTCACAACAACATCTTTAAAGGGATTTTGATTAGTGTACAAGATGCTACCCCCTCTCATGCCTGAATGAAGTTTCGATGTTCCTAAGGGCTCACCACAAACTTCACAGGCCACCTCCTTGACCTCGAACACTGATGGCCAGCCATTGTCACCACCGAGAAGGGTTGATGCATCTTTAACACCAACATTGTTGAGGTATTCAGATCTAAAATGGTATGGCAATTTAAATGTGGAATATAACTTTAATGTTGACAGTCTGGACACCGAGGGAGCTTCAGGTGATGCAGTGGGGCTGTTGCTGGGCAATTGTCGAGATGAGCTTGGAGCTTCAACTGATGTAGTGGACATGATGGAAGTTGGACAAGCTAGTGTTGCAGATGCAGAAGAGGGTTCAGGATCAACATGCGTGTGCAGTTCCAGTGCGCAAAAGAGAACATGAAGATGGACACAAAGAGCACGCGACTTCTCTTGTTTTGCCTTCGCAACAAAACCTTTACAACTGCATTTGTGAAAGGCAGTACCCACTTTCTTGGCATTTTCAACCTTGACATGACAAAAACCAAGGGTGTTGGTAGCACTTGGGGGTCCATAAACAACGTACGAGCGGTCGGAGACTTTGTAGACGGCCTCGCGACCAAGCGGGATCGATATATTATCTAGCAGAGCTTTGGTTAGTGTATCGCAAGGATATGCGGCTATCTTTGCTGCTGTTAGGTTGTACTTGTCGAGGACACCAACGCTATCAGACACTTGCTTGACGTGCTGACATATGAAATCCAATGCACGATCGCTCGAAACGTACGCGGCTCGTACGTCCTTGCAGTCTGGGTGCAAGCATATCCACAAGTTATTCTCGCTGTAAACTAAACAACGGTCGTCCCTAGAACTTGTACGTATCGAATGCAGTCCACCGCCTATGTTTACAGCAGGAGGACAACACATCTTCTGGGCCTTTGAAACTGGTGCAGAACCTCCGAGTTCGAAGCCGCACTTCGAACAATTCGAAGGTTTCCATCTACTGGAATATGTTGCGCTGCAATTTGGGCAAGCACCTTGTCCTCTGCCGCTCCAAGTGGCCATTAAACCACCTCACTAAATAACCAGCGAAAAACCACAGTCTCAAAACCACTGCAAGTTAAAAGACCTAAAACGACAAACACTTCGAACCAGCGCAAAGAAGCGCCGAACAATAGGCTATTGAAAAACAAACCAATGAACTCTTTGCAACCACTGCAACGGAACTGAAATAGTTGACCAATCAGACAAGACGTTCCGAGAGCTTCGTGTCAACCGAGTTTTCGAAGCTACAGTTCCGTTTAAATCGTGCTTTTGGGCAA
>OZ026595.1:40047631-40082631 GCA_964020085.1 Micromussa lordhowensis
ATTATTCTTATGGAAAACTGAGAACTTTCCGACATATTGTGTCGTCTTATCAAGGCTTCTGCAATTTTTGTAACGAGCGAAGGTATATATGTGGAATGTCAGCCTTACAAGTCGATATAAATTTAACATAGGATAACAGGAAGTAAACATCAAGTTAATAAGTCTACTAGAGTCAAGGTTAATCCATCGTTTCAGAATATTGGTCGTCTTTTCTCATTGTGGTCCATTGCGGTTAACCAATATAAATGAGTGAAATCAGACATTATGCCACTGATAACCTAGAAATTACTCTTGAGGAATTAGACTTAATGGGGTGTCTCGCCAAACTGATTTAGTTAAAAGCACACAGTTTCCTGTCGATACAGACTAAATATTAATCAAGATCTTGACAGTTAATCTTGTAACAAAAAGCAAAGAAAGTAAAGTTCCTGAAAGCAGACGGATTTTAGCCAGACGTCAGGGTGGATATTAAATGACTTGTTATTTATTTTTCTCCCAGTGTTTATAATGAGCGTCAATACTCGGAAACGAGATTTTGCTTTCGAATCATAGCTTTTTTTGTCCCTTTCATATTGCTTTAGGATGATATGTTTGTTATTCCAGACGCAGTAGATTTGTGTAAATAGCAAGTTATTTTTCATATGTTTTGTTTTTAATCCAAAAGGAACATTTGACTGCCCTGTTACGGAAGAAATTGTTTCAAATACGCCTTTCCCTAAAAATACAACATACCTTTTCGAATTTAACTCACTTAATTTGGAAATTTGGAATGTGCTTGAAGTCGACATGAGTGGTAAAAAAAATAACACTATACTCTTCGTTGCAGCTAGTTGCTCAGAGGTGACAGTAACTTTATTTTTAGCTGAAATATCTGGAACAGCTGCTTAGAGTAACAAATTATGAATAAAGGGTAAGCTTAAAATATTATATTAACATATTTGTAATTTCTTTATTTAAGAAACTAATTTAAAACGTGAAAGTTATCTGAGAAAAAAAACAGTATTTGGTCGACGTTTCTCACGGGTGTTATATTTTGTTGCCAATAGTCATAATATGATTCGAATCGAATTTTGGCAGGACCGATTACTTCCAGTGTATATGTTTCGCTGCAAAAGGAAGTCGACAAATTGAATTTTAATCATTTAGTGAACTTGGCAGTAACTCATTTAACAAAACTTGAACAAAAACAACCATTTTCCTTTGGTTTTCGAATGTATTAGCTATGAGGTCTCTACGCTAAAATTAATCAGTTAAAGAAAAAGCCTAAAAAAAGGTCGAAAATACTTTAATTTCAACGAAAGAAGTAGTTGGCAAATTAAATTTCTCACTGTATGGTTATTTAAAGCAAACAGGTTGGAGGTAATATCATTTACATTAGAGCGAGACACTGTAAGCTTTGTAATTTAAATCTTAGTATTGATATCTGACCAATATTTCATGAAAAACAATTTCAGTCCACGCAATATTGCAAAACAATTTACTCTAGCTAAGTCAATTATGAGCGATTTAGACGAAAGTTCGTTTTATTTGTTTAATTTTAGTTGCCTTATTCTCTTCAGCGGAGAGAAGTAATTACTGCTCGAGTCAAGTACAGGCTTCGTGATTTCGAGCTACCTAAAGTTTGCTAAAAAGCGCAAAATTAAAACATTCCGTGAGATCTCACCTTAAGAAGGTGTCTGTAAAATCCAGTGGTCCAAATATTTTTACCTCTTATTTTGACAGAACAGGGAATCCTGGAGATCGCTTCAGCCAAGAGACGTTTTTCTCCTGAGTATCAAGAGCACAAACTCGACGAATCCAAAAAACTCTCTAATAGAAACGTTTCCAAGACATTGAATGACTTTAGTTCTCGGCAAAACCTAAGCGCTGATTACTTTACAGCGTGAAGTTCGAATGAAATTTTCAGGGACAGCTTGGTTCTAACCGTGGGAAGTCCCACATGCGTGGAAAAGCCAATTTAACCACTCACAAATAGACAGGTGGCTCAAAACCGCTGTCAAGTCATAGCAAAACATGCCCGGACAAAATGTAAACAAAGCTCATTTCAGTTCAAAACTACTACTTGCTTTAGATGTACAAGATGTTCTTTAATTATACTCAAAGAATATTTACACATATTGATTTTGTTATTTCAAGTAATACGACGTTGTTAGAATAAATGGTTTTGAGGGCATTTTGATTGAAGGCGTTCCTTAGTTTTCATTTGAATTTCGTTCTTAAAAATGTCTCACCGATTACATTTTGAAAATGTGTACCTTCATTTCACAGATTATATTTCAATGCAACTGAGAGCCTGTCTTAAGATTTATTCCCTTTTAAATTCCTTCCTTCAAGGACAGACTGAAAATTTCTCGCCATGAAGTTCCTCTTGAAAAAAAAAAACATAAAATACCATTCTTTATTAATGTTTGGCTGTTTAATATTCTTCTTCCCACCCATCATATCAAAGGACGCCGGAATAAATTTACAAACTATTTTCCATGAATCGTCTGAATTCACGGCGTGACACAAATGGAAAAGCGGATATGTTGTAATATATGGAGTAATGGGAGAGAAAAGTTAAATTTATTTAGCAGTTATGATCGCGACTGAAATTATTCTAGCATAGACCTTATTACGTATGTTTTGGATGCCATCTTGATGGGTGGTAGGTAACACGCTTAAGAAATTACAGTGTTTGTATCGGAACCCGATGGCAAATAAGTTTCTTCAAAATTGAATTTTGAAGAATTTATGAATGGCAGAGTTAAGATACATTACAAAACATTACACTAACCGAATTTGAGGGATATAACTGTGTCAGAAAGAGTCCAATCGCGTTTTAAATTTAAGCAATAGAACACAATTTCCGTGTTTACATAGCCTCCTCTAAACACAAGGAGGGTTTGGAGAGTTCGAGACTTCATGCAAACCCAAACGATCTTTTTTAAAAGGCGCAAACTTTAATAATACGTCGAGAAATAATTGGGAACCGTTGTTTGAAAAGCAAAGTACAATCTTTATTTCTGTGGCGTTTCGGAAGGCTTCAAACCTTGACAAGATGACACCCACTCAGCAACAGTCGTGGATGCCATTTGGAACCCCGTACGATTACTTCTCTATCATGTATTTCTCTCCTTTCGCATTCACAAAGAACAAAGAACAACAATCACGCCTAAGAACAAGAAGGTGAGCAATATTCTCCAAATAAAGTCTTTGTCCGTTATCTGAATCCTCGCGATCATATTTACAGATTGTCCTACGATTTTAGCTTAAGATGGAGTTTTCCGGGCGCCAAAAACACGTTTGCCCCCTCCCCCCCCCCCACCCCCAAGAAATTTGTGAAATATTGATGCCCTGAAACGCCATTCCATTGTTCTGAGATGACAATTTCTGTGAAATTTATCGTCCGTTTTCTGCTTATTTTCGACATAACTAGAGAAACAAGAACAGAATTACGGGTAAAATCGCGACTTTTTCTGACGTCTCTCCAGGGAATTTAAACCTGACCAGCTGGGATTTTCTCAAAACAAAGCAGGGGACAAGGAGGGTAAAATACTCACCATGTCGGGTTTCACCACAGGAGTAGTGTTCTGAACCCTCTTTGTGATCTGACTGAGATTTAGACAAGGGCATACAGTAGTGGAATTCCCTTACATACTGTTACGAAAACGTTCGGAAAATGCTTCATTTGAGTACGCATCCATGTCATGTGTTACAGGTCGCCATCCGTTACATCGGACAAAGAGATGCCATCAGCTACCTTGATGTACACCAAGTAAACTTGATGTACAATTGTCCTGGGAGTGAGTGAATCACTGATAACAGATCAATTATGTACAGCTGAATGTTATGAGCTTACCGTTGTTTTCGCTTTTTTTTTTTTACAAAAAAGGCAATAAAATTTGACATATTTGGCACCACACCAGATTCATGTTTTCTTGGCATCTTCTCTGGTTTATTAGATTACTTAAAAGACTTTTCTTAGGCATGGCTTGTTAATGCGATTGTAATCATTTTCACGTTTTACCGCTTTATTTTTGAATTTGTTATGTTTTTGACGACCTAAAAAAACAAACGAACGAACGGAGAAATGGAAGGGAGGAATGAATGACCAGGAATGAATAAAAGAAGAAAGGAATAAAGTGTAAATACCGTCCTTTTTTCTTTTGTTTGTGGTTGGCTACTACCACGACATCCGTGAAAATTACAGCCGACGAATCACGTGCTACGGTGGACGAAAAATCAAAATAACATACACCAATTATGGCAGAAAGTATTCACCCAAGTGTGGATTTAGCTTTAACACCAACTGCGCGAGCCCACGTCTTTTAACAAGGTGAGCATTTTAACTAGTCCTCTTTTCAAAAATCTGCACCAGGAAAAGACTAAGCAGTGCTCTCTCTCATCATCATCATTGTCATATCCTTTATTTAAACACGATAAGGTTTAAACCTCAAAGCTTCTGGGGTCGTGTAGAAATAGTTACAATATAAATCTATATTAAAATGTTAATAACATTACTTACAGAATAAAATGCAAAATACAATCAAGCATAAAATGTAAAATACAAGTATAAAATGTAAAATACAAAATATTTAGAAGTATTTAAAATCTTGGTAATGGCTCGGCAGCGACTAGGGCGACTGTACGCTAAACTCTCTAGTTTATATCAGACTAGTGACCATGGTGTTCTCTTCCATAATATAACATCAGTTAACCCGGACGATCACACCAGAGAGCGCGTTCTATATAGTGACAATGAAGTACAGTGGGAGTGAACAAAAGAGCCAATGGAAATGTCACAAATGCCACAAAATAATGTGAAGTCAATCCCTACCTTAAGTATAGAACTCTCTGCAGGAAGCGCACAGTTCTCTGAGGGTGTTTACTAAATTCTATACGTACATACGCGGGCAGGTTTTGTGTTTGGAAAACCTAGTTAAGTATAGTTAAGATGGGATTTAAGTACAACAGCAGTCTATTTTACTCTTTTTCCTCTTCTCCTCCTCATCCTTCTTTCTACTCCCTCCCTCTTTCCTACCTTCTTCTTCCCTCGCAAGTATCTTGCAGTCCGATACCCTTTTAAATATTTGTAGTTGATATATATATGTGAAAATGGACAGTAGGCTTGTGGGTTAATAAACCGTTGCTGAGTAACTTTCATCTGTTTGGCTTCCGTTTTTAATAACAATACTATTTCCGCTAGCCTGCCAGCAGGCTAGTGTTTCAGTGTTGCTCCACGGTGTTTGAGTTTCGCACTCAACCGCTGCTAACTTGCGTTTCGCTTTAGCGCGCCAGCGCGTTTACGAATGACGCTCGTTGCGAAACGAACGACGTGGGGAAATTTAAACTTAGGAAGTCGCGTGTCTTTTCTCGCGGCTCGCGTCCCCAAACAAGCTTGGTCAATTACACAAACACTGCTTGTCATTTATCGGGACAGTTAATTGATAAAACTAAAGTTCGGGATTCTAAAAGAAGTTTGTGTGTCGCATTAACGAAGGTGTCGTCGTATTGAAAGGGTTTTCAGATTGGATTGATTGAGCCTCTGTTATGGCAAGAATCCATAGAACAAGATGATGGTATTAGCAGGGTGATCACAGGGGAACAGGGCGCGGGTGTGACTCCACTTAGAAGCAATACATGTCCACCTCTGACTACGGCAAAAGCAAAATGATCATGATCAGTGATGTATGCGACTCGTTCAGCTAGACACTACTTCATTTTGAACTCGTAGCACTCCTCACTAGCTTGAAGTTATCTTTTTTTAATTAGAACTAGGTACTCGATCACAAAATCAGCCTCTGCTTACCTCTACTTCGAGCTCTGCTTACATTAATCCACTTAATATACCAACAGTTTCTTTAAAAACCGTTTTAAAAAGGATTGCTATTCGCTGAACAAGTGAACGCCTTTGTGTTTAACAAGAATGAAACAAAAAATGTAGCTGTCTCAATGATTCAAATGTTCGAAGGGCTTAACCTTCATGGAAGTTCTAATCAATATTGTCATTAGCTTTTTTAAATACCAAGCCATATATCTCAACTGATAATCCTCTCGTTCTTGCCACCCCTGTGAGTCTCCCACCCTTTCACAGGAAACCTCATTCTGAAGACAGTACAGTGGATAAACATTTTTTTATATGGTAACCTCTTTTCCCATTTTCTTGTAAGGTAACCTGGGTTAGGCTCTCGGTCAGTCAACGTGACCTCGACACCGAAATTATGATTATCATAAATTCTTGTTAGACGTTGAATTTACGATTATCGTAAATTTAGAACACTCAAAGTTTGATAGGAATTCTGGGAAATGAACATATCTTGTTTAAAAGGAAACCCAAGTGTCTGGACGCGGGACTCGAACCTGGGATTGTTCGCTTTGTAATCCTGTCTTCTAACCATTAGACCACCACGTCGCTAGCTGAACAAATCTCAATTTTTAAACAGTATAATTCATGCGCTTATTCTACATCCTGCGGTAAGCATATATCATTACTCGCTAAAAAATAATTTTAGAAAGTGAATGGAAAGGTCGATCACCAAACCTTAACAAAAAGCTAACCATTTGAAATCTGCGCTTAGGCCTAATATGTGATATATTATGCAAGATTCTATTAAATATTAAGTTAAATACCGTTACCGTCGTCTTGTGCTTCAGTGGTCTAGTGGTAAGTAGTCGTTCCTAGCGCCGGGTAGTTCCGGGTTCAAATCCGGTCCAAATAATATGATTTTTTTTTCTTTTCTGAAATGTCCTGGGAAACAGTGTTCTAAATTTACGATAATCGTAAATTCAACGTCAAACAAGAATTTATGATAATCATAATTTCGGTGTCGAGGTCATGTTGGTCAGTTCTCCTTTCGTCTCCCAGACCCCGTTCGTCGCCCGCGCGTGCACCTACATTTTCGATCGTCTCCACTGACCGCGGAGAGCCTGGAACAGGCTACTTATATGGCTGAGCTGCAAGAACCGTCAAGATTCGCCAAATACTATGCTGTGATTGGCTGATTGGCCTTAATTGTTCACTTTTTCGCGCATACGGGTGTACCTCTAGTCCGTCCTTGTCCATATACATGAAACAACTAAAAAGACTTGACTCCCACATACCTCGCTATGTAGAGTCTTAGAAATTAGAAATTTGTCACTCACTACACGACTTCCTTGCCTTGTCTCGCACAATTTGAATTCTAGATGTGAAACTCAGTCGACCGACCCTTTTGTGGACGCCTACACCTTCTCCAATCGACTGCTTCTGTGCGTCTTTTAACAAATTCCGGGCATATAGCCTACAAGACTGTACACGTACCTTTTAAGATTACGTACACTGAGTGCAATTATCGTTGTCTTGGGGTTACTTTGCAGTAAACGATACCAAGCCATCAAATTGCTTGTTTTACTGGATTTCTTGTCATTTACTTAAATTTTCTTATAGAACTTAATCTCTAAATTTGACTATGGTACAGTTTCAAGACCAACAGCAGGGAACTGTACACTGTCAAGTCTAACTTAGGGTGCGTTTCGTTAAAAAAATCCAAGATTGGATTCTTAAATCTCGATAAATCTGAAAACGGATTTTGCGTTTGTTTACTAAGCAGATTAATCCAAGATCACTCGGGTCATGGTGCATCAAAGGAACCGAATAATCCATGTCCAGAGTTTTCTTAAAGAAACGCACCCTTAATTCTCCTGTTGATTATTTTCTCGTATATTTGGAAAGCTACAACCCATGTATTAACTTTAAAGCAAGATATCTTAAAATTTGAAAATTAAATGAGCCTTTAAGAACTAAAACAGTGAACCTATAAAATGTTCATGTGTGACAGTATTGCACGATAAAGTTTGATTCGCTATCGTCAGTTCTACGAAACCTTATTTATGCAGAAGAAAAATATGGTAAACTGGTATTTAAAACCTGTTAGTTCCAGGTCAGACGTCGAACTTCACATGAAATGAAGTAAACTGAGCGAATTAAGTTCATGATAGTTGGTCGAACTAAATTCGATTTAAGTTCGGTGTTTGACCCAACGGTGGAGTTTCACCCATTTGGATCGACTCAAGTTGCAATTTAGTTCGTCTCATGTGAAGTTCAACATAAGACGTTACTTTAACAAGTTCTATACATGTCTACCCGTCAAGAAATTCGGTCCATTCAAATACTGCAGTTCGGTTTAAATTTTCAACATTAATGTACCAAACATTGTCTTTTTACATGTATACATTGCAATTCAAGAGAACGACAATATACATGTAGGAGAAAAAAAACCGTGTTAATATCATGATTTCACCAAATAGAACTTTGCATCTGAATGTGCAAAAACCTATATTTACATTATCCCAAGATGTGTTAAAAAGCCCTTGCATTTTGATGGCAATTCAAACCAAAATATATCCTTTTTCAAAGGAAAGGTCAGCCATGGGTAATGATAAACGCTCATACATATATTTCTTTTCATATATAAGTATCAGGCTTGTGTGTTGATATCAAGATATCGTTTCCATGTCAACCACTTGAAAACAGTCTATCACAGACTTGCGGCAATATTTAAAGAACAACTCTTCTGCGCTCATCAGGATGATATTCAAGTCCATTTTCATGGACAAACTACAAGAAAAAAACAAAAATAATATTAACACCGTTAAATAAGAACCAAAATTCTTAAGGGGAGTGCACAAAGGAGAATCCACAAAGTAAATAGACCTTTTCCGAGTTACCTAAAGCCTCTCTTTCGAGCGAGGCCTGGTGCACAACCATTCATATTAAAATGAGTTTAATTTGCATGTGAATGAAATCTCATTTTCATATGAAAGAACGAGCACCAAGACTCGCTTTGAGAAAAAGAGGCTAAAGGTAATCCGGAAATGGCTTATTGTTACCAAGAATCACGTACAAGCACCGTAAATCGTTTATCAAAATTTCAACCCTCCTCCCTTCTCAAGTTAGCCCTAAGATCGATATGTCAAAATTGTAACATGACCTCGGGCTTTCTGCCTCAAGTTGCAAATTCCCTCAAATTCCTTTGCTAGTAATTCCAATAATGGAAGCAAGGCCAAATGTAGACGTTTAGCAGAAAGCCTCGGTGCAATGTAGAATTTTAATAATATTTCGGACCTGGGCTATGAGCCCCTCTCTTTAGGATCAGGAGATTGATCAAGCTTCCAGTTCACCAGACCCCCTCGACCTTTTCCAGCTATCAACCAATTGAAAACTTCAGTTCATAGTCGAGCTGCTGTAACAAGATAACCAACTAATATAGCCGCTTCACTTGATTGATAGGCAATTTTATCGCTGGACATTTGCTGTCAGGTGAGGTACTCTTCTCACCTGTGGATAGCATTGTACACTGATGAAACTTCCAAGCAATTCAATAATTTCTTCCTGTACTCCTTTAAAACAGCAAGGCACACAAACACCTCGAATGAATAGTTCGTGTTCATATCCACAACTTGCACATGAAATTCGCCTCCTGTGATTAAACCAAAAAAGTTGAAGTCGATAAATACGAGTGGAAAAGAAGTAGCTCACTTAAGACACATTTGGAGATTCTCAGACTTTTCTAATTCTCATACAGAGGTCTACAGAACCCATGTATTATGTCTGATATAATTTTACTTGGTTAACATATTTTTACGTACGTAACAAGAATTAAAGACACTTCACGCGGATCACTGTGAGCAAAGTCAGAATGTATTTTTTCCTGAAGCGCACAATTGTTTTTGCCTTCCATTGGTTCGATACTGAATAGCGCATATTTTGTCATTGCTTTTGATATTGAAAGCCAAAGCTTATGAACGCAAAGCGGGTAAATACGTGTGAAGATTGGAACCTTTGGTCAAAGGATGAAAAACATCGCCTTTATAAGTATCGTTTAGCTACAGGGTACCTTACACTATAAAAGCTGTGTAAGCTTTTCCCACGACGCTATGACACCGCATAACTGTATTCTGCTGGTTTACTTTACTTAGATTGCGCGTTAAGTATTTCTTGTTTTTCAAGCACTCACATGCAGTGCATAACTTGACATTGGCTACCCTTAGCAACCTCTATCAACAATACCATAGGCTCAGTTATCTGAACTCGCAAAGCACTTTTTTCAATTCTCCTTATGGTAGTAGGCTCTTAACATAGTTGTAGTTCTAGACGTGAACATTTATCTATCAGTTCCTCCACTGTAGTCACCTGTATGCATACCTTGATGATAGTGACGAGAAATACATGCATGCCAAGACGTTTCGTTTCGGCTCAAGATTTCTCAGACGGGATTAAAACAAAATTCAGAGCATCCCTGTCACCTATTCTCTTACCATCTCTTTCTAATTCTCTAGCCCTCTGCCTCTCTCGCTCTCTTTCCGCCTCCATTGAGGATAACTCCAGGTGTTGGCTACTAATAATTTCAAACATTGTCAACGCGTCTTGAAATGAAAACTCTCTCTTGAAAGTTAAAACAAGCCACCTACCAAAGAAAAACATAACAAAATCAAAATCAGTAACGATCCGTCAGAGGTACAAGAGTTCTAAACCACTTTTTGACAAACAGATCAGCCCTGAGAAAACATGCCGTACACCTGCTACAAGTACAAATGCACAGTTGAAAACTCAAAGCGGGCCACAGGTCTATGAACAACGGCTAGAATTTTTTCGTTTCAACTGAGCACTGATCCTCACACTTGACTTTTGTGAAACCTCCTTACATCGTAGGGCTCCAGAGCTTTCTTGCAGGCTACCTACTGTGTTATAGGTCACAACGCGCCCAAGACAAATCGCCCCTGACGAAAGTCCCCCTAGGACTTCCGAATGGGATCAGCTAATGCTTTGGTATATGTACGAAGTTGTTCGAATTATTTATTTTCTGCATACTCTTGAGAGAGCGTTTTGTCCATGTCGTTTTGACGAGGGGCCGTTTTTACCAGTTGGGCGCAATAAATGTAATGTAATTTTATCCCAGAATAGCGACAATTGAACAGGCTCAGCTGTGCATGGTTCCTTCGTGGCCTACCAGCAGTCGGTTTTTTGTCCTGATATCCTGCGCGAGATTGGTTAAAATGACTGTTTCAAAATAGGGAAAGAAACGAAAATGGAATGAAGTTCTTATTTTGCTTCGCACTCGTGTACTCGCGTCGTTCGCTAGGAAGAGAAACAGACTGCTCGCAGTGTAGTCCTTCCGAGAGAAACAGTTTTCCTGTTCAACCTTGTTCAGGCTTCTAAAAATATTTGTTCTTTCACACTAACAAACAGTAACAGTTTTGTTGCTCATAAGAAGTTTATTTTGCTGTGGAGGTGATGCGATTTCTCTATCCGCCCATATTTTGTTGCCTTCCCATGTCCAGGCAGCTGCTGTCTTTAATACTGACCTGCAAGACTTACCTGTGAACAAACAGCATATCTCCCATCCCATGAGCTTCAAAATGATTGTACAACTGCTCGTCCATTTTTTTAAGCAGCAACCTGACATGTTCTGAGGGCGAAACAAAAACAATTTTAATTAGTAAATATTATAACATAGATAGGACCCTGCGCGCGCTCTGATTGGTCAAAAACCCACGTTTTATCAGAGTATAAAACACACAAAAAGCGTGTTTTATTGTTTTGCGCGGATAAAATCTATATCATAAAGCAAATGAAGAAGCCTAAGGTGTGTTACACTGTGATAAAACACTCCGAACCATCAGTCTTGCTGGTGTAGCTGTATAATCTACAAAATTAGGGAGTGTAGTTGAGAATTCTCACAGGGGCATCTTCATGTACCACAAATTCACGAGATAAAAAAACAACTTACAAACATTCGCGCTTCAAGGTTATTGAATCAATTATCCAGTGCAGCCCTTTGCATGTATATTATTGTGGCCTTTCAAGGTTGTTACAGCCTTAATTCTACATCACATTCAGTGTCTATTTCAGATTGGACATTTACACAAAAAATGTTTTAAAACTACGTACTGCATGCACAAGTGTATATATGTAAAGCAGTAAGAATTTACTATAGAATCGCATAATTGAATAAAATCCTGCATTCTGATTGGTTTACGAAGCGAGGTATTTAGCGTGGAATTGCGAGTTGAAAACGAGGCTAAGTGATATTGTTTCGCATCTACGTGACAACTGTCGTCAAATTGTAACACAACAACTGCAAAAAACGTTTTCTACAATGTCTTTTTCTACAATTTTATTCAAGTATGCGATTCAAGGAAATTCATTACATGACTCGTGAATTCCGCGTTAAATTGCACTTGAAAACCGATATCGCACTCATCGCTTCGCGATTCGTGCGATATCGGTTTTCGCGTGCAATTTAACGCGGAATTCCCTCGTCAGGTAATGAATTTTCCTATAATACCATACCAGGAACAGAGATTGCAAATGTTGAACTAAACTGTAAATCACTTACTAATTTTTGTGAGCATTCCATCATCTAAAAAATCACTTTTGACAGTTTCCATATAATTAGCAAAACACCAATAAGCTTGGCTTTCAGACCCCAGCACAATTAAAAATCTACTCAAGACATCGTTCATTCCTTGAACATATCCTACATCTAGAAATATAAAAAAAAGATGAGTTAATACCTGTTTCATTGTCATTCATAATGTCACAGGATGTCGAGTACACTTAAATATGTACTGTAATGCTCAAAAATTAAAAGCCACTGGATGATCAGGCATGTGTATTGTCTCATGTATTAACAAATCAGATTCTATATCGTCATGTCTGTTCAGTAATTGATCATTGATGGCATAAAAATGAGGTTAGAAAAAAAAATGGCTGAGTGTGTCACTGATGTTCTTACTACATCTTGACATCTTCCATGATCTATTTAGCTGATTTGCACTTGTAAAATGTAGTCAAATTAGATTTTCATCATCATTTGCATGCATCAATATACCCTCCGAGTTTCATTATTAGTGCTTTTAATTATATTCTTCAAGTAACAGCTATAGTAGCCCGCGAAAATGCAGACGTATTTCCATCTGTCAATTGGTTTGGTGGAACTAAGTGATAGCTGGAAATATGTCACTCTGCTTTTGCAGGCTACAGTTGTAGGAAATGGAAAAAAAATCTGAATAGGGTTAAGAACAGTTATTAATGTGACTTGCATAATACCTTGATGATAAGCACTGTATGTGATTAATATATCCCGCAAAATGAGAAGATTCTGATTTCCCTTTCCCCTAAAAACAGAATGAGACATACACACATGTAAACGTTTAATATTTGTTGTACAAATTGTATACCTGCATGTAGGAAATTTGTTACATCACCCTTATGTCAAACTCCATCCCGCCACCCCCAAAAATGCAGTTCTCTATTGGACAACCTTAAGAATGCCTTAAAGGGCTGTACATACACATCACCTAGCTAAGGAAACAAAACTCACAACCTCCCTACATGTAAAGATTGTCAAGATGAGCCTGATGAATGAATGTGAAGTGGTTTGATGTAATAGGTCAAACATGGTCATGGGGTTAACCAAGGTTATCAGTGTACATGTACATAATCAGGGCAAAAAACTTTTTTTTTATTCCACTTGTCCATTGGACGAGTAAAACTCAGATTTTGGTTGTCCGAAAGTTAATTTCACTTGTCCAAAAAAATGTATTAAACTGAATAACAAAATATCATTAAAAACGTAGAAATTGTATAATCTGTTTTGTACCAAATTTGGAGTGTTCAGTTATTTCAATTTCTGTCGTTCTTTGCACTTTTTAATACAACACCATTTCATATGGGTGTCTGGAAAACCCGAATAGCGAATAGCGAATAGTCGCGAATAGCGAATACCGAACAGCGAATAGTCGCGAATAGCGAATAGCGAATAGTACGAACAGTGCGAATAGTGGCGAATAGTGACGAATAGTCGCGAATAGTGACGAATAGTCTCGAATGGTGACGAATAGTAACGAATAATGGCAAATAAGGGTGGAGGGGGGGGGGGGATAGTGACGAAATGACGAAAATTTGGAACCCAGTACTTCCTGGTCAACCGCGCAGCAACGTGGGATGGGATTTTCCCGCTAAAAAAAGCAGAGATGCTTATCAGTAAATATGTCGGCGAAGGACAGCTTGAGCCCTGAGAAGAAAAGGTAATAAATGCACTGTTGCTTATTTCGATAATTAATAAACGCAACGGTTATCAGAGTACCTCGTTTGTCTCTTTAATCACAAACCACTTGCCTCGCATTTTGATTTTATTCTTTTTTACAGAACGTGTCTCGCCGGATCGGACAGCACAGATGAGGATGATGAAATGTGAGTATCTAAAATTTATGTTCGGAAGCGACTGTGCGAGGAGATGATTATGAGCTTGATGTAGTAATGGACGTGATTTATATTTTTACATTTTGACTTTTGTTCTCCTTTAGAGTGTTTGTAAAAGCATGTACGAAACTCTCTTTCGACGACAGGTGAGCATATTATTTGCTTTGATTACGAGATTGTTCAGCATAAGGCGGTGAATTTTGTAGAGCCAGTTCAATTATGCTTTTAGGGGTGGAACACTTAAAACTAAACTTTAGATTTTAGTTATTACTTTCGAAATTTGTGTTCAATAATATTTCTTTTCTGGTATTGACTTTTTGGGGGATCGTGTGTTTTCCCATAGCATAACATGTAAGATTCCTGATAAATTAAATTAAATCATTAGTGATAGTAAATTGAGAACATCGCCGGTTTATTTAAGCTGCAACTAGTTTTATCGTGTTACTTTCTTGACAAGAGCGCGTTGGATTCAGAGCCATTTCGCTAGTACCTTTCTCCACTTTTCAGTGCATCAAACGAGATAATGGCATTTGGATAGTGTTTTGTTTACGAGAGTCTGAGGAATAAAGAAATAAAACGATCATAATGAATGGAGTGACGCAGTAGACAACCCGCGGCATATTACACAGTCCAAGAAATATAGAATGCGACTGTTGTTAAAAATTTAGTTATGTAACTGAGGACAGTGTTATTTTGTCGATGCTAAAAACAAGCCGGTCAACAGAGTCTGACCGCGGCTGGAAGGTCCGAAAAGAAACTGGGTGAGAGTGAACTGGCCGATAGGGAGTGGGAGCGAGGATGGGAGCGTCTCCCTCCCCTCCTTTCTTCTCTTTTTTTCTCCCATACTAGATTAAAGAGCGTGGTTGCAAGCTATGCTGAAACTGACTGAATTCCGTCCCTTCTTTCTTCTTCTTAAAATCCTCACCGGGACAGATTGCAAGGAGTGGTGCTTTTTTTTTTCAAAGTAGGGGGAATGGGGGTAGGGGAGTTGTTATGCTACACTGCATCTAGTGTATCCATGCATATTTCACATATGTAGTGAGCATGGTGGGCGAGGCAAGCGTATAAAATAGCAGTGTTGCTGCTCATCAGAAATAATGTTTTTAAGATGCGGTGTGGATGAGAAGTTGCAAGGGATGATGAAGTCACGGGAACCCCTTGTACCCCCTCCCCCTCCCCCACGACCACCGCTCATAAATTACAAGCCTTGATAATGGATAAAGCTTCGTGAAATTTAGGTGGCAATTAGAAGAAATGCTTAGAAGTGCATTTTATTTCGAGGAGATGCTGCACAAAATCATCTGGTGCATTTGCTCATCCCCCCCCCCCCCCCCACCTCAAGAGGTAGGCTCGGCTCTGTATGCAAGGCACAATAGAGGGGAATAATAAGGAGCCATGATTTTTCAACCCAAACCCGCCTCTTGGTTGTTGCAGCTTTAGCAATTTGAATGAGTAATTATATTTAACAATTAGAACATGAGCTCGAGATTTCTATCGCGCGATGGTTGACGAGGACACGCGAGTCAACTATCGCGCATAGAAATCAAGAGCGAATAGCCTAATTTTTTTACTATAAATCTACTAGTCCTTCAAACTTTATCAGAATCCTCATCACAGACATTTCAAAACGCAAAGAGGCGGCAGCCAGTTTGTTTACAAGCGCACACTGCTACGCTACTCACTATCTACAACAGAATAGTGAGTGGAGTAGCTAATCAGCGAACGGCATTCGTGATAGAACGCTAGTAGATTTATACTAAAAAGCTAGGGGTGGTGTAAACGACTAATAATAGGTGAACATTTGTTAACGATTCAGTTTTTATTGCCAAATTTGTGAACGTTTCCAACCGTCTCAATATTTTTTCTATGTGCTTTGCTTTCAGCGAGTCTCTTTTCCAAGACGACTCCCCGATAGAAGGTAATACCCATTTCCAAAACAGGCAGCGTAATAACACGGTGTTATTTTATTGGCGTTCGCGACTCCACAACGAACAAAATACCCGATTCCATATTTTATTAAGTCATCGTTGTTGTTTTTTGCTTAACTTAGTCTACTCCGCTAGCAACATGGATACTCTAGGGTGAAAGACAAACACAAGAAAGTAGAGCCTAAGAGAAAGACCAGCTAAAGGCCAAATTCGAAGTAACGTATACTTACAGTACCCTGTTTGTATATATTGCCCACAACACGATTGTCACATACCATGTGGGGTACCGAGGACGAAAAGTGGCTTAAATTTTCAAGGGTAATTTTCCGTGGTCGTAATGAAAAGTTCCTATCTAGGCTGTTTTTGGCTCTTGAAGCTAGTAACTACCTGGATTGCACAGGATATTTTTTCTTTCATTTTAACTCAATTTTATTAGAAATCAGAGAAGCCATGTTTGGAGGGGTTATCGTTCGAAGCAGAAACGTTATAGAATTAGTCGCGCACAGGCAAATTCAATACACAGATTGGCGTGGCACCTATCGAATATTGCTTGCATGATATTAGCGCTAATTGGGGACAATATAATCCAGTAATTACTGCAACTTTTATCCTCTGCAGAACCCGAGCCAAACTTTCTACATGATGACACCAAATGGCCAATATTTGAGGGCAGAATCAGCGCCTACCCACACGTGGAGGCCTTGAAGATCCTTCTGAGGCAATCATCGATGTCAAAGGAGCAAATGTGTTTCTCCGTGCCATTTAAATGTAGAAACAACTACACATTTCTGGTAGATACGTCATCCTTGAAAGATAAGAAAGATTTGATATCTGCAGATGGTAATGGGAAGTGGCTGTGGGGTGGACGTACATACTGCTACTATGAAGTGCACTGTTTAGAAGGAGACATTAAAGCCAAGTATCTTCAAAAGAAAGTTGATGCTATTACAACGTACACCCTGAAACGCACCTACTGGAGAGCAGAAACTGTTTCAGGCGCATGGTTTCGTCGTGTAGTAACCAAGCTAGAACACGATTCCCTAGAGTTCCCAGTGGCAATTTTGCAGTACTTCTTCGAAAACGGCGAAGAAGAGGAGCTAAAACTTGCGCCCCATGGAAACAGAAAAGATGATAGCCAACCATACTTCAGAACAGCATCCAGCGCGATGAAAGATATGTCAGAGAGATCAAAGCTCCAGAAACCAAAGAAAGTAGAACACGACATGTGGAAAGAACAAGGAGGTATGGCTTGGGTAGAAAACACAAGTGAAGTTCCAAGAAATAGACAGCAGATCTATGACATTAAACGTCGCAATGTTGCAGCCTCCCACTGTTCAATAGATGGCGTAACATCTGGAAGTGAGGTGTATGACATCATTGCCATTTTTAACGAACATCAGCGACGAAAAGACAAGGGCTTTATCAGGGATTACAAGTTGGCTCCATTTGGTGTTGTTCTCGCTTCAGAGAAACAGCTGCATGATATTGTTCGATTCTGCACGAACCCTGACCAAATTAGCATACTTGGGATAGATTCCACTTTCAATATTGGCAAGTTCGATGTCACCCACACAACGTACAAGCATCTTCTTCTGGAAACGAGGAAAGCGGACGACACTGGAAACCGCACGTCACCTTTGTTCATTGGTCCAGCACTGATCCATGCAAAGAAAGATGAATACACCTACCAATATTTTTTCTCAACCCTGGTAGCTTTGGAAGAGCAACTGAAGAATGTACTTTTCTTTGGTACAGACGGAGAACAGGCACTCATCAACGCAGCTACCAAGAACTTTGAGTATGCAACTGGATTGCGTTGTTTCCTGCATGCCATAGACAACATAAAACGTTACCTTCGGGGAAATGGTTTGCAGTCTATTGAGAGAGATGTCATAGCTGATATCTTTGGGAAGCGCGAAGGACCAAGTTATCAGATGGGCTTGGCTGATTCCACAGATGATGAAGACTTCGACCTGAAACTTGAATCTTGCATCGACAAGTGGGAAACACTTGAAATGTCAGTAAGCAACTCAGCAACAAAGGCTATCTTTCCAGAGTGGTTCAAGAAGAATTACGCAGATGTTGTTAAGAAATCCATGCTAGCTTCGACCAGACGATGTGCAGGCCTGGGAGGACAGCCAACTTCTTGGTACACGAACAACAATCCTGAATCCATCCATCACAAAGTGAAAGATGATAAGCGAAATCAAAAGAAGAATATGACCATTCCAGACTTCATCTTGCACCTTGAACAAGAGGTTGTCATGCAATACCATCAAGAAGAATTAGCAGTTATCAGAAGAGGAGAGTATCGCTTGCGCGAGCAGTACAAATTCCTAGAAATCGAGGAAGACGTTTGGTTTGCTATGTCTCCAGAAAGACGACAACGCCACTTGGAACGTCTAAGACGTACTGCTGTAAAGGCCCTTTCAGTATCATTTCAGGCAGAAAATGATGACCAAACTCTTCTGAAGGTGACTGCGGGCTTCAACGATGTGGCAAGCATGGGAACAGTCACTACAAACGATGCCAACCCCAGTGCAGACACATTACCAGCAAAGATCAGCATTCCTCCTGGAGCAGCTAACATTACTTCAATCCCTTTCAGTGTTGTGACCAGAATGTGGCAGAAGGCAGAACATTTATTAGCTACTCCTGGATCCATTGGAAAACCCATTGGCACATACTTCAGTGACAGCAACGCCCATCTCGTTGCTAGCGAGAGCAAGCCATCTCAGCCCCACTTTGTTTATGTGCATGACACTGGGCGTGTGACATGCGAACAGTGTCCTTCCTGCAACGACTGGAAACTGTGCAAGCACACCATAGCAGCCGCTGAAAAGATGGGAAGGTTACAGAAAGTTCTCCAGTGGCGACGGTCTAACGGCACGCCAAATTTAGATAAAGCTGTAAGGGCTTCATGGCCTAAAAGCGTGGGAAACAAGCCCAAATCATCTCAGCCCAAAGGTTCGCGGAAACCAAAAGAAGCTGTTACAGAAATTCATGATGTGGGCGAGTCAAGCCAAAGGGGTGCGGATAAGCAGTCGAGTACACAGTCAAGTCCCCCGCCATGGAGAGCAGGAAGATACCCACTGGAGATCACGTTTTGGAAGGACACCCGTTCAAAGAAATGCGCTGGATGTCATAGCCTTTTTGAGGATCCTGCACATGGTTTGATTCTTCGTCGTTGTGAAAAGGATTGGATAGCAGGATCATCAAAGTCCAAGATCACCCCAGTTGCGCAACCACGTGCATACCACGTGGACTTGGACTGCATCAAACGCAGACATCCTGATTTTGGTTCAGCATCATCTTGTATAAGCCTGGTGGTGTCATCCTCTTCTGCCGCAAAATTAACAGCTGACCAATTGCAGTATGTCCAATCTGTCCTTGGAGTCACTGTTAAAAGTTAAAATCCACCATTATCATTTGTTGGTTTAGGCTAAAATAAGAGTAACAAATAAAGGCAGGGGACGTCCAAGTGAAATGTGTAGGGATGCTCGTCAGAAAATTAGGACCAATCTAAGCGCGGCTGAAGCCCTGTTTGGCACCTAAAGAGATGGCTTTTAGATTTTAAAAGCATTGTTTTTAAACTCCTTTTTTTATTTCTTTGCATATAACCAAGGGATATAACTTGGGCAACACCATGGATACCCAGATTCGTAATGTTTACTCACCCACCCCTTTAACTCGGCCCCAAAGGAGACGACGAGCATCCCTGCCTATTTCAGATGGGAGTCACCTCCAGAGGAATTTGTGTTCATATTATAGTGCTAGTCAGTAACAATAACTTCGATTTATGGAGTAAGGATCTTAGGGATTGTAGGATTTGAGGGTATTGGATTTATTCGGAAGTGGATATTTTGTCCATTCATTGGACTACCGTTTAAATTACTTTTGTTGAAATTTTAACTGCGGGTAGAACGATGACTGTTCAAATCTTGAAAAAAATGTAAAGAAGAGCCTCGGGGTGATACCGACGAGTAGTTGATGAGGATAGAGTAATAATTCTAATTCTAATTGAGTAATAATTCTACTGGTTATTCACTTCTGTTCAAAGCGTATAAGCAGCAGCTCAAGTAGAAGTCAGTTCCTGCATGTTACTATCATATTGTAAACTCTTGTATTTCGGCACCGAAGTAACATTTTATCGGATACGTAAATACCCAAGTGAACTGGACAAAAACTGTTGCATGCTTTGTACTACTTGTTGTGTATGAAACTCTGTTGCTATGTCAGCAATACTTCATATTGACAAAGTAAAAACGTGTTTACTAAGAGCAGCCTTTCATATTGCTGAGGGATAATGTCTAACAGCACATCAACTTACCACGTGCAACCAGCTGAATGCCATCTACTACTATTTTAAATGTCCTCGGCTGATAAATTTCTTGTTAGCATGTACAACGGACACAAAATTGGGCCTTCATTTGATTTCTCAAGCTACATATTAGTTCTGAATATTGAAAAACATGACACGAATAACTTTCGATAGAAATTTGAGACCTATGTTTTTATACTTTTTACGTGAAGAGGGTTTCGCATATACCTCTCCTTTGTAATACTCTGTAATCTGAGCGAATGGTAATTAGTTGCCTGGCTGATGTTAAGAGGTCATTACGAACCCAGTCGGTCGAAAACCAGGCTGTTGACCTAAACACTTTACCGAATAGGAAAACACAACTCAAATAAAAACTTAGAAATCCAACGATCAAAATACTGCACTCGACCTCGAACACTAACTAAAATAAATCGAAGACAGCTTAATTAGAATATGAAAGATGTTTTTCGCTCTAAATTATAATAACAGCTACAAAGTATACTGTAACAACTGCACAGATGATAAAATTGAAACGACTACCTGCTTTGGAAACAATATATCTGCAAAATACAATTTCTCCAGCTTGCTCGATCCATCAGCGTCCGCGGATAAACATTGTTTCTCCACGTGATCAGTTTCAACGAATCCAGATCAGTGCAGAACTAAGGCGGTGACTATTCGCGACTATTCGTCACTATTCGCGACTATTCGTCACTATTCGCCACTATTCGCACTGTTCGTACTATTCGCTGTTCGCTATTCGCGACTATTCGCTGTTCGCTATTCGCTATTCGCGACTATTCGCTGTTCGGTATTCGCTATTCGCGACTATTCGCTATTCGCTATTCGGGTTTTCCAGACACCCATTTCATATAGACACATCGGGGATCACTAACATTCTTTATGAACAATACGCGACTTGAGAAAATGCAGCACATCTGTGAGGCATTAAAACTGGGATCTAAGATGAGACATAAAAGTCCCGGCAATATTCTGAGACTGCTTTCAAGGAAATCATCTGAATTTCTACTTCTACTTCGCTTCGTTCAAGTG
Source organism: Micromussa lordhowensis (assembly GCA_964020085.1). Lineage (NCBI taxonomy): Eukaryota > Metazoa > Cnidaria > Anthozoa > Scleractinia > Lobophylliidae > Micromussa > Micromussa lordhowensis. The sequence goes on from OZ026595.1 coordinate 40,069,161, forward strand.
TTGATGAAGCCTGGTCTCAAACGAGGTCGTCATTTCCATATATGGAATGTGGATCCCAGTCTTTACCGAAACAACAGAACCAGATATTCTCGGAAAACGAAAGCTAACAAAAGCGAAAACGAACGAGTAAGTTGCCGTGAAAAGAACCCAAACTTCGCGAAACTCAGGTTAGTTTACAAAGTCCGAAATGCTTAAGAACTCGGACCTCAGTAGAAAAGAACATCTTTTTTTTTTTCGGCAAACTCTACTCGTCCCGTAGGACAAGTGCTTTCGTAAATCCACTCGTCCGAGATAAGAGAGTACTCGTCACGGACGGGCGGACGAGCGGAAGTTTTTTGCCCTGACATAGGATTCAGCGACATTTCAAACTTTTGAAAATTTAAGATGGAACTGATAATAAAAGATGGGTTTCACTGTGCTGTTTTTGAATGATACAGTGTAAGTACTTAAAGCTGAAGTTCATGGGGGTTTTGACAGACTGTATCACTGCTACGTTAGAAAAATTAAGTTGTTGTTGACCTACATGTATTATACCATGAATATGAGCACAAATTGTTTACCAACGATTGGTCATTTACGTGATTTAACAAATTGATGTCAGTTTTTCATGCGTCTGTCCTGTTATTGATCATAAATTTCGTCATCACATTGTCAAAGTAGCTGTGGATCCACGAGGTGGCTGCAAAGAGACTACAAATCCCTTGCTTTGAACAATGAAGATTCTTAAATAATAACAACAGTACATAAAAACTGCATATAGACCTACTGAAAGTAAACTTCACTTCTGTCTGTTCTTGGTACATCTTTATCTATTACTCGGGTAGATGAATGCAATTTCTTAATGTCCACTGGTTGTCTTTCTGCATGAAACTAAACAAACATAAAAAACATGTATCAGCAAGTACAAGTACATCAACATGTACACATGCAAAGTAAACATGCAGTTAGAATTGTACAATGTAGCTGTATTAGTTAGCCTACCTATGCAGACCTTTGTGAGATGAGTCCAAAAAGACTTTGTTGGAGGCAACAGGTAGTTTAATAATGAATAAATTGATTCAATTAGAGTACATTTAATGTTCTAAATAATCTCCTTCTGAACAGGACTTCCGGTAACACAAGCTTTGAGTGGCCATTGATAATGATTATGGTTAATTGTATATAATTTGCACATTTCAACCAGGTCTCTTGAGCAAGCAAACCTTTGCTGTTAAATTAAGAAACACAAGCTGCTCCTCTCCCATGTGTGATGATACATCCACTTCTTTTACTGTTGCACCAGACAGCCTGTTCCCTACACCTACAGTTGGATCATTATTAATGTGGAAACTCTGACACTCTCTCAGATATAAGGGTACTGATTCAGGCACATCTGGTTCAAGAGGAGGCTGGTATGTTCTCATAAGTTCTTTCCATTTCATTTTCAAGGCCTGATATCGAGCAATGTTTTCTGCAGCTAGAGCTTCTCTTTCCCTACAAACATCAACACACAAAAAAAAAATATGCTGTCTGTAACATTCACAATGACAATTCTCAGAGAAACTAGTCTTTGCAATTCTGTAAAATAATTAATGGCATTAGAAAGCAAAACCTAAAGAGCTTAACACTGTAACTCCACGAGATGTTCTCCACTGACAAGGTCCTAACCAATCTCTGTATTATAAATTTACATCTCACCAATTAAATACAAGTTTACATTTAATTTAACACCAAAAGTGTCCTTTATATAGAACTTGTCTGTGGTTGGCATTCTCATACACATGCATAACACAAACAGACATGCACAAGTAGCTGCCAGTTGTGAAGCTGGGCAAGTGCGTTGAGAGGATGAAAGGATGCCAGTCAGCCTCCGTGTCAGCCTCTAGACACTGACTACTGCTTTACAGGGGCATACAAATAAAGGTAATGCTAAAAGTACAGAGAATGTATCTTGAATTGCCAAGGCTGGCGTCAATTCCACAAATGACGTAAACTTACATGTATGCGCAATGAAAATTGCATATCTGCAATTTTTACTTTACCTCCTGGTTGATGAGAATGGATACAGTCCAAACAGAAAACTCCAAACCTCCTTTCTTATATTGCGATCAATGCCACCTGATTTGTATAGAAAAATTAATAACTAATTCAGGGAAATGCAAAAATTCTCACAAATTGCTAAATCACATTCATATACATGTCTATTTACCTAATGTGTTACCTTTATCATGTGAAGATTATTTAAGACTATTTTTCATACTGTATCCACAAACTAGATTAACTACGAGATACTCTTATTGATAAGGTACATGTACATGTATATAATTCCTAGTTTTTTTTGTTCCAAAAAAATTAATTTGACTGCCAAAACATGAGCTCAGAGTGAAATTTGGAATTTTACTTCTTTTAAAACTTACATGCATTCACTGGACAATATAATGCTTATTAGATAACTAAAAATAAAATAGTTGCTAACATGGAGATGACTAGATGCATCAATTAATAAATCAATCAATCATTCACCAATCAATCAAATAATCAATTTTGAAATCACTCAATCAATCAATTAGTTAATTAACAAGTAAATATTAATAAATAAACAAGTAAACAAATGCCAGTGCATTAGAATGCATTAGGTGTACAACAGAACAAAGGAAAATACGAAATTGTACCAAAGGTACAATATTGAACCACAACACTTACATGCACATGCAATTTTAAGACTGTGGTTTGTGATCTGGCCTTGGATCAGGCCTTGAACTCGCATTTTGAAATATACAATATTAAAATACAATCAAGATGTACTCAAGATACATGTAATAAAAATATCTTATTAGACATTTTGGTGTGTAGCATCCCAGGGTATTTTTACAAGTTGTGCTGTATTTTGACGACTGTTGTGTCATTTTCTAAAAGAAATAGAAAACATATTCTCCGTGTTTCTATCAAGTTATAAAAACACTTGTGAAACTTTGGGAGAACCAGAAATGCTGTGGGAACACAAACTTTCACTCTTGTTTCTATAACTCGATAGAAACACGGTACATGTTTTTATTTCATAGTGGACTACACTGTACATGTAGTTATTAGCCAGAAATTACCTTTGAACACTGCTTTCCTGAGAGCTGACTCATTCACCACTCTACCATCTTTATCAAAAAATTTCTCCCAAGCATCACAATGAAGAGCTCGTGTACGTTCACTGATTTGAACAGGGCTTTCTCCATTGAATAGAGAACTGTCTAACTCTGCAGTGGTTCTACACCCATCAGCCTGTGTTTCTCTGCTTTCAGAAGGCTCTTCATAGTTTTCACACATCTCAACACAGTACCAACTGTACAATGAGCGCCAGATCTAACAAAAAACAGGTTGCAACTGAATAGTTTAAAACCAATCTGATATAAATTTTCATCCCTCAAAGTTCATTACTTATGTTAATAATAACTGAATGTGCTGTTCTGATGGAAAATTACTCTCTGAAATGAATTTACTAAGATATAGTACCCATTTATACATGTACACCTGGGTGGAGAGAGGCACTGTGGGAGTAAAGTGTCTTACCCATTACCACAATGTCCCTGGCCAGGGCTTGAACCCAGACCCTTTGATCTTGAGACGAGTGCACAAACCATTAGGCCATCATGCCTCCAACATTATCTAAGTTTACTGTATGAAAACATCTGCAATATTATGATTTCTTAGTAACCACTTTCTTCCCTGCCACAGTATATCATAGTGCACCTTCTCAATCAAAATGGCAGATCTGTACAAAAATGGGTATCAGATGGTTTGGAAATCATAAAGCCATACAAAACAATACAGATACAGTACCACATTTGTATTTCTGGAATTTGTCCTACAAAATGTGTACTGTGCCAAAAGTCCAGTTCTCAGACCCTTGACACAATGCATGTCAATTGAATACATAATCACTGTCACAAATTGAATTGAAAGTGCTGCATGAGAATAAATATTCATGCACATTCTCCATTGCATGGTATATTAAAGCTCATTACAAAGTGAAATCAAAGCAGTGACAAGTCCCAACCTCAGTAAGCATGTAAACTCTTATGAGTGGCAAAAGAAGTTGAGACAGTTCGCTGAATCGAGTCCTTATTGCAATAAATATTTCACTCCTTCCATGTCAAATCCAGTTTACATTGAGATGGGTGTCTCTAAAATGAAAACCTCTCAAACAAAGATTCTAAGACCCTAACACTCTAAGACCCTCAGACCTTCAGATGCTAAGACCCCAAAAACTCTAAAACGAAGACCCCCCCCCCCAAAAAAAAAAAAAAAATTCTAAGGCAATTTTACCCTTACTAATGTTTTGCTCCTTCTTTATCTGGTCATTTTTGTGATATCAACACGGTGTCAAGTTTTCAACCGGCATTTTGAGCTCTTGCACTTGGCTGAAAGTGGGGTGACCTACCAATTTGTGGTTTGTCTTCATTTGAAATAAAGCCTGCTTTGTATTGTACTATATTTTAGCTATTAGTTCATAGAAGACTAATGGACACTCTCGTAAGCAGACAGCTTTCAATCCCCCTTTTTACCTCTTCCGCCCTTTTTCTTATGGGAATAATTCTCATAAGTGGACACCTCTACTAACAGACACTTTTTCCAATTCCTGAGGGTGTCCATTTACAAGAGAGTTAACTGTTCTTGGGAAATTGGATGAGATCACAAGCTTATGCCACATCCGATTACATGTAGGTCAATTAATGAGGTTTTGGCTTTTGATGGCTGTTTTCAGCTTGTTAATTGTACAAGATTAAAAGATTTGTAAAGTCAGACTAGTTCAAACACATTTGTTACTTCAAATTTCATGCTCATCGCAAAGCACTCGTCACAAAATACTGCTTATAGTCCATGTAAAAGTGGTCACCAAAAGATAAGCTCCCAGGGATACAATGTCTTGCGAAGCAATCATCACCTTGCCAGAGCAAAAGTAGTTTACCAAAGTGTTAACGTAAATCAAAATAGATAGGTGTAAATGAGAGGATGAAGAGACAATACTGACTGTTCCTGTGAATTTAATACAATGTTTTGGTATTTGACCTTCTTCAAGTACAGGAACATAAAAAATATATATATTTAACAATGTACAATAAAAAAAAATTAAAAAGCCCACTGTGAATTTATGATCCATCATTTTGAATTTTGAACGCTGACTGAATTATGGAGGTTAAACTGGCAACATCACTTCCGGCCAAGTATGACAGCTTGGTTGCTCAGCTCAAGATGGCGGTTAAATATCACAAAATTGGCCGGACATAAAAGAAGGAGCAAAACTTCATTAAGGGTAAAGATGCTTTGGAAAATTAGGGGGTCTTCGTTTTAGAGTTTTTGGGGTCTTACGATCTTAGGGTCTTCGTTTTAGAGGTCTTCGTTTTAAAGACACTCCATTGAGGGCAACCCTTCCGCTTTTCAATGCTGTACATAGAGGCATTAGTTCTAGAGACAGGAAATTCAATATTGTTTTGGGGGAAAGGGGGTAGTATCGTAGAGTTGAGAGGAAAAATTCGCCTTAGGTACTCCAAAATAACACCTAAGTCAGTAACTTCACAAAACTGTAGCTTGTATGATCATTGTACACTGAAAAGTTTTCAAAGTGATAGCATGCTTGCCCTACATCAGTACATGTACGCCAAGCAAAATATTAAATAATACTCGATGTCTTTTCGTAAAATATTTCGTGAAAATATTTAAAAATATGTAAAATTAACAAACGCAACTCACCACAGTTCAGACCATAGTTTCTTCAACTTTCGGCTCGAAAACAGAGCAGAATTTCGTTTTGAGAGTTTTGGATTTCCGACTGTCAACAGGCCAGGATGCACAGCTCAGAAGGTATGGTTACTAAGGCTAAACATGGCGATCATTCGAGAGAAAGCATTTCCCGAAACTTGAAACTTGGTGCCTACAGTACGCAAGAAATACGAACGTTAATTTTGTGAAGAGCTCGAATAAAAGAGATGAACTCAATAACCAAAGCTGTGGTTACAAACAAGTTTTCGTCTGTTGGTAAGAGCTTGGGACTGGATGACAAAGATGATACGCAGGAAGTAGAAGGCGCTTCGGCGAAAGAACTCCGAAAAATCGAGGAGGAAAACGCAGCAGCGAGAGCTAAGCGACAAAAGGAACATGACAAACGAAACGCTGAGAGAGAGAAGAAGCGTGACGAAATAAGGGCTAAATACGGACTGAAAGAGGGTCAAAACAAGAATCATCGGACTGGCAGTGGAAGAAAGAAGGTTGAACGAAGCGATAGTGACACCGACGCGAATGGAAAAGCTGATGGCGAAGATAAACAGTGCCATGTAATGTAAAATCGAACAATTTGAACCGAAATGCAGGTAAAATGGTCATAAAATTCCATTCTGTACGTGAAATGAAACGTTTTTGGCACCACTAGAACTAATGTAAAGCTTGAATATCCTTTTGTATTACTACGCATGTAAAGAAGGTTAAAATACATGTACTATGATATTTTGTCGTACATGTAAAACGTAAAGCTTTATTCAGTTATTTCGTCCGCTTCATCCCCAGTTATGAGGTCCTGGAATTTTGATAAAAATACCACTTAAGCTCGCAGGCCGTTCGGGCAAAATGGTTCACTGAACTGTAGCCACTGTGACATCAGAGCAAGGCTGCAATATTTTTAGAGAAGATATTAATTTTCATTGACCTTCATTTGACATTTGTATGGGAATCTTATTATTTTTTTCACATTTTGCGCCATTAGCATAAGGGATTCATTTTGTGATTGAACTTCAAAAATATCAACACTGTATATTGAAAGGCCATAGCATGTTGAATTGCCTTGCACCAAGGAACTTGAGAGTGATGTGATTATATTACATCTTGTGTGAGGAAGACTTAAAAGATACTGAAAATGTTCCAAATGTACACCTATGGGTCTAATTATCGATACCTGTAACTCCTTTTCCCTTGAAAAATTTTGTAGTGTTGAAAGCCAATATCTCCTTCAATATTGCATTACATTCAAAGAGCTAAGACTTGAACCAAATACTAAGTTTCACAATCTTTTCAAATGGTTTGAAGCGTTGATGCTACTGTAGACTGCGAGCAGTCTCTCTTTTCCTCGAAAATCCGTGGGGATGAACACTAGTAAGATAAGCGCCCTGCTAGTAAGCGTGACTGTGAGCGTGACGCGCGAGCGACGAGCGGTGATACCTCGAGCCGCAAGTAGCGCGGGCGTCGGAAGACGCTCGCAGTCACGCTCCCACGCTTACTTGTTTTGTGTTCTTCCCTACGGATTTTCGAGGAAAAGAGAGACTGCTCGTAGTCTAATACAACTGAGGCAAAATATAAGCAGCCATGTGAGAGCAATGATTGGGCCCTTAAGGTAATTCCCTTGAAATTGATCTACTATCAAACTTTTTTTGAAACTTGGCGTAATGAACATTCATGATATGAACATTTCAAAAATGCAATAAAAAAAATGGGGTCACCGTGCCTGTTTACGCGTCAGCAGGCTCTCAAAATGGGGTATTTTTACTGGTTGCGCGTTAAAAGTTCGAATTACCTTCATACAGAATTAAATCTTGGTTACTTGAAAGGCACAAAGTTTTGTCTTGAAAGTGAAGCTTCATTTATTGACATAAGCTATATTGCTTTATTTAAGCCGGTTTTGATTGCCTGGTTGCGGGAATATTGCACTTTTTCGGACAGTTCCGTGGTTAACTTGAAGTCCTCGCCTTGGCCAAAATACACCCATTTGGGAACTGTTTTCCAAAAAAAATCATGTTCTACTATCAAACTTTTTTTCCTCTTAAAATATTTTCTTCATTAGACGGTTCTTAGCAAATACCTGAAAAAAAAATCGGGGGTCACCGTGCTCGTTTAAGAGAAAAGGAGAGTTTATTCCGTTATCGAGCTTAGTTTGAGGGAAATCTCTTACGTTTTGCGTGTGCACGCGCTCATGTGCGCGCGCTGATGACGCGAAAATCGTGCGCAGTAGGGATGCGCAATGCAATACTAAGGAATTACCTTAAACTGGATCGTCTGGTTGTACAGTGCTGATATCCTTTATTTACTTGCAGACGAGGGTTTTAGAAGTGATTCATTATTGTAGCACATGCTGTGTATGTTGGAAGAGTTCGAGGAATGTCTGCTGATTAATTCTGAAACGCAGTTGCTAGCTGAGTCAGGAGCTGGCAGTATAGTTTAAGGGGCACAACTTGAGCATGACGTTTAAGAGTCAAAATCAAAGACATATTTCCTTTGATAGAAAGCTAAATATAATGGTGCAGTTTTGTAAAAGAGTGATGTAATTGGCTATTTATGTCCCATGTTTCATTTCTCTAACATTTTTCACTCTGATGTGACAAATTTAATGCCTTTTGTTTTCGGATTGATAAAAATGTCGTTTGCGAGACTGAAAAATGATTCGAACGGTATGATTTTCGGATCGCTTGGGTCCCGATATTTTCTCAACGTTGCGAATGAAAGGTAAAGTTCAGGTTTGAGGCCGTTGTATTGATTGAAAAAACCTGAAGTCTACATGCGTCGCTACATTGACGACTGTATTGGCTCTACTTCTTCATTCGCAACCGGTTGAGAAAATATCAGGACCCAAGCGATCCATCAAGATCACTGATCATTTCACCTGTACCTTAGCCAATGTCATCTACTGCATAACTTGCACTCTTTGCAAAAATTTATACATCGGCGAAACAGGGAGACGACTAGGCGACCGATTCCGAGAACACCTTCATGACGTAGAGAAAGACGACAAAAACGCATCTAACACGGTCGCTAGACACTTTAATCTCCCCAACTTCAAGTAACATATGGCAGTCTGCGACCTATCCCTGCATCAAGGAAGCACGCAAAGCCGCAAAACCCTAGGAAAAAAAAATTATATTTCAAGTATTAATCGGCACTCAACAAACGCTTTTCATTCAACTATTTAAAATGCACCAACCAATAGCGAAGCCCCATCTTTCTGTATATAAATCACACAACCCACGATTCCTCGGTTCGCTCCGACGAAGGGCTAACGCTCGAAACGTCAGCTTCCGAATCTCTTTATGGTGGCCATTTCACATTGATAAAACCAAATTATGAACTTGAAAACGAAAAAAAAAAAAGAATGATTTGAATGCTTTAAGCTAATTAGAGTGAATGATACAACACTTTGGCAAGGATTCTTTTATATTCCGCACGCGATCCAACTCTGACACACGTTTAATCTTGCATCCCAGTCCATTGACACCATCAGGCTGCAAGATTTACTCAAGTTAGGATTCAGTGGAAAAGATTTAATACAGAGGTTTTCTTAAAGAAAAATAATGTTTTATCCAGTCCATGCATTTGTGAACAGCTGGCAGGAATGGTTCTGAATATTTGATTGCTCTTCTTTTGTCCAAAGTTCTAAAGGGACAGGGATGAATCACTGTTATGGTGGGGTGGGGGTGGTCAAAGGGAGTCTAGTGTTCAGAATGTTTCAGGGATCAATGACAGCACTTCCTATATTTTTCTTGTTACTTTTTAATCAGCCAGTCGCTATAACATTTCTTAACCAAGCTCTAATTTGATTTCTTCAGCAAACAAAGTAGAAAAGTGCTGTAAAATGTTTTAAATCTTCACTGGTCTGATTTTCATCTCAGCTCTCTTGGCGGAGTAGTGATATCCTTTCCATGCATACCAGTTGACACCATCAGCGGACGATGAGTGCGCGCCATGATGATACTGACCGTTCAGATTGGAAGCATGACAGGCAGTGTACCACCAGGCTCCTTTATACCTCACAGCACAGCTACTGCTGCTGCTGTCATTGTCCTGATCTTTGGTTGAAAAGGGGTAACCACGATGTCCAGAAAGCGAGTCTCCTGCTGTCCCTGGAAACAAAATACGAGAATAAGATCATATGTTCTAATGTTAAGATAAATTAAATGAAATGTCAGATTCCCATAAGGCAATCATCTAACGCAATTAAGCTATTTCTTATATTTCTTATTATGTTTTTCAATACCCTCCGAGAGAGGCTTTCCTTTCCTCGTAGGGTAGTTTTCGAAGAGAAAATTGAGGAAAAGCGGAATAAAATCAAATCTTAGCATTCAAAGAACAAACAAACGGAGGAAAAGTTGCACCAAAATGTAAATTTACCTGAGTAAGTACCAAGGCTCAGCTGGTACTTAGTCTTCTCGCTCGTAACTGCGAACATGTCGTACTCTGCGTACGCAGTTTTGCCTGCCGTGTCTTCCAGATCTACCCGAATTCTGTTCTTTGTTTTCGTCAAGCGGTGTATCTTGTCCAGTCCCAACCAAAACTCGCCATTCAGGTTACCAAAGCCATTTTTGTAGTCGGACCAGTCGCGGTAGAAATTAACGGAGCCATCCAGTCTCTTCTGGAACACTGTCCACCCCCCACCGGCTGTTGTTTGGTCACAGAACACATCAAAGGCCCCTGAACCATCAGGGTCGATCGTGTAAACACCACTGATTTTTTGACCGGATTTGTACAGCTCAGCACAGTTCTTCGTAGCTGGATAAAAACAACAACAAGATTGTTACTTTAAAAACTTAACCCGGAACGTATAATACGGCAAAAAAAAGTATTTGGATACAGAGCGCGACGTAATGAATATTTTAAAAATTTGCTCGACTTGACTGTTGCCTCGTATCAGATACGATTTATCGCATACCAGACGTTAAGTGTTAATAAAAATTAACAGGAATAATCTTTGGCCAAAGGTTAACTATCAATGAGGACCGAACTCCGCGCTTTTTCGTTGCCCGAATTGCTCCGCTGTATGGAAAAGGATTTATACTCAGTTCAGTTAAAATAATTTTCCCAAAGCACACAAAAAACCGTCGTATTTTTTACCTTCGGTAGCGTTCTTTTTTTCTTTGATAATTTCGATGTCCTTTTGCATGTGAGCGAGTTGTCTCTTTACTTCTTCCAGCATACTTTCAATCTTCGTGTTTGGAGCTTCGTAGAAGTATACATTGTTACATTTCTTTGTCTCCACGAGGCCGGACTGGTTTACACTAGTACTCATCTGATCCGTTGCTGATTTAGCTAACGTTTGACTTGCAAACAACGCCAAAAACAGAAAACTGCCGAGAAAACCCAACGAAACATAAGTCATGGCGCAAGTTTTAGAAATAGTGTCACGGACAGGTGAAACTGGTTCCTCCACAGTGACTTATCTGTTTTTATGGAACAAGATCAGATGTTTACGTTACGCCGATGACCTCAGCTCGCGATCGGTACAAGATGCTTTTTCTTGTTCCCAATTCTTTGTGCAATATTGACAGTTGAACAAGTAATCAAGGCTCTGAAAGCAATTCTGTAAACAAATAGAAATTAAACATTATTTTTTCCCCTTTTTTATTGACACCGTCATTTTATTCAGTATTGAAAAACAGTAGGTCATAGATCAGGGCGAATATCATTTTCAGAAATGACACCGATTAATAAGTTTTTTGGTGGCACCTCATACATCACTGTACTATTCCAACATCAGTGTTTGCCCGGCCCTAAATTAGATATTCCCTTCGCTGAAAGATTCAAAAGCGATCGCAAAACATGACCAATCGGTCGAGACCTTGAATATTTTATAGCTTTCTAGTGTGGCAAGTATATGTATTGACTCAGAGCAGCAAAGGCGCACGTCAGAAGTCTCATTGCACGCAATACACGATACAAGTAAACTAGTATAGGAATCTATGGCAGCTAAGACATTACAAAATATGTACCCATGCTGTAGAAGAAATTTTTTCTGATGATTTTAGATCTTTGAAGCTCAAGATCGAAATAAAGATTTTTAATACAATGGAGTTTGAATAATGTAAACATAATCAAAGCGGTGGTTTTACGTTATTTTCTACAGCAAAGTAATTTTGCATTGCGAGACTGTAAGTGGATTCTCGGAAACCATTAAGGATGGGTATGTGTTTCTTAAGCTTAACCACCAGATTTATGATCACTAATAAACATTCCTGGCCTAAATTACTGTTCACAACCAAGTGACAAGTCACCGAATACGGAGTTATTATTCAGAAATTTTTTGACGTCTTTGACGTTTAGGTATGGAAATCAAATGCCAGAATTTTCAGCACTAAATTGATCTTGTATGGTTACTGATTGCTTAATCTCCCTTAGTTTATTTTTTGTTTTAGGAGCATGGAATTAAATATATAATTAATGGAAGCTTTTCCAACTCGGTACAAAAGTTCGAAGAACACACAAGCTGAGCTGGCAAACATTTTGCAAGTTTGCCTAGAAGATACATGTGTAGCAACCAAAGCGACATTATCACTTTGATTATGACGTAAGGCTTCGTTATATAGCATTAGATCATAGATTCCTTTTTGCCAGTCAGTAGGAGTTACTTGGTGAAGGTCTTGTCAGTAATCTACTTACTTGATCTATATATAAATATATCTCTTCGCTTATATATTAGCCCGGAGAATAAACTTACCTTTAGCCGGCAGATCCCTTTTTACTCTTTCCTACCTGAGGCCCGAACTGGCCTAATGTACATCATTTGGGATACACGCCATGTCACTGGAAAAGTGGTGTTGACATTTCTTTATGGTTTTAAAGATGATTTTCAGTCCTAAATGCGCACTCTCGCGAGTTTGTTTGCGTCAAGTTTTGTTTTGCCTCATGTAAGACATCACAAAATGTAAATATTTTTGCAACTACTTACATGAAGTAAATTTAAAGTTTCAAAATGCGAAGCGGTCGAAGCTTTATGCTTCGTTTTTTCAGTCATATCACTTGATGAAACAACTTCGCAGCTCAAAGGCCTCAAAGATAAGGTATGTGGTTCGTAACGAATAATATCGATTCGCATTCCATCGAGTGGGAACTGTTTATAAACATTACGGTGCTGAGACTGCGCAGTACAAACTGGAAGTTAATACTGAATGCGACGGAACATCAGCTTAGTGCAAAGAATGCTGAATGTTTAATCAGAGAAAATCCCTCATCGAACTCAGCGACGCTGAGAAATTAGCCATTACGAAGAGTTTTCTTTCAAATTTCAATATGAACTGCACACTCGCGAGCTCAGCATATACATTATATATTTATTTAATTGTGTTTGATTTATTTAGAGCCGATAACAACAACAATCTATTTTCGTTTATTTACAGATCTTCTACTGACAAGCTTGGCTCAAATAATAGAGTATGTGGCCGACAAAAACAGTGCTGATTGAGCAGCCATCAAACCACATATCATGTGTTAATTTGCTTTATTAAGCCGCTTTCATCCAGTTTTCCAATGTTAATTAGGTTAGGAAAAAAACAAGAGACAACATTTGATCTGGTGGTATGTAAAAAGTACAACATATAAAAGGTCTTCAAATATTTAAGTGTTAATTATCATTTCCGTTCGTCCTTTTCTAGCTGTAAAATAGCAAAAAGCTCAATGCATATCCTTTTATTTGAGCACTGAACAGTTGTACCCTTGATCTTCTCATTTTATCGCAGTAAGACGAGGACATCTG
>OZ026595.1:40085331-40109831 GCA_964020085.1 Micromussa lordhowensis
AACAAGCGCGAGTGGAATAATTGTTTTATTAAAAATGCCCCCAAAATATAGAAAACTAGACTACAATAAAAACAAAAAGGCCAAAAAAATCACGCATACGCTCCCCATTTTTGTAGATCATGTAGACTTTCAGAAAAGTCCTTCGTCTTGTTTATTTCAGTACCCGCCGGACGAGGGTCGACCTCTCGCGACTTCGTCGCTCGGTCGGCCGCTTCGCGGCCTAACATATTCTACCCTACCGCTCTACCCTACCCCGCTTTTCGGTCTTTTCGGTCTAACATAAAAAAAAAAATTAAAATTCAAGTCTTGTGGCAAGTCTATAGATCATGGTATAATGGCTTATATACCATGATGGCTAAGCCAATGGAAACTCTCGAATTGCATTATCCAATGATCCAGTTTTTAATAATTCATGTTATATAATAACCAAATCAATGCGCGCGCTCTGATTGGTCAATCAGCTATGGGTTATTGTGCCGGTAAACCCACGGGAAAATCGCGCGTCTTCTGAATTATTATATAAAAGCAGTAGACCACAAGTTTCTATGGGTTATAGGCTGATAAACCACTTGGGATGTTGGTAGAACACTCGAAGAATTCGTAAACTACTTGCCTGCGGCTCGTAATTTACAAATTCTTCTCGTGTGCCTATAACCCATAGAAACTTGTGGTCTATTGCTCAATTTTCAAATATCCTACAAAACAGAAATTCCCTTCTCTTGTAGAAAGTGAGAAAAACTGGACATTAAAAATTAAGTAAGAAAACGAAGAAACAAACCAAAGACGAAAAGTTACACTAAATGTAAGTTTACCTGAGTAATTACCGATGCTGAGCTGGTACTTAGTCCTCTCGCTCGTAACTGCAAATATGTCGTACTTAGCTTAAGCAGTTTCCCCTGCCGTTTCCTCCGTTTTGTTTTCGTCGAGCGGTGTATCTTGTCCAGTCCGGCAGCCAAAACACCGAAGCCATTTTTGTAGTCGGCCTAGCCGCGGTAGAAATTAACAGAGCCATCCAGTCTCTTCTGGAACACTGTCCACCCCCCACCGGCTGTTGCATTGTTTGGTCACAGAAAACATCAAAGGCCCCTGAACTATCAGGGTCGATTGTGTACACACCACTGAGTCTCTCACTAGATTTGAACAGCTCAGCACAATTCTTTTTTGATGTTAAACAACAATAACAAGAAGACCATTTTAAAACCTTATCCCAAACTGCATAAGATGGCAGTTTTGGATAATGAGGAAGAACTCAATAAAGAATTTTGAAAATTACTCAACTTGTAATTGACTGTTATCACCAAATATCAGGAAATGCACATAAAACCATAAAGGAGCGCTCTAAGCCAAAGTTTTACCATCCAAGACCGAACTCTACGCTTTCTCGTTGGCCAAGCACTCCCGCGGTGAGTAAGAGGAGTCTTACACTTAGCTCTAAGTGATAATGGCAAAGCAACTCTGCAAATAAATGGACTGAACATGGTTCTTTTTTCACCTTTTTTTACAGTAGTTCATAGAACAGGGCGAGTAAAATCACGTTTTAAAAAATTTGCATCAAATGCTCTAAAATTCTCAGTAGCTTGTTTTGCTTATTTTGTCTCAAAATTTTAAATCCAGATCATCCGCCTTAAAATTCACAATCAAAATTCAGTATACGTAAGCGTGCTCAAAATCCCTATAGTGCACGCTCAGCGTGAGCAATTCGCTTCGCCAGAAATTTTCTTTTTCGCGCGAGCGGCCATTGTTATGACGGGGAAAAATATTATATTTCGCGACAATAATGGATACAAACAGAGACTCGGCCCATCAGTCCCAAACAAAGACAATTTTGCTTAATATTTCGCATACCGCGAACAATCACTTCTGATATTGTTGTCCGTTTTTCGCGTCGGAATTGATGCACAATTCCACCGGCTATGTTATAAAACAGTTGGTTCATACGTTTAGCTGTGCACTATTTAACAAATAGATTCCATGTTGCCGTGCGTCTGTTCAGTAATAGATCACAGATGACGTCAAAATGTGGTAAGAACAAAAAAGTGGCACACGAGGCGCAGCCGAGTGTGTCACTGATGTTCTTACCACATTTTGACGTCTTCTGTGATCTATTACTGAATCAGACGCACGGCAACATGGAATCTATTTGTTTTATATAATAACGAAAAGCCTTTTTTGTTTCTAAATATTTCAACATAACGCGAAAGCCGGCCTTTTGCCCCGCCTTTGCACGAAAAAAGCCATTTGACGTGATCTATGATATACAAAATGAAGCAATCTCATTGGTTGCCATGCGTAGCAAAGACTTGTGATTGGTCCAGGAAAATCACGCCACTGTCAAACTTGACTCGAGCGTCGCTTCTCGTGGAATGAAAACTTACAGCAAAAGCAGAATTGAACTGTGAAAATCTACAAATCGTAAAGAAAATGCTCGAGTCAAGTCAGTTTTTGTCATCATTGCAGCCCAGTGAGCCGAAGAGCTTGGATGTTGCCTTGAATATTGCAAGAGTTGAAAAAATACGCTCGGGAAACTTGCGATTGCAGTCAACCCGGAGGCCATTTGATTCAAGTTTTGAACGGAAAGAAGCGTCAGTGACGGTGGAAATTTGTGTCCTTTGTGGTCGGCGGTGATTCTCAAATCAGTTTGAAATAGTGTCGGAGAGCTGTAGTGAGCTGTACTTTGCTCGCTACTGTGACCTATGACAACTCATCTTGTGGCTGTGTCACCTATGATATTATTGTTGACCCTCTAAGTCTCTGCAGATACAAGGTTGGCAATTCTTGTTTGTAAATCAGCTTCCTCGTGATGTGATGCAGTGTTTATCCATACTGCACTTCGGCCCTGTTTCAAGGCTGCAGTTACTGGATAGCCAGTATCACTTTCGACATCCACAACAGTATCTCCTTCCCGAGAGAGATGCTTCATAAGCCAGGTGTATGCTTCAACTGGTAATGGCTGTGCACTTGTACACTGTGAAGGCACGTGTTCCACAAATATTAAATTTTCGCTGTTGGACAACGAAAAATGTCTTGAAGAAATTTGCCTGGACACTGACCAATGCCCTATGACAAATGTGTTCAAGGACTCTGTCATGTAGGGCCCTGTCATGTAGGGCCCTGAAAGAGACATGACATGACTCTGTCATGTAGGGCCCTGAAAGAGACATGACATGAGTATTACTAATTACAAACTATAAGAGTACTATTGGGGAGACTTTCTGACAACATGTTATTGATGTTTAGTAACTTATCGGACCATCCACAAATGCCCTGTGGTGAAGCCTCCGTGTATCCACTCCCCGCATTGATAGGTGCATTAAGCTTATATTTCTTGACTGGGGTGATGAGTACAGATTCCCTGAGCTAATCAGCAAACTTTGTTGACTTTTTTTTTTCAACCATTACCAGCCATTATACCTGCGTTTGACCTTATATGGAAATGAATGCGGCAAACGTCGCTCAGCATAAAATTTTCAGCATTTCGTTTTGGCGCCCGGAAGTCACATCACTTTCCGGTCGTTTCTTAGACTTTAATAAAATTTATCAAAACCGAAGGTTGAAATTTTAATAAAACAATTATTCCATTCGGGCTTGTTGGATATGAGATTGGTTATAGCCAACTCGGCCCTACGGGCCTCGTTGGCTATTTACCATCTCATATCCAACGCGCGCTCATGGAATAATTGTTAAATATCACACACACAATAAATTGCTATCCAGTGGATAGCATGTTTGTCAATACTTATCCAATATATATACCTATTATTCAATACTTATACGATATACCTGGTGGATAGCGTTATCCACCATTCCCATTTGAACAACTGGGGCCACTTATATTCTAGTCAAATGATCGGACTAGCACTTAAATAGTCAGCATAAACATGAAAATTTTTAGAATGGTTAGATTTGTTACTAAAAATTGAAGAAATGTGTTTCTTATTTTCTTACTGCATACTTACTATCAAGCTGACATTCTGCACACCTCTCCTCTAAACCCTTCACACGGCTGATTTCCCCCTCACATGATCCTTTTTTCTTTTTTGTCCGAGAGGGGCCTTCAGTGAAAAGTGGGGTCAGGGGCTGAGGTACTGGCCGTTTCTGTGCATGGCACTGCCTTTCTGATCTTTCAGTTGACCCTTCATCTCTTCCAAGAGCCTCAGCTGTAGCATTATTCAATTTCTCCAAAGCCTTGCAAATCTCATTTGATAGATCCATTGCTGTCTTGTTTTCTATCTTGTCAAAACCATCATCACATCCAAACTTATTGTAGTAGCGTGGATTTAAAGTAGCAAACTTGTATGCGCCACTTGATGATGGAACAAATTCAAGCTACAGCAAAAAATGGAAGACAATGTGTGCTTTAGGGACTATTTTTCCAAGCTAATAAGTCCATATGTTTACAATGTAAAGGCATCCAGAGTCCAGAATATCATTTAACTACTTGTAAACAAATACAATTTTTAAAATCAAAGAATACACGGGAAAAGACCACCTTCCCTTTCTAGTGCCTTAATTTTTGACAAAGAAATGTTAAAATTTCCTTGACATAATGACAATTCAACTTGTTAATAATAAACTTTAGAATTAACAGCTTTTATTATCCAACTGCACTTCGCAGAGTACAAATAAACGTCAAATAACACTTAAGACGAGTACAAATATCATGCGGTATTTGTACTCCAGAGGACCGCTTAGACAGGCTTCCTGCCCTTGACCAATCAAGTTAGCTGGATTTCCCACACCAATTCCATTCTGCTTCGCACACTTCTACACACATTCCATGTAAATAAATATCCATGAAATTCACTTGCAAGAACATACCAATTTGACATGTTGGATAATAATTCTCTTATTAGCCGTTTTGTTGGTGCTATCACTGAGAACTTTTACGCGTTGTTTACATTTTGAGTCACCCTACGGGCTCGCCAAAATACGGCACAACTCGTAAAAATAATCAGGGATACTACACAACAAAAGGTCTCATAAGATATATGTATTTATTTATTTTTTTAAAGCTTTTCTTGAAGACAATTGAATATTGGACAATAATTCAACTTCAATTTGATTCTTCACCAAACAGCACAAACGTCTGTGCTTAGTACATTAGGTATTTCAAATCGTCCAAAAAATATCGATAATTCTTGATACTTTGTCAGTACCTTCAACATCTGAAACCATCAAAACCTGGACCAGCTCGTGTACCAAGCTCCCGAAAGTTACTGTAGAGTGTACATTCCAAGTTTCATTTTAAAAGGTCCCATCATTACAGAATAAAATGATACTTTGTGAGACCCTGCTGAGTCAGAAATCCAAAATTGGCACCAATGCGGCAAATATTTGCTTAAAATCCTGCAAAATCTAATGACTTTTCTGGAGAGCTTTTTTACTCCCTCGAGTGTTAATGCCGCCATTTTCAATGTGTTTCCGCTGTTTAAATAATGGCTTGCAGGCTGCAAGACGTCATTGCAATGTAGTCCGATGTAGTCCCAGACTTGCGGTATTTAATTTCCTCACTCGAAATCATCCCATTCACTTCTGGTAAAAATTTTAGCTTCATCGACCCTATTTAAAGGTGCTTCCCTGAAGAGTGTGGTAGTAGTGGATACGATACGCGGATACGTAGTTCACGCTATTAGAACGAAGCATATACATTTTGTTTTCACGCCCCGGATCACGCAAAATACATATCATTTAAATTAAATAGAATTAAAATATAGATAGGACCCTGCACGCGCTCTGATCGGTCAAAAACCTATGTTTTATTTAAGAAATAGAAAACATGTGCCGTGTTTCTATCGAGTTTAAATAGAAACACGAGTGAAAGTTTGGGAGAACGAGAAATGCTGTGGGAACACGAGCCGCAGGCGAGTGTTTCCACAGCTTTTTCGAGTTCTCCCAAACTTTCACGAGTGTTTCTATAACTCGATAGGAACACGGAGAACATGTTTTCTATTTCTTTTAGAAAATACCGCGGCGAAGAAAAAGAAAAAACAACTTGTTTACTTCGATCATCAAAATGTAAATTCTCTTTGTTCGCGCCATCATTACGTCAACAGCTCGTGCTAGTTCTGTGTTTCTATCGAGTTTTAATAGAAACACGGTTTTAAACCAATCAGCGTGCGTATTTTCTTTGGGTTATTTTCTAACAGAGTATAAAACATAGAAAAAGCGTGTTTTATTGCTTTGCGCGCGTAAAATCTCAATTTTAAAGCAAATGAAGAAGCCTAAGCCGTGTATTACACTGATGATAAAACACTCCGGTGAGATCACGAGGGAAATATAGAAAACACGAGCCGTAGGCGAGTGTTTTCTACATTTCTCGAGTGTTCTCAAATGACCATCGTGTTTTATTAGTGTAATACACGGCTTAGGCTTCTTTATTTGTTAACGAGAAAAATACAAATCTTTAGGCAACTAATTAATGACTAATTCTTATCAACTGTGTATCCGCGTATCCACTCTGATCATAGCTTCAAAATGCAGAGTATTCTGCAGTTAAGCCAAAAATAGGACAAAGGAACGATAAGGAACAAAGAAGAGAAATAAAAATGCCAATATTTGGCCACGACAAGTACCGATATTGACAAAAGGTATACTAGGAAATCGAGGGGGAAATGAATAAACATTATTGGTTTTACTCATGTAGACGTCCCCTAGCGTGCATGTTGATTTCGCGGCGTCTTGCTTGAAACAAGTCAAATTGGCGGCAAATTGGCGAAGAAGGTATTATTTAGCCTTCCTTGATATTAAAACTCAGCTATACTCACCGATCAGTGCGAATGAAATCCCACTGAATTTGTGGGGAAATGGAAATCTGATTTGATAAATCGGGAGACCTCGATATTATAGAGCTATAGTGTAGAGAAATGAAATGACTTTTGGTTCGATCTAGACCTTATGAGTGCTAGTTGTAATAATAATAGAGGAGTTAAATAGCGTTCATGTTGTTTCCTACCTGGACGAGTTTCTTTACGGTGGGTGACGATCCAGATGTTACGTAGATGTTGACTGGCTTGTTTCTGACGTTTCTTGAGCTCCAGTTATGTTACGAAATTGTTCAACTCTCTTTCCTCCTTTAAACAGATACGCAGCTCCAGATAAAACTTTTATACACCACAGTTTTGCTTCGTTACTTCGATCCCTGGGTATGACGTTTGGAGGCATCTTGATAAAGGACTGCGGGCTGATCACGATCACCAAACTCACCGAGCCGCTAAACTGAACTGGAGCGGTGTTGTAGCAAATTTGAGTCTACTGTTGATCGGCGACAATAAAGGGGCGGTATATCAAACTGAGTGAACAACAAAGGAGATGACTCCTAATGCTTCACGCCTTCAACGATGTAATTACACAAGACATGCCAGATTCTTGACACGAATCTAGCAGTACATATTATTTTGGATTTTGGGTCTTACAGGTTTAGTCAGGCTCGCCTTTTTCAAGGAGGACAGAAAGTTTAATACCCCTGCATCTGGACATTTTTAGCAGTAAAAGCAAGGAAAAAAAAAAGGAAAGAGACTTTCGACTTTAGGTTGAGTACCTTTAATTAACCCCTTTATAAAACTACATGATTTACCCGTCTTGGTGGACGCTAGAAACTGTGAATTTTATGCGCGAAGGGTTTTTTTTGAGCCGTGTCTGCCTCTTTGGACTAAAATATGAGGCGACCATATTAGCAGGTTTGATCTGAAATTGGTTATGATTGGTGTTATCATTGGCCGTGTTTTCGCGGTTTTTTCAGGTCGTTTGGCAAGTGACAACCGGAAATCCCGTGAAAATAGTTACTATAAAGCGTGTCGGAAAACTTCAATGGAATTCTCATTAAAAAGGCCACCAAACCAGGTAGCGAGTTGGTAATTAATTTCGGCCAATGAGGTGTTTCCTGTGATTAATCAACGGGCAGGGCTGTGAAATCGTAATCACAACAACTACCGCTTCTTCACTCAGCTTCACTGGAATATGGTATGAAGCGGTTTTTATATCAAAATTAACTTGCCAACTTTCGTCTTTCTTTGTACAAAACTTTGTTACGAACGACGTCCATGTGTTACGAACGACGTCCATGTGTTACGAACGACGTCCATGTGTTACGAACGACGTCCATGTGTTACGAACGACGTCCATGTGTTACGAACGACGTCCATGTGTTACGAACGACGTCCATGTGTTACGAACGACGTCCATGTGTTACGAACGACGTCCATGTTGTACGAACGACGTCCATGTTGTACGAACGACGTCCATGTTGTACGAACGACGTCCATGTTGTACGAACAACGACGACTTTGCAAGGACAACGACAACTTTGTCAAAAGTTCATGTATGACCTCATGAAAAGTCCCGAGCGCCTATCACCTGTGTGTATGGCCCCATGGAATTTCCTACGGCTGTAGTAAGTGTAGTAGCCGTAGTAGCCGTAGGAGCTGTACTATCTGTAGGACTTGTAGCAGCTGTTGTGCGCTGTAGTAGCTGTAGAAGATGTAGTAGCGTGTAGCAGCTGTAGTAGCTGCGGCGTGTAGCAGTTGTAGTACGGCAAGTATAAAACAGGGACTACAGACTACGGACTACGGACTATGGACTGGATATAAAACACTGACTAGGTATAAAACGCGGACTAAGCATTACGGACTCAGTATAAAACACAAAGAAAGGTTCTACACTGAATAAATTCTCGCACGAATGTTTTTATAAATGGAAGATGCTCATTTCCCGAAAGAGCCCGCTCATACAGGTTTAACCATACTCGATCGATTGCCGAAAAAGAAAAAGAATACACTGAAAGTCACAAAATTGACAAGCTGTATGGATTTTCGAATGATTCAAGCTGTGATTAAATGTTGTGAAAGATCAACAGTCGAGAGAATTCGAAAGACTTGTCCCGCTGTTTATTTATACTTACGATAATGTAGATAAATACACATATTAAAAACACGGTCATGGCGAAATAAGGAACAAAAAGTTGATAAATAGAAGAAACGACATTACACAAGGATGGCAGTTCTGTAGTCCTTAAAATAGCCTTGGAAAAGGAAGGGGAAAAAAAGAAAAAAAAATGTTATTGCAACACGGGATATTCGTAATTGGTCACCCACCCAAGTACTAACCTCGCCGAACAGGACTTAACTTTGCTGAACCCACCATAGTTAATAGAGGGGAGTTTTGTGATATTGTCACTTAACCCTTACCGTTTATAACTCCAAAGTGTTGTTGTTAAATGTGCGAAGGAATTTTAGCTCTGACCAGAAGGTCTTTAAGAGACTTGTCCTTCTTGTACGCGACAATTGGAGGTTCAGAATATATTTGACCGAGTCTATTGCTCTCAGTTATAAGGTGCCAATGTTTCATAAGAATCCTTTTTAGGTTAGGCGTAGCTGGGTTGAAAGTCGTGATGAAAGGCAAAACATTTCTGGATGTTTTTGTTTTATTTTGTAGTGCCTCGTTTCGTGATGAGAATTTTACTTCGGCTAGAATATTTTCGGCGAGTTCTCTAGGATAGCCTCGCTCGAGTAAACGAGCTAGAAAATCTAGCTTCCGTAACTCGAATATTTCTTTAACCGAGTTTGTTCTCAGTAAGCGCAAAGTTTCTCCTTTAATAAAACCCTTCTTAACACTGAGAGGGTGGCTTGAAGAGAAGTGCGTATATTGAAACGTTTCTGTAGGCTTGTAATGTGTTTGAACATCCAAAGTTTTGTTGTTAGCGAAACGTGGTCCTTTGAAAACTTCGGTGTCAAGGAAAACAATTTTTTCTGATGACATTTCGTGAGTGAATTTGATCGTGGCGTGGAATGAATTGGCGAAATCTACGAAGTTGCTGATTTCTTTTTCGGGCGAGGTCCACACTGAAAAGATGTCATCGATGAATCTTTTCCAGATGATAGGTTTTTGTGGGCTAGCTGCTAGTAGCTGTTTTTCGATGTGAGCCATGAATATGACTGCGAAAGCTACTGCCATTTTGGTACCCATAGCAACGCCGTGTGTTTGCAAGAAATGTTTGTCATTAAACTTGAAAGAATTTTCTTTAAGGATCAGTCTCATGAGTTCTCCCAAGTGTGTTGCTGGGATAGGTTGTTTTGACTGGTAATGTTCTTCGTAATATTGACAGACAATCTTTATTCCCTCTTCTTGGGGGATGTTGGTGTAGAGTGAACACACATCTAGTGAAACTAGAATCGCGTTATCTGGAATTGTTGTGTTTTCAATGAAGTTTATGAAATGAGTAGTGTCTTTGATATATGACTCTTGTTTTTTGGCGATCGGTTGTAAAAGTGAATCAACAAAACTTGAAATTCGTTCTGTTGGGCCACCGCTACCAGAAATAATAGGTCTGCCGACTGGAGTGGGTTTATGTATTTTGGTCAGCGTGTAGAATTCTGGTATTCTCGGTGCGTTTTGGCCTGAATTAAACCACTGGTAGGTCATTTTGTCAATGTGTCCGTTAGCAGACAATGTATTGACTATTGTTTTGACTTTAGCGGCTGTTTGGGATACTATGGGTTCTTCGAGAGGTTTATAGAATTTCTCGTTTGAGACTTGTTCTAAACCTTCTTCGATTTTCTGAGTTGTATCCATAACAACTGTAGTAGTCCCTTTGTCGGCTTTTTTAAGATTTAACTCGCTGTTAGTTTTAAGCGTTTTGAGAGCTCGTCTTTGATTTGCTGATAGGTTGTCTTTAACATCGGTGAAGGTGATGTTAGCAATTTCAAGTTTTGTCCGTTCAAGGTAATTTTCTAGAGCCACTGATGGTTGTGGTGGCGGTTGCCAGTTAGATCTGACGTAGAACGGATGTGGATTGCTTTTAGAGTCAGCAAATATATATTTTAAACGCATAGAGCGAGCAAAGGAATTAAAATCTCTAATGAGATTTCTTTGTGAAGCCGGTTTTTCAGGGGTTGGAATAAATTTGAGGCCTTTCGCAAGCAAAGCAATTTCTTGGTCAGTAAGGTTTGTATTGGACATGTTTTTAATGAATTTCTCATTAGAAGTCCTAAGTTGGTTTTTGTACTGATTTCTAGAGGCTTTTCGCTTAGTGGATCGCTTTTGGCTAATGGTCTGAGTTCGCACGGGTTTGGCGCGGGAAGAGTCAGTGAAACACACATTTGAATACGATGCAACTCTTTCTTTTTTATTTTCACGTTTGGAAAAACTATTTACAAGAGTTGTAAGTTCGCTGATCTTGGCTTTCAAGTCATTGATGTCATCAGCCTTGTTTTGCTGTTTGTTGGCACGTCTGTGTTTGGAAGCTCTGAAGTTGGCTCTGCTCGTAGCTGACAGGATTCTTTTCGTAAAATTTAACAGCCCTAAACATGACAAGCATTCCTATTATTTCATATAACTTGCCATGTAAATTTCTGTGCAAGTACAAAACATATTTTTTTAGGTTCAATTATTATTGGTAAGTACTTCATAATTCCCCTTTTGTAAAGAAAACTCCAGGCATAAAAAGAAATGCTTGATATTACAAAGTAATTATTAATTTGTTATTTTCATATTAACTATCAATAACATAAATTGGACATTGTATATAAACCTTTGATTTTTATTCAAGAATCAGTGATGTAAACTGGAACAAAATACTATTAGAGTGGGTTTAGTAATCTGCATTACTGTATTTTTGTCCTTAATGTTTTAGGGACACCAATATCATATAAAAGTTAACTTAGCATGACATTGCAATTATACTGAAATGGTCAGTTTAGTAAAAACTATCTTTATTACATTATATTGTTTAAAAATAAAATTATTTGTCAATGGAAAAATTTGTAATTTACAGTTTAATTTTGTCTGTCCTCCACATCTACACTTGATCGTTGAAGTTCCTTTCTTAATGCTTTGGCTTTACCCTGCTTCTGTTGAAATTTATACTTTTGAATGATATCTTTAGCAAAAGAAAATGAACGTACCCTTACATACAAGCTCACAATAGCATATAATATATCCTTACCAACAGAATTACTAATTTCAAGATCAGCATTAGATAAAATGGCATTATAAGAAACAGTTACTGCAGGATCTTTGACTGAATTTACAATGATGAGTTCATTAGCAATGCACTGGCTTGCTTTACTGGTGTTTTCTCTGAAATGGTGCTCAGTTCTCTTAAAAATCACTTGGGCTGACTCTGTGGGACTCCATAACCCACCTCGATTCAAGCAGCTTATCAACTTCTGGGAATTCTCTATATTTTCATTAGTGCATTGTTTAGATGCATTTAGAATAGCAATTGCTTGCTGACTTTCAGATGTTGCTTTGTGTCTTGAAAGTCTGTGTCTTTTATGCAAGCGTTGAAGAACATAACCCCCTAAATATTGCAGTCCAGCAAGTTCAATATCTGAAATTGGGATCGACTTGTCAGCAATGGTTGTAGGGTTGCTTGCTTGTTTTGCATGTGATAATAGCGTATCTGCTAGTTTGGTAGCTAGGAGTGTTGCTGCTCTTTGGGAAAGTCCTTTAAAGTATGTTGAAGAATTAAGTGCAATTTCTCCATAGAATTTTACATAAAATGTTTCTTTGTTTCCTTTTGCCAGAAAAGCTTCGTAGATATTCTGTATGGTATTAAATTCTGTAGATGATTCGCTCATTTCAATACTATAGTGCTTCACTTCGTCCTTCAAAGTCTTATCGAACACTTCTCGCTCAACAATCTTCACAATTGTGTCCTTCACCAACCCAGTTAAAACATTATAACTGAGGTTTTTTTCCTGACTTTTAGGTTTGGTCACAAGATCCTGGTCTTTGTGCTTGGCAGCTTTATGTCTGTTCAAACCTTGCTTGCTCTTACAAATCTTGGCACAGAACTCGCACGATACCCCTTCATTTTGAACCTGAAACACACCCATATTCATTAATATGTTTCGTAAGAATTAGCCATATATTGGTTTAAATGTTTAATTTTTCATAAAACTTGCTTTTAATTCAAGAATTACTGTATTAATAAATGATAAGAGTAGTGAACCAGCAAAAGCAAACACACGGGGTAACCAAACAACGATCAAAACTCATGAAATCTTAAAGCCTTTATGAGCTGTAATTCCTTAAGATTAAAGCATTTTTATACTGACCTCTTCAACAGCGACATCCAAATAGTCTTCGAATTCTTCACTTTCTTCCAACATTCCCAATATAGCGTCAAAATCGTCCTCAAACAGAAAATCTTCGTTACAACTTCTCACAGACGCCATGTTTGTTTATAGCCGTGTGCAGGCCGTGTGCAGGGTCATCATCACGTGACGGTCCTTTCAACATCAAAACCCAAACAATAGGCCGGTCGTTTGAACTTTGCCGGCTTTCATAACCAGTCCCCTCTATTAACTATGAACCCACGAAACATGTTGCTTGTGGTATAGTGACTCTACGCTGAACGCATTTTTTTAAAAATTTCTTAGATGAGAAAAGGTATCGATAAGACATATCTGATACTGCATGGCTGGGAAAGTAGAGAAGAACAAAATTAGAGGAATACGAAAATGATAGAGTCCCTATACCAGAGGGACAGCGACATTTTTCGTGAGTTCAACAAAGTTAAGTCCTGTTCGGCGAGGTTAGTACTTGGGTGGGTGACCAATTACGAATACCCCGTGTTGCAATAACATTTTTTTTTCTTTTTTTCCCCTTCCTTTTCCAAGGCTATTTTAAGGACTACAGAACTGCCATCCTTGTGTAATGTCGTTTCTTCTATTTATCAACTTTTTGTTCCTTATTTCGCCATGACCGTGTTTTTAATATGTGTATTTATCTACATTATCGTAAGTATAAATAAACAGCGGGACAAGTCTTTCGAATTCTCTCGACTGTTGATCTTTCACAACATTTAATCACAGCTTGAATCATTCGAAAATCCATACAGCTTGTCAATTTTGTGACTTTCAGTGTATTCTTTTTCTTTTTCGGCAATCGATCGAGTATGGTTAAACCTGTATGAGCGGGCTCTTTCGGGAAATGAGCATCTTCCATTTATAAAAACATTCGTGCGAGAATTTATTCAGTGTAGAACCTTTCTTTGTGTTTTATACTGAGTCCGTAATGCTTAGTCCGCGTTTTATACCTAGTCAGTGTTTTATATCCAGTCCATAGTCCGTAGTCCGTAGTCTGTAGTCCCTGTTTTATACTTGCCGTACTACAACTGCTACACGCCGCAGCTACTACAGCTGCTACACGCTACTACATCTTCTACAGCTACTACAGCGCACAACAGCTGCTACAAGTCCTACAGATAGTACAGCTCCTACGGCTACTACGGCTACTACACTTACTACAGCCGTAGGAAATTCCATGGGGCCATACACACAGGTGATAGGCGCTCGGGACTTTTCATGAGGTCATACATGAACTTTTGACAAAGTTGTCGTTGTCCTTGCAAAGTCGTCGTTGTTCGTACAACATGGATGGACGTCGTTCGTACAACATGGACGTCGTTCGTACAACATGGACGTCGTTCGTACAACATGGACGTCGTTCGTACAACATGGACGTCGTTCGTAACACATGGACGTCGTTCGTAACACATGGACGTCGTTCGTACAACATGGACGTCGTTCGTAACACATGGACGTCGTTCGTAACACATGGACGTCGTTCGTAACACATGGACGTCGTTCGCACATGGACGTCGTTCGTAACAAAGTTTTGTACAAAGAAAGACGAAAGTTGGCAAGTTAATTTTGATATAAAAACCGCTTCATAATATGGCGGCCCGCTCACGCATCCCGCCAGCTACGCAGGCTACCGCGTGTCTGGTCTGGTCGAGACAATTAACTAACAAAATTGCGGAAAAATGAAATGTAACGTTTGTCTAGAAATATGGAAATGTTTGCGCCAAATGTTACATGCGTGGTGGTTTTAAACCATGTTCTCAGACCAGAATTGTGGCCTTTCAAGCACCTACGCGATTTTCTTCTAGGCATATCATTCTCTGCGAAGGATGAAAATACTCCTCCGTTATTATTCTCTTTCTCTGAGTGCAAGCAATCTCAGGCTTTGCTGAAATCGGGTCCTTCTCGGACGCAAATTATACACGCCTCGTTTGGATCTCCCGCCATGTTACTCAAACTGATTTACTCGCCAGCGCACTCTGCTCAAATTACACCTTTGGGCCTTTGGGAATGTTTTAAAGAGAGACAATGGTTATCGCTGTTATTAGTTGTCTATTTGTCACTCGTCTTTCGGCGCGGGAGGATTCTTTTGTTTTCTTTGTGTCGGCCAAATGCCGCTTAGTTTGGAAAGGCTCGTGGGCTCATTTTCCCACACAAATCATCTAGTTTTCGTGCCGGCCCTGCATGCGTCTATGAATAGGATTTCCACTTGCATTTCAGATTATTTGTTTCACCAATCCAAGAACAAGAGCTCGAAGAAAGTTGGCTTATCAAACAACAGCGCAATCAGGCTATTCAACAGAGCTTGTAATACGCAACAAGATTACGTATTAATATTTCGCTTTTACGTTTTGTCTTTGCACTCTTTGTACCGGTACGGTGACGCAAAGATTCTAAGGACTTCATTTCTTTGTGACCGGGACAGATGACATGTTTCTACGTGCAGCAGTCGGGTCGCCAACAATGAAGGAAAGTAGTAGGGAAGAAGTGCTTCACCGCTTGCAACAAGCACCCCAGTAAAAGACCGATTTAGCTGTATCGATCTCAACGATTCAGACAGCGACGAAAGCCAGGACGAAAGCTTGAGTGGTCTGCTGGAAACGTCAACAAGCAAACAACCCCGGTTGGTTGACTTAAATGACTCTAGTTCGACATGTACAGAACCGTCAGTATGCAGTGTAGTGAGTCCAGCGAAAGAATATCGTTTTGGAATGAAGACCGATCCAGAAAGAGCGCCGATCTTGGTCCACATTGATGACAGTACCAGCAATGATCCTGAAGATGCTGTTGCCCTATGCCAAGGAGAGCAAAATTCAGTTGATGTGAAAGGTAAACTAACTGAAGCTGATCCTTCAGGTGCCAAAAATATGTCTAAAAAGCTGAAATACTCATAGGCGTTTCCCAAATTTTGAGAAACTCAGATGACAAATTTGGCAAGGACACCTAAATCGGCCATTTTTGGAGATTTTGCCAAGGGGGGACCAAGGGAAAATGCTCAAAAAAGTAGGCCGACTATAGGTGGTTAGGGCGTTTGGGCAAATGGTTCAAAGCCCTCTCCCCCCTCCCCACTGGCCAAAAAATTGCATGTACGCCTATGTGAATACTACTTGAGGGAGACTTATTTCTATCAAAACTTTTGCAAAAACGATTTTACAACCCATCAACTTACTAATACTACAATTGTTTTTCAGTTAGTACCTACAAAGGTGTGGTATCAAACAGATTTTCAAGTCTTGATTTTGATTGATGATTTTGTTGACTTTTCATATTACCTAACAGTAGAACCTGTAAAACACCTATTGCTGGTTTTCACTGTCACGCAACAGAAAAATAAAATCAAAACTATTGCATAAAAACAGTCAAGAATTGGTGATATTATAGGAGATTAATAGCTTATGTACTTTGCCAAGTCTCAGATCTTTGCGATGCTTCGTACTTGAGTTAGCCGTCAAAATGTTTTACACAAATTTATAGAGCTCAGTATGGAAACGCCATAGTTGTGTCCTGGAGAGGGACACAGTAATGGCGGCCGGAAATCAATGAAATTCAAGAATTTGCTATTTCTTAAATGGGTTAATTGTAATATGTGATCTTGTTTCCTGTCACAGATGTCACCTATATTTCCCTTGATAATAAGAATGATAGTTATTTAGAAGATGAGGAAGTTGCAAAGTTTGGAGCGACAGTTAGCTCACTTCAAGGTCAAGGTAAGTTTCTTCACTTTATGAGAGTAGGAAAACCCCCATCTCTGTTCATCTGCAAACAAATATTACATACATGTAAGAACTGCACATACTATTAGACCAGAATGATATATTAGAAATGACATGTACATATTTTTAACATGCATTCCTGTATTCTGCCTGCCTGGTTATTCGTGGTTTTTATAAACAGTTTATTATGTAAATTATGTCAACTGCAGGACTGCGGTAACAGGATTTTGAGTGGTATTTCAGTTGTGGGGTTTTCTGAAGCCAATATTCTTTTACCATTATAATTGTATCTGGTTTAAAAACAAAAGACAAGAAGCAGGATACATGTATTGACATGTCTGGAGAGTCATTCTCATTTTGTTTTTTTGATCAGTTGCAGAGTTGATTCCCCTGGATAATGACGATGATAGTGGGATAGATAGGGAAGAACTAGCTAAACATGATTTAACAGTCAGTAAACCACAAGGTAAACTTTCCTTAATTTCTTTACTTGCCTTGCACTGTTAAGGTGGTAGACTTGACTTAGCTCAAAAATGAAACATGCCCCCCCAAAAAACTGTACAATTGAAGATACAGTAGTGAAGTAAATAGTCATTTAGAAAATACATTTTAGTAAGCTTGTGAGGATGCCAAGATGTCGTTGCACGTTTTCTGCTTCCTGCCAATTTTGAGTCAGAAGAATGACATCACATAAATAAGCCCTGGCTGCCAAAATGGTTTCAAAATGACGGCATCAAATGTTGAATTTTGAGCTTTTTTGATTTCAAGAGGAATTTCTTCAGGATAGCACACACTTTAGAGGCTGAAACATTAGTGAGGTTTTTCCAACCTAATCTAAAGTTAACTTGCTATAAGTGAAGGCAAGAAGAATAAGCCTTTAAGAGTGACTTTCTCTTTTAACTGACTTCACTTGATATTTTTGCCAGGTTGCCCTGAAATTCTTTCTTCACAGTTTATTGGAAAGAAAGTTTTTGTCGACTCGAACACTTGTGGTGGAGCTGTAGAGAAGATCAAAACATTTCTGTTTGAATGTGGAGCTTACATGACAGATTTTGTAGACAAAAACATTGATGCCATTAT
Organism: Micromussa lordhowensis; assembly: GCA_964020085.1. Lineage (NCBI taxonomy): Eukaryota > Metazoa > Cnidaria > Anthozoa > Scleractinia > Lobophylliidae > Micromussa > Micromussa lordhowensis. The sequence continues at coordinate 40,103,210 of OZ026595.1, forward strand.
TGTTGGGCAAAGGCTCTCCAGAAATGAACTTTTAACTTCTGTTACAACCAGTCACTCAAGGGTTGGTCACATTATAAAGGCATCAAGGGAAAAAGCCAAGTATGGATCATGTTCTCTGGAGGAAATTGGAAAAAAGTGGAGCATACCACTTTATGATTACAAAGCTATTCTGAAAGTGTTCTACCAAGCTCACCAAAAGCAAGTTAAGATGAGGAACGTTAAAATGACCCAAGTGAAAAAGTTGAAAACTCCATTCATAAAAGTTGAGGATAGATCACAGAAATACAGGCCAGATTTTGTGGAGATGAAATCAGTTCCAAAATTTGATTTTGATTCACCACTACCACAATCTCCTTTTGAAACATGGTTCAAGAAAAATGTACCTACGAACACAAAAAAACTACCATTATTAGCAAAAACCTGCGAGCTATGCTATGGAAAATATACAAATCTCAACACTCATTTAATATCTGTACAGCATACTTCAGCAGCTAGAGATGATTCTTTGTTTGCTGGAATTGATAGATTGATTGCCAGAGGAACATCTTTTAAACAGTTTAAAGAAAAAATGGAACAAAAAATATCAGTGACTGATACTTAATCAAGTAATTTACTTTCACAATAAGAGCAACTGCTATCAGAGTTCAACTGATGTCAATGGTTAATTTCTAATTTGATTGTTGTATGCATACACATAGATTGCAACTCCAGGACAGATGAAGACATTCTCTGGTTATTGACAGTTAGCTGCTGCATAAATAAATGTTTACGCAAATTGTCAATTGAAGATATCAACCACTGTGAAATAAACATTAAATGCAAGGGACAGACTAACAGCTGAAGAAACTATTTACTCGAGTATCTTCACAGCCACAGTAAACATGATGATGGTGGTGGCTATGTAACCGAATTTGTTGTAAAGGGAAAACAAGTTTGCAAGGAAGCATGGATACTTGTTCATGACATCAAAAAGGAAACATTTCGAAGAATTTATGGAGAATTTCAAAATGGGACTGTTAACATTGAGCATGGAAATTTGGGCATCAAACGGCCAACAGAAAAAACTAAAGACTGCATCGCATGGTTGGAGTTCTTCATAAATTGTGTAGGTCAACATCAGCCAGACCAGACCACAATACATTTACCCTCTTGCTTCTCTGTATTATCAATTTACAAGCAAATGGTACAGGAGAATGATGGCTATGGTATTCCATGTGTTGGTCTCTCGCAGTTTTACAGTGTGTTTCATCAGTACTTCCGGAACGTGATCATACCAAAGGTTAGTTACATGTACATGCATAAAGAACGAAATTTTTTGCATCAAATCAAAGTGTAATACACATTGGATGAAAGTGTTACAACTGCTGATAGCAACAAAAAACTGTCTTAATAAGTAAAACTGACCAGAATAATTATCTGTTAATTGTCTCTAGGAGAATCGCTTCACCAAATGTACTGACTGTACTAAATATAAAGAGCAAAAAGAAAAAACTATGGACAAGAGAGTGCGAAGTGAAATTGATGTTCTTTTAAAGAAGCACCTTGATCTTGTTTGGTAAGTGTGTAACTATACACATAGAGTAAATATATTTAGTATCACCTAACTAGTGGACTCATGCAAATTCTGCATTTTGATTGGCTACGCTACTAGGGGTCTAATAGTAATAGTCATCGAGCAGCGAAATTTGCTGGTTTTTCTTTCGTTTTTTCCCCAAAATAAATATTTCTTAAACTTGCATTTGCTAACTTTGTTATTGCCTTTTCTGTCCGACTAGTTGGGTGATACTAAAACAATTAGACCCTTGACCCTCAAGGGCCACGGGTCAATAGCCCATTCGGCTTCGCCTCATGGGCTATTGACCCGTAGCCCGGCTACGGGTCTAATTGTTAAATAATATAATAGAACAACCTACATGTATGTGTCATAAAACATTCTAGTCATGTTAAAGGGACAGTTTCATGAGTTGATTGGGCACATTACATGCCCACTTAACTTAACTGCCCATGAACCAATCAGTTTTGGGTTGTGAACTCGTGCCTGTGACCAAAATGAATATGGTGGGCCAACATTGTTCACACATTGTTCACACATTGTTCATACATTGTTTCACTTAATACTGATTAAGTGAACAATGTATTTACAGTCCTGTAAAACCGTGGAAATTGTCAAAGTCAGAACAAACAAAAGAAATTCAAATATGAAGTGACACTAAAACCAATCACAAAAGCCATGTCACTTATTGATGTATAATTATTTTGTTGAGGTTATGGTAAAACTGGTGCACATCCATTTTTACCAAAGGTGGGAAGTAACCTTAAATTATCCAATTCAGTGGTTACATTTAAGTTTAATTAGTGACAAGCACTCTTTGTGTTAATGTTGAAAGGCAAGAGCGGAGAGTTTACTATCTTCATCGGTACAAGGCAAGGCGATTTCCAGAAAAGTACTTGACAGTTATTGATGACGGGATGGATCAAAAAACCACAAACATTCCAAGGCTTCGACGAAAGACCAAGGCCACATGTAACTTAACTAATGTTGGCACTCACCTTGTTGGTGGAATTTTCCATTCTGGGCAATCTTCAACTGGGAAAGATATATTTGGTTCCTTTGATTACTATCAGTGGCCTCATGATCCAAACCTTACAGCAACGGTGCTGCTCAAGATGCTAATGGAATGGTGCAAGTGTTATAAACTCCCTCCAGTTTTCAACCTTCAACTGGACAATTGTGTAAAGGAGAACAAAAACCAGTACATGATGTGGCTGCTAGCTCTCCTTGTGGAGCTGCTTGTGTTTGATAAGGTTTGTTTTATGTTAATGCCCAATTAAGTAAAATGGAACTTTAAGCAATTCCCATGTACATGTAGTTATGTGGCTTGCATCTTGGTCAGCAAGACACTTACTTTCACAGAATACACTTAGTAGCTTAACACTGACATCAGGTTACAAACAAAACAATTTTCTTGGATGAAGGTGTAAAACTGTACAAACCCAAGTAGCCTACTACCGTTAAATTGCATGCTCCCCAGTTCCTATAGAAATACAAACTGAAATCAAGTGTCTGAGCATTTGTGAAATTAACAACAACAACATTTTTATTACTTACATGTAAGAATAAAGTATTAATCTCCTGGCTCCATAGGTAGCAGCCCTAATCAAGACGAGCCAGGATAATGAGAGAAAAATTATCCACTTGACTGCTAACAAAGTTTTATTTTGAATATTGTATAGATCAAGTTGAACTTTCTACCAGTCGGCCACACTCATGAAGACATTGATGCATTCTTTGGAGTGTATTCACAACATTTAGACCTGAAAGATGTCTATACTGTAGATGGTTAGTATCCCCTGCCATGCTATATTCTTCCTTTTCTAAAATAAATGTCAGACATCATTATGCAGTAATATGACCATGCTGGTCATTCTTTTAAATGTTGCAATAATAGAATGGTACACTTAGAATACATGTAGTAGTAGTGCATAATTGCTTGTTTCGTTTTTTGTATAGAAATGTTTGAAGCTATGCACAACTGTGTTCCGAACATTAAAACCCAAGCATTTCTGTTGGATGTGGTTTATAACATCAAAGAGTGGCTAGCACCCCATGCAGAGGAACTTCATGACCACACCCAGCCCAAGTGTTTCAAGTTTGTTCGCAACGCAAGTGGAAGGTGTGAGATGTTTTATCGAAACTATTCACACATGCCATGGGAAGGTCCAGTGATTGTTCTGAAGGTAAGTAACTAATGGTCTGTCACTCAGCACACTACATACATGTGCATTTTCATGCAAGAACATAAATTATCCTGCAGGTTCCATCCAAAACGACAGCTTTTTTCATTTTCTTTCTCCAATATCATGCTTCAAACTTACCTACTAACATTCAGAGTAGCAGAATGCTCCAGTTACTGGCTTATTTTGACAACCCTGTAGCAACCACACACGCATTGCGCAATTACTTATTTATGTTTTGAATAAACTACACTTGCCTTCCAAAGTGCACATTTCCTTGGGTTTCATAAACCAGTCATAAAAGAGACCACTCAAATTAAAGTATGTACTGTTTGTCCAAACAAATTCGTAGAGTAAATGACAAGTTTGTAAATGAAACTGTATAATCTTAACATTTATGTAATACATGTACATTTATGTAAGTTCAGGCATTTGATGTTGTTATTTGCTTTCCCTACCCTAGTCACGCCCAACAAGTACATGTAAACCGAGTTTGGTTCAACCTGTCTTAACAAAAATTGATGTCGATGGCTTAAAGCGTGACTTGAACAAGTTCCGAGAGCACTATCCTGAAGAAGCCGCCACATTTTGGTCTCAATGGGTCACCAAAGTGGACAAACTGGTTGATTTGCCAGAGGAATGGGAGTGGCCACTGGACAAGGTCTTAAATTCAGACAAAATAAGGCCTTCTTCCGTCGATTGTACTGTTCCAGACAATTTGCAAGCATTGCAAGACAAGGAAAGAAATCCAACAAGACAGGTAGGTACATCCCAATTTTAAAAAGAGGCAAGTTAAAGTCTTTTTAGCGAATCTCAAGGATGTAGCTCTTGAGGTTTTCTGTATGCCAATACAGGGAATTCTGAGAATACCATAGAATGTCGTTTTCAAGTTCTTTTATATACACTTGTTCAGTTACAATGTGGACACTTTAGAGTTGCTTTGCAGGGTTTTAATTGCACCATGGAACACAACCTGCATATGTGCATTCTCTTAATTCATTCACTCCCTCCCTCATTTATTTATTTATTTATTTTCATTATAGATTTATACTGGAAGATATATTGCCCCAAGAGAAAGAGAAAATCCTGTGGAATGTGTGGACAGTTTCTTGGAAGGCCTTTCCATTGGAAAATTTGTGGCTGTTTTGTTGTCAAATTGGGATAAAGAACCAGTAATTGGCGTCATTAAAGAGCTATGGGATTGTGAATTTCAAATCCATTACTGGAAAGGAACCTACAGGGGAAAATGGGCACCTTTGAATCAGTTCAGGTCCACCGAACCATGGATTGATACCTTGCCTAAATCGTGCATTATCTTACATTCATTTGAACTCACTACTGATTTGAAATTGCAGCCTACAACAAGAAAACATTTGAAGAATAAGTACACGTTACTAAAATCCAAATAACATTGAAAGTCGATAAGAAAAGTTTCACTTTTTTAGCAGATCAAACGTTTGAACCATGCGAACAGAATCTATTATTCATGTTGTTTCATTTGATTAGCATCTTGTTGTTGTAAATTCGTTGACTACACAGTACAATGTACATATATTTTTTTAAAAACAGGAACGTTGTAGCATATTTTATCAATTTCCCTTTTTTATTCTGACTATTAACTGCCTTACAAATGTAAATAGCAGACAACTCGAGTTAACAGTCAATAAAGCTAACCTAAATTGATTCATTTTAGATTAAGCAATTTTTGCTTATTGAAATAAGGAATATATTCATCTGCAGAATAGCGATGTTCACATAGATCAGTTTAAATTTTTTGTCACTCAACAAGTAACAGACTGAACTTTGTCTAGTGGTCTTTACTCGTTAATAAAAATGTAAAATTCGGCACTCTACACAGGTATTAAATAGCATTTCTGCAACCTTCGTGGATTTGATATCTCCAAAGAGAGATATTTTAAAAGAATTTATAGCTGCAACTAGACGCAGAATTTCTGCAGCCATCTTGGATTAATATTTTCAGTGAGATATTTTAGCGGGCACCTCGAATGCACGCAGAATTTCTGCATTCATCGTTAATTTGATATCTCCAAATAGAGATATTTTAACGAAATTTAGGCTCACGACTGAACGCAGAATTTCTGCAACCATCGTTAATTTGATATCTCCAAATAGAGATATTTTAACGAAATTTAGGCTCACGACTGGACGCAGAATTTCTGCAACCATCGTTGATTTGATAACTTCAAAGAGAGATATTTTAACGGAATTTGTGGCGAAGACTGGATGCAGAATTTCTGCAACCACCGTTGATTTGATAACTTCAAAGGGAGATATTTTAACGGAATTTTAGGCTCACGACTGGATGCAGAATTTCTGCAACCATCGTTGATTTGATAACTTTAAAAGAGGGATATTTTAACGGAATTTAGGCTCACAACTGGATGCAGAATTTCTGCAGCCATCGTTGATTTGATAACTTCAAAGAGGGATATTTTACGGAATTTAGGCTCACGACTGGATGCAGAATTTCTGCAACCATCGTTGATTTGATAACTTCAAAGAGGGATATTTTACGGAATTTAGGCTCATGACTGGACGCAGAGTTTCTGCAACCATCGTGGTTTTGAAAAAACTATTTGAACACAATCTGTGCCCGTGAATTTTTGGTTTTAGACGGAACGATTTTTCTGGTAATCCGTAAACTGGACGCGATTTCTGCGAAAGTAATATCTCTGTCGTTGAGAATTGTAAATTTTAACAGGAATTGTGGTAAGCGCAGAGAATATCTCAAGTTTTTAACGGAAATTTCAAACTTTGGAAAAACCCATTTTATTTTGGAACGCGTTCAAAACGTTTATCTCCAAGCTCCATTATTTCACAGGATTCAGATAAAGATTCATCGTCCATTAGCAAACTAGACAAATCA
>OZ026595.1:40110031-40135031 GCA_964020085.1 Micromussa lordhowensis
AGTATTTTCTACCTTTTAAATTAAAGACAAAACTCATTCACAGGTCGCATGTGATCTATAAGGTGTCGATTACATAGGTGAGACCATTAGAAATTGATGTGTAGGCTCCAATTGATGCATGAACATTCAGATCCGTTAGTGACTCTGAACCGGGCCTAACTTACCCGATAACCTATGCCATTCTTTCAGTTGGCGAAAACTTTGTAAGGAAAAATCTTTTTCAGTACAGGTGCAGCATCATTGAAGGATTAATAATGATCAAACAGCGGAACAAGCAAGTTCATTCTTACATGACGAAACGTTTCCCATCGGGAATCACCTAAACATATAACTGTAGCTGACGGTCTTTTACCCTGAAGATAACTTAATTGACCGAAACATTCAGTTTTTATTTTTTTTTAATATTTTTAACGTTTCAGCTCAACTATAGACAACATTTTAAATCTTAAGGGAGCATTATGAACAAGGGTTTAGTTGTTTCAAGGTATAGCATTTTTTGTCTAGACACGACCACATCCGTTCATCAGCTGCTCTCACATACCGTGTATAAATAAATGCTATTACTATACAGCAGACTCACTATGAAAAATCTGATTGGTCGAGAGCATTCAATCAATTCACAATAGCTTGTGAATGCAATATCTGCTGCAGATGTCTGCAGTCTGTGTTATCTGCCTGTGCAGATGGCTGCAGTCTGTGTTATCTGCCTCAGCCTTCGGCTTCGGCAGATAACACAGACCTCGGTTTTAATAATTCATGATCTCATGCTCAACCTCATCCAATAATTGTTTATTATCATTCGATGCATTTTTCCTTCCTTTTCATTGGCCGAGAGTCCACCACGTGACCTGCAAATAAACTGAGTAGTGTAGGAAATGGGGGAACTAGGACATTTCTGGATTTTACGCATCTCAGCGTAGTTAGTGTAAAAATCTGAGTCTAAAATATATGATATAATACACTGAAACAGCGTGGTTATGCGTAGGTAGTGTAAGTAGCGTAGATATCGTAAAAATTAGACATACTATTTTACGCACAAAAATGCCTGAAATGCGTAGGATAGTGTAGGATATAGTAAAATTTAGATTGTTCTCACGATGCGTAATTTTTTAAGACTTGATAAATTTCCAACCAGCGTTCTCACCACCTAGATGTTCACAGATTTTTTTCCAAATTTTATCATGTTCATAGAGTTTTAAACGATCTTTATACAATTTTAGCTTTGGTAAAAATTCATTATATCCAAGTATTTGACAAAATTTATAAATGATATATGAATAGGAAAAGAAATTTCTTCTATTTTTACCTTTAAATAATTCAAATGGCTCCTGAATTTGTAAAAACCTCATTTTCATTTTTTCTTCCATTATAGAAGTCATTTGTAATGGAGGTATTTTTGTTATTCGATACAATATTTGGGTGGTATGATTATAATAATTTAATTTACGATGTTTTTTAAGATGTCTTTTGATATCTGATTCAGTTAACTTTTCCAAAGAATTTTCCATCCTTTCACGAATGATTTCTTTGAAAATATTATTAATAACATCTTCTGAGACTTTAAAACTTTCTTTGCCTTGGATATTGGCTAAACAGTCACAAAAATGATTATATCTTTTGTAATCATTTTCTGCGGTTTTTATAGATGATTTTTCTGGATTTGTTGAGACATTTATGCTTATTCCACAACTTAGACAAGTACTTATCCCTTCATCGACGTTCAATACTCGAAATTTTTCACATGTATAACAATAGTTATCTTCATTTATATTATTTTCACTGTATTGTAGTTCATCAGGGAAGATATTATATTTATACCTTTTATAATAAGAATTATCAACAACAAAATGTTTTGCTCTATTTTCTGTATGTAAAAAAAGTAAAATAGCATTCTTTAATAAATAACTAGTACGAAGATTTTTGATATCATTTATTTCATTTTCTAACCTTATTTGTTCAATTTGATCAATTCTAGAATAATCTTTTTTGATGGATAAATTTAGAATTTTTTTTTAAATCTGGTATTTTTTTTTCTTTGAGAACAATTTCTGAAATTTTTTTACGATGTAGATTGCCAATGGTCTCTTTGTTCATCATAATAATTAATATACTTTATTCTTTAAAGTAGAGTAATCTTCACTCTCACTGCTCGTTGATTCCTCACTGCTCGTTGATTCCTCACTGCTCGTCGATTCCTCATCTGAATCAGGATTATAATCACTGTCACTACTATCAGTATCATGAAGTGGGTCTTCAGTTAAAAATTTTTTAAAATTAGGGACAGGCATATATATTATGAAATATTAAAATTTCCATATGCATAACTACTGATACCATCATCTAAAATATATCTTTTATCATCAAAAGGTGATAATGATACTTTATTAATTTGGTAACTAGATATCTGATGATACTCTGACCGGATAGTTCGCATCTTATGCCTCATAGTATTACATTTTTGTAAGGTATCACGATAATCAGAGAGAGATAATTCACTCTTAATGACATTCTTCTTGACACCTTTAGCAGTCTTGTTTTCTTTGTTTTCTGTCTTGTAACTATACATTTTACTTTTTAGACCAACAAATTCAGTGATTGGATCACCAGCTGCTTCATCTTTGAATTTACCAATTACTTTTTTATTTTCTGCAAAAAAGAACTCTGACGATTTGGGATAATCACTATTGTCAAACCTTTCTTTATCTTTATATAAATCACTATAAAGATCTTCTGCTTTTATATGGTAAAATAAAGAATCAGTATCAGTAAAAAGTAACTTTGCTTCTGGGTATTTTTTTCTGATATAGTTGTAATGGAAGTCATACATTAATGTTTTACTTAGATCTAGAATAGAGAATCCAACATAAGAGGGTTTATCTAAGACTAGTCTAGCCTTTTTCATTTGTACCCCAACTAAATTTTCATCAAATATTTTACTAGAAACATACATTGGTTGCCTTGTCAATTTCAATAAATGATCCGGATCCGTTTCTAATTTAATATTAGATCTTTTTCTCAAGTTTTCCATAGTTTTACCAAACACAGAGTTATTCATCAGCTTAAAGAAGTCCTTTTCAAAACTATTCTTAGCCATTGTTCTTTTCTCTGTGTTTAAATCAATGTATCGTTTCATCCATGGTCGCTGAGTAAATTCCAATACTCTATGAACCTTTTTCAACTTCATACCAAGAGATAAATAAAGCTGTAAATTTTTGTAATGTAATACATACTTTTCTTTATTCTTTAGATTAGGAACCAACTTGTGAACTCTACCACTGCTAATATTTTCTTTTTCTTTTAAATCTTTGCAATACTTTGATAACATATTATCAGTGATTAAAATCTTTTCTGGTGCTAATGGATAATCATTATGCAAATCGTGTAGCTCTTCTGGATATTCTAAATCTACTTCTAAAATGGCACCTTTTTTTGTATTATTTTTGTAATTTTCTAAGATGAAATCTTCAGAGTTAATCCATTTAAAATCTTTAGTTGGAAGTGACTGTGACATAGCCCATCCATAAAGATTATTTGCATCTAAATACATTAAATAACTACTTTCATCTTCTGGATTATAACACTTCATATACTTGTTGTTTGCAACTGTGTGTCTATGAGTAATAGTACTAATACCTCCACGCATCCCTTTTTCAATGAAGAGTTGTTGATCTAGGTCTGCGATTAAGTCTAGATTTACCCCTGTCATTCTCAGTAATGCATCCCAAGATAAGCCAGGCGCTGAATAATAATGACAAGGATCTAGCCTATAGTTTGTCTGACATGTTCCTCTAAAACTTTCAAATACATCCGCTAGGAGCAGTACATCTGTACGCAAATATAAATCATGATAATCACCTAAGTCTTTAATTTGGAATTCACTCCATACTTGTTTTGCGTGCTCATAGTCACTCTCTGAAATATTTGTATCATTCAAAATACTATAAAAATCTTCTCTTGCTGGTAAAGACTTCTCACTGAATCGCTGGAATGAGTCCATGTAATCATAAGGGTAAACACCTTTTCGCTTTATTAATCTAAATTGATCATCATTTGGAAAAGCTTTCTTTGAATAAAAGAATGCATTATCACTTAAATTACTGCTTAGTCGATCTAAACTCTGACTCATAAATGAAAAACTGTCAATGAAAGTCAAATAATTACCTAGTCTAAAGCCAATATATTTCTCAAAATTACTTGCTATAACATCAACATTAATATTAAAATCTTGTCTTATTAAATGACCAATATTTTGCATGATAAAATGGCAGTCATAACCTTTAAGATTATGAAATATTACTGGAATTTTTAAATTTTCTGCACTAATAGACCATTTAAGATTACAATTACTATGAGCAGCACCACGATATTTACCTGTAATATGGCAGTGATCTCTAACTTTTTGTTTTGAAGGTTTATCTTTATCTTTTTCTTCATTAAATTTTCTCTCACAAATATGACATATAGTAGAATTTTGGAAATGTGTTTCATTTTTATCAGTCATAACTAATGGTTTCTGGAAATGTTCTATAACTATTTTTATACAATCTTTTACTTCACTCAACATTTTCATGATAAATTTTTCGATACAATCTTCTCCACGGTATATTTCTACTGGTTTGGAATAACTATTATCATATCTACAGACTAATTTATATCCGTAACTACAAGCCTTATGACTTTGATAAGTACTAGTGTAAGATTTATCATCACTAGGTAGGCAACCGTCTATTTTTTCTGTGATTGATTCAAAATCAGCGTAAATTACGAAAGGTGCAGGTAACATTTTTTTGTGATTTTTAAAATAAATTTTTGATCCTGCCTCGGGCATCTTTATCGCTTGAGCTCCATTAAGGAGCAGGCAATCTTGCTTGTGATCTTCTAGGACACTAGCAGAACTACAACAATGTAGACAACGCAAACAAAAATATTTCTTTTCTTTGTGATCATTGAATGAAAACATAAATCGATCGAAATCCTTGATGAGCACATAGTGGCTCTTGTCTCCTTCTTCAATCCATAGTAATTCCAAGTGGTCTGTAAAATTAGTTTCTGATATTCTGATAGGATAAGCTTCTCCATCATAACCAAATACACAGATATTAATCTTATTTTGCTTTTCAATCTTATAAATATCTTTTACAGTGACTGGAAAAGTGATACCAGTGTAATCTAACCGTTTGACAGATTCTCGATCTGCCTTGGTTATTCTTTCCGGATGAACTATAAGTGGATTTAAATGCCTATTATGACACCATAGGAAACATTTATTGTCTGTATTTTTGAGATTGATTAAACCCTTCATAGGGTTACGTAGTTCTTCAGGTAGTTCAATATATGATGATCCTCTTAATGGAAAGTAAGAGACAATATTAATGATATGTAATTTTACTGATTCAAATACCCAACCAGAACCTTCAGATAGCCAAACAGCTATTAACTCTAAAATTCTTTCAATACCATTATCGATAGACTCTTCTATATCTAGTCTATTGGTCACCGTAAAAGGGCCAGCGTTAAAATAAGGTTCTCTGTAAATGACACCATCCTCAGTACTCTTTGATAATCGAACCCTTAGTGTAGTATTGTATTTGAATCCCCTTTTGACTGTTAATAATTTCATTAAAAGATCAAATATTGCTCGTTTAGTACTATTTAACTGTACCCCTGGGTCATAAGTATTAATAATTGGCACTTCATAAGATTTGACATTACCTCTTAATGCATTGGATCGCTCAGTAATAGTGATGTCTTTAGGTATAAATTTCAAATTTCTTCTGAATTCTCTTATAGTTTCAGGCCTATAATATGGAGCGATTTGATCAATCACATTTTTAACCTTTCTTTGAAGTCTTGTAGGTACAGGTTTTATAGGTCTTATTATTTTTAGCCTCGGTAAAGGCACTGGAGCGGTTGGTGGTTTTGTACGTGGTTTTGGTACTGGGGCAGGTGGTCTATATTCAGTAGGTCTTAATGGTTCTGGTAAATTGACTGAGGGACTTATCTGATCATCTATTAAAGTACCTCCAAGGTATGAGTCTCTTAGTCTCCTTTCTGCAATTGATCGGATTAGTCGATTTTCAACATAATCTCCATGTTTCTTAGATCTTAGTGGTTGTGGGTTGACAGGTGGGACTGGTAGTGGCTGACCTTGCGGACCTTTTTTTGCTTCATTAAGCTTATGAAAATCTGTCTTTAAATGCTGATATTTTCCCCCTTTTGAATATTTTTTCTTGCATGTATTACAATACCAATGAGATGGTTTTGGTAATGTGTCCACAGATATCTTTTTGGGTTTAATTTTAACTTTAAAATCCATCTATATATAATAATATATGTCTAATTTTTTTTTAAATTCTTAATTTTTTATTTATTATAAATCAATTAGTGTACCAGTAACTGGATTAGTGTATTTTAGAATGTTACGCTCATGTTTCTTTGTCTTTAGATGCATATATTTTCCTCTATAAGTGTAATTTTTTCCATTTCCACATACATCACAGTACCATTCAGTATTTTTAAGTCTCTCATTTGTAATTTTGTTCCATTTTTCTCGTTTCAATTGTTCTTCTGTTTTTTCCATCTATATAATTATTTATAATATTCTAATTTTTTTAAATAATTTTTATAAATTTTTTAAATCCCCAGCTGGCACCCAACTGTTAAATTCGTCTGGGTAACCTTTCCATTTGACTAATGCTTTTCCTTTTGACTTTCTGATAATTTTCTCTATTCTATAGACCTCCTGATCTGTCTTTTGTAACTCTTCTCTGTAGAAAGTACCCTTAATCACTTCACCATTTAAGTCTTTTATCTTATAAGTAATAGGATTAGTGAATCTAATTTCGTCTATGATGAAAACTTCTTCAGTCCAATTAGGAGTATAGCCTTTATCAAAGGTCACCCTTTTGTATTTGCTTATTCGGACTCTATCACCTACTCTAAATTCGGGTTTTCTATTTGTTTTTGTTTTTTTGATTTCTCTCGCTAAATCACCATATAAATTAAAATAAACTTTTCCATAGTTTTCAGGTTTTCTAGCTTGGATAGGCGTCATTCCTATTGATCTATGTCGGCTGTTGTTATAAGAGGCGAGTATTTTCGGAAGGATGTCAACGTAGACTGTATTGTTTTGCATAGTGAATCTCTTATACATTTTATCTTTGATAGTTCTATTCCATCTCTCACAAACTGATGATTTCTCTTCATTTTCAGTGGAATAGACCTTTATCTTATCTTTAGCTAAGAGATCCAACACATTTTTGTTATAATATTCTTTTCCTTTGTCTACCCATAACATTTTAGGCTTATTAGAGAAAAATAAGCTTTCAAACGCTTTAGCGACTTCTAAGCCAGTTTTTGTCTTTAGAGGTACTATCCAACCATATTTACTGAAAAGGTCTAAGACCATTAGTAGATATTTATAACCTCGGTTCCATTTGCTAAGCTTTTGCATATCAACTAAGTCTGAACACCAGATATCATCTACATTATGTGAAATGACTCTTCGCTTGGTAAAATTTCGTTTTATAGGTTTGTGTAACTCATTAGCCAGACCTTCCCATGTGTCTAAATTTTTAGCGTTTTTTTTTTACTCCTAAACCAAGTTTTTGCTTTGTATTAATAGTGTTTCTAGCTAACCAATGGCCCCACTGTCTCTCATTCCAGGGAATTGCATCTAAAGCTCGGACCATTTTCTTGTCAGCAACATTTTTACATGATTTTACATTACCTCCCTTATCAGCACATACTGAGTAATCAACATCGTGTTGCATGGCTATAGCATCTGTCTTACCTGTTGGTTGATCATAGATTTCATAGATTTGCCCAGTATCACGATCCCATTTTACTTGTCGTTCTAAATCATTGTAAGGACCAGTATATTTGTGACCTGGAAGAGTCCAACCAGCTTTCGGTTTAGGTAACTTACCTATTGCTTTATGAATATCAAGACCCCTTCCCCTTCCCCTTCCACTGATTTTTTTAGAAAGATCATCTGCCAGTGAGTCAATTGCTCTATTCAAATACCTTTTACCAATGCCTTTAACTTTGTCTTTTACATAGTCAGATTTTATTGCTCTACTAGCTCCCCTTTTACCTAGGTTGTACAATCCTTTTGCACCAGCAGCCAACCCTTTGACAATTAGTTCATCAAAACCGCTTCCTTGCATTTCCGCTTTAGATATAAAACGAAATTTTGTAATTCCACATTCAGCACAAATACATCGCATTGCATTTCTACCATTTTTTGTAATTACAAAAGTTTCAGAATTAGGTATACATTCTGTCCTTTTTCTTTGTCGAACGCAATAAGATAACATATATTAATTAATATTATAATAAATATATGTTAATCTATTGTTAACAAAGTTACTTTACTATAATATAGCTCCTATGAGGGGAATTCCCTTAAATGGACTGTTTTTACCCAGTAATAGCCCTTTTCCTTTTCTACCTCTTCCTACCGTACCTGAAGGGACAAATTTAGTTTTTGTTATCCCACATTCTGCGCATTTACATTTCATCATGGCACGACCATTTCTTGCCTGTACAACCCTTTCTGAACCAGGAACGCACTCTGTCTGTTTTCGTTGTTTTACACAATAGCTTTTCATCTATATAATAATTTTTATTATTTTTTTTATTTATTTTAATATATTATATAATGGAACAAATTGTCATTGAAAAAGAAATACGTAGAATAGAAGCGATGTATAAACATTACAAACTTCTTTATAGAAAACTTGCCTTTTTATGTTGTTCTGGAGAAGCTAAAAGAGTGAGAAATCTGAGAAATAGTTTGAAACGAGATTTAAATAAGCTCCGACAAATCCAAAAAACTACCTAAGCAATCGTTTAATGTATTTTTCTATGAATTTTTCATTCTCTTCTGTGTCAAAGCTAAAAACTTGCAATAAATCGAAATAAGAGATTCCTTTATGCATTTCATTCAAGAAATACAAGCAAAAATAGCCACAGGTTGTAGTATAGAGATTCTGTATTTGATGGTTTTGGTGTAATAAATTTAAGTTTTTCTCTTTTGCATGGTTTACCAACTCTTGAAAAGGTGGCATACCAAAAGAGTCAAAGTAATTTATTGTACCATCACGAACATAGGTTGTAACCCAATGACTACCACTCATATAATGAGGTTCTAAATTATAGATAAAAAGCGCTAACTTATGCTGATGTGGTACAGTCTGATCTCTACTTAAAACATTCTTGATAGGTATCTTCAAGTATTTACACCAATCTAAAAGATCAAAATTACTCATTGGGATATCTTTATGGAATTTAGGCTTTTTTACCTTTTTTTTTTTTTTTTTCCCCTGCCCCAAGTACCAATAAAAGGTGGTGGAGCCATAGGCATTCCCATACGAGGACCTCCTCCTCCATTTGATCTTGGACTGCCCATTCTAGGAGCTCCACCTTTTATACTTCCTCCTTTTAATGCATCAATAATCATTGGAGCAGCAATACTAGCTATTAAAGTTCCAATACCATTACCTACTTGTCGTTGTGTCATTTTGAAAAGTAAGTCTTCTCCTAATTTATGAGCTCGGGCTAAATCTCCTATTTGTCCTTTAGTTAGTAGATCACCCAATTGAGCTAACATAAATAGTTTATTATTTGGTACTTGATACATTTGTCCGCCACTAATTTTCTTAACTATTTGACTAGCACCTTCAGAAGCTAACCCTGCTAGAGCAGACAATCCTAGTGTTTTACCGATAGTTGGTGCTACATTCTTTAATACTGGCAATATTGAGCTAAAGATACCAGACCCAGTTTGTCGCCTGATATTATACTTTGATATAGTAATTACCATTCCTCGATTAGCTGTTTTGGCCTTAGCGAGTCTCTTAACAGTATTCATTGGTACCATAAGAACATCGGAACCACTTAACGCATTTTTACTTAAGCGTAAACTTATTTCTTCTCTGTTTCTGTAAGCCTTAGATAGTTTTCGTTTTTGGCCTTCAGAAAGTTTTATAGAAATTTGATGTAGTTCAGTCATTATATATTATTTATGGACTTTTTTTAAAATTCATAAATAATATTTATTCTATGACTTTGGAATAGTCTATGACTTTGGAATAGTTGTTATTAATCAGATCCAATAGTCAACTTCTTCATCTTCTTCTTCATCATCATCTAAGAGAAACTTATCGAAAATATTTTCTTCCTCTAGAAATGTTACTTGCATTATTTTTGGTTTTAAAGTAGCTCCAAAATTTCCAGTTGTTATAGAAAACCAGGCAGCAATAAATTTAACTGTATTTCGCGGACCTATTTCTTCTGTTTCAATCTTTTCTTTATCCCATGTAAAAAATGTTGTAAATAGTTTGTCATTGCGATAAAAAAAATTAAACTCCATCTTTGATGGGTAATCTGTATACATTCTTTTTTCATTAACAATTATATATGGTTTTCTACAAATTCTTTTCCAAGAACCTCCTTGTCCATATTCATCATATCCCTCTACAACCTCTCTTGGTATTTCTTCATCATTAAAAGAATGAATATAATCAATGAAGAATTGGTCTAATTCTTTAGCTTTTTTTAGATATTCACCCTCACAATTAATTTGCATACTAGTACCTTGGTACTTACCATCTTCATCATATTTTTCTCTTGAACCGAATTGTGTAAATCCTTCATATTTAACAAACAATGGCTTTCGATTGTATAATATTCCTATCTGTGCTCCATTATGCTTATTTGGTTTTGGTTTTGTAAAAGTTATCTTTGAAGGGTCAATATGAAGAAAATCGACTATTTGTTCTTTTTCTGCTCTTTCATTCTGACTCTCTTTAACTCTCATATATTATATTAAAATATTTTTTTTCTAAATATTTTTTTATTTTTTTATTTTTTTTTAGACTATACAATAACTAATTGATCTCCCACCTTATCAACAACAACATCTTCTTCATAGAGAACAATTGCATGCACTCGGAAATCAGCAGCTGCGGCTTGTGAGAGGCGAAATCTTATGTTAAGTTGCTTTGGATCTCTGCTTACCTGTTCTGTTTGATAAGTTAAATCAAAATATAACATTGGGTAAAGACTCGAAAAATTACTGATATTGAGCTGAGTACCTGTATTATAATCATTCTTTTTCCATGAATAATTCATTAAATCATAATAGATTCTTGTTTTACTTTCTGTATCATATTCAAGTTCTGGATAGAAGACACCATTACCATATTCAAGACGACATGTGCTAAGATGACTATTATTGTTAGCAGCATTAAGTTTAAAAGTATCAAAAATATAAGGATTTGCTGACATATCATTTGTCTTAAGTCTCTGGAAGTAGAGGAAAACATGTTGTACTTTATCAATACTAGCTGAGATTCTGAAATCACCACTGTTTCTGGTTGTATCTGAAGTTTGGTACATTTCTTTGAGGTATTTCCATTTACTGGGTTTTTGGTATTCACTGATGAATTTAGTCATAAGAGCATCTTTTGGTTCTAGTCGTGGTACCCATAGATAAAAACGATCAATTACTAATCTCAATGTATCAACTGCCCCATATAAGACTTCAGCGTCTGGTGTCAGTTCTATTTCAAATTGGAGATCCATTGGAGGTAACAATCGTCCTTCTAATTCTTCGAAAAAAGAATACCTATTTAATGGTATACTTGTATTAACATGAGCTCTGTTAGCTGTTAATAAACGCCTACTTTCCAAACCAGTGTTTGTATCATCTGAAGTGGCATCTGTATCTAAATACCATAAGCTATTTTTGGCTGTACTACGCCCAAAATCATCTGAATATTCTAAAAGATTTTTTGCAAAAGTTACAAGATGAAGATTATCAGTGTCATAGACGATTTTTCCTGCACTCTTTATTACCATATGCTTAATTAATGAATGCGATCCATTAATAATTGTTGTTCTGGCGTCTGCATTGTCTCCACCATTTGCTCGAAGGTCTAATTTGAATCGCACTTCAAAAAAGGCGTTAAACCAATCAAGCATAATACCACGATCAGTAACATGAAATTTGTATCCTTTCTTATTTTGCTCTTGAGTATTGGCAGGAGCTCTTATAGCGTCTTGAAGACGAAATTGAACTAGTTCGTTTCTCTGAACATTCTCTGGTGATCTAAATGCCATTATATATTTTTATCAGATTTTTTTTTCTTTAAGATCGCGCTATAAGATTATTAATCAGTGTATAAACTTCCTCCTGCGTTTTTGGCTTTGCTCTACCAGGCTTTGAATTTGTTGACTTTGTTGACTTTGTTGACTTTGTTGACTTTGTTGACTTTGTTGCTTTTTTAGATCCTGAGGATAGCCTTTTTCGGATAAGCTCACCTGATCGCTCTATAACTTTATCAGCAGCCTTTTTACCAACTCGTTCTCCCGCATGAGCGACACCAGCTTGTATTGCTTTTTTAGCAAATGGTTTTAAAACCTGTCCAGTTAAAGCACTAGCTACCTTTTTTAGTGGTTTCATAAGATTATCTACTATAATTCCATTGCCGCGGTGTTTGTAGACATATCGTCCCGTTCTTGGGTGATAAATCTTTTTGAACTCTCTTGACTTCATATAACCTTAGAATGGAACTTTTTTTAAGATTAATGAAAATGCTGTGTCAGCATGATTTAAATAGACTGGTCTTCTTAAACCATCAGTTAAATAGATTCGAACGCTTGAAACTCTTGTTTTATTGATAGGATTAAATATAACACGACGCGGTTCAAGTGTAAAATTGTAAGAAGGTCTCAGCGTTCCTGTACCAAAACTAAAAACAATATCTGATTCTCTCCCATCTACTAATGAATCAGAGACTAAATCACAATGAATATTTAAGACATCTGTATCTTCTGATAGGTTAGGTATCTTAGTACTAACGTTTCTCTCATCTCTTAAGATCACCTTATCGAATCCTATTAGTTTACCAAAATTAGATTTACGCAGGTCAAGCTGATAGTTAGCGTCTAAAGTCACCAAGACTCTAAAAGTTGGTTCATCAAAAGTCACCGTAATTGGAAATTCTTCATCACCATCACCGCGGACTGTTTTAGTCTTTTCCTTAATGTAATTATCAATATCACTGTAATCCCAAACTCCTTTTGGAAAATCAATATCTGTAAATGTTTTCCCTCCGTCTTTACTGTAAGCTATCTTTTGATTGCTATAACCAGAATTTATATTTGTCCATGTAAAAGCCATTGAAATAATTTTATTAAAACCAATATACCAAATCCCATCACTGTGTTCATATTCCAGCGTTCTAGAAAACCTTGTAGTAAAATCACCAGGTCGATTACCAGGTTCATCTTTAACTGCAAAACTGCTTAATGAGATTTCTCTCTCCATATACTAATGTAAATAATATTTACTAAACCCCGAAATATTTTTTGATAATGCTAAATAGCAAAATATTTTTTGACTAACTTTTGATATTGCGACTTATTTATTGATTTTGTTCTTAATAGAGCGTCTAAGATAGTTTGACCCATATTTCTCATCTTGACACTTGTATTGCCTGCTTCCATTTCGCCAATAATTAGTGTTAATTTCTTTAGTAATTCTTGAGCATCATTATAGAAATAGACACCACTTCCCCTCTTGACGCCACTTCCCTTTGTACTTTTCTTTTTCTGTACTTTTAGATAGTCTCTATATTCTTGAATAGGTTTTAGTCTACTATCAGCAAATTTATGAGCCATATCCTTTTCTCGCTCTAGCTTTTCTATTACATCTTTTGGCAATCCTTTTTTTATGGCTTGTTTTAGTCTATTAGTTGAATTTGTCTTAAATTTACTTGTAATACTGCTTATTTCAGAATTTGCTCTTTTTATGTTACTCTCGAGATATTTACTACGTTTAACTGGTGTCATTTCTGGTTGGGATAATCTCATTTCAACATCATCATAGTTAGGAAGATTTGCACTATCTAAAATTCTATTAATATCTCCTCTATCTAAATCTTCATCATCATCAGGTGGTGATTCAATTGCTAAAGGTCCTTCTTCCACAAAAGAATATTCTGGTGGTAAAGATTCATCTCCTCTCCAAAAACTAGGATCCATTTCATATTTTGGTGGCGCGCCTTTAGGTATTATTTGTTTTTCTGCCTGGGGCGCTACGTAATCTTGGAGATCTAATAATCCTTCCACATCCATATCTTCATATGGATCTACTTCAGGTGCATAATCAATTTCATCTGGTTTACCTGCGGGGGCAGGACGTATTCTCATTTGCGGTCTATTCTTAGGCTTTTGTGCCCTTAAACCCTCTATGATTTCATCAAGTCTAAAAGATTTTGTTATCCTTGCGTCAGAGGTCTTACTCTTTATCTTCTCTTCAGTGATCTCATCATATAGCTGATTCTTCATCTTTCCAGTCTCTGTCCGCTTCTGAGCTAATCGTTTCCAATTTGAGAGACTCATATAATATTTATATTTTTTATATTATGTGAAATAATATGCAACATTTATTAAAAAAATATTAATTATATAGATGAAAATTCCTAATTATGATTCAGCTTCTAATAATGACCGCAATTTCAAACGACTGCTACCTTATATGCCTTCAGACACTTTTCGAATGTTAATTTGTGGACCAAGCGGTTGTGGTAAAACTAACGTTCTTATGCATATGCTTTATAATCTACTCTACTATGATAAGATTTACTTGTTTTCTAAAAATCTCGAGCAACCGAAGTACAGACAACTATTAGAAACATTTCGACCCATTTCAGAAGAGGCTGGTTATGATGTTATAGAAGAGAGCAATAGTGATGTCATTCCTCTAGAAAGCCTAGATAATGATAATCAAAAAATAGTTATCTTTGATGACTACGCTTGTGAAAGAAACCAAAAACCACTCATTGAATATTTTGTTGGTGGTCGTCATAAAAATTGTAGTGTAATCTATTTAAGTCAATCTTATTATCTCACTCCCAAAGACATCAGGTTGAATTGCTCTCATTTTTGTATTTTTGACTCTCCAAGTAATGCAGAGACAGCAAGAATGTGTAAAGAAGTCAATGTACCTAAGAATCGATTCGAGAGTGCGACTAGTGAGCCTTATAGTTTTGCGTACATTGATAAGACAAAAAAGACAATCAGAAAAAATTTCAATGAAAATATATAGGATGGATAATGGAAATGGTAATGACAATGGCAATGGTAATGGTAATGTTAATGAAAAAGTAAATGATAAAGAAGAATGTAAGAGACTAACAAATTCAATAATAGTTGATTTGTCAGAAATGGATTTTTATTATGAAAATATTAGTGCTATGCTACTAAAACTAAAATCAATTGAGGAAAAGTACAACGAAGTTATTGACGATAGAATATTGTCGTTAACTAAAAGTCTTTATAGCTTACATATCGATTATTTGAGAGACACATCTGAATCTGAAGATTCTGAAGATTTTAATATTCATCGGAAAATGTTACGTCTTAAGGGTCTGGAAGTAGAAGAAGAAGAAATTTAATTTAGTATATTATATATGGGTGTTACTAATGGACAACTTGAATCACCATCAGCAACTGGTAAAGGTGAAAAAGGTGATCCTGGTTTACCTGGAATTGGATTTAGTCTAACTGATGATGGTAATTTTGATATTGATAGTAAGCGATTAACTGAAGTAGCTGCTCCTATCGATAAAAATGATGCAGCTACAAAGGAGTATGTTGATAATAACCTATCAGCTATTGATTTGTCACCTTATCTGGAAAGAGATGGAACAACTTCAATGACTGGTCATTTAAATATGAATAATCATAAAATTAGTGATTTAGAAGATGCTACTAATGATAATGATGCTGTACCTCTAAAACAATTAAAGGAGATGACAACAGATCATAGGACAAATTATCATTTGCAACCTAGTTTTACTTTTTATAAAGATTTTGGTGATAAAGCAGAATGTACTAAAGGATCTATACCTATTCCTGGGCACACTGATCATTTTGAACTATTAGAAGCGCCTCGAGAAGGGGCGCAATCTGGTTATGCTTATTCTACTGTTCGACTAGTGAACAATTTAGAAATAGATCCTAATTATTCTATCGTTTTTGAAATATTTGGATATGATGGAACAAATATAGTTACAGATGGTGATTCAGATAGGCTATTATTTACAAATGTCACTGGTAATGCAAACATAATTGATTTTAGTCATGATTGGTTTAGCAATTACGCAAAAGCTTACATAATATTTAATAGTTCGAAAAGAGATGTGAACATCCGTTTACAATTTCGATATTATGGTTCCAGTAACTCTAATTTTAAATTTCTATTTTTTAGTAGATGTGTCAAAGGAATACAAAGGACTAGTTTTGATCATAGATTATTTAATGTTAAAAGTACTGATTTTTCAGGAACAATATTAAATTTTGAACCGATCAATATGAATAATGAAAAGATAATCAATATTGGTAATCCTACTGGCCCTAAAGATGCAACAACCAAAGAATATGTTGACGATGAAGACGCTAAACAGGATATTGCTATTAATGATTTATCTTCTAGAAAAGCAGATAGGTTAGAAGTATTACTCCTAAACGGAAGCCAAAACATGACGGGTAATCTTTCTATGAATGGAAATAGGATTTTTAGCTTACCTATTCCAACTGGGGCTCAGCAACCTGTGACAAAGACTTATTTAGAAAGTCAAATTGCTTCCATACCACAGCCTGATTTAAGTCTTTATCTCAAAGTAGATGGTTCACGCGCTATGACAGGAGATCTCAATATTGGTAGTAAAAAAATAACAGATTTAGAGACTCAAGATGATGTCCCAATCAGTGATTACCCTAATGCTTTAAAAGATTCTAAAATGGCTGTTAATAAACTTTATGTCAATGAAAACTTTTTAAAACTAAAAGGTGATGACTATGACTTAAAAGGTAAACGGATAAGAAATACTGAACCATATGGTGTCAATACTTTTGATACAAATGATTTGGTCTCCAAGGCATTTGTCTTAGCAGAAATAAGTAAGCTACCTACAGATGTATTAAAATTGGATGGTTCAAGGCCCATGACAGGTGATCTAAACATGAATAATAATCTCATTACAAATTGTGGTAGATTAACCATGGTTGCTGATGGTAATAGTCCAATTAATATGAATAATAGTTATCTTTATGGTTTACCAAATCCAGTTAGTGGTGATGATGCTGTTAATAAAACTTATGTTGACAATGGAGATAATTTGAATTTACCTTTAAATGGTTCCAGATCAATGACAGGAAGTCTCCAAATGGGTGATCATGCTATCACTGGAATTAGTAGTAGTTCTGTAGACGACGCAGCCCTAACAGTTGGTGATGCAAAATCTACTTATCTACCACTTTTAGGAGATAGAGACATGGAAGGAAATCTTGATATGGCTAATCATAGCATTATCCGCTTGAAAGATCCAAATTCATCAGATAACACACATGCAACTAATGTTAACTATGTTAATAGGAGAGTTACTGATAATAACTCAGTACTTAGATCTTTTATTGAATACAAAGTTAGTGAATTTGAAGAACTGAATATTAAAGCAAACCGACAAGATAATGAATTCTCTTTTGTCATGGATGATGATTTATTTAAGGAAGATGATGATGATATTACCAAAGTAAGAAAAGTCGACAAAGATTACTATGATATCAACAAAGCTACTTATCAATTTAAAATTAAGTATGACTCTGCTATCGGTTATTATAGCACCCGATTAACTATTGATTTAAAATCGTTAGATTTAGGTGAGTATACATTAGCTTTTGAAATGTATTACAATGATAAAGTAGATCATGACGAAGTGGTTGTTAACGCTGTATCTGAAACTTTGAATGTTTCACGTAATAATACAAATACTTTTTCCGATCACAGTAGAACAATAGTGAATTTTCACAAATATGGAAACATTGGGATTATTGATTTAGATATTGATTTAACTTTAAAGTACAAGAGTGGTAACACTTATGATGCAGAAACCGACATCTTTGTAGTCCTTTATGGTGTCAGTGGTCATCAGAATGACGTTGACTCGAGAATTTGGGATAGATTCTATACCATCAGAAACAAAATCGTCTATTATGAAGCATCTATAGATATGGGTAATCGTCAGATAAAAGGATTATCTGATGGGAATGAAAACGGTGATGCTGTTAATGTGAAACAACTAAATGAAACAGAAGATAATGTTGTAAAATATGTTGATGGTGAAATTGTAAAAGTAAATAGTGAAATAGCAAAAGAAAATCCTACTATTAATGAAAATAAAAATTTAGTAGAATTAATAGTAAAATATATATTAAGTAATGATTCAAAGATTTCTTTAATAAAAGATTTGTATTTTTCTGATAGTAATGAAGGTAAAACACCAAATACATATGCATTTGTAACTACTGGTGATAACAAAGGTGATTTAACTTTTTATTATGTATTTCAACATAGCACAACTACAAATAGTGTAATGACTATAAGTATTAGATATAAGAACTTACTTGGCTTTGAACATATTCATGTTGATAAAAGCAAAGTCGTAATTTCACGTAATCCTACAATAGATGAACCATCTTTAAGAACATTTAATATTCCAAATAACGCTTTAGGAAAGCAAGTCCTATTTTGGATTTGGGTAAAAGACACTCATATGAAACTAATTTTTAGTGGAATTAGTGCTCCAATTATTATTAATAATTTTTTTACTGATAGTAGTGGACTGCCAACTATAAGAAGAATAAATGTAGATGATAATCCTTTCACTAAGGTGAGAGGATTGGTAACAAAGAATGTTTGGGATAATAATAGTACAGCATTTGAAAATGTGAAAGAATTTGAAAACAGTCAAGGAACTATTATATAAATAAATATATATATATATATGGGGTTTACTAATGGACAACATGACAAACCATCAACGACAGGAAAAGTAGAAAAGGTTAAAAAAGGAATAGGCATAAAATTAACTCCAGACAACCATTTCCATTTACAAAACAAGAGATTAACTAACATTTCCGCTCCAATGGATGATCACGACGCAACCACTAAACGTTTCGTATCTGATTTATTAAAGACAAAAGCAGCAACTACATACGTTAACAATGAACTAGCTAAAAAGACTAACTCATCAGCTTTAAAGGATTACGCTTTAATTACTGATTTAGGAACTTTAGCAATCGAATTCAATGATGCATTAAAAAGCAAAGTCGATTACAATGATTTAGAGACTAAGACGCAAGATAATAATTTAGCAGCTAATACGCAAAAAACATACCCATTCATCACCGTCTATGCAGAAGAGAATGGACCACTGATTAAAGGTTCTCTCCAATGGAGTTTCGGTAATGGATGTGAGCGAAATAAGCAATATGGTTGGCCTAGTCCTGTAGACGGTAAAATAGTTCGTGGTAGCATTTGTGTTTGTGCTGGCAATCATCAAGCATCCGAAGTGATCGTTGGCTTAGTTCTTAATGGCACGGATAAAGATTTAAAAATTGTCAAATCTGTGGATGAATGGTCAAAGATGACTATTTTCAGCGATCCGATTACGATACGAGCGGGCGACAGGATCAATTTTCGAAGCAAAACATCGAATTCTTCTGTAACACACGCGATGGTAAACTTATTGATTCAAATTGATGTCTAGTATGAAAATATATGAAGCGTGTCTGATGCAAATGAGTTTCAGACACGTCAGATATTTGAAACGCTTCATCCACCCACGCTAAATTAATGGCTTGCCTGATGCGCATGGGTGGATGAACCGTGTCTTATATGTGAAGCGTGGGTGGATGGAAAAAAGTGCACCACATGCTCGAGAAAACCGGGTTGGTGCAATATAAATATTCCAATTGAATTGAGTAGAGAAACAGCGAGCAAATGGTGGTGCTTTTGGAGGTGGGGAATGGCCGCCCCTGAATCCTGATACGGCACGTGCAGGCGCTTGTTAGGGATAGTAGGGTGAGACCGTCTACGGTGATAACCCTCGGGTGAACCCGTCCCGGCCCAGTAGATAACTGGGGGTGCTCAGAGGTCTTTCGGGATCTCAAACACGCGAGCGACAGCCGCCTTGTCAGCGGCGCGAAAGTCCTAGCCGAGACTAGGCAAGTAACAGCCACCGAGCACCCCCGACCAGGGTTTTGTCATTTTTTGTCACGCATTTTAGAAAAATTTATCTTATCCAAAGAATAGATGGATATCAAAAGTTTATCTTCTTTGATAGATGAAAGTAGAAAGTTTATTAAAATTTCTCTCGAAAAGAGGGGAAAAAAATCAATCACATCTTTTGAAAAGTTTGAAGGTTTTAATTTAAAAGATTGGAAGAAAAAGTTAGCATGTAACGGTTTTATTAGAGACCAAACTGTAAACCTACAAGGTGATCAAACTGAAAAAATATATGATGAATTAATCCAAATGGGCTATGATAGTGATCAAATTGTTTTTAATTTATAAATATAATAAAATAATATAATGGTGGCTAAAAAGAATATTTTCGATTGGAATCATATTTCAGACAAATTATCGACTGATGAAGTAGACGAACTTAAGTCTTATTATCTAAGCTATCATAGGAAATGTTGGGCCTTCAAAAGGGCTTACAAACGATTCAAATTGCTCAAATTCATTGGTAATTCACTCTCTATTCTGACCGCTTCAGGTGGGATTGCTAGCGCTATTGCTACTGGTGGTATAAGTCTAATAGCGATTAGTACAGTGGCATTATTAGTTAAAGGATACATGGAACACAAAGGTTTAGACTTAAAAATTCAAAATTGTACCTATGCCTATCAAAGTTACCAGCATTTGTTAATAATGATTCGAGAAGCGATGCGCTCAGGTGATCTTAACCGAGAAAGTTTAATTAATCAAATGACAAGTGTTGACAATTTTGTGATTGATAATAGTCCAATTGTTGATAAATATTTAAAGATGTATGACGCTAAAATGTCCTGAAATGCTAATTGAGAACAATCTAAATTTTACTATATCCTACACTATCCTACGCATTTCAGGCATTTTTGTGCGTAAAATAGTATGTCTAATTTTTACGATATCTACGCTACTTACACTACCTACGCATAACTACGCTGTTTTAGTGTATTATATCATATATTTTAGACTCAGATTTTTACACTAACTACGCTGAGATGCGTAAAATCCAGAAATGTCCTAGTTCCCCCATTTCCTACACTACTTACGAGTGATAACAAACTCGGACAACCGCGAAGCAGGAGTCCGATTTGTTTATCACGCGTATGATTACGGACTGAATTGGACGACACGAAGTCCTATTATCAATTAATCATAAACATTACAATTTCCGAGAAAAAGAAAAATAGGCAAGTTATGAAAACAGGGAAAATTTGCATTAAAATACTGAGAAAGGACGTGTAAACACACTGATTTCCACTGCTGCCGTTCTCAGACTTTTTTGTTATATGGACTTTACTGATCCGCTTGTTTGTATGGCTGCTTTACAGATTTGTGGAATGGTTAATGGTCCTTCAACACAAATCAGACAGAAACAGTATGAAATGCAAGACAACCTTCCCGACGACCTCGCAACCATTGACATAGAGGCCTTCCCGAAACTAAGTGATGACAATGCCACTCCTCTGGTAAGCCCAACACCGTCTGCTCTAACACCAGATGTTCCGTTAGCTGCTTCGGTAACACCAGATGTTCCGTTATCTGCCTCGGAAACACCAGCCACTCCGTTAGCTGCCTCTGTAACACCAGCTACTCGGGGCATCACAGGCTTCAGTGAGGTCTCCGTTGGAGAAGAAATTATCCCCACCTGTGTGACTCTAAAGGAAGTGGAGGCGATGCTGAAAGTGGAGAAGCAAAGGCACCTTTGCACTCTAAAACTTTTGCATTTTTTTTTCTCAAAAGAAGAGCTGAGTATGAGTAATACAGAAGGAACCCATGGAAAACAGAGCTTGGATAGAAACAAACTGAACAGTTTGAAAGCATTAGTATTTGCAAAGTTTACCGTGGAGTCATCAGAAGAAAAAGAGAAAATTTGGTGGGCTATTAAAGGCAAGACAAATACTAAGTGCCGGGTTAGCAAGTTAATGGTCATCCGGGCAAGTTAACAGAGGTTCAAAAATAGGAGCAATACATGTAGGTAAAGTATTGTGAAAATAAGGTAATAATAACCCAGGGTTATTTAGTCTGCTTTTAGTATAGTTGTCGTTATAATGAATAGTTTCAAACTTGTTACCACAAGTTTCCCGTACTGATAAAGTCGTTGTAAATAAACATAACGATTTGACTAGAAAATTGATGTCGATACTTTACTTCCCCATTAAAATTGATTCACAAATATTTTAAAATCCTGTTTTAGTTTAACGTAACTGATCATGCAACTCCACGTGTGAGTTTCACGATAAGTGATGTCAAGTTACATGGACCATACTTTCATTCACCGTACAATTATAGCACAAATCTCTCTGGTCTCTAAGTTGATTTAAAACATTGTACATCATTGGTCATTGAACTGGAAAAATGTGATCGTGTCATGCGTCTGTTGAAATCCTGTCCGCTTAAATGGATTCGGGAAAGCTTCGCGCTTTTCGTATCAGGCACAAAGTACCGAGAGTAAAACTGTTAGTCACTGTTGGACAATTTGAGTGCTAGTCCACAGTCATTACTGTATGCGGCTTTCGTTGTGAGGGTAGGATAAGATTTCAGCAGACGCAGCATAACTGGGGTTTCACTATGTTTATACAGTGAATTTAACTGGAAATACAGTCAAATAGGACTCCTCTGCTAGTAGTAGGAAATTGGGGGTTCTGCAACAGGGACACAGGGACACAATGACGTCACAATACCCTAAGGGGTTGACGTCATCAAAAATGATGACATCATAATCTAAAAATAAAATAAAGAATACATCGGGATGGAGGGGCGGTTCTCCAACAGGGACACAGGGACACAGTGACGTCACAATACCCTAAGGGGTTGACGTCATCAAAAAGGATGACATCATAATCTAAAAATAGAATAGTGACATCATCGGGATGGAGGGGTGTCATTGGGAGTATTACGTCATAATCTTAAAATGTGACCTTCCACAGGAAAAGATACATTAACAGTTACCCGTTAAAACAGGAAAAAATGACGCCTAACGGACGGCAAAATAACGGCTTATGAAAGCGTTAAAACGCCTTACTCATCCGTTTGAACGGGTAACAAGTAATTTCAAACGTTTAAGCATAACCATTTTAACGGCATGTGGCCGTTAAAACGGCTAGTGCGAAGCGTTATAACGAGAGTTGAATATTTTTATCGTTTGATTGTAGCCGTTAAAACGGATTGACCAAACCATTACAACGGATAAACGTTTAAACAGACAACGAACAAGCTTTTCAACTACTCAAAGAGAAGAGAATTGGTTTTTAAGTTGTAGCAATGTTTCGAACTTACGTTTTTGGCTCAGCTTCCCTCCACTAGTTGAAAAGCTTACATGTTGTAGTCTCCGCTCGTCATCAGCCATCCGAAACTTGCAACAGGTCGAACGTACATAACCAATTCAAGAAAAAGCGATTCTCAGCCACACACAGGAGCCTGATTCAACTAAATAATGTGTGTTTATTTGGCGACTTTTTTCCAATACTTCCCTCCTTTTTGTACGTCTCAAGCCAAAACACGACTCGATCACGGCTTGAAATCGACGTGTAATGTAGGGCCCCTGGGAACGAGAATCTCCATGACAACGACTGATGCGTCTGTGACTGCTCGCGTGGTTCTTGAGAAAAGATTAGCGACAAACAAGCATGGCAGATCTCGTCCCAGAAATAGAAGAAAGTCCAAATCAGATAGAAAAAGCTAAGAAATTCCTTCGCAATGGTTGTGGCTGTTCACGTGATCCAAAGGAGTTCAATGTTCACGAAATTTTAGCGAAGAAAGTGTGTTGTCCAATCTAAACAACTGTCTCGAGTTGACTGCAGCAGAGCTTGACTTGGTTATTTTGGCCAACATTCAAGTGTTTTCAAGGGACGAGTACATCGGAGGTAAAAGAAGCAGAAGCTCTAGATGCAATTACCAGTATCGATCTATCCTGATCTGTAAAGAAATGTTTCTTCATCTTTATGGCAGTGATTCCCGACTGCGTAGACTAAAGGAGCATTCTGATAAATACGGCATCTTTCCGCGAACCCACGGCAACACCAAGAGGCTTCCACGCAACACCCTTCCCCAATTAGTTACCGAGAACGTTCATAATTTTCTCGCTAATTATGTGGAAGTGTACTGCCCTCTAGCGAAACTAAAACGAGTGTTTGGCGAGCGTACACTTCAACATGTGAAGCTTCTGGAGTACAAGCCGTCAGTTACAGTAAATTTGCGGAGTTGTGCCATCAGTTTCATCCCCATGTTGTTGTGTCCAAACCCACGACAGACCTATGCTTAACGTGTCAGCAGAATACGTCAAAACTTTTACGCTCAGCTAACCTTTCCGAACAAGAAAAAGCCGACTGCATTAAAGCTCAGTAGGACCACTTAAACTGTGCACAAGCCGAATGAGAATTGTACCGAAACACTTGCTCAGATGCAGCCAAAACTTTTATGAGCATAGAGGATGAGGTGGATTTCAATAAAAGTCGTGAGGCTTGTTCTTTTGATGGAACTATGCACTATTCATTCCATTATGCCCAACAGGTGCACATACCAAGTAACCCACTGCAACCAGGGCCCAACTATTTTAAAGCACCGCGAAAATGTGGTATTTTCGGCATTATGTGCAAAGGAGTACCTCATCAAGTGAATTATTTAATCGACAAAGCTTCCACTGTGGGAAAAGGCGCTAATGCAACTATAAGTTATGTTCATCACTTCTTTGCGCAACATGGACTCGGTGAAAATGATGTTCACTTGCACGCTGACAATTGTGCGGGCCAAAACAAAAACAATTCTTTTCTCTGGTATCTTGCATGGAGGATCACAACCAGACTTCACCGATCTATTAAGTACTCATTCCTTATAGCAGGTCACACAAAATTTGGCCCTGATCGTTGTTTTGGA
>OZ026595.1:40137531-40197531 GCA_964020085.1 Micromussa lordhowensis
ATATGTTATTTAGGGATTAAACAAATGTTCTCTGTAATGAGTTACCGTAGTTTGATTTCTTAATTCTGCTAAGTCCGTATTGAGACTCTCTGGTTTGTCTCGAGTTCGTCGAGATCGCAATATATGTTTTTTGAGGCTGACTACAATCAGAAAGGTATTTCAAAAACATAAATAGATAAATACTGCAAAAAATTTTGAATATCATGTCTTTTCAATTGTTAAGAAAATTGTAGGTAAGGAATGTAATATTTACTATGAATAAATGGAAAAAAAAAACATGGAGAGAGAATTTTGTCGTTAACTTGAAATAATGTCTGAAACATTATGATTTAAGGGTCAGGTCATAAATAGGGTATCAAATTTTTGGTCAGGTCATAAATAGGGTGGGGAAAATTGCAGAGTTTGGTCGTAAATAAGGGAAGGGTTTTGGGAAGTGGGCCGCACACCCCTACCCAATTTTTCTGGAAGTACCCCCCCCCCCCCCCCCCGCCGGCCCCTAAGAAAACACTACTAGCTTCCATGAATGCAATCTGCTAAATGAGATATAGCTTATTCTCCTGTAATTGATTGTTGGGATATTTAAAAAAAAAAATCTAGGAATTTTTTCCTGGCCTATGTTTGAGATATGAATGAGTTTACAAGCTGACTCTAAAATGTAACATCTCCCCACTCCACAAAAAAGATTAGTATAATAATCAAAAACACTTCTTTCAATATTTTCTGTTTAATGTTTACAAAACTACTTGTCTTACATGCTTTTTTTCCTATGACTATAACATTTTTTACAATGAATTACTGAACTCAAGGTTCCTGCCTTGAAGTAGCAAATTTGCTAGCACGACACTTCGCATTTATTTTAGTTTTAATTGCTCTCCAGTGCTTATCTTTCTCTAATGGTGAGCTATTAGGAAATTTGGTAAACAACAAAATCTTAAGACTGTTTAGTCTAGTTGCATCTAGGGACCCCTTTCCATAACTGCCATCTGTATTGCAACTTGCTAACTCTTCCTTACTAAAGAAGAAGGGAGCAACTTCAAGGCACACTTGTTGATCTCTTGAGCCTTGTCCAGCGTCTGCTTGAGGGCTTGTACCTTCCTCGGAGTGACGCATGTCTGGATCAGCCCTTCTCTGACTACGAGCTCTTCTCGGTCAGGGCACTGGGAGGCGGCGTTTGTGGCTCACAGGATACACTTTTCTGGGAGGGCTGTTCGGGGGTCTTGGCTGTCTCGTCACAAAAATGCCTAAAGGCTTCAACATCAATAGTTGGCGATGCGTCAGCATCCAGGCACGATGTGTCTGTGACTTCTGGGGAATCATAGTTGACAGTGCTGCTAAACTGCAAAAAAAGACAAAAAATTAGCACCAATAGGAGAAATATGACGGGACTTTCATTGGAGATCAATGATGCAATGGCAACACAAGAACTGTGTATGCATTTCAGGTGAGTAGGACAATCAGAATGGAAGGTATATGGATGTAGAGCCTTAAACAGTTAGACTTAAGTAGGATAATGCAGTCATTAAGAAACAAGTTACCATATTGCTTGGGGTGATGACTGTTCGTGCTTCCAAAGATTGCAACCGAGAGTCCAATCTTGCAAAGGCAGAGTCCATTTTATCTTCAATTGCCTCGAGGCAGTCTTGCATCCTTCCCACCATCTATTAAACATAGGGAATATTATCAGTATTGATGCAAGTTTGATAACTCAAACCTTTGCTAACTGAAACCTCATGCTACCTTAAGCTAAAATCAAAAGTTATCTGTCACTTCGCCCCATGGTAACTTCACTCCCAATCACTTTGCCCCAATCAAAACTCAGTTGGCTCCATAATCAAAGTCACTTTGGTCCATAAAAAAGTTTTCTCGGTCCATAAAGAAGTTACTTCAGTCCATGACATAATTAAGATAAAATCCAATTGAAAACCAGCAATTTTAAGTTTTAGTGAACAAAAATCTGTACCAGAGTAATATAACACGGAAAACAATTTCCCAAAAATCGTCCGATTACTTTCCTGGTGCACGTGGCTGTAACCGGTAACCAGATCTTGGCATAGTAAAAGTGCAATTGAGTCTAAACATCGTAGTTTGAATACACGGGTTGTTTAGCATTCACTTTTTGCACTTACATAAAAACAAAGTTAAACAATTACTGTAATTTTACTTTTAGGTAAGGCGAACCGTGTTTGACAACACGCGACAACTCAAAATAAACGGTACTGTTGTCAAGAACTATGTCTGTGATTTGTCAAAAAAGTCTATCGCATGAACTCTGTAGCAGTAGTCCGACGATGTTTCCCGTTACGTTTATCGTTCTGATTTCTGCAGTGATTGTTTCACTTTCACTCGACTTTAATATTCGCCTAATTACGTATCAATTTTTGATTCCTGCACCTTCGATAGAAGAGTAAGTGATGATAAACACTGAGGCAGATTTGATAAATAGTAAGCTCAGCACTGACTGACTGAACTGACCCTTGTCTTTGATCGAACTGACTTGCATTCGTGTAAAACTGCGGCATGTTAAACACTAACCTTCATAATATCTTCATTGACTTGCGTCTGCTTTCTTAAAGCCTCCGCATCGGCCTCTCTCGTCTTTTCAGATATCTCCAGTTGCCTTTTTAAGTTGGAACATTCTTGGCTTTTGGCCTCCAGCTGTTTCTTTAATTCGTTGGTCTGGTCTGACTGGTCCGCAACCTTTTCGATGACAGTAGAAATAACCTCGCTGGGCCTTGTCTCGCTTGGTATTGCTGCAGTTTGAAGGACAACCGGTTCCTCTGCTTTACTTCTTTTCGCAACTCGCTGGCTTTTCCACTGCATCTCGCGTTTCCGCTGTTCGGCTTGCAACGTTGCGTAAGGGTCGTCAGACACTTCTGCTTGTGTGGAGCTGGGAGCTGTTGACTCAGCTTGACAGCAATTTTTTTTTCCAGCCCCTGAAGAAGAAAAATGAAATAGATAAACAATCAAAAACAAACTTGTGAAACTGCTCTGAAATTCCCCCAATCTAGCGACACATACCTTTCCTTGGTTTTGGCGACCAGCTTTCTGCGACCTCCACATTGTACCAGCGAGAACCAAATTTTATTTTGGCAGCGTCTCCAAGATTCAGTGGAAGTAATGAACCTTCTGACTCCCCCTCACAAAGCTGGAAGTCTCTTCGCTTTGGAAAGTGAGGTTTGCCCCTCCACTCACAGCTAGTTTTCCCGAGAACCTTGATTTTATCGTTGATAGACATAATATTTGCAAAACAGAGATCGAGAGATAGTGAGATAGTGATGTTCGCGTGCGAATCGAGTAATGAAAAAAATCTGCCGCATTCTGACTTATACCCACGCAATACTAAATACCATTGGCCAACTGTTACCCGTTGCAAAAACAACAAAACATAGCAACATCGTTTCCAAGCAGATAATTCCCTCCGGATCTGATCGTTCGTTTTATAAAGTCTTCGAGATGCAAATCAGGTAGCTACAAAGTTTGATTACGTAATAACATGTCACGTGCTCTGATGAGCATGAAAAGATGGCGGCTTCAAGATAACACACAGTTGCAGGCGAAGACGGAAAGTGATGGACGCTATTGAAGCACTTCAAATTTTGCGAATCGACTTACAGAAAGCTGGACCATATAAAATAAATGCTTTCCTGGGAATTAAACTTGCACTTTCACTGGCGAACGTTTGCAATTATTCCGCTATGAATGAGCTTCGATCTTTGTCAATATGTTTGTATTCCATCAAATACCAATATTAAATAATTCAGAAAAATTAACTTGTCCACTTCTTACTGTTTAAGCAGTTTCTTTAAAGAGCGGATGTTTAATCGGCATAAGATGCATAAAAACGCCGTTAAAACGTTTTGTGGCATAGAATTAACGGCTATCGTTAGCCGTTAAAACGGCTCTTTGTAAAACATTTAACAGATGATGTCTGCCGTTTTAACGGCATGTATTAAAATGCAAACGGTTGCGTTAAAATGTTAACGGATTTTCGTACCGTTAAAACGGGTGATAAACGGAATCTTAACGTGTTTAGGCATTTTAACGGGAAGCCGTTAATGTATGTTTTCCCGTGGAAGGTCACAAATGGGTAGAATGATGTCATAGAATTAATTTTAGTACCAGAGGTCATGTGATTTTTTCATTATAAAGAGGTGGAATTTCAAGAATATATTATTGTTAACTTAACATGGGTCTCACTCACTCTACTCGCCGAAACTGATTTAAAACCTACCGCTTCCTGGCTGGAAATCTGATCACTCCTACAAGTGAAATAGTTTTGCTGAAAGGAGCGTTTTGTGGTCTACCAGGTACTAAGCTTTCCAAGTTAAAGAACCTTCATTCTGAAGTCTTCACGAAAATTCACTGGGGAAGATTGATGGTGTTTTTAAATTTTGCAGAACAATTAGACCTAGCGGAGGAAGAATGGGAACAACTGTTTGATTTTCTAGTTCCCACTCTCACACAGATGGAAGAGAAGGTATAAAATTGAGCATTGATGGAAGAATATTCATTTGACTTCTGACCTTTGCAGTAGTATTAAACTTGTAATGGGCTGTTGTCCAACATCACCCACTTTTGGATTTGAACGAATCTTTAATCGTGTACGCTGTGTATTAGCTTGTTTTGGTGGGAAAGTAATCGTGCAAAACTCGGAGTTCTGTGATTGAGAAAAAGCTTGCGAGTATTTACCTCGATCCAAGTCACCCAGCAAGCTTCAGTGGTTTAGATGCTGCGTACAGAGCAGTCAAAGAGGAAGGAGAGACTGAAATTTCTCGCAAACAAGTGCAAGATTGGTTAAGTCAGCAAGATGTTTACATGTTGCATAAACCTGCTCGTAGACGTTACAAACGGAGTTGAGTCATCGTCCCTGGTATAGACACACAATTTCAAGCAGATCTTTGTGATGTTCAAAACCTCAGTCGCTACAACAAGGGTTACAAATACTTGCTTACCTGTGTGGATATTTTCAGCAAGTATGCATGGGTTGTGGCTTTGAAGACGAAACAGGGTCAAGAACTAGTGAAGGCTTTTCAAACCATTCTCTCCTCTGGACGTAAACCATCTAAATTACAAATGGATCAGGGAACTGAATTTCTTAATCGCATGTTCCAGAAATTTCTGCGGGACAATAACATAGATTTCTTCACCGTTAAGTCAGGACTTAAAGCTTCGGTTGTTGAACGTTTTAATAGAACTTTTAAAAATAAGATGTATAAATACTTCACTTACAAAAACACTCTTACTTACATTGATGTATTACCTACGTTGGTGAAGTCTTACAATAACACTTACCATCGTAGCATAAAGATGAAACCCAGTCAAGTCACGAAAGCCAACGAAGGTAAAGTCTGGCATACATTGTACGGTAATAATATACAGATGCGTGTACGTTTTAAGTTTCAAGTGGGGGATCGTATGTGAGAATTAGTAAAGTGAAGCAAATCTTTAAAAAGTCTTACCTGCCTAATTTTACGGAAGAACTGTTTACTGTTTACAAACGATTTCCACGTCAAATACCAGTCTATAAGCTTAAAGATGATGCTGGTGAAATTTTAGATGGAACATTTTACGAACCTGAACTGCAAAAAATAATTAAGAACGATGATGTTTACCGAGTAGAGAAGGTTTTACGCAAGAGAAAGCGTAGTGGTGTGACTGAATATTTTGTTAAATGGAAGGGGTACTCAGATAAATTTAACAGCTGGGTATCTGAAAAGGACATTTCAAACTTGTAATGTAGTTTAAAAAAGTAAAAAATAAAAAAATAAAGGAGAATAAATGTGAACATGCTGTTGTCTGTCTTATTATAAAGTAAGAACCCCTCTATAGAAAGATCATTCAAACACAAGATATCATGGGGGTAACACAGTTTTATCTTCATCTACCCAGCAATAGCAGCTTGGATAAATTCCCACAAAACACATTAACTGAATACCGGGTGAGCTTACCCCAAACCATTACTTTGGAGGGGGAGTGGGAGGTAGCCTTGACAGAAATTCACTATCCACACAGCTGGAATAATGTTCAAGGAAATTTTCTAAATCGATTCCTCCTTCGCAATTGAGAACAGCGTGAAGTATGGGACGTTATAACAATTCCACCAGGACATTATTCTTCCATTGATGATCTTATAACTACGATAAACGAAGCGGTGTCAAAGAAAGATCGTTTCAAAGACGATGTGAAATTCTTATGATTCTCTAAACCGGAAGGTCACTATTGGCTTACAAAACAACGCAGAAATTGCTCTGGAAAATATTGGACACATACTTGGCTTTCAATCTACCTCTCAAGTTATTTCAGAGAGAAGCACAGGTGAGAGAGAAGCGGACCTGGAACATCGCTTTCACGACCTTTACATTTATTGTGACATCGCACAAGCACAATACGTTGGAGATGTGCTTGTACCATTGCTCCGCATTGTTCCGGTAGAAGGGGTTGATGGTCAGCGTGTAAACAAGTCCTTCCTGCGCCCACAGTACATTCCTGTTGATAGAAAGGCGTTTGAAATGATTGAAGTCAATATAAGGCGTGACACGGGGGAATCTGTACCATTTGAGTCTGGAAAGGTGTTGTTAACACTTCATTTCCGTGAGAGCAAACCCGCATACTTTTAATCGGTGAAATGAGGAAACTTCACACTCCAAATCATAAATTGTATGAACAGTACTACCTAAATCAAGCAAAGCAAATGGGAGGAAACCTGCCTGCTTTCCATGGTGCTCGCTCACAAAGAGGATATGGATTAGGTTCCGTTTTCAAAGGACTTTTCCGTTGGGCAACACCACACCTGAAACAAGGCGCAAAAGCACTGGGAAAAAAGCTTTACAAACTGGAGTCAATGTTGCGCAAGACATGTTGGCAGGAGAAAACTTTAAAACGGCAACATCAAAGCGTGTAAAACAAGTCCTCGGTGACATACCTTCCCAGAATTCATCGCAGTCAGGCGCTGGTCGGAAGGCTAGAAAAAGGAAAGCACAACCAATAAAAAACAGTTCGCCTCCAGGCAAGAAACAGAGAACATCTCTGCAGAAAAAGAAACCCGAAGAGAAATTTTCTTTCTTAAATTAGAAATGGCTTTTGTTCATCACGAATCTCAAAAGTGTACGAAATCAGAACTTGGTCTTTTCAGCATTCCCGCTACACAAACATCTATCACCAAGGGTCAATGGATTGAGTATCACCCCCTTAGTCACATCACTGATAGTGGTCCAATCGAGTTTAACGTATCTGGATCTGGAGAAGAATATTTAGATTTGACAAAAACCCAACTGTTTGTGCAAGCCAAGATCACCAAAGCAAATGGTACCGCTTTAGATGCCGGGACAAAAGTGGGACCCGTGAATCTATTTCTACATTCCCTGTTTCCACAGGTGGATGTTTCTTTGAACGAGCGACTAATCTCACCATCAACTAACACCTACCCCTATCGTGCTATGATTGAAACGCTGTTTAACTATGGGGGAGACGCGAAATCAAGTCAACTATCTATGGCCATGTTTTACAAAGATACCCCTGGAAAGATGGATGTCGTGAACCCTGTGGCTCATGATGCGGGCGCTAACATGGGCTTAAAAGCTCGTTATACATTCACAGAGGAAAGTAAGACAGTGGACATGGTGGGACCAATCCACAGCGATATTTTCTTCCAAGACCGTTTAATTTTGAACGGAGTTAATCTACGACTAAAACTCAACAGAGCCAAAAACTGCTTCTGCTTGGTCTCATCAGTCCCCGAAGCTAATTTTAAAGTGGTTATCACGGAAGCAATTCTATACGTTTGAAAAGTCAAAGTGGCCTCTTCCATTACCCTGGGACATGCAGCTGCTCTAAAGCAAACGACTGCCAAGTACCCCATTCGCCGAGTGGATTGTAAAGTTCTCTCCATCCCCGGAGGGTTCAGTAGCTTTACTTCAGACAACCTTTTCCTCGGTCATATCCCAAAGCGCTTAGTCTTAGTACTGGTGGATACAGAAGCTTATAATGGGACATATGCCTCCAACCCGTATAACTTCAAACAGCATAACCTAACTCAAGTGGGTGCGTACGTGGATGGGGAACAGATACCGAGAAAACCCCTGTTTGTCAAATTTAGTGAGGCTGGTGGTCAAAATTTCATAGCCGGATTTCAAAGCCTTTTTTCTGGAACAGGAAAGCTCTCCCAGGATGCTGGCAATCAAATAAATAGAGGGGATTATGGTTCTGCTTTGACTTGTCCCCAGACCACTGCTTGGGTGATCATTTTGAGCTTACTAAACAAGGTAACCTACGAGTAGAGATTCATTTTGGACAAGCACTCCCCAACACAGTTAACCTCATCAAAACGTGATTGAGATTGATGCGAGTCGAAACGCTCTGTACGACTACACAAGCTAGAATGAATACCACTCAGCTCGCGATTATTTTTAAGAAAGATAAATATACACGTGCTGTATTTCAAGGAGTGTACCCTTCGGATAAACTACCTACAAGGGTTTCATCCTTCCCAACCTTGTTCATTGCCAACGTGGATACTAGTGAGAAACCTGGATCACACTGGATTGCGTTTTATTTCACAAAAGATCAAAAAGGAGAATTTTTCGACTCTTATGGATTACCCCCAAGCAGTTATACTGGAACTTTTTTTTTTTTTTGAACAATAATTCTAAGGACTGGAGCTTTAACTCTGCGACATTGCAAAGTATCAACTCCAAAGTGTGCGGTCATTATTGCTTGTATTATGCTTTATTTCGCTGTCATAATATTAGTATGAGCACCATTGTACATCGCTTTTCTAAAAATAAACAACGAAATGATTTTCTTGTTCAACGCTTTATCGAAAAACATTTTCCACTCGGTCTAAAAAGATATACCCGTGTAAACACGCAAGGAGTGAAAAAACAGCATCAAGTTCATTAAACACACCATGTAATTTACTTTAAACGCATTTTATTGAGTGATCAAAATAAAGAAAAGTATTTACAATAATAAAATGTCTGTTGTGGTTATTTATAAACGTAACCAACGAACAGCTTGAGGGCGTGGACTCTCAACTCTTCGCCTTTGCTTTTTCACGGGGGCTGAGCTTGTAGTGGGTGGTGTAGGTAACCAACATGTGGGGCTCTCAGGTGTCTCCTCTCTAACTCTTGCTTTGAATTCCCGGATGGCGCTCTGCCTTTGCGGATTCGGACGATGTTCTCGGAAATGTTCATTCGCGCCAGACCTCTTGCAAAAACGGACCAACCAACCGGCTCAAATCCTTTACGCTGACACAGAATGTCATTCACTAAATCCACCACATGGGAGCCAGGAATGGGTTTGTTCTCATATATCAGTTCCCCTTTTTCATTCCAGTGCAAGACACCCCAATTTTCTTTAATCTTATCCAACAGTTGTCTAGCCCCAGTTTTGCAGAGCTTGGGTACACTTTTCATCACCTCTTGTTCCACTGCAGTTGGAATAGCAGTTTCTACTTCAGTGGATTCCTTACTACTTTATTTACTCTCTTCGGGTTTCGGCGTTTCTAAGGATTTTGGGGTTGCTAATTTTCACGTGAAGTGGTTGTCCTTTTCGCTGATCGTAATAAGTCAGGTAACGCTGCAACACTTGATTATAGAGTGTTGCTTTTTCTTCATCACTTAGCTGTTTACTGGATAGAATATCATTCATCTCACTGTCTAAGTTTTTCAGAGTTTGTGTCACGGGTGGCGTTAATATCTGCTGACGTTGCTGCATTCTTTCCAGTGTATTCTCAGGGACAAGAACCATGCGTCATGTATAATTCATTTTTAGGTGAGAATCGAGCTGAGCACACGAAGCACGGGTGGTAACAATACACCTAAAAAGTTTCCCCCATGTTGCACCAAAATTTTCTTTTTCTTGTGAAGCGGGGTGCTTTTCTCGGCGAGAGCAATCAAAGATTTCTTGTGGACTAGAAGTTTTCTTTTTGCCGGTTTACTAACAGGCACCGTTTCTTTAAGAACGTTTAAAATACACTCACAAATAGTTCTTACTAAAGCCTCATCGGCTACTTTTAAAATTGCCTTCCGTCGAGCAGGAGTACACTTGGCAAGAAGCTTCAGAAAGTCGTGGTTCTTTCTTAGTCGCTGAGCCATACCCAACTGAATTGAACAACCCTGATGCAGTCTTTTATACCTTTCTGACATAGGCGTATTGAGTCTCTTCCGTTAAAATGTGACTACGTAACCGGAAACCAGTCGGTGTTTCCGGTTTAAGGTTGCATAACAAGTATCCGTAGGGTCTACTGGTCGCGTCTTGGAATGATTCTTGCATGTATTTTACATGTCCAGGAAACATTTGCTTGGCCAAGTGATTAATCTGGCTACTATCCCGCGGAGATTTGAAGAGAATCAAATAGTGACAATTTAAGCTCATATCCCTCAACTCTTTTCCGCCGTGAAAAATGTTTTGTAGAAGAAATATCACACTTAGATTCCGATGATGGCATCCTTTCGTAAACAAACTGGTTATTCTCTCATTGTTACTAAGCTCCTGCATAGATTCCAAATCACTTGGAACTCCTTCGATAAATGCGAGGTTAGGAATAGTCCTCTGCATTTCATCATAGGCCGGTTGATAAATTCCATAACACCATATGATCCTTTCTGGTGCACCCTGGATCGTTTCTTCTCCAGCTTCTAGTAGACGCTTTACAAATTGAGTTTTTCCACAACAGGTGGGGCCAGCACTAACCGCAGGGAAGGGATGTTTAAGTCTTGGGTCCATGATCACAACTGATCGTTTTAACTGCAATGACTTTGCTTTATACAAAAATTGTTTTAGGCTCAGCCTCTTTCACGTAAACACGAACCATGTTGGTTGTTTGTAACTTAGCGAATTGCAACCAG
This sequence comes from Micromussa lordhowensis, assembly GCA_964020085.1. NCBI lineage: Eukaryota > Metazoa > Cnidaria > Anthozoa > Scleractinia > Lobophylliidae > Micromussa > Micromussa lordhowensis. Next base: position 40,148,379 of record OZ026595.1, read on the forward strand.
TATTTTCGTTCTAACTCTGATAATCCGTGTACGCGAGTTAAATGATCTACTAATCGAACTAAAAATTTTGACCCGCAACCTGGTATCGGACAATGTTTACATTTCCTCCACACCATGCTATCTCTGCAAAAGTTGGATCACAACTGAACAAAACTGTTTGCTAAACGACATTTATCAAGCCAAAAGCACCAAAAGCGCCAAAAACGCCATTTTCTAGCATTACGTTTTTCTCTGACAGCACGCGTGGAATCACGCGTGCACATAGCGCGAGGGATTGGGGAAAGAAAACATGCGCGTGGTTTCAATAAACGTTTTTCCTTATCTCTGTAAAAATCACTGATAAATCACTAATAAGTTAGTAATTTCTCTGTGGAGGAAATCTCGAATTTCTCACCTAATGTACATTTTCAGAAAGATTCCAATATGTTCAGCATTATTATCTTCACGCTTGTATTATTAGGCTACACTAATGCATGCTTAGAGGGAAAATGCCGTTGTCACGAAGAGCTGAGGGTTATCGATTGCACCAGTGTTGGTCTTCATTCAATGCCGCATGCGACTTCAACCCTGGACAACTATACATCGATTTTACTTCACGACAATTACCTCAAACACCTCAATTTCACGTATGTATTTAAAGTGCTTCCACAGGTTGTACTTTTGGATCTGCGGGATAATAATCCACTATTATGTCAAGATATCACGCGTTTACAACCATCCAAGTTAATCAATATCATTTCTGATTGCAAGTTTACATCCACCAAGATTCCAATCCATTCTACCTCAGCGATTCCAGCCACCCACGAAACAAAAACAACCACATATCATTGGTCATCACCTAACTCTAAACTAAGCATCTCAAGAAATTTCACTACACATCCCACCACGCAAATCTCAAGAATGGAAACTTCAAATCAACTAGTTTGGTACATTTATTCGCTGATTGCAACTCTGATCATTCTACCAACAACAGTAATTTTATTTTGATTAATCATTCGTTGTTGGAAATCAAGACTGTCACAGCGACCACCATCGGTAGTGCTCCATCTGCTACCGCTAAATGTCGAAAGTGGTGGGGAGGATAATCAAAGTGAAGAGGATGTGATTTTTATCCGAACAACCGAATTATAAACCTCGCACTTAGAATATAAATTTAGTTTCGTTCGACGGAGACTTGTGAACACAACAATCTAGGCATTGTTTTCTGTCTTCATTGTTTTATTTACATCAATGTTAATTACTTTTACATGTGATTATGTAAGTTCCAGGAGTAATCCACTTCCAGTCTCCCCCTGCATAACTAACAAAACCATCAACAAATAAAACTAATGAGAGTTTTCAATCTTACGGCGAAGTTAAGAAAATGCGGGAAGAAATTGTGCGCGTCAACTCCTGGGCATTAACCTAAAGTAAACTTATTTACAAATCCACTAATAATTCAATTAGTTCCTGGTCATGTTGATCTAAATCATCTTGTCTTAAAGTGTAATGACCATATGCAAGCGTGTCACAACCATTGCCCAAAATGTATCGCTTGTTGTCAAAGGGACTCAAGCCGATCTTGTTGAGTTTGATGGAAAAGATATTATGCTCAAATGATCGAAGTTGCTTCATTGAAGCCATCTGTTGTTCTTGTTGAAATAAACATTGTTTATAGTGTTCATGTCTGATCTTTTGTTTCGTGACGTGTTTCGCAATTCCCTTAGCCACTTTTTTCTCCATCGTTTTATTATTCTCACAGTAAAGTAGTGAATACATCTTGGGTCGCAGGCCAACAAATTCTTCAATCGGTATGCCATGCGTTTCGTCTTTAAACTTGCCAATGACTTTTTTGTTTTCAGTGTTGTAGAGGAAATGATCTGTAGCATATTCAGAGAAGTCGAACAATTGTGCGTCGCTTGTCATGTCTTGGTAGATGTCTTCTGTCTTTACCTCTAAACATAGCGAGTCGGTATCACTGAACAACAGTTTTGCTAGAGATCCATACTTTGCCTTGTGGTTGCCTTGTGGTTGTAGTAGAAATCAAACATCAGTACTTTAGACAGTTCCAAGATTGTGAAACCAGCGTAGATAAGACGATTCAAATACAGAGTCGTTTTCTTTAGATTCACACCCGCAATTTCAGGTGTAAAAATTCTTAAGTGATAAAAGGAAGGCGCCTTTGTCAGCTTACGCAACCTTTTCTCTGTTGTCACGAGTTTAATGTTCACTCTGATGCGCAAATTTTCCATCGTTTTCCCAAAGACAGCGTTGTTAAGTAGTTTAAAGAAGTCCTTTCAAAGTCATTAGCTGCTTGTTTACGTTTTTCCGTGTTGAAGTCGATATATTCTTTCAACCAAGGCGATTGCTGTAAGGTCAAGACGCGATGAATCTTCGTTAATTTCATGCCAAGATCCAGGTACAACTTCAAATTCTTGTACCACAAGAAAAATCTTGTTTTGTTGTGTAGGTTAGGTATCAGTTTGCTATGGGAGGCGCTTTCAAACCCAAGACTTCCTTCAGCTGTTGACAGTAGGGTAATAGCATGCCATCTGTCACTTTTAATTTCTCAGGGCACAGTGGAAAGTCACTGTGGAGGTCATGAAGTTCAGTTGGATACTCTAAATCCACTTCTAGTATGTAGCCAATGTCACTGTCGTCAGATACATTTGAAATATCTAATCCATCAAACTCATCCTCTGTCAGCCAAGCAAAACTATTCATGGGCAATGGCTGTGACATAGTCCATCCATACAAATTATTTGCATCGAGATATATGATATATTTCGATTCCTCGTCTAGTCTAAAATTCGGTAGATACTTATTATTTGCTTTACTATAACGATTACAAATTACACTTATCCCACCCCGTAGTCCCTCTTCGATAAACAAATGCATATCTACATCGGTTAGTAGCTCTAGTTCAACCTTTGTCATCTTAAGACACGCTGTCCAACTTAACCCAGGTGCCGTGTAAAAATGCGCAGGGTCTAACTTATAATAACTTAAACAAATTTCCCTAAAATTTTCAAACACGTCTACCAGTAAAAGAACATCCGACTTCACATACAAATCGTGATAGTCCCCCAGGGAATGACAACCAAACTGTTTGAAAACGTTTTGAGCGTGAATATAATCATCCTCGCTAATATGTTCATCTTTCAGTGAGTTAAAAAACGCCAATTTGGGGGGTAAACACGTTTCTGAGAACTTGCTGAAGCTATCAAAATGTTCATAGGGGTAGATGCCCTTCCTGAGAAGTAGTGGCACTTTTTCGTCGTCAATGTATCGATTAAGAACTCTAAATTTCCCAACCCCCTGTTTGGCTAGATTTGAAACTAACTTTTCCAGGGAGGCGTTCAGAAATTGAAGGGAGTCGATAAACGTCAGATCCCCAATTGAAAATGAAATATATTTTTCATCGTTTGTTGGTATACAAGAAATTGGTTTGTCTTTAATCATCCCCATAGCTTTGATCAACAAATGTGCGTCATAATTTTTGAGATTATGAAAAACAACTGGTATGCGCTTGGTGAATTTGTAATTTAAATTACAGTCGCTATGAGCGGCACCTCTATATTTCCCAGTGAGATGACAGTGATCCCTTACTCTATCACTTCCTAGTTCTTCATCACAGATGTGACAGTATGTCGCTGTTTGAAAGCTTCGTTCATCTAATGCACTTAATTCCATGGGGACTACATGCTCTAAAATAGGTCTAATATGCTTTTCTTCCACCAACAAGCATTCTAAAAAATTTTCTACTGCGTTTTCCCCTCTATAGACAACTGGTGGAGTGTTAAAATCCTCCACATCTGACACTACAATATAGCAAAAGCCACTCGCTTGATGTTCGTGTGTTTTTTGCGTGTACGAAGCATCATCATTCAAATTCTCTTGTGTACAAGATATTAATATCGATTCAAAATCTGCATAAATGACAAAAGGCACTTTCAATTGTTTGTGTATATCCTTAAAATATAATATATCATTATTATCACTTGGCATTCTAATTTTCTGCGGCCCGTTTTTATGACAATGTGGTATGTGTTGTTCCAGCAGATCTTGCCTTGTAAACCCATGCAGACAATAATCACAGAAAAACTTCTTACCCTTATGCTTTGTGAATGAAGCTAGGAGTCTACTCAAGTTCCTAATCAAACAATAGTGCGTGGTGTCATTGTTCGATATTAGCAGTAAATTTACATGTTCTTCTTTCGTTGACTGGGTGAAGGGCCGCTAGAACACTCCACAGAAAGCACTTTTCATCCTCGTTCTGTATATTCAGTATCGCCTTTTTGTCCTCTAACCCTTTGGGCAGTTTCACGTAGCTAGATCCTTGCAGCGGGGCGTACACAGCGACACCAAGGTCTAACTTCAGCACCTAACAAACAAATAAGTGAACTTCATTGAGTAAAATGACGGTATAAACTTATTTCACTATAGTCTTCTACATATAAGACAGAGCTAACTGCTCACCTCCTGTAATTGCCATCCGCTTCCTTCTCGTTGATATGCTTGAAATGATCCTTTGACTTTGTCCACACATTCCTGGTACTGAATGGACAGTTCATTCAAATTAATCAGCCTTTGACACTCACTTCTGAAGTGAGGCGTAGAAAATTCATCCTCTCCATCTGGTCTATATTTCACCATTTGCACTTGTACTGTAATAAACCATTTGAGTCCCCTTTTTTCCTTGAACTCTTTTTCCAGATTTTTTAAGACATTTGCCCTCCTGCCTTGTAGAAACAGGAACAAATCATACTTCTCATGTACTCGTGGTTTCATATGTATTGTTTTCAAGTTTCCATTAATTGCACTATCACATCCATCGTTTTCCGTCGCCTCGTCAGCATCACTGCTCTGTCCCCCTCCAACTTGATCACTGCTTCCTCCAATAAGCGTATCTCGCTCGTTGTCTTCTGTCAGCATTTGCAGTTTTCTACAGTTATTTTCATGCAGTCTTTTCTTGCCATGACGGTAGAACCTTACTGCAAAAACTACACTGGAATTCTTCGTTGACAGCATGCACCTTCGCATGTCATTTCAAGTTACGTTTATCTGTAAATTCTTTTTTACACTGTTGACAGGTGTGCTTCATTCTTCTGATACTCTGAGTTGCTTGAGTTTCGGATTTTTCTATTATCTCCTCGAGAAATTCCATCATGCTGTCACACGAAACTACGTTATTGCGGGAAATCTCTTCCCATTCGTTAACGCTTAGCTCCATCGATTCAATGTCATCCATCTTCGTTTCAGATATGAACAAAATGAAATTTCTCTCGAGATTTTATAGGCTATCAACAACCCCTTAGGGTATTGTGACGTCACTGTGTCCCTGTGTCCCTGTTGGAGAACCACCCCCTCCATCCCGATGATGTCTTTATTTTATTTTTAGATTATGATGTCATCATTTTTGATGACGTCAACCCCTTAGGGTATTGTGACGTCATTGTGTCCCTGTTGCAGAACCCCCAATTTCCTACTACTTCTGCTCCCTGTGTGATGACCAGTGTCAAATTTATTATCTTAAAACAGCGGTTTGGTTTGACAAAATCTGAGATTTTACCATGCATCAAATATTTTGAATGTGATACAACATTATTTTTCGCCGTTTAGGTCTCAAAGTGCAAAACACATTAGCACAGCGTAACTATAGTCTTTTTTGATCGCAACAGTAGAGAACGTGTGATGACAACAGCGACTGAAATGAAAATTTTCTTTAAGTATAAGATTGTCCGTTCTTTCTCAACAGCACGTAAAGGCTATTCTTTTTGTTCGGAAAGATTTCGTAAAGCGCTTAATGGCTCGAGCAGTGAACCAAACTGGAATTGGGGTCAGAACACTACTTAAATGGTTTTAGGTCCGTATCAACGCGACATTAAGACTAGTAGAAGTTCTTGAATAATTGACATCACTGATAATGCGTAATGACAAGACTAGCAACAATGAAAATTAATAAGCCATCGTTCAATTATAAAGCCTAAGCTACCGTTCGAGACTTTTTGTTTTGATGTTGGAGTTGAACTGATATTGAACTTATGTCACTTTAGAGTATTAACTAATGCAGCTTGCAGTCACGTTCGCTTTAATACCCTTGGTAACGGTAGCTGACCGTTTCGCTAACGAGTCGTTTCGCTAACGTCTTGTTTGCTGACATGCTCAGTCGATTCGCTAACGTCTCATTCGCTAACAAACTGAGACGATTCACTGAAGTCTACTTCCGTAATCATCTGCATCTGCGCCCATGTTGAAACGAACAAGTTGTCACTTTCACAGAGAACCGAATGAAAAGAGAGGAAAATGTTTATCGAAAAGTAACTTCTGTATGAAGCAAATAACTCTTGATTTCGCAGACCGTTTGTTATTATTTTTTAGTCATCCGTTCGAAGAGCAAACCAAACCGTTCAAATGATTTATTCATCCGTTCGAATGGTTTGGTAAACCGTTCGAACGGTTTAGGTTTATCAAACCGTTCGAATGGTTTACCAATCCGTTCGATAATCCATTCGAATGGCCAACCAAGCCAGGAGAGGCTTCTGAACATTTCAACCAAGGAAACACTAGCCTTAGTAAACGCTTTGAAGGCTCTTCCATCTGATATCCGAGACTGGCGGGTGGATGCGTTGGTTGACAGCAAAGTGCTCATTGATATATGGGGAGGTCAAGGAAACAAGAGATCTCTGGAGCTGACGAGGGTAGCTAAGGAATTGTTTTTGCCCTCTCCAGCCACAATGTCCAAATCAGTTTGACCCATGTATTATCAAGGGAAAACCCTGCGGATGGGCCTTTATGGAGGCTATCTCGCCTGGATTCCGCTTAAATAAAGAAGCCCGGGAAAGAGTAGAGAACGCTTTTGGGGGTCCTGGGCGGGGGGGGGGGGGGGGCATTTGTTTGATTTAATGGCCTTCGATTCTCTCTCCTGCCCCATTTCTCGTCTCACCCTATCACTCAGTCAGCGGGGGTTAACTTGTTCTCTCAAAATCTGCTTCAGTTTGAGAACATGTCAAACCCTTACGTTTTCCCGCCTTTTGGACTGGTTGGCCCTGTTTCAAAGTTCCTCTATTCTTTCCGCATTCCCTTTACCGTAGTTGTTCCCCAGTTAAGCCACTATTCCTATTGGTGGCCTGAACTGTTGACTCGGTCTCAGAGCAGATTTCTCCTAGGGATAGCTGATGCCGCGGGTGTTATTCTTGCCCCCTCTACGGGTGGATACATTCCTGTAACTTGCCCTTGTCCTTTGTGGGCCTTTAGGGTTTTGCGGCTTTAATTCTATTCGAGGTATTTGGATTTATCATTTAAGCCGTTTTGCCTTTCATGGCATTCCCGTCGTGTTTGTATGCAAATAATGAGATGTTCAAGTTCTGTCAGCAATGTGGCTATATGCAGAAAAGTGCTTAAGACAATGAAGTAGAGCAACAGTTGAAGAAAGTTGTTGTTCAGGAAAGTGCTATCTTTGAACGTATGGAGCAGGTTGCTCGACAGCACTAGTCCTCCCACTATGTCAGACAAAAAAGCACTCTCGAGCAAGAGCTGTCAAATTTTTTGTTCAATCTGTTCTGCTGACAGACGTTGTTGCTTTCCTTGTGTGGAAAGATCATGGAGGATGAACACACGTCTACCAACTGGATTGCCAGAGGCAGGCGCCTTATCAGTGCTCTTTACGTCTTGCTCATGGAACAGTAGATTCTCTTACAAGCAAATTGAGATCAATTTCTGTAGAAAATGGGAGAGTGCTGAATGATTGCCTCTCATGGGGATTGGTAACCTGGCTGCAGATCGTTCAGTCAAACAGTACCTAGCAAATGTTAGAGAAGAACAGTTGCAGGCAAGGGTGGTTCCGCACCAAGCAGAGCCTTTTCTTGTTGGTCATTGTTTCACTCTAGATTAATTAATTACGCGTGAAAGCACAACAATCGTTAATAAGCTGTAATTGAACGATCATAAAACGAAACTATCACTAATTGATTGTGCAGCAGACACAAAGAACGTTGAGGACAACCATCGGGTAAATATTTCCTTTCTATGAGATTGTAATTTAGTAGAATCCTTACTCATCATGATTGCTGTATTTTTACTATAGATTTCAAACGCATATGTGTATTAACTGATATTAAAGAACACAGTTTGAAACCGTTGGTTGCAGAAATATATTTGTTGTTTACAACAAAACATTCGAAATCCGTTTTGGAGGAGAAGACATGGCTGAAGAAGCAAAAAGGATAAGGACTTCAGCTAAAGCACGTTTCACAAGAGTCCATTAAAGATAACAAAGGTATCGATACAGTAAAGAGAACCTTCATTGAACTCAATGAAGCCTGGAATACAGTTGAAGGTAAGCATGACATTTATACAATACACTTAACAGAGGAAAAAGTTGAACAAAGTGAATCATGGATCACTGAACTTCAAGAACTGTACAATGAGGCAGCAGCCATACAAGCTCAATACATGAATGAGCAGATTCAAATCGAGAAGAAGCAGAGAGAAGAAATAAATTGACAAGAAGCGATCAGAATGGAACAAGAAAGATTTCAAAATTTGATGGAACAAATAAACAAGAAAAAGAAATCAATGGAAACAATCTTTGAAACTCTTACAAAACATGCACAAAATCTAATGGAATCACAAAGTAACGGTCAAGACGCAACACCAGCTTTGCGCAAGACTTCTAAAGAATTAGATACTTCGCTAACAAACTGCAATGAATTACACAATAAAGCGCTCGAGCTAGTAGACAGTAAGCAAGCAGAATACGAGATCGAATGGATTCGTAACGTGTACGCGCACTACAATGAAATCAGTGCAAAAATTGAATCATTTATCGCTCAGGAAATAGATCACAACAGCGTACGAAAACAGAATGTACTTCAACTAGAAAAGGTCAAAATGCCATTATTTACAGGAGGAATAAGAGATTATCCTCGATTTAAAATGGACTTTGAGAAACAAGTCATGCCGACAATTAACATCGAAAGCGCACCTTACATCCTTCGTTCGTGTCTTAGTAAAGAACTGGCTGACGTCATAAAAAGTATTGATGACGACCTTGAAGCTATGTGGAAACGATTAGATGAAAAATATGGTGATCCCACTAAAGTTGTAGCTGTCATCATGAACACAATACAGAATACGAGAAATATCAGGGACGGTGAAAACAACAGATTCATCGAGTTAATCAACGTCGTTGAGGATGGATACCGAGACCTAAAGAGATTAGGACTAGAAAAGGAAATAACTACAACCAGTTCTGTAAGCGTGATAGAGAAGAAATTACCGACCGATGTCAAGAAAGAATGGGCAAAGCTTATAAGCTCAGACCACAGCACTGTTGATAAAACAAATAAATTTCTCTAAAATTACATTATTACATTATTACATTATTCAGAGAAAAACGATAGCAAAGTAACTACTTCCTACTGGAAACCTAGCAAATGTCTATGCCATGAAGGAGCTAACCATTTAACAACTGAATGCCGAATTTATCTATCCAAGTCTGTTGACGAAAGAAAAGGAATATTAAAGGAAAAAGGAGCTTGTTGGTCATGTCTCAAGCGAGGCCATAGAATTCAGGAATGCAGGAATAAGAACGTCTGTGGAATAAATGATTGTACCAGAAGACATCATGTAACCTTGCATGAAGAAAGACACGAAATTGACGTCCCTGCATCCGCCAATACGTGTAACAACAGAGGTATTGATACATGTCTTCTACAAGTTCAAAGGATTCAGACAAAAAAGGGATTTGCAAACGTTTTATGGGACAACGGCGCTTCCCTCTGCTTCATCACAAATAAAAAGGCTAAAGAGGAAAAGCTCAAGGGAATAAATGCTCAACTATCTGTAGTCAAGGTTGGAGGCGTTAATGAGAAGTTAATGTCCCGCAAGTACGAGCTCACACTAATTGACAAATGGGGACAACAGTTACAAATCGACGTATACGGCATAGATAAAATAACTTCCGATATTCAAGCTATAAACTTGGATGGAGTACATCGCCTGTTAAATGTAAGGGAGAAATAACAAGACCAACAGGAGAAGTAGATGTATTTATTGGTTTCGAATACGCTGGATTCCATGCACAAAAGGAACAGAGCTCAGAACACCTACTACTGTTAAAAAATCGATTTGGAAGATGCCTTGGAGGAACTCATCCACAAATCAAAGAAACAAATGAGAGACCTGAACTCAATAGTGTGCAAGTACTTCATAGTCCATCTTCTACCGTGGAAGACTTCTACAACATCGAAAATCTTGGGATTGAATGCATCCCACGATGCGGTGGATGTAAATGCGGAAAATGTTCCCTGGGGAGTAAAAACTATACCATTAAAAAAGAGAAAGAACTTGCTCTAATTGAAAAGAACGTTCATTATGATCAAGAAGCCCAAAGATGGATTGCAGAATATCCATGGATCAGAGATCCTAAAGATTTACCGGATAACAGAAAGGCCGCTTTTGCCAAATTAATTTCAACTGAAAGAAGACTTGCAAAAAATTCAGAACATGCAAAAGTTTATAACGAACAAATACAAGACATGTTAAATCGAGGAGTGGCGAGGAAACTAACCAAAACAGAGCTAATAAACTACAAAGGTCCAATACACTATATTTCACATCACGAAGTACTAAAGCCAGATTCGAAGTCCACCCCTGTCAGGATTGTGTTCAACAGCAGTGCGAAATATATGGGTCATGTGCTGAATGAGTATTGGGCGAAAGGACCAGACTTACTCAACAACATATTAGCAGTCCTCCTAAGATTTAGAGAGCATGAAGTTGCATTCATCGAAGATATTAAGAAGATGAACCACACAGTTGCAACAAACGCATTAGATCAACACACGCATCGATTCTTGTGGCGCGACATGGAAACTACACGAGAACCAGATATCTACGAAATACAGAGTTTCGTTCGGCGACAAACCATCAGGTGCGATAGCAACTGTTGCACTAAGTGATGTTCAAATTAAAGAATAAATTATTCAAAAAAAAACAAAAAACTGTTGCACTAAGAAAGACTGCAGAAATGGGAAAAGATCAATTTCTGGAAGCTTCCCAAGTGATACTCAATAACACATATATGGATGATATAATTGAAAGCGTCGATGATCGAAAAAAGGCAAAACAAATTACAGATGATATAGAGAAGTTATTGAACAAAGGAGGATTCAAATTAAAAGAGTGGACATACTCAGAAGATCTATCGAGCAAACATGAACCAAAGATACCAATGGAGCCATGTACTGCTACAGAAAAAGTGCTTGGCGTTGTATGGGATCCTATAAAAGACAATTTTCACTTAAAAGTAAAATTAAGTATTTCCCCAAAGACAAAAACAACACGCACTCAAAAGGACTCGACTCCTACAGATGTTCAACCCACCTGTAGCATTCCAGACGTATTGACCAAACGTATGATTTTGTCTCAAGTGAACAGTATATACGACCCTCTTGGACTTGCCGGTCCATACACAGTAAGAGCTAAAATACTTATGAGAAAACTGTGGACACATGAAACAAAACTGGATTGGGACGATCCCATACCAGACGAATACGGAAGAGAATGGATGACATTTTTCAATGACTTGCCTGAAATGGAAAAGATTACAGTTAAACGATGTATTAAACCACACAAAGCAATAGGAGACCCAATACTGATCATATTTAGCGACGCATCAAGCAACGCTTACGGCGCTTGTGCTTACGTCAGATGGGAATTACCAACGCGAGAATTTGTCAGTTATATCATTCTATCAAAGAATTGCCTAGCTCCAGTCGAAAGGATGTCAATTGATCGCATAGAACTTTGTGGTGCTGTACTAAACAAAAGATTAAAAGCCGTTTTACAACAACAGTGCAGGTACAAATTTCAAAGATATTACCACATTGTCGATTCCCAAATTGTACATGCCATGATACATAAAGAAACATATGGATTCAACACATTTGCCGCAACACGCGTAGGGGAAATTCAAGAAGGTACCAACAAGAACGACTGGTATTGGACTTGTAATGTTGTTAATATTCATGAGTGAACACATGTTTAGGTCACGTGATCAGTCAGTAAAAATACAGAGAGAGTTTTTCAGATATACAAGCATGGCGTTGTGTTTCTTTTACCCACATTCGGTCCCGATACCACATCTGGCGACGAGGATGTAGCCATCCACCTCATAGCCACAAGAACACTGGTTTTTCATCGAAGAATTCCCTGTGTACCTGTAGAAAGTTTTCGTGTCAAGCACGTGCTGTTGCGACGCGCTCAACCCTGTCAATTGCGATCAAACCTCATGGCGGTTTCATTACCAAATTTTGCAGCGTTCGACGTCCATGCCGACGGCAATGCGGGTCCCCGCTGGAAAAAATGGCTTGCACGATTAGAGCGAATGTTCATTGGAATGAACATAACAATTCCGAAACGAAAACGAGCCCTGCTGCTCCATTATGCTGGTCCAGACGTAGATGAAATATTCGACACCTTACCAAACACCGGAGAAGACAACGATTATGACACAGTAGTCGCGAAACTACACTAATATTTCTCTCCACAAGTCAATACTACCTATGAAGTGTACAATTTTCGACAGGCAAAACAGAAAGAGGGTGAATTGCTGGACAGTTATCACACCAGACTTCGCCAACTCGCGAAAACCTGCGAATTCAGTGACATTGACAAAGAGATCAAAGAGCACATTATTTTGACATGCACTTCAAGCTCTCTACGACGCCGAGCGCTCCGTGAAAACCCAACGCTAGAAGCCCTGTTAAAGCTAGGAAGAGCGTTAGAACTTAGTGCCAAACAAGCAAAAGACGTGGAAGATGTAGAAATGCAAGCTGTCATCAAAGCTGTAGAAACTGACCAGTGGAGTGCCCCAGAAGTCCAAAACTACAAGAAGCTCAAGGAAGAACTAGCCGTGTTCAATGGGCTAGTGTTGAGAAGAAACAGAATTGTCATACCATCTAACCTCAGAAGTAAAGCAGTAGACTTGGCACATGGAGGTCACCAAGGAATTGTAAAGACAAAGCAACTAATCAGAGACAAAGTGTGGTTCCCAGGAATTGACAAGCTAGCAGAAGAGAAGGTCAAAAACTGTCTCTCATGTCAAGCTGCTTCAACCAAATCACCACCACGAGAACCCCTTCGAATGACCCCACTTCCCAGTGCACCTTGGAAGGAAGTTGCAGTAGATTTTGCCGGACCATTTCCATCTGGTGATTATATCATGGTGGTAACAGATGAATTTAGTCGCTTTCCAGAAGTAGAGATACTCACCTCAACATCAGCCAAAGCTGTGATCCCTAAACTAGATGCAATATTTGCAAGACAAGGAATACCTGATGTCCTGAAGAGTGACAATGGCCCACCATTTAATGGTCATGAATTTGAGAACTTTTCTGAGTACCTAGGATTCAAACACAGAAGAATCACACCGTATTGGCCGAGGGCAAATGGAGAAGCTGAACGCTTAGTACAGACTCTCGAAAAATCCATCAGAATAGCCCACCTAGAAGGAAAAAATTGGAAGCAAGAATTGTACAAATTCTTACGTCAATATCGTGCAACACCTCACTCTACCACCAATGTGTCCCCATGTGAAGCTTTAAACAACAGAAAGCTCAAGACCACTATTCCAGAGTTACCAGTCACACAGTATAAGCAACCGAAATGTACGCCTCAAGAACCACCAGCCAGCATCGCCCAGAGAGATGCTATGCAGAAGCAGAAAATGAAAATTTACGCTGATCTTCAGGCACATGCTCAAGAAAGAGAGATCAAACCTGGAGAAGTTGTACTCATGCGACAACCCAAACACAATAAGTTAAGCACACCCTACAATCTTTCGTTGTGGAGGAGAAAAAGGGAACAATGGTCACAGCAAGTAATGGTTCACAGACTGTCACCAGAAACTCTTCCCATTTCAAAGTTATTCCAAAGCACTTTGCACAGAGCCAAGAGACGGATGTAAAGAAAGATGATGAAAAGACCCCAGGAACAAAGCAAAACCCATCTGACACCAAAGAAGAGAGTCTGTCGCGACGATCCAGTAGACCTGTCAAACCTCCTATTAGAATTTCTGACTATGTACAAGTCATTTATGGCAAATAGGCTGAAGCAAGGAACTTAGGCGGGGGGAGTGTTTCTGATACGTTCATTCATCGTAACAAATTTGATCATTTTCTCTGAAAAGAGATCTCAGTTGAACATTTATTATCGAACTATGATTATCGAACAGTGAACATTGTTGTTGTTACTTAGATTGTTTATCTTTAAAAGGCAGAACTATTCACAAACTGCTACTCATTATGTAGGTGTTTATTCATATCTTGTTTTTTCATCCAAAGAAGAGGAGGGATGTAATGTTGTTAATATTCATGAGTGAACACATGTTTAGGTCACGTGATCAGTCAGTAAAAATACAGAGAGAGTTTTTCAGATATACAAGCATGGCGTTGTGTTTCTTTTACCCACATTCGGTCCCGATACCACAGGACTGGAAGTAAAAATAACTGCTGATTGGTTAACACGCGGTAAAAGACCAATCAACATTGATATCAATAGGCGGGGGGAGTGTTTCACTCTAGATTAATTAATTACGCGTGAAAGCACAACAATCGTTAATAAGCTGTAATTGAACCATCATAAAACAAAACTATCACCAATTGATTGTGCATCAGACACAAAGAACGTTGAGGACAACCATCGGGTAAATATTTCCTTTCTATGAGATTGTAATTTAGTAGAATCCTTACTCATCATGATTGCTGTATTTTTACTATAGATTTCGAACGCATATGTGTATTAACGGATATTAAAGAACGCAGTTTGAAACCGTTGGTTGCAGAAATATATTTGTTGTTTACAACAAAACAGTCATTTAGCTACCATATCAGAATTAATTCATGCGCAGATTCAAGATTGTGCAAGTAGCGAGCCATCTAAAATTTATATCCTTGCGAGGGATCAAGCTGTCTTCAAGTCCCTGTTTTTTGCAGCGGATCGGGCTGCTGATTTGTTAGGCTTGAAAGGACAGATTCAGGATTTTCGATGAACCATATTTGTACTAAATTTTTAAGATCTGGCCATGCTAATGTTTTTGCTTTTAGAAGGGGTGAAAACGCACCCATATTCCCTGCTAAAGGTCTCGAAATGTATTTTAGTATTTGTAGGCTTCTCAGAATAGAATTACAGCCAGGATATCGCTTTCATTCTGTAACGAAAGAGGGAAAAATTTCTTTGAAGGCTCTAGAGCCACAGGCAGCCCAGGCTAGGTTGAATGAGTATACAAACGCAGAACCTGTGCAAGGTATATTCACTAGTGATTGTTATACCCTTCATGGTTTTCGATCAGGGTGGCGATTTCGTTAGCTCTTGCTAGGGTCTCTGCATCAGATTATGGATTTTGCGTTTCTTGCAGAGAGCTTTTGCAAGAGCGTGATTTGTATGTGACAAGTGAATGTGAATTCTACCTCATCCTAGTCTACGTCACAAGGAATCACGTGAGATTGCGCGAGCAGGCCGGGTCAGTGCGCGGTAAGCCTTTTGGTTATGGCAGATGCCGAGATGAATGAGATGAACAAGAACGATGACAAAACTTTCTCTAGTGCAGAAGAAGACGAAACTGCATTTCTAGCTGAAGACAGAAATGATCATGACACCACCGGTGCTCATGCTATTGCTCCCAATAAAATATGGGAAGCTATTCAAGGACTGCAAAAGAAAGTTGATCTTTTGGCGGGAACATCAACAAGCCTCACCGATGCTAAATTAAAGCGGAAAGTACCGCAAATGTCCAAGGCAGAGTCAAAGTGGCTCAAAACTCCCCCCGGGACCCTCAAAAAAGAAAGCTAGAAAAGCTTTGTCTGATTCAGATGACGTATCAGACGACTCCGATTGCGATGCAGTTCATGCCATCCTTGAAGAAGAACAAGATGGCAACTCGAGTGACAAGCTCCTGAAAGAGATTGAACAGGAATACAACACAGCTGATAAAATGGGCCCAAACGTAAATGAACATCTCGCGAATCTTATTAATAAGAGATTTGCTGGTAAGCTCGAGAAAGCAAGGCTTAAAGAAAAGCTAGAGCTGTATGTTCGACCCGGCAACTGTGAAAAATTGAAAGTGCCCCTCGTGATCACAAACTATGGGGCAAACTCAAACCATTGGTTAAATCACAGGACTTGCGACTCCAAATGTCCAACAAACCATTGTGAAAGCCACCATTGCGCTTGCAGAGGCCACTGAGAAAATAAGTAAAGTCAA
This sequence comes from Micromussa lordhowensis, assembly GCA_964020085.1. Lineage (NCBI taxonomy): Eukaryota > Metazoa > Cnidaria > Anthozoa > Scleractinia > Lobophylliidae > Micromussa > Micromussa lordhowensis. The sequence continues at coordinate 40,164,625 of OZ026595.1, forward strand.
AGGGAAGATGGATGAAAAACTAAAAATTATTTCCTCTTTGACTGATTCACTCACTTTGCTGGGACACGCAACTTATGAGCTTTCATTATGGCGACGGGATATTATGAGACCCTCAATGATATTATCTCTAGTGTCTGACAAGAAAACTGTGCGGTTTATTTAGGCACTAGGCATTTCCACCATTGTTATCTATATAGGTAAGACTATTCATTACATACGTTACTAACATTTATAACCAGCCATATAAATATCTTTTTTTCTGTCATGTAATAAGGAAATGTGAATTAAAGTATTTGTATTTTGTTGTATTTGCAAGGAGTTAATTTCCTGGGAGTTGTGCTTAATTCCATCACAATGACTGTCCGACTGACCATTCAGAAAAAAACAAAAAATTAAGAATGCATGCACAGCACTGCAGGAGAGGTCAAAATACATTATAAGAGAGGTTGCAGGTGTCATAGGACTACTGGTCTCAAGTTTCCCTGCTGTTATGTATGGGTCATTGAATTACAGACAACTAGAACAAGAGAAATCTCATGCTATCAAAGAAAATAAGGGCAGATATGAGGCCTTTATGGCACTCTCCACAGATGCGAAAACAGAACTACAATGGCGGATCGAAAACAGTGAAAACTCATTCGACGTTATAAATCATGACCCCCCATCACCATCAATTAGCACTGATGCATCAAATTGGATGAGGAGGTGTCTTGTGAGGTGACTTGTGGGGGCCACTGGACACCCTGTTACGCCACAAAATGTAATAATTGACCCAAAATGTAATAGTAACCCAAAATGTAATATCTTTTGACGCAAAATGTAAGAAACCAAAGTGACGCAAAATGTAATAAATTTCACCCAAAATGTAATAAGTTATAACTTTACTTTTTTTTTCGCAGTTCGATGTCATAGTTCAATGGGCGCAGTACCAGTTGAACATCTAGAAATGGAAACGCCATTGATCATTCGACTAGATCGAAAATTATACAAGTCAAGGTTTATATAAAAACACTTGCCAACCATATTCAAGTATAACGCCTCTTCCAGTAAGAATTTTAATTTCATTTCACGTTGTCTCATTCTATGCATCAAATAGGTCTTAGATTTTGGCTTTTGCTAGCTATAAAAGAATGGATTTTGATCCTCACTAAAAATTTAGCTTCTGTTTTAATTTCGCCTCTTTGTTTTCGCTGTAACACTAGATAGCTCAAGGCACAAACATTGCTGGATTTCATACGGTGGGGGCCTGGGTGCGAGTCCGTGTATTATGGGATTAACAACGCAAGACCCATATATTCAGAAAGAGCACACCAAGCTTTACAAAATCCTTAAGTTTCGTGTTAATTGGGCCAATATTGAACAAGATACAGCCATTCAAAAACTTCAAAATTTGCAAAGAAATGTATGGATTTCCGGACAAGTGTCCGGCAATCCATACATTTGTTAGTATGGATACTAATACTTTGTGGGCTTACCCTGGGATGAATACTTAGAATCAATGGATTGCTATGGAACTTACAGGGATCACTTGACATTACAGGCTGCTGCGAACGTATTTCAAATTCAGATAGTCGTCTTCTTGACTCTTGGCCCAAGAGCAACTCAGGTAATATCTCTTGCAAATGGAGGAGATCCTCTTTGTACTTTGCATCTTGGCCATTTCGCAGAGGGCGACGGGGAACATTACGTAAGTCTTTCGGATCTGAGTGAGGTGTCTCACAGCTAAACCATGGTAGATTTCAGAGAAGCTGCCCACAATGGGGGGACAGAGAGGGTGGCCAGAATAACGACAATGAAGTGCAATCAGATGAAGTAAACTTACCAAAAGGGGGAGAACTAGATGAAGGAAACGGCCAAAAAAACCCACTTGCCAAGCCAAAACAACGGTTAGGAGGAAAACATTCCAAGCCCAGGCAATGGTCACGAGGAACACGTGCCCACCCCAGACAACAACCAGGACGAGCACTTGCCAAGCCAAGGCAATGACCAGGAGGAACACGTGTTGAGCCTAGAAAACGGTCAGGAGAAACACCTGCCAAATCAAGACAACAAACCACGTAGCACGCAAGGCGACAGCAGATCAGTCCTGAACTGTGATGTTTTAGAACAAATAATGATGCTAACATTGGCTATTTCTCCTGCAATGCGTGCTACTCTACGGGCAGTCTCTACGTTCTTTAAAAGCATTGTGGACAAGGTTCCCTTGCCCAGGTTGTACATTCCAGAGCTGTCAGGCCACGTTCACCGTATAAGCGTGACAAAAGTAATAAAAATGAAAGGAAAAAATTCAGGCGTTGTGTTGAAACTTAAAAGAATTATAAATTCAAATAACTGGTCAAATGCTTGGCTCATCTTAGTGGGCGACAGTTATGGCTGGTTTCTTATAAAGTCGATTTACTGGAAGAAATAGATCTTCTGCATGCGATCGATGTTCATTTTTTACCACGAAATGTTGTGTTGACGTTAAGTTCAGGAAGTTTCAGTGGTTGTTAAAGAAAAACAATTACCGTTATGAGAGCTATGATTGAGGGGTTTGTGTTGACTGAACCAAAAGCTTCCAAATATACACTGAAACAACAAAACAGCCTGGATAATGAATGCATTAACTCAGTAGGGACTGCATTTGTTTATTTCGGAAGTTTCTTTTTATTTAATAATATTCTTAAATAAATGAAACTTTTGAGTGTCCAAGCTGTTCTTAGTGTCAATCCTAAACACACTGAGTTTAAAAATTCACCGCTTGAAATAATCCGGGGCTAGCCTGTGAACAGGCTCCACAGTTCAAAAGCGAAAAGGTGGCCGCTGGTGAGGGCTCGGGAAGGGTGAGAGGCCGGAGCTTATACAAATTTTACTGCGCCAATTTCTAAAACTCAACAAGTTTTTAAAACATCAGCCGATGACACCACACTATGTGATCACATGATCGCTGACGTACAAAATGTGATTGATAGGTTTATTATTTTCTAAATAGATGTTCAGATGCATACTGCCTCATAAAACTAAAGTTATTACAGTTTGCGTTACTTCAGTTTATTACATTTTGCACCAATAGTTATTACATTTTGGGTTATCGAGTTTATTACATTTTGCGTCGAAAGTTATTACATTTTGGGTTACTATTACATTTTGCCTCAAAAGTTATTACATTTTGGGTCAATTATTACATTTTGTGGTGTAACACACCCCAGGAAGCTGAAGAACATATCAACTACCTAGAATTAATGGCTGCATTCTTTTCACTCCAAGCTTTTGTGACAAAACTAAATAATAAACATGTCACACTGAAAATTGATAATACAACAGCAGTGGCAGCAATAAATAACATGGGCACTAATATAAACCTTTTACCACAAATATTTCTTTAGGATGCAATTTCTTTAGGATGAATGCATTTGACATTTTGCCCTTTAAGACATTGTGTAGTAAAGAAATAGATTTATGGATTAAATACCAAAAGTGTTAGAATATTAGCTCTTTGACTTATGGTTTCATAGGCATAGTTAAAAACGTGAAGGACCCCCAAAAATACACAACTTTTTCCACAAACACTGCGACTGCTTTTGGAAGAGTGGATGCAACGTTTTCTGTTCAGACATCGCATGATCAAGAAATGGATTTATGTATTAATTATTTCAAAGAGTAGAATTGAAGTCATTCAATATACCCTTTCGTAGGAATACTTGCAAACATGTAGGCCCCAAACAATATACAACTTTTATCACAAGCACTGCTATTCCTTTAGGACGAGTGTATGTGACGTTTTGGTGATTGTTTCCCTTTGGGCGCTTCCGCTCAAAGGAATTAATTGGCAACCGCACGCGACACACCCACTATTCATAGGCGTTATTTTAAACCACATGCTATAGATTGTATTGCAGTTTCTATCACTCTTGAAGCGGTCACATTGTTTTGCTGCCTCGTGTAGTTTTTCTACATTCTCCTGTTCTCTTTCTCTGTTGATTATGGGTAAAACTTGTCGCTGTACTGGCTGCAAGACGCCACTCTCGGAGCATACATTTGGGAAACCGGGAAAGAGTTGCTCTGGGCCAGAACACTTCCCTGATGTCTCTGTTGTTTAAGAAGATACCGCCTTTCCCTCGCAGTCCATTCAAGTTAAAGATGACCCGTGTGTTCTATAGAGGCCACTCTCGCTTCTTTGCTAGGGGCGGTACAATCTCTTTATCACGGGCCCGAAGGAAGTCCAGGCTGATAATCAGCAACTGCACGCCCTCCTTACTCAGCAGTCGCCGATTAAAGAAGTTCCTGTTCCATCCACAAGCACTGGCGGGGCGACGATTCCTTGTTTCATTTAGAGAGCTGTACTCTCTACGGGCATCCTAAAATCAGCTGCAAGTGGAGGTTCTACGACATCCTCAAACACAGTGTTGTATTGTCGAGATTTCCAACGGCAACATTGCTCTTTTAATCAAACCCATTATGGCTACCTTCGCGGTGAGAGAACGTGGCTGCGGCATATTTGCTCCGACTGCTGGGTGCAATCAAGAAAAAAAGAGGAACATCGAGCTGACTCGTCTGAATGTCCCTTTGCCTCTGCAAGTTCGGAGACAAAAAACTAACTACCTCGGACACCTTCGTCTACCATGCCGAGCCCACGGATGAATGTGTTCCTTGTTTTTCCGAGGAAGTTAAACATGACATTTTCTCTTCTAGATTTGACCGTTTTCAGGATGCAGTGGCTCCCTTTGATTGTACTGAGTCTGTTAGCAGTTCAAGTTCTAGTTTACAGTCGAGTTTTCACAATTATCTTTTTCGCCTCGTGCAGCTTATTATTCTTATAGGGATGTTCATGATTTCGTGACTAAAACTGGTAAACCGACTTATTTAGTTGCTAGAGTTCCTGTACCCTCCACATTGCATATTTCCACATTGCGCGAACTACTTAAAGATTATAAGGACAGTGTTGTTTGTGATATTTTAGAGTTTGGCTGGCCAGTTGGTTTCATGCTCACTACTTTGCCCGGTTTTGACCTTCGGACTCATCGCGGTGCAATTCTATTTTCAGAGCAAGTTACCACTTTTTTAACAAAGGAAATTTCTCTTGGAAGGGATGCCGGTCCTTTTGACACCATGCCATTCACCGATGGCTTTGTGGTTTCGCCTCTTAATACCGTGCCCAAACGGGACTCAGCTGAACGAAGAGTTATTGTCGATTTAAGCTGGCCATGTGGTACCTCAGTAAACGATGGAATTGCAAGTGACTCATTCTTAGGCGAGCCCATTTCATTGACGTATCCGACCATTGATTTGATAGTGGATGCAGTGATTTCTCTGGGCCCGGGTTGTTTACTCTACAAACGTGATCTCAAAAAAGCGTATCGTCAGTTTCCAGTGGATCCCAAAGATTATCATTTACTGGGCTACACCTGGGACAATCAGTTCTATTTTGATACGGTCCTTACCATGGGCTCACATTCTGCGGCTATGGCCTGTCAGCGATCTGCTTCAGCTGTTTCATGGATTTCTCAACAACAGGGGTGCTCATTGTTGAATTATCTGGATGATCTTATTGGAGTCTCTTCTCCTAGTACAGCCACTACTGATTTTCAAGCGCTAGGAGATTTGTTATTATCGCTCGGGCTTCAAGAGTCTAATGAAAAATCTTGTTCGCCATTGCCTGTGATGATTTGTTTGGGCGTTCAACTAGACACAAACAATTTTACGTTGTCGGTTAGTTCCGAGCGTCTCTGTGAGATTGAGACATTGTTGGCCCAGTGGCTAACTAGGTGCACTGCCACAAGATCGGCTCTACAGTCTCTCGTTGGTAAATTAGTGCTCATTTCCAAATGTGTTCGTCAGAGTAGAGTTTTTATCGCAAGAATCCTTGCTCTACTTGGCAAGTTGAGACATAATCATCATCACGCTAACTTAACCGCAGAATTTCGGAAAGACTTAGTATGGTGGTGTTGCTTCTTGTGGGAGTATAACGGCGTATCTATGATTAACATTGCCAAGTGGACTTCTCCTGATCAGGTGTTTTCGACCGATGTGTGTCTTTCTGGCTGCGGCGGTGTGTGTGATGACCAGTATTTCCATAGGGTTTTTCCGTCTATTTCTGAACAGAACCTTGACATCAGTTCTTTGGAACTATTAACAATCATCATTACCTTGAAATTATGGGGAGCTAGTTGGACAGGACTTTGCATCACTGTTCGTTGTGATAACGAAGCGGCCGTAACTGCGGTGAATACAGGATGGTGTCGTAATCCTTTCATGAATTCCTGTTTACGTGAGATTTGTTATTTTGCTGCCCTTCACGAGTTTGAAGTCTGTGCTGTGCATAATAATCCCGGTGTATCGAATCATTTCGCAGATCTTCTCTCCCGATGGGATTCGTGCTCCTTATCAGCAAAGGAACAATTCTTACAGCACATCCAGCACATCCAGCACGATTATTGGCAAGAAGTTCCCATTCCTGATGCAATGTTCCGGTTTAACGGTTCTTTCTAACATTGGACCTTTATTCTTTCAGGCTTCAGAGAGCTCAGACATCTACAACGGGATCTCAAGCACTCACAGCGCTTCGCTTGTGTTGAAACTTTCAGTAAATTAAAAACTCAATTCAGGGCCTATTTCCTATTTTGCCATTATTTTAAGTTAAATCCTATTCCGGCTACGCTGGATACCGTTTGTCTTTATGTGCAGTTTTTAAGTCGTACCTTAATGCCCGCGTCTATTAGAAACTATTTAAGTGGCGTTATAGACTGTTCAAAGTCCCCTATTTTTCCGTGAAATCGCAGATGCCGATCGTTGAGTTCGACGGGCCGCCATCTTGGTCTCTCGATGCCAGCGAAACTGGGGAGAGTACAAAATGCCTGTGGGTAGGGGTCAGGGGGCGGAGAAAATAGGAAGACTGTAACAGCTTCCCACTGTCTCGCGTTCACTGGGTTAGTTGCTCCGACAACGGCAACACCTGATTGGTCGAAGGGACAATAGAGTTTATCAGAGCGTTGACAACTTGAGTGACTGAAAATGACATTTATCAGTTCGCGGCTTAGGCCCAAATGGTTTCGATTGCAAGGGAATTTTCTGGAGAATGTTTTGATTTTGATCGTCTGTGTGCTACTTGTCTTGGCGGATTGGTATTGAAGCGCGAGCAAAAGGAGGGTTTGTCTCGTTTACTCGAAGGAAAGGATGTGTTGGCTGTTCTTCCAACTGGTTTCAGCAAGAGTTCAAGTTGAAAGCTCTGTTGGCTGTTCTGCAAGCAGACCTTCCTGCCTTGTAATTGTGCAGCTACGTAGCATCATTGAGGAGCAGGTCAACTAAAACAAGTTCGACCTTGTCGAAGGCTTTTTCAAAATTGAGAAGAAGAAGTAGCCCGGGGAGATTTTTATTTGCTGTATACTGGATGACGCTATCTAGCGCACGTATGTTATCGCTAATACATCTATTCTTTATAAATCCTGACTGATCATCTGATATCAGCTTGGGTAAAACTGTTTTTACTCGGTTTGCAATGGCCGTCGATGCAATCTTATAATCACAATTTAATAGTGTTAATGGGCGCCAATTTTTAATTAAGTTGGGATCGGCACCTTTTTTTGGTATTAGTTTTATAATTCCACGCCTCTGTGATATGGGCGTTTGTCATATTTCAAAGGAGAAATTTAATGCACTTGTGAGACTTTCCCCTATTTCTTCCCAGAAGACTTCGTTCGGTAGGCCATCTGTACCAGGCAACTTTTCTGAGGCCATGCTTTTTAATGCCTCTAAACATTCCTTTGTCTGATTGAATAACGTCCATGTCATTAATTTTCAATTGAGGAATTGTAATTTTGTCTACAGCGCCTCTTCTCAAGGTTGAGAAAATATTTGGAGTTTTTCTCGCTCTCATTGTACCATTGAGACTTGGATCTTAAAATCGCACCTTTTGTTTGGTATTCAATAATAGCTTCCAGTTCAAATCTTTTCTTTTCTAATTCTGGCCATAGTTTTTGGGAGTCATTTGCGTGTGTGTTAGCAATTTGTTCCTCGAGAATTTTGATTGATTTTTCAATTTCATCATGCGTTTGCTCAAGATTTCTTTTTTCGTCTTACCATAATTAATCGATGCTTCTCTAGTCTTCATTTTAATCATTTCCCATAATAGACCAGGGGTAACAGTGTCATCTTGTGCGTATTCATCCTTAGTTTGAGCTGTAATCTCTCTAATTTGATTGACATATTCTTCATCCTTTAAAAAAGAGAAGTTCAGTTTCCAGAAACCTCATCCCCTTGGGTTATTATGTAGAGATATTTGCAAGGTGATCATTGAATGATCCGTTTTGTACCCAGGGATGATGTCTGTGTTGGTGGCGCTACAGAGTATACTTTTGTTTACAAGAAAGAAGTCAAGTCTTCAATGGATCTCTGGATTCCTGTGCCTCCATGTCAAGCATTGTGATTCAGGATTTTTAACTCTCCAGACATCAACCAAATCTAAGTCCTCAGAAAATTTATTTAAGACTCTTAGTGATTTTTTGTATGTTTTTGCAAGGCCTCAACATCGAGCACTAAGTTGTAATCTCCTCCTATAATAACCTTGTCGCACTGGAAATAGGCTAAATGCTCGAAAACAGAGGTAAAGAAATTTGGATCGTCATTGTTTGGAGCATATAGATTAACCAAAGTTAGTTGTTTCCCATTTGTTGTCATATCACAAATTATAAAGCGTCCCTCCGGACCGCAATAAGTTCTCAGAATTCGGAAGGTGATGTTGTTATTAAACAAAATCATAACACCTGCTATTCTGCTGGAATAGCAGCTGAAAATGGCTTGGTACCCCCATTCAGTGAGCCAGACATGCATCTTGTTTTCCGTACAATGCACTTCTTGAATAAAATATACAAACAATTGTTTTTTCCAAAGCCAATTGAAAAATACTTGACGCTTAATCCTGTCACCTAGACACCTTGCATTGATTGATCCAATTTGAAAATCCAATTCTTTTGTTCTGAAAAAGAAAGAATTTGGCAGTTTTCACCCCAGGGAAAAGAGTTACAATAATTTATTCCGTTTTCAGCTACAGGGATTTCAAGGTTTCTTCGGCGTCTTTGCGCCCCTCTGTTGAATCAACAGCGATGTTCACAAACTTAATGTTTTCTCTTCAAGAGTAAGCAGGTACAGGAGTTTTGTTTCCATCTCTTTTCTACCTTCTTCGTTAATTTGGCCATTTCAGCTTTCGCATTAGTTCACTCGTCTGTGTGCTACTTGCGCATGTGCAGTAATATATATATAGAGATATATTTTTGGTCTATTTATCCTTTTTGCTTCAAAACCAAAACATCTATTTTAAAAAACCATGCTGTTGAAGCTGCTAACAGTACCCGTTTTGGTTCGCCTCGAAATCGACCTTCGAAGGATTCGAGCCGATACAAGTTCTGTTATCCATATAATTTTCCCTCGTTTTTTCTACTTCCGCTCTTCAGGTTTACGCTCGAAGGACTACAAAAAAGTTAAAAAAAATAGCTTAGGATCTAGAGGCATGATTAAAAATTAACCTCAAAAGTTTGAAACTTTTAAACTGCAAGGTGTCTTACTCAAAAGAGCGCGGATGTTGCCGAGACCATAGCCAAAGGAGCCTGAAATCAAGTTGTGCCCTAGTAAACATCTCTGCTGTCATCGCCTCTTCGCAATCGTCTAACGCTTTTTAAACAAGTAACAGAACGTTCATTTAATATGGGAGCGAATAAATTAGTAAATCACGCATCATGGGCTTGTGAAAAACGCGTTGTGTCAGACGCCTTCGGCTATTTATTTTGGGGCCATCACGCGTCACGCAAAACCCTTAGTCACAGTAGTAATGGAGCAATTCAGTTACTTTACCAGTACGGATGACTTGGTAGCTCGATCTCCTAGGGAAACCATGAAAGAGTTTCAAGTTTTCAAGGACTATTTAAATTTAATTAAAGTGCTGTCAGGACAAGCCAGTAAGCCAGTTAGTGACCGATTTGAAAGAATCGAAGAGGACAGATCATCACGTGGTAACGATTCCTTGACGGAACAGAATCGTGCTTTCATTGAAGAATTCCAAACCATGCTCTCAAAATCGATTCAACATTCCCCCACAGTTTGCATAGTGCAGATACCAATGAAAAAGAAACAAAATTTGCCAATGCAAAGGTGACGAGGCTAACTCTATCAAGTGCTGTCAGAGTGTCCGCAACACCAGCACACGAAAGACAATGGCGGTCATTTGCTAAAAGTGCAGAGGAATCATGTACTCCCCAAGGAAGGAATTGCTGAACTTTATGAAAGTCTATTTTGCGAAGAAAGCCAGCACCGTATCTTTGATTTTGGACCCTTTCTGTCTGTTTGTCGTTTATTGTTTATGAGATAAGATATGTTGTTAATTTGCTATATTATGTTGGATTTCCGAGCCTGGACGTTTGTGATCATTTCTTTTTCTTATGGAAATATTAATTTGTAAATATTTTATAATGTAAATATGAAGAAACTGTCGCCGAGTCTCGTTTTTTTTAAGCGGTTATGTGTGTCTTGCAGTCTCACAGTCCCGTTTTTTTTTAAAGCGGTTATGTGCGTCTTGCAGTCTTACGTTTACTTAATACTAATTAGCGACCTCAGTGGAGGAAAAAAAAAAAAAAAAACCAGTTTCAACAAATCCAGCAAGTTATAAAGTAAATTCATTCCATTTCAAGATTTCAAGGTATGTTCCTTTCTAAATTCTCAAAAACACTGACATGTTATGCTTACCGTATTTGTTTCATTTCTATAAATATAACTCGACTGGGAAAAATAGGCAATGTCGCAATCAAGAAATTACAAGTGTACAAAAATTCAAGAGCCGAAGACCAAGAACATCATTCTTTGGAATCCTCGACATGAAGAAACCTAGCAGGTGGTAATCAATAATTAACAAATAAAGAAGCCTCAACTGTGTTCTGTTCTGTTGTAAAGCACGCAGGAAGCGGTAGAGCACGAAAGAAGTGTAGGGGAAAACACGAGACGTAGTCAAGTGTTTATCCCTACTTCTTGAGTGCTCAACCGCTTCCTAAGTGCTTTACAACAGAACAGAACACAGTCAAGGCTTCTTTATTTGTTTTATGATAAAGAATCAAACAAATTCTCCACGCATTCGGCTGAATTTTCAAGCCAAACTTTATTTTTCCAAACGGGGAAAAGTGGCGTCAGCCGTTCTCTATTCTCTGATAAAGCACGCTAAAATAAGCCAATCACAGTCCTTGGTAGAACTGTTAAAAAACTTTGATTGGCTAACAAGACGACAGCTGTCAATCACAAACTGAACGTCTGCTAAGCTTTCAGTATCGAGTTGCAATCTAGGAGAAGAACGATGCCTTTAAGTTCGTTTTTTAGTTTAATCTTTAAATAAAGATCTAAAGGTTTCTACTAAAAAGGAATCCGGCAGCATTGTGGCTCATAAAAACGTGCATCGTTTCAAATGGAAATTAAGAAACACAAGGAGCTCAAAACTAGCGAATACTCAGCGGTTGCATTTGAAAGGAGCTTCCAAGAAGCTCAAGCGTTTCTCATTCTTTCTCATCAAGTGCAAGAACAGAATGAAAACCATCAGCCACATGGCAGTTTTAAACCATCCGTTAAATATGCAGTCTGTTGTACAAAACTTGCCCGGATATTTACAAACGAAGTGGCGCGAATTCGTGCTGAGCACTCGAAGAAGAAAAGACGGAGAGGTTGCGAGCTTCGGAGACCTAACCGAATTTGTCGAGCACGCTGCTGAATCTGTGAATGACCCGATTTACAGTAGAGAAGCGCTGGTCGGTGCAAAGACAACACGAAAAACAAAGTCCCTCCCAGAGGATAGCAAAAAGTTGCCACCTTCAAAGTCTAAAGTCGACAGCTTTGCCATCAAACTAGACTCTGTTCCCAAGCCCCCGCAGTCACACTGGACCGGGTCTTCAACCCAAAGTACAAACTTGCGTAGATGTCCGTTGTGTGAGAAGTCACATGACCTAGAAGACTGCGACACTCACAGAAAGTCCATGGAAGAGACATCCTTCCTGAACGAGAAAGCACTCTGCTACACATGTTACGGTAAGAACCACCGCTCTAACAGCTGTATGAAAAAGAGAACGTGCAAGAAATGCAAAAAGCCACACCCTACCCTTCTTCATATCGACAGCTTTTCTCTTGAAAAGGAAAATGGAACAGAAGAAAAGGAAGCGAACGACAACGATAAAACGGTAAAGGTTAACGCACGTCTTGATATGCCTCGAGAGTCGGATCGTGGAAGTGACATCCTATTGCAAAGCATCCTCCCTGTTATAGTAACACAGAAAGGCGTCAACATTGCAATAAAGACTTGTGCTTTCTATGACAATGGAAGTGCTGGATGCTTTATCACTGAACGTCTTAAAGAACACCTTGAAGCTGAAAGCACAGATGTCAAACTCCAACTTGGAACCATGCATGGAAACACGCTCATGGAAAGTGCATTGGTTAAAGATCTTGTGGTGACCGATGTAAACGGTGAAAGTCCTGTGGAACTTCCAAGAGTCTACACAAGAAAAGAAATTCCTGCCGACCACGAGCAGCTTCCTTCTTCAAGCTTGGTCAACCGCACTGAACACCTGAAGGAGATTGCATCCGAGATACCACCTTTAAATCCTGAATTAGAAATCGACCTTTTGGTTGGAAGTAACTGCCCAAATGCCCTGCTTCCGCTCTGTGTGGTACCAAACAAAGGCAACGGTCCCTTCGCAGTATGGCTCAAGCATGGCTGGACAGTCAGCGGTCCACTTTATCTGACTACCGAGCCTCTAACAATAAATCAAATCTGTATCGGGTGCGAGCTAAACTGAAAAGCGTCAAGATGACTGATCTTTTCCCTGGCTCTTCTTATGCGACAACAACTGAGGCTAACAGGATCTATATCAATGAAAATCTAACCTCGTATCGCAGGAGAATCATGAAGAAGGCAAATGAGAAACGCAGAGATGGTGAGTTACTCAGTGTTTGGTCACTTGACGGAACTATCTTTGTTAAAAGCTCACCAGCTGGTAGGCCAATCAAGATTAGTGAACCCGAAGATCTAGACCATCTCTAACTTGAATAAGTCGCCAAGAAAATTAAGTACTAAGTTATTTTTATCCCTTACTGGGGGAGAGGACGGTGCAGATAGATTCGAAAGGAGAAAACTCTAAAAGTATCTTTTTAAGAGTTGTACTTGTAGTTTGTTTATTTCTGCTGTCAGTCTATATTTTTTCTTTATTTTTGGCCAACTTTTGTTTATTCGTGTACGTGTGCGTATTATAATCATTTATTGTTTTTATTTTCGCTATTCCATTCATTTGCCACTGGTATGCAATTGCACAATTTTCTTAGTAAGTTCAATGTTTTTTCTCTTAACGTTAGGGGAATTAGAGATCAGATCAAAAGGAGGTCTGTCTTTTCGTTTCTGAAAGACCAAAAAGCTTGCATATATTTTTTACAAGAAACATATTCTGAGCCAAATGATGAAAAAGTCTGGAAAAAAGAATGGGGTAGCGAGGTGTTTTTCTCGCATGGCACAAAGCATAGCAAGGGTGTGTGTATTTTAATTAATCCCACGGCGCAAATCCAAGTCAATTATTCTTATTCCGACAATTCAGGCAGAATAGTGTTAATTACGATTTCTTTGAGTGGCCATAACCTCACACTTTGTAATATCTACGCACCAAATAACCTGGCTAATCAACTGCAATTCATGCAAGAGCTTAACAACTGCATTATTGACAAAACAGAACTTACTTCATTAATTGTTGGCGGTGACTGGAACTGCACATTGTCTAAAAAAGACAAAATAGGGGTGCACCTTGGAGGCCGACGGTTTACAGTAATCTTGTCTCCACGACCATGGAAATGTTTGATTTAGTAGATATTCAAAGAGTTCGACATCCCAGATTACGCAAGTTTACATACGAGTCAAAATCTTTAAAAGTAAAATCTAGGATCGACTTCTTTCTAGTTGCAAAACCCTCACACTAAGTGTTAAAAGCACGAGGATTTATCCAGCAATCGCTCCTGACCATGACGCGATATCCATTTTATTATCATTACCAAACCAATGCCCCAGAGGCCCAGGATTTTGGAAATTCAACAACACCCTCCTAAACCATGAGCAGTATGTTAGCAGGGTTCGTGACACGTACTTGCAAGCACGTAACTACTATTGCCATCTAACCGATAAGAGACTCTTTTGGGAGATGATCAAAATGGAAAGAAGATCGACGACGATTTCATATTCCAAAAGTAAATGCAAACAGATTAGAGATCGTGAACAGGACATTTTGTTTAAACTTGACCTGCTAGATAACACCATCTGTAACAATTTTTCCTCCCACGATATCGATGAAACGCTACAAGAATATGAAAATCTTAAATCTGAGCTTAAATTGATCTATGAGGAAAAGGGTAAACAGGCTATGTTTAGAGCTAAATGTCGTTGGGTAGAAAACGGAGAGAGGCCAACAAAGTATTTCTTCAACCTAGAAAAACGAAACTACAACAAAAAGACCATCAGTGAACTCAGGTTGCAAGATGAATCAACTACAAATAATGAAAATGTGATTTTAGATCAAATTGAAACTTTTTATAAAAATCTATATACATCAGAAGGAAACTTTTCAGATGAAGCGTGCGATTTGTTTGTCCGCAACCTAGAAATCCCAATTCTCAGGGATGAAGAGCGAGACAATCTTGAAGGTCCACTAACATACGACGAATGCAGAAAAGCTCTAGAAACCTTCCAGAATGATAAAGCTCCCGGAGAAGACGGCTTCACAATAGAATTTTATAAATGTTTCTTTTATCTACTAGGGAATGATTTATTAGCAAGTTTTAATGAAGCACATGCAAAAGGTGAACTTAGCATCTCTCAACGAAGGGGAATAATCACACTTACCCCAAAAGAGGACGGTTCCCTCTTAGATCTCTGCAATTGGAGACCGATTGCGTTACTTAATGTTGACTTTAAGATTGCTGCCAAAGCAATTGCAAAACGTCTCGAACCAATACTTGGAAATCTAATTCACCCGGATCAAACAGGCTTTGTTAAAGGACGCTATATAGGAGAAAATATCCGTCTCATAAACGACGTAATGGAAATAGCAAAAACACAGAATCTCCCAGGCATACTAACATCACTAGACTTTCGGAAGGCCTTTGATTCTCTCGAATGGCCCTTTGTAATGAAAACGCTCGACTATTTTAATTTTGGAACGGACATGAAACGCTGGGTCAGCACTTTTTATTCAAACATAGAGAGTACAGTAGTCAATAACGGCAATAGAACGAACTGGTTTAAACTGTCTAAAGGAGTACGTCAGGGTTGCCCTCTCTCTCCTTACCTCTTTATTCTTTTAGCCGAACTGCTTGCTAATAAAATCCGTCAGGACTCAACCGTAAAAGGCATTAAGATATTTGGAAATGAAATCAAGCTCTCTCAGTTTGCAGATGATACCACCCTATTTAATGCTGACTTAGGATCATTAGAAAAAACACTGAAAAAAGTGGAAGACTTTGGGAAACTAGCGGGTCTCTATTTAAATGTGAAGAAAACAAAGGCGATTTGGTTAGGGAAATGGATGAATAATAAAAACAAACCTCTAAATATTTCATGGTTTCATTGCCCTGTGAAAATTCTTGGGATCCATTTTTCTTATGATGAAAAAGGGAACAATGACCTTAATGTTAGCCAGAAGATACGAAAACTCCAAACTAAACTGGATATGTGGAGTTCAAGAGACTTGACCATATTCGGAAGAGTAATGATACTAAAAATCTTGGGTTTGTCACAATTAGTTTATTCGGCGTCCAATCTTACAGTTCCTCAAGGAACGGCGGATTTAGTAAAAACAAAATTGTTTAGATTTCTTTGGAGAAATAAAAAAGATAAAATAAAAAGATCTGGCCTTTATCAAGACCCAGATAGAGGAGGAATCCGCATGACTGATACAAATATTATGTTCAAAGCCTTAAAACTTGCATGGATCCCTAGATTGATAAAATCCGTTAACAGTAACTGGTGTACCATTCCGAACCATTTCTTTAAGGGAGTGGGTGGCCTTAACTTCCTCTTAAGGTGCAACTATGATACAAAACACTTCAAAGATTTACCAGTCTTTTATAAGAATATCCTTGATAATTTTACTGATTTAAAAAATCTATATGATTATGACCAAAAACAAAATTTAATATTATTCAACAACAAAGAAATACTTATTGGCGGGAAACAATTTTTTTGGAGGGACTGGTTTAAGAAGGGTATTATCTCTATAAAGGACTTATTAGATGAAACTGGTAATCTGTTAACTTTTCAAGCATTCTCACTTAAATATTCATGCAGAACCAGTTTCCTACAATACTATCAAGTGCTTAGCGCCATTCCTAAGCACCTCCTGTCCATAGCTAAACAACCTGACACCCTTAATAAATCGTTCTTTACCAGTAATGACAATATTTTTCTTCTGAACGATTCAGTTCAAATTAATTTTTGCATGGCAAGGTCAAGAGATTTCTATAAATTGTTTGTTTCCAAGACTCGCACCCATGATCAAACTATAGACTCAAATAATAATAATAAATGGTTGGTTGGTTGGTTGGTTGGCCCCACACGTTGGAGTGAAAACCTCTCTATAAATAAAGACTCGTGGACCAGTATTTTCAAGTCACTGAAGAACATCTGTAAGGAAACTAGGCTTAAAGAGTTCCAGTTTAAACTAATTCACAGAATCGTAATAACTAGGAAAGAACTATTCAAATTCGGTACCACAACTGATGACGAATGCCTCTATTGTGGGAATAAGGACTCCATTGAGCACACTTTTATTGATTGTCCGTTTACTGAGTCCTTTACAAAAAAAGTTATACAATGGTTCAATGAAGCTAATTGTTGTCAGTTCTCCCCGACCACGAAGGAACTCTTGTTCGGTATTATCCCGATCTCCAAAGAAACAAAGCTAATCTATAAATTTAACTACACTACCCTAGCTATGCGCCATTACATCTATTCAAACAAAATCAATAGTAAGGGCATTCACATGCACAAATTTATTAAAAGTTATCTCTCATGTACAATTTGGAAAATATCAACTAAAACAAAATATCGAAAGTAAAATTTCAACTAACGAAAAGACACCCTCTGATATAGCTGTAGCTAAAACCCTGTGAATTCCCCCTGCATCTTGACCAGTGTTGTTTTATTTAGACGTTTATTATTGTAAGTATTGTAAGTATGGGACTAATTATGTAACTATTAATAGAGCTGTAACTAATAATAACAAAGAAAATGAAAATAAAAGGGAAAAAAAACAGAAGCTAAAAAAAGTATGTATTTTATATATAAAAACGTCTAATTTTGAAGCTGAGGCTGAACGTTCTCATATTTTTTTGCAATTTGAGGCTGAAAGGATGTTTTTAAATTTACATGGTACCACTACAACTCAAAGCTTAGAGAATATCAGGTCAGCTACCTTAAAAAGACTTCAGACTTTGTATCCTCTAATGACTTGGATGGTGAGGACTGAGTTATTTTGGAGCAGTTATAAATAAGAACTGCCGATTATTACAAACCAAGATGTGCGTCATGCAATAAGAATACCATTGTTAATGTTATACAAAACATGCCCGTAAGTATTTGGGTTAATTTACATTTTTTGTTACCTTTAAAAAAAAAAATAATAAATAATAATAATAATAATAATAAATAAGATCTTTCAACAGGGAGCCCATGTCACAAAGTGTGGTTTTCAGTGAGGCCCTGCATAAATCTAACGTAAGAATAAAAAAAGAAAATATAAATATAGCTATCTAAGGAAAGGATAAAAAGGGTAACATCGATAGAAGAAACTACATGTTTCTAATAAGACGTCTAAAAACTAAAAAATCGGAAATGTTCCTAATGCCATCTGGGAGAGCGTTCCAGTCATCTACCGAATGACAAACAAACCGATGCTGACCCCATGAACGCTTTGATTGTGGTTTACAAATGTCTCTTCTATCTATGATCCCCTCGGATTTGCTGCACCATTTACCTTAATGGCGAAAAAGCTACTTCAAGATCTCCGTAGAGAAGAAAGGCTTGGCTGGGATGATGAATTGCTTGAAGCTTACTGCACACGCTGGGAAAAGTGGCGAAATAAGCTACCACTGCTCGAACGTATGGCCATTTCCCGTTGTGCGAGACCAACAGACTTTGGAGAAATCAAGTCCAAAGAGATTCACATCTTTGCAGACGCAAGTACGGTGGGATATGGTTTCGTGGCATATCAAGGTCTTTGTGACGATGAAGGTCACATCCAATCAAAGCAGTAACAATACCACGCTTGGGGCTTACCGCTGCCACCATTTCCGTAAGGCTTGGAGAAGTCTTAAAGAAAGAACTTGATGATACACCCAACACAATCCAATACCATACGGACTCAACCACAGTCCTGCGGTTATAAAAGCACTACGTCTCAGCTGGATTAGTAGACTCTTAAATAACTCTCATGATACCTGGACGGCAATCCCTAATTACTACTTCGATAAACATGACGGACTTCTTTTCCTTCTGAACTGTAACTACAGTGTCGGGAAACTAGACAGAAAAATCCCCCTCTTCTATCGAGAACTCCTTGATTACTTTCAACAACTGCGCAGCAATTATGAAGATCCACTGAAACGCGAATTCATTTTGTGGAACAACAGAGATATAAATATTGAAAACAAATCGGTCTTTTGGAGGGCCTGGTGGGATAAAAATGTTCTCTTTGTGCAGGATTTGTTGAACAATCAAGGTAATTATCTTTCACCACAAGAATTCAGCAATAAATATAACATCAAAGTTAACTTTCTACAATATTACCATATCACTTCAGCTATTCCTGCTTATCTCAAAAGTTACGCATCAGCTCATATGGACCTTGGGGATCTGAACTCAATACACCGTATTCATAAATGGCCGCTGCGCGGAATGGTCTGGACTCGAGCGCATGAAAGCGAGGTTGGAAAGGCCTCGGTGAAATCAACAACAAAGAAATCATGGCGTCGTCCAGCTCTTCGTCGGCAGAAAGCAACATTATTCTCACTGAGAACGATATACCCGGTGCTTCCTTGGCTGGGAGAAATCCTTCTTCCTTAAAGAATGAAGAACTGAAGTTTTGGCTGAGATGTCGCGGTGATTCGCTTAAGGGACTCAAGACGAAAGCGTGCCTTGTGAAAAGGTGAGCACACGCAACTATTTAAGCATGTGAGTGTGAAAATCGTGCATTGATAATCTTTGTTTTTATCATAGAGTCCAAGAATATATCAAGTCTGGTCGAGATAAAATGGTAGTCGACCCGGATCCAGATGAGATTTATACCAAAAGGAAGACTAGGCTTTCGAAACTGCCGACCGAACGCTCTCCCGAAACTTCAACCCCGAAATATCCAAGCGATGGCTGGGGAAAATCACTGGAAAGGATGCCTCCGTTTACGCGAGCGGAAATGAACCAGCATATCGAGAGTTCTGGAAAAAGAGTGGGAAATGCCGATCATCATTCTATTCCTACAAACTTGAGAAAGGCGAAGACATTTTTAAAGGACGAGTACCTTAAAGATATGGAAGCGAACAGTGATCAAAGGTACTTCTACCTTAGATCAAAATGTTATCATAGCTTCAGGAAGAAAGATGCTCCCCACACTCTTCGATTTGCACTTTGCATCGTATCAGGTCAAGTTTTGCACGCCAACTGCTCATGTAAAGCTGGAAACGTGGGTTATTGCAACCATGTTCTTGCCTTAATGTTTAAAGCATGCAAGTTCAGCTTGTATGACAGCAAGAACACTGACGACCTGAACCAGGAAAATGATGAAAATCCTGATTTAGCATGCACTTCACAGCTTCAGAGGTGGCATGCTAAAGGCCGTGGTGAAAATATCCATCCTCAACCAGTAATGGAAGTGACTGTTTCCAAAACAAAGCTGGATGAAACAAAAACAAGGGAAGGAGTAAAGTCTCTGCTATATGAAGCTAGGATGAATCCTAGCCATGACCTCCAGGCAGAAGAAGAACTGAAGAAAACCCTTCAGGGTATAAACCCACAGTTTGGTTTATCACTCATGGCCGCAGAAAATTTATCACCAGCCTTTGTGCAAACCAAATTTGGTCAGAGCCAGACAGGATCATTCTGCAGTTATCAACTAACTCATACAGAAGCAAATTTTAGTGCCACCATTGACATTGCCTCAATACCTCGCTTAAACAACTCTTCACCAACAGAGCTGACCTACCCCAGGTTTCCTTTATCTGTAATGGATACATTTGTCACTCCTGATAACCTGGACGACACAGAGAAAAGCCTTCTTCGTTCTCTTGAAGTGGATGAAAATTCTATTAACAGCATTGAATCTGCTACAAGAGAGCAATCAAATTCTGAACGCTGGAAGAATGAGCGAAAATATAGATTCACAGCCTCAAGGTTTCACTTAATAAGTAAAAGGCAAAGAAACCACGATAAGTTTGCAGCTGAGCTCATTAACCCAAAGCCATTCTCTTCAAGACATGTTGAACATGGACTGAAATTTGAACCAATCGCACTAAGAGAATACGAAAAAGTAATGTTAACTAGAAAGACTCCAGTTAAGGTTCTCAAGTGTGGTCTGGTCATTTTGCAACATATGCCAATTCTTGCAGGCTCCCCTGATGCAAGGGTTGTTGATTTTGGATGCGAGCGTCACTTTGGACTTGCAGAGGTGAAGTGTCCAGAAACTAAATACCATGTTACCCCTTTGGAGGCTTGTGAAGATCCCACATTCTGCTGTGAAGCCGTCAATGGACAATGCAAACTCAAGAGAGGTCATGCATACTTTGCCCAAGTTCAGGGCCAGATGGGTGTAACTGGAGCTTCCTGGTGCGATTTTATTATATACACGAAGAAAGGAATCTCAGTGGAGAGGATTGCCTTTGACCCTGCATACTGGGCAGAATTAAGGCAAAAGCTTGCCTCATATTATTTTGTGCATTTTATCAAGCATGCATCAAAGGCAGTGTAAATGTCAGCTTTTTAAGGAGTTTTCACTTTGGTTTTGCTTATTCTGTAGGGCAATCCACAATTGCAATATATCAATTTCTCTGTTTAAAATTTAGTTTTGGTTTAATTTTTTTTCACCACTTTCATTATTTGAATTTATTTTTCTTCATGTGTTGTTAATGAAAACAACACAATGAAAAAAAAAATCAACCTCGTTTGAAAAATCTTAAACCAAAGATGAATTTAAATTGCAATACAATTTTAGTTAAATTGGAAGGTCAACCCCACCCCCCCCCCCCCCTCCTCATGTTTTCCCTTTATTTTCTAATATGCTTCAAACAAATTATACATGCCAATTTTCCAGGGGTTACATTCCGGTTTTCAACATTTTTGCAAGGTTACAATATCAATCATTTTGGAAACAGTTCATCATGGAGTTGGTTTTCATTCTATTTCTGTGGGGTTTAATTCCTCCTCCCTTTTGTCAAGCAAGTTATTATATTAGCATCAGGGGATTTGTAAATAATTTCTTGTACAGTGTACGGCCATTTATTTTATTTGGCCTTTTAATCTACTTCAACTCAAGTGGTCATATCTGCAACAAGATGTTTATTAATGTATTGTTACAAGTTCAGTTTTCATTCTAATTGCTTGGACTTGAATTACAATGCTTCAAGTGCAATAGGTTTACGTAAGGATCTGAAGATGCTTAATTTAAACCAGTTTAGGTGCAAAAACTCTGCTTATCCTAAATGCAAGAAAATTATTAATAAAATTATTTAATCCTTTCCTTTGGTTTTTCCAAGCTGGATTGTTATGGTATGTCATTTTCAAGGATATACATGTACATTACTTGGCTGAAATCACTGCCTTAAATAATAAATGATAACACTATGCCACCTAGATGTCTGGTACTTATTCATTAAACCACTTTGCAACTTGGCTTGGAGGACCAGTCAGATTATTTTCTTTCTAGCAGAGATTATGCATTGTGCAGTTCCCAAAAATATCCATACTCCCCCCACAGAAGGATTGGAATTTCCTGGGAGGGGGTGGGTTTTGTAAGGTCAAAAATGTAAAGAAATGTATGAAGCTTAATTGAAATTTCCTGAGGAATGGGGGGGGGGGGTCTTAGAAAAATTCCCTTCTGTGGGGGAATATGGACATTTTCTGGGATTACATATTTCAGTCTGTAGGCTGTTCAAGTGCGTAAGCATCACGGAGGAAAGAAACAAATGTTAACTATGCACTTATGATGGGATCTTGAAAATTACAAAGCATCGCACACACACACCACATTTGATTTACGATTCCAAATTGACTTAATGGGATAACACCCTCAAATATTAAGAAGTTCTTTATTTTGTTAATGGCCCTTTCCACATGAATGCGTAAGCTTGCAATTTCTTGTGTTTTGACAACATCTTCTGCTGACATCTGGTCAGCCATTCCAAGGAAAGGGGGGATGTTGAGGGACACTCCCAGGGGAAGAACATCTTCAATTGTAAAGCCTTTGTCAGCCATTACTGCGTCTCCCTGTTCAAAAGGTAGTTTTAAAAAAACACTTCGTTCAACCATTTCTTTGTCAGATATACTGCCAGTGTATAACTGTCCTATAAATGTTATTGACCCTTTAGGAGAAATTCCCACCAGTGCTTTTAGGGTGGTGTGGTTCTTGTAGGAGCTAAATAGTTCACTGTTTAACAGAAGACTGCTTGGCATCTGACAGCGCACCTCGGTACAATCAATTATTACCCTTGTACTGGGATACTTCTCTTTAAACGCTTCAGGCATTGATTCATCCACCACTTTCCTAGATGGCCAGATATTTATCTGGCCAAGTTTTAAGTACATGAAATTTATCCAAGAAATAAATATCCTACTTACGGTCGACTGAGAAATTTTAAACAAGTGGGCAAGATGAATTTCAGCAAACCCTTGCCTCAGTCTGCACATTACCAGGAAAAATTCTTCCGATGGTGTTAAAGTCTTTGGCCTTCCTTGCTTTACTGAATTACCAGCAGCAGCCTTTTGTGAATCATCCTGGCTAGACAACCAGTATTTAATATTTATTCCATTGACACCAGGATCTAAATATTTATACAGAGCCATCATTGTTTGGACATTTGGAAACCCAGTATAAAATGTAAACAACGAGTCGTCTGTTTTGATGTTGTCAAACGAAAACACGTGCTTCGCGAGTTTCTCGCATTTTTGCTCGAGAAGAGCAATGTTTTCCTTCAGAGATAACACCTCGCTCTCTAACTCCTCTTTAATTTTAATAGTTGCGGCTAAAAGTTTCTCGAGTCGTGTAATTTCCAGATTTTCTTCGGACTTCGTATCAAAATTTGTCGAAGATTGCAGTTCTTCAATTTCCGGTGCGAGGTGTGAGTTGGATGAGCTTTCTGATATCTCCAAAGTTTCGCTCGAACCAGCAGTCTCCACAACTTCACTAATATTTTCGTTCAGGTTGTGTGGCACAGTGGCGGCCATACTGAGGATGCGAGGCGTTGGAGGCGGTCGCTTGCGAGGTGAGCTTCGTTTCCAAGCGAAAACTGAAGGAACAGCCCCTTTCCTCAAGGAAACTACGCCATTGAAACTCTTCTTTAAATCGTCAGATTTGAAGTGTCGCGAGCAAACTTTGGTAGTATTTGAAATTTGGAAATTTTTTCCCTCATCTCTCCGAATAGCATGAATCCACAACTTTCTTAACCCTTCTTCGGTGGGAAATTTGAAGTAGGAAACCTTCTCTCCGGTCTCTTCCTCACAATATCCTTTCTTAGTACATAGCAGCACGCAGCAATGCGTTGGCATATTAGGTGCTGCTGAAAACACTGCCAGCCAAATACTTGGACCTGCCTTTCGATTTTCTGAACTTTTTCCGAGAAATATATCAAAAAACTGAAAATAACCTGAGTTTTTCCTCTCTAACAGCGCCGCTAAGTAGCTTTCCACGTCTAGTCGCTCTATTAGTAAACAGAACCCGGGCCTTTCCGACCTCGCTTTCATGCGCTCGAGTCCAGACCGTTCCGCACAGCGGCCATTTATGAATACGGTGTATTTGCGAAAACTTTGATTTCCAACTATCAAAAGATATCACTCTCAATTTAAAGAAAACACCCTGCAAGCAGTTTTACAAACTTTTTATAGAGGAAATCAATATAGAACCTACTGCGATTTAAACCTTGGCGAAAAAATTGCCCTGAAGTTGCTGACAACTGGCTGAACTGCATCCAGAACATTTATAAAATCACTCGGGATAATAAGTTAAGACAATTTTATTTCAAGTTGTTGCACAGAATACTAGTCACTAACAAAGAACTTAAATGATTTGGGATAAGTGATTGTGACAAATGTGTTATGTCCGGAGAAAATGACTCTATTGAACATGCATTCTTTGAATGTCAATCCTTCTTGAAATTAAGTGACGAGTCTCTTCACTGGTTAGATAGCTTACACAAAATTAATGTCAGCCTCACCTCACTACAATACTTTCTAAATTTACCACCACCAAACACCAATATTTCCGATAAACAAACAAAGGATTTGTGTCTTCTTCTGTTGTATGCAAAACAGTACCACTATGCTTGCAAAACAATGCCAAAGAAACAAGACTATTCTGAATTCATATCTAAATTTATTATCCAGCCTGAAATAGACGTATTACTTGACATGCTTATGTTGGCCTCCCCCCAGCTATATACACTTGTATAAACCTAAATATCTTGTTTGTAACATATATTGTTGTAAATATTATATATTGTCTATTATCAAGAATTAGTTGTAACACCTATCTTCTTTCTGTACTATTTTTTTTTTCATTTGTTGTAACATTGTAATATATAGATTTAGGTCAACCTAAAAGCGGAGCTCCTGTAGCCCGATTAGGCTTATCCAGGATAAGGTTGAATTTTGAGTTCAGTTTTGTAACTTTGCTGCAAGGTTTTCTGCATATTGTTTGGCCTTCTGTTTTGTGTTTAATAATCACAAAACCTGATACATATCCCCCCCTCGGGAGAGTTTTGTCAAGTGCGCTCATTAGTATGCAAACCACGGCGATGTCGGTTGTCGTCGGCGAAATGTTTTTTTGCCCAAAAATTCGGTCTAAATCTTTCGGAGATGGAAGTCAGGACATTCCTAAGGATAAAGAAAGTAATTTGGGACCAGTTGCTGGCTTTTCAGGCAAGGGTAAGCTGTATTCAGCTGTATTTTAGTTTTGCGTGTGCAAATCCAACACACCACGTTTTTGAATAAATTACGGCTTGAATTACAAAGTGTTTTTTTGATCGTTTGTAGCCCGCCGAGGTCATTTTTTCGTCTAAATCACTTGAGATTAGTTCCAAAAAGACTTGCCCATCCAACTTTCAGCTCTCGGACAATAATTCAGCGTTTTTTTTACCAAAACGCTGCTTGCTCTTACAGTCATGTTTTGCCGTTGCTACGGGCAACTATCTCTTCCTTTGGCTACGCAAGCGGTGGGCGATGTGCCAAAAGATAAATCTAATTAAGTTTGGTTTCGTTCGATTTCGCTGAAATTTTAACATGATGTAGCTGAATTGTTAAGGAACAAATTTTGTCTTTATCGATGTGTGCTAGCTGTTAACGCGAACGAGATATATCGCTTTGAAGTCGTATTTTTGGACAAAATTCTTTGCATAGCGAAATTTCCGGGTTTTTTCGTAATCGGGTCATATGTTTATTTTGACGGCAAAAATAGCCCTGAAAAGGTCATTGAATAACAATTCAAACGAATGTAAATTTGTTATGTTTTGAGATGATTTTGGAGTGAAAAAAAGGTTTTTTCGATATTTGCTGTATATTTTTCCCGCGAAAAATTCCACCGCGATGTCGGAAATGAGTTAATAATCACAAAACCTGATACACACAAAAAAACTGCTTCCACTGTTCCACTGTTTCCACGTAAACACGACAAACGTTACTCCTTTAGCTGACCTAGCATATTGTGTAGCCGCGTTGAGCTCCAGAAAGCCCGCGAAAAATTAAGCCTCCTTTTGGTTTAGAGGTCCCCTTATGATCCCCTTATGGCCGCCATCTTGCGCGACTCCACCGTTGTCGTCGCCGTCGTGCGTACGCGCCCACGAGCAATACCGCTGTCCATGATTAACCATGAGAAAATCCATACATGGGTTTCTTTTTCCTATATGGTTATGGGGCTCCGCTTGGCGGCCCTTCGGGCCGCCGGAGCTCCGCTATTATGTTTGTATTAGATAAAATAAACCAAAAAAAAAAATTAATGTCTCATCACTTTGCTTCAATAAACTTTGGTTTCTTTACATCAAATATTGTTTCCAACTTTGTTTCTGACCTTTATGAAGCACGTATTAGAAGTTCTGTTCGTAACATGGGATTAAACGATCGCCTGTCAGAACGTATTGCACTCGCAATTTATTATCCGGTGAATCGACCGATATACTCGGCAAAGTATCGGTTAATCATCGGTGAGATATCGGTAAAATGTCGGTGAATCATCGACTGTATCAGCCGATAAATATATAGGTCGATATATCAACTGAGTATTGATCGTGAAATTGGTCGATACTAGATACATGATCCTACACGACAATTTGACCAGAGCATGCCAGTCGTTATCTCCTCTTTTAGCCTTACAAACGTTGACTGAGAGAGAAACGCTTTCGAGTCTGGAAGAATTTTCAGAGCATTTAAGCTGAACAGGATGCGCTTTGCTTACACACCCTAACGAGCTTCCTGTTGTGTTTAACACTGAAGCCTGGTTCTTGTACGGGGCTCGAAATTATGCGAGACCTTCATTCAGTCGGGATAGACTTCCGTCAATCAAACAGCCCTGAATTGGGTTGCCGAAGCGACCCGGCATCATCGAACTCTTCTTCATCAAGTTTTATAGCTATATAGCTATGATTTATTGTTGCTGGAACCGCGTTAAAACTTGCTGGATTTTGCCGACACCGAGATTATTTACGCATCCGCTCCGACAACCCATTCCGTACTGTTTGATTGACAGAAGTCTTCTTGCAGTCTTTTGCAAAAAGACTTTCGATTACGAGGGTGCCACATAATCGATAACGCATGCAAATTGGTAACCCAAGTGTTGCTTGTTCTGGAAATTTATTAGCAACATCTAGTGAATTTTACAGTGAATTTCGCATGACTTTCTTTGTGCAATATCTTTCTCAATAATTATTATTTTTCGTTCTTTCTACTAGCCTTCATGGTTTTGCATAATTGCATGAGTATCCTTTCTTTGCAATGAATGGGTTCATTATCTGTACCATCGACCAGCCCATAAGGATTACTAAAAACTCGAAGTCACTCATTGATTTAGTCGCTGTCAGTTGTCCACAGAATGTGTGTGAGTCGGGAGTAGTCTCTGCGCATTCAAGTGACCATGAACTGGTTTATTGTGTTCGTAAATTAAACTGGAAAAGAGCACCTTCTCAAGTCAAGACCTTCAGAAATTATGCGCATTTCAATATTGACGCTTTTCGTAAAGATCTGAAAGGTGTTAACCGGAACTCTGCCACTGGTCCTAATGGACCTCCCATTGTTGATGATCTCTGGCATGACTTTAAGCGGGAATTTGTCACGATTGCTGATCATCATGCATCGCTGATGCAGCGCCGCGTGCGGCATTGATAATTTCCCTGGCTAAACAAGAGCATAAAGGGGACTATGCATCAGCATGATTATTTTCACAAAAAAAGCAATCAAAAGCAATCAAAAGCAACACCTCAGAAGATTGGGCTAACTACCGTCATTTTCGCAATCGTGTGACAAAAGAAATAAGATCAGCGAAAGCATCTTACAATAAACGGCTCATCGAGGAAAATGGTGGTGATCACAGATCGTTTTGAAAGACGGTGAAGAAAATCCTACCGAGAGAAAAGAAAGCTACTTCTCCATATATTAAAGTAGACGGTGTTGTCTCTTCTGGGAAACAATGCATTGCCAACTGATGGCCACTTTGCCAATTGATGGCCACTTTGCAGATAACTTGTGGTCATAATCAACGTGATTCCAATACTCCTGCCCATCAGCATCCGCCATTCAATTTCCTAGAGATCTCTGAGGAGTTCGTTATGTCTCAACTACGTAGCCTGAAATCTGGGAAAGCTGTGAGGTTGGACCGCATACAGGCTCGCCTGTGACGTTCATTATCAACACCTCGTTGCGTATTTCCCAAGTTCCCAGTGATTGGAAATCCACACAGGCCGTTCTTCTTTTTAAAAAGGGACGGGCTGATGAGATGGGCAATTATCGCCCGATTTCCATTTTACCTGTTCTATCCAAGGTCTTAGAGCAGGCTGTACATATCCAACTGTACAAATATCTCCAGCCCTTACCAGTGCTGGTTTCGCAAGTGTCACTTGACAGAATTCGCTGCTCTTAGTTTTTCTGATAATATTCGTAGGAACATGGACCAAGGTCAATTAACTGGGGCTGTGTTTATTGACCAAAGCTTTCGACACTGTGGATCATGCGGTACTTCTGAACAAGCTTTCCAATTTGGGAATTTTGGATAAAGAGCATGGCTGGTTTACGGACTACCTGTCGAGCCGCACACAAGTTGTAGAGTTTCAAGGGGTGACTTCTACTCCAGAAGTCCTCTCTACTGGAGTGCCTCAAGGTTCTATCCTCGGACCACTATCGTTTATTCTACACATTAACGATCTACCGGAAGTAGTGTCCGAATGCAATATTCTGATGTACACTGATGACACTGTTTTATACTGTTCATCCTCCCAAGCCTCCATCATTCAAGACAAGCTGAATGACGAACTGACTAAAATCGATCACTGGCTTTCTTTGAGTAGTCTGTTTGTTAATGTAACAAAAACTGAAGCTATGCTTTTCGGAACCACCCCCAGATTATCTGCCGTCAACTCTTTTTCTATTACTTTAAATAACAATATAATTAAGCGGGTTTTTCACTTCACTTATCTAGGTATAGTTTTTGATGACCGCCTTAGCTGGAACGAGCAAATAAAGTACCTAATTTCAAAGGCGGGAAAATGCGTAGGAATGCTCGGCAGGCTTCATAGAAGAGAAGAGAGTGCAAATGTAGTGTATTGTAGTCTAATTAGGCCAATTTTAGAATACTGTGCAAGTGTGTGGGGCTGTTGCGGGGAAGGTCACAAAGATGGCCTTGAAGCCCTCCAAAACCGGGTTGCTAGGATAGTGGCTACAACATTGCGCAGCCAACAGGCAATGGACGTTCTGAAATGGCCTACGTTGGAGGAGCGCCGTCGTAAATCTGTTTTTAAACTCGTTACGAAATGGCTTCAAGGTCGATGTCCCCAGTATTTTAAACAATATTTTAAACGTAATAATACAATCCATGCGCGCACTACTAGACAAAGCAACCTTTTACATCCCCCTGCTGTGAGGACTGAGATTGCAAAAAGATCTCTTTATTATTATGGTTGCACTCTTTTTAACGAACTATGTTAATGGTATTTCGTGTTTACACATCTTTTAAATTTGTTTTTCTTTACTTGTACATAGTTTTCTATTTATATTATGATCTGTATTAGTGTAATGTTTATATGTATAGTGTAGTTTTTGTACGTTATTTGCTCAGGGCTCCCATTCATACCAGACAGCTTTTTGCATCTGAAGGGGCTACCCTGAGCGGTATAAATTAATAAAGGTTCTTATTCTTCTTCTTCTTCTATATCTTTTTCTTTAATCCATAAACTCATCTCTGGGCTTCTCTGCTGGAATTCTTAGTTTTTTACTGGATAAAAAAGGTGCAATAAAGCCTCAGACGTGAATCGTTACTCAGAAGTGCATGCTTCAATAGATCGTTTTCACTGTCACGCAATAAAAAGATAAATCGAAAACTATCCAGTGGAAAAAGCTAAGAAATTGTGATGTTATAGAAGATAAAAAAATAAGACACTTCTCCAAGTTTTATCCCTGTGCGTTTTCCCAAACTTCAGATATTTGTTGAAATGTTTCGCAGAAATTTACCGAGCCCAGTATGAAAACACCTCCATGGTACACCAATATGGCGGCCGGAAAATAGTGTAAACATCTGGAACTTACTTTGGCTTTCTAGGCGACTGATTATCAGTACTGAAAAACAAGTATTTACATAAGCACTTTTCCTAATGCTCTAGCTTCTAACAGGGCTCAAAATCATGAGATAAGTATACATTTTTCAACAAATTTGATCATAGTCTTGTGTCCCGCATCTCCATAACCCAGAAATTCAAAATGCTATGGTTTCCAAACGAAGCACGCTATTGACCTATAAAGTTGTAAACAGATATAAATATGTCACCTCTTTTACCTGATGAGGTTGAAAACTTTGGTGGATCTTTACTTTTAGATTTTAGAAAGTGATGACGTCACATGAAAATGATCTATTATCTTGTCGCTTGTTCTTGCTTTCCTCTTGTCTTGTCACGCACAGCCACTGCAAGAAATTTGCTTAATTTGAACATGTCTCACTTACTTATTCAAGTTGTATACTTAATACTATTTTTATGGCGCAATATGCTGGCAAACGTCGAAATTGGCTACACGAAACTTTACATCACTTAGCCAAGGGCTGTTAAAAAACGAGTTGAACATCATAAAAGCTGTGATGGTGGGGGGAAAGTCTGTGGAGGAGAATGAAAGAGAGACTGCAAACACTCTGCGAACAGCAATAAGCGATAAAACAAACCTTTTAGAAATAGACGTGTTAAAAAAGGTCCCTACAGTGACCTGGCCTGCAGAGAACAAATATTGAGAACTGCGTTGGAGGGGTGTTTTCTTTAGACTGGTACTGTACCACTAGTTCTTATTCTTTCTTTAAGCGGAGACATCAGAAACACAAAATTCGTGTGCAAAATTGCAATGCGCTGTAATCGAGTCGTTGAGCGCAGTTCAGACAGTCGGAAGCTGGGAGGAGTCGCCGAACATTTGATTGACAGTAGCGAAAAACGCATTTGTTGGTTGAGTTTTTAATTTTAGAGTCCACATGTTATTTAAAGGGGCAGTAATAAGACCCCGAAAAGAACTTGCAAAGTTAGAAATCATTGAGAGAATTGTGTATCTTTCTTCAGACTTTGATTCTCTCTTCGTTTCATGGTTCGATTTTGAAGGAAAAAAAAGTGCTAAAATCCGGACTTCCGGATAAATAAAAACGGTTGACATAAACCAATGCGAAACAAAAGGTGCGAAAAAAGGCAAGCACCACGCGCTAGAAGCGTGCTGATTAAACTTGTTTTCTTCTTTAGTATACGGAGCATATAAATGAGTTTGCACACTTTTTTTATCTATTGCCAATTTTTTTATCCAGTTGAATAAAAATTGAGTTTCAAAGGCTTATTGTTAGTTTCTTTTTTTTTTTTTGATTGGTCGATTTATTTTGACATGGTATATAAGGACGACTGAAAACACTACATTAACTCATCGCTTTGCTCATTGCAAACCTCACAAAGAGAACATCGAGAGTATCATCTATCTGTTTCGTGGAAATCACGTCGTCCATTGATCCATGCGAGTTCGTAGAAGAGGAATACGAGCCAAATCCAGGGACCGTCAACTTCTCGAGCTCCTCCATTGAGGACTTATTTGGTTCTGGGTCTGAAAACGAATTGATGGTTTTACGAGGGAAGAGTTTTTTCCCCCACAGGGTTTTTTTGTTTGGTTTTTCGTATCCGGCAGTGTCAATTAGTTGTTGTTATTGCTCCACATGTATGTGGTTCTTGCTTGCTGTTGGTGTGAGGCCGAAAGAGACCAAAATAAACCTAATGGATTGCATTTGTCTGTGTAGTGAAGTTAAAATGTACTATTTCAGAAGTTACATTTTATGTGTAAGGAGGTTTTAGCGCCGATTTACATGGTACGACTTCCTTGCATGCGACAAGCTCACAACAGGCCTACAACATGAATTGTTTCATGTAAATCAAACCTACAACCCGCTTACAACTGTTGTGTACGTCAAAAAAATGTCATAGGATTTTAAAACATGTTTCAAAACACTGTGACAATCAGAGCCGAAGTCGATAGAAAATGACGTGACAAATTTCTACTGAGTAGGGGACGACGTGAAGTTTTCCTGCGTCAAAATGGTGAACAAACTTGTTGCTGACTGATTTACATGAAGACGTTTCTCGAAGTCCTGAATGGATTCAAGTGAAAAAATCTTTCAAATTTTTTTTTCAAAGCGCAGGACAACTAAAATGTTTTTTACGTTTTGTTAGAACCTTCGCTCCGAACTTTTGCATATTTAATTTTGTAAGGTAAAGTGTCGAGTGCGTGTTAAAGGCCGATTTACACGATACAATATAAATCGTTCCCTGTTAATACAACTTACAACTCGCTTACGACAGTTGTGTACACCAAAAAAAATGTCTATCGATTTTGGCTACCATTGAGTTGTAGCCAAAATCGATAGAAAATGCAAGGTTGTTCTCTAACGGCACCCGGTCACATCAGGCGACTAACATTTGGTCTCGGGCCACTGAAAAAAAAAGCGGTCGCCCGTCCGGGCACCTAGATTTCGGCTTGTGTGAAAACCCGAAACAAAACCAGGGAACATATTGAAACGGAACGGAACGAAACAAAAAGAAACTTAATCATGTTCCCGCGCTCCCGTTAGCCCGAAAAACGAAAGTGCTGAAAGCGCAGTGCAACTCAATAGCCTGTGTGATCTTTATCATATTAGACGCACATGTAATTATGGGTCTTGTTTCACTTCGGTGGTTTCTCTTCCGGTTTTTTAATATAGTACATGGCCCAGCTTTTGTGTCGTAAAGCGAGCAACTGATTGTAACTAACATTTCATAATTTTACTTGCTAATTTGATGATATTTGCAGAACTAACAATATACAAGGATTGTTCACGCTCAAAGTTGTCGCGTCTGTGTTATGCAATATTGTTCCACATGATTTAGCACGAAAAATTATTTTGTCCTTGCCCGTGAGAAACAGTCAAACTGTACGAT
>OZ026595.1:40205031-40279024 GCA_964020085.1 Micromussa lordhowensis
AAATCACTATCCAGTGGATGGCGTGGTTTGTTTTTTTAACATTTATCCACTAGATAGCAATTTATCCTCCAGATAGCATTATCCAGCCTTTGAACAACTGGGCCTGGTCAAAATGAAAACAATTGAATGGGTCGCAACATTTCTGTAGAAGTGTCTATTTTCAATTCTTTTCTCCAGTAAAGTAAAATAAACCTAGGGAAATGTTTGCTTATCAAAGTTTGACCCCATTTCTAAAAACGGAGGAGAGATGTACTGCAGAGTATTTTTCACAAACTTCGAGCTAGTTCGACATGTTTGAAAATAGGGTCAAACACAGCCTTTTAAGTTTGATGAATCTTTTCAATCGCTGCTTAAACTGACAAGAAAATGGAGAATTTAAATTGTAACAATATGTGCGTAAGATCAGACATCCAAACTCTGTCACAGTCATTATTTGCATTGTCTTTTTTATTCTTGAGTTTGAGAAATCTCTTAGTGAAAAGATGGCAAGTAATATATTTTAAGAACTTGCCAAGGTTTTTTGTTATTAGTTGTTTTAAATGTGTTATTTCTGTTATTGTGTTT
Organism: Micromussa lordhowensis; assembly: GCA_964020085.1. Lineage (NCBI taxonomy): Eukaryota > Metazoa > Cnidaria > Anthozoa > Scleractinia > Lobophylliidae > Micromussa > Micromussa lordhowensis. The sequence continues at coordinate 40,205,596 of OZ026595.1, forward strand.
GTTGAATATATATTATTCTTTTTTGTGCAGGGATAATCTAAAGATTCTCCTGAAAGACTTGAATAATCAGAAGATTCTCAAGGACAATGGTATTGTTGTCGATGACAAACATTACCAAATAGAGTTTGTTGGTAGGTGTTGATTCCTAAGCTTTTGTCATTCAGAGTTGAGGCTACTCTTTTGTGTTATGGTTAAGAGATTTATTTATATATGCATCTGTAAAACTTGTACAGTATTGTGCAAAAGTAATGCAAACGTATTTCGCCGAAATACGCGGCTTTTCCTGGCTTTTCGACGAAAAAATATCGAATTTTCGATGGAAGCGAATTTTCAACGAAAAGTCACGATAATTCATGATGCCTATTGTTTCCAACTACGGGAATTTTCGAACGACAATTCGTTCGGAACGAAAATATACTTCGAAAATTCGCAGTGTTCGATAAATGACTTAGAACATTTGAGCGCAATTTCGCTCTTTGTTTGCTCTGCTCAAACATTCCCACGCATTTTCTGGACGATAAACTGCCCAGTTCGAATTTGCCGCGACGATTCTTTTCTGATGTCACTTCACAGTGTAAGCTTTACGAAAAAACTTGTGTCCGTTTATACAACAGGTTTATACAAGACTCACCTGTATTACTTCGAAGGTTCCTTTTACTGTTTACTTCACGTTGAAAGCATCGCAGCTCTTACACTGTTGTTCTTGGGTGGTTTCTTAGCTCACGTTTGTTGAACACAAGGGCCACTCGCTGACACGGCCATGTTTGCGTAACCCAGACTCCGCGCGAACTGGTTTTTGTATTACCATAGCAACCGCTTGTGTTGAATACTGCTAGCATGCGGACACTCAATCATTCCCGTTGAAAATCTCTTGTGGTAATCATGCCAAAAGTTTCCAATTACACGCGAACAAGAATCGAGCTTCTTAACAAGCAAGGTCTCCACCCAGCTGAGATATTTAAATTGTTGAAAGGAGAAGGCTTACTCGTCAGCTTTGCCAGTGTAACACGAATTATCAAAAAGCTTAAACTCACCGGCTCCGTAGCTAATCTACCACGTTCTGGAAGACCCAGGAAGCTACCTGTAGAGGCAAACGCTTTTATAGATCAGCAAATGCGAAGCAATGATGAGATGACAAGCGCTCAGATCCAGAAGAAGCTGGCGAAGCGTGGCGTTGCAGTGAGTTTGTCCACAGTGCGAAGATCCCGCAAGCAACAAGGCTGGACTCTACAGCGGACTGCTTATTGTCAGCTGATACGTGACGCCAACAAAGTGAAGAGATTGGAGTACGCTCAGCGCATCATGGAGAGTGGCGATACATTTCACAACGTCATTTTCAGCGACGAGCGTTCCATTTCCCTCGTGCAGTATCGTCGCACCTGTTACAGGAAGGTAGACGAGCCAACGAAGCGAAAACCAAAACCAAAACATCCGCTGAAGGTTCATGTCTGGGCCGGAATTAGCAGACACGGTGCCACAAAGGTTTGTATCTTTGATGGCATCATGGATGCTGATTTGTTCTGCAACATCCTCGAGACCACACTTGTCCCGTTCATTAGGGAAAAACTTCCCGACCACCGGTTCATGCAGGATAATGACCCTAAACATACGTCCAGACGAGCGAAGGCTTTCTTCGAAGAAAAAAATATCAACTGGTGGCGTACCCCCCCGGAGAGTCCAGATCTCAACCCGATAGAAGACTTGTGGCATGAGCTCAAGTTCTTCTTGGAATCAAAAGTGAAGCCACGCAACAAGCAAGAACTGGTGCACGGTATCAAGAAGTTCTTGACGAAGAAAGTCACGCCGGAGAAGTGTGCAAAATACATTGATCACGTTTTGCACAAGGCAATTCCAGCTGTGGTGGAGGCTCAAGGCGCCGCAACAAAATATTAAAAAGAGGCTCTTTTAGGAGCCACCGCGCCCTGCTTCGTCGAAATCTGATTCGACATTGCACTGTAGGTCGCTAAAAACGGCTCTTTTAGGAGCCAACACATCTGATAAAAGTCAATGACCAACATGAATAAATGGAATTCTAGCGCCCTCAAGTTCTAGCGCCCCAGGTCTGAGCGCCCCACATTTTGGTTCGAGTGCCCCGCGCTGCTAGTTTATGCGCCCCAATAAACATATGATTAAATGAATTCAATAAATCTTTTTTGTAAGTAAACGTTTTTGTGTGTTTGTGTAAGTCATACTTTTCGCTCGACCTTTATCCGGCGCCCACATCATTGTAGGCGACGAAACTATGCATCGGCGTGGGTCCATCTCGCTCACGCCGCCAACGGCGTCGGTTGCTAACACAAAGGCGAAAAAAGTTTTGTGTTCAACAAATAAATCGAGTTTGATCTCGATAAATACCCTACGTAACACAACAAAACTTATACCAAATTAAACCTTAGATTAGAGAGAAAACATTTATTGATGTCTCTGTGATGTGAATTGAGTAGCACGAATGAAAATTGCGAGTTGATATCTGCTTGAGCTACCGGCGTCGGTTGCTAACACAAAGGCAAAAAAAGTTTTGTAGCCAACAAATAAATCGAGTTCAATCTCGATAAATACCCTACGTAACACAACAAAACTTATACCAAATTAAATCTAAATAAATCACTTCAAAGAGATATAGTTGCTATGTTTAGTTTGAAATCAACTACAACGCCCTAAAATTAGTATGTCTTTCGAGACCTTCTCAGTTTCTTTCTAAAAGAATAATCAATTACTGTGCAGAAAAACCCCGTTTCTGTCACGCTTCAAGAAAACAAGTGTTTTTATTTTTATTTGAAAACCTCTCCACCTAAAAAAATCACACTTCGCCAAATGAATAGAGAATCATTGAAAACATACCGTTTCTGTCACGCTTCAAGAAAACAAGTGTTTTTATTTCAATTTGAAAACCTCTCTGCCTAAAAAAATCACACTTCGCCAAATGAATAGAGAATCATTGAAAACATGCCGCTTCTGTCACGCTTCAAGAAAACAAGTTTTTTTTATTTCAATTTGAAAACCTCTCCGCCTAAAAAAATCACACAACGCCCTAAAATTAGTATGTCTTTCGAGACCTTCTCAGTTTCTTTCTAAAAGAATAATCAATTACTGTGCAGAAAAACCCCGTTTCTGTCACGCTTCAAGAAAACAAGTGTTTTTATTTCAATTTGAAAACCTCTCCGCCTAAAAAAATCACACTTCGCCAAATGAATAGAGAATCATTGAAAACATACCGCTTCTGTCACGCTTCAAGAAAACAAGTCTTTTTATTTCAATTCCAAAAGCCCTCCTACCAAAAGAATCACACTTTTTAATTGTGAATAGAGTTGAATAGAAACTAAATGGCATGCGCGAACATGCTAAATCTATTGTTTTCGAAACAATTAATTTGGCAAAAACTGAAGTAATTTTGATCCTAATTAAGTCATAGAGAACTATAAAAAGCGTTGAAAGTGAGTTCCATTTCATTCTGCCTCAGCTCAGAGAACGTATTTTACAGCATGGACAAAAAAATAGCTCGTGTTATCTGGAGTCGTGGAAAGTATTCGAATGTTTACCGTTCGACCATCGTGGATCCGTCCCCACTGAAGGAGGGACAGAAAGTTAGTGTTCTCTGGGGAAAAACGAAAAAAGAGTTCTCTGCAGTTGTAGAGTGCTATCCAGTCCAACCGGCGAGTCGGGAACCTTCATCACAGGAATCTCTGGCGCCGCGTAAGGCAAAAGCTAAACGTAGACTGGTATGTATTCACTTTCGATCAAAAACCTTAACCACACTTCCGTTAAGAATCAACATTTTGCTTGGCGTAGATTTTAAAAAAACTTCTCATTTAATCCACAGATCGAAGAATCGCCACCACCTGCAAAGAAAAAGATGACAACCAAAGCTAACAAGGAGAAAACACAGAAAAAGGAAAAAGCGAAGAAGAAAGAAAAAGAGAGGGGAAAGGTCTGTGAAGTAGTGCGATAAATTGTTATTTTTTCACGATGCCAACAAGTAGTTTCGTCGGGAAAGTTCGGCAATGTAGTCATTCTTTGCTCGTGAACTACAGAATGTTTTATCTCTAGTGTAGTTGGAATTTGGTGGTCATTGTTGTAATATATTGTACTGAAAAATTGTATTTTTACCTGAATTTTTACTCATTTTGAGACTTAATCGAACTTGCCGTTTTCCACTGGGTACTCTTAATGTTATCACTAAGCTGACTAAGTACATGATATACTTCGAGAATTGTCTGTTGGTATAGATGTTGGTATAGATAACACATTCGCTTTTCATTTTGTTCTCGAAAATATAAAAGCTTGCGAATTTTGTATCCTGACTTGATGATGATTAACTGCGTTTAAAGTGTAAAATTATAGAGGACCTATTTTTGCATAATGAGGTCAAAAGCAATCATTTTCTTCATGATACGTGTACTTAGTCATTCAGCGTTGTTTTATCTACGTGCTTGTTATGCTATTCTGTCAATTGGTTGTGGTTAACTTTATTTGAGGTCTTTTACCGGGGGGTCGTTTCACTATGTTCATGCTATCGGTATCTGGAAGCCAAGCTCTCAGGGTCACAGACGAAACATGTTGAATAGTTTAGCCTAACTTTTTCAAATTTATCAGTTGCAATCCTTCTGAATTTTTACATGCAAAGCCATCCTTGACTTTTTCTCATGTGTTGCCTTTCTCTGGCATTTTTCTACTTTGGTAGACTATAATTTCAAGTTTTTTTATAATTTGAAGGCAAATTTTAATTTTTGCCAAAGATACAGTAATTTCATTACATAGTGACTGAGCCTTTCTTTGTTTGTTGTTGTAAAAAAGTTTGAAATCATTGTTGCAGATCTTGGAAGTTCAGTCGCCAAGCAAGGATCAAGAAAGTCTTCCGAAGCTGACAGTTCAGATTCTGATGACGATTTTCCACTGGTTTCGTTGGTTCCTAAACGCTTGGAGAAAGAAACCTTACCGCAAGAAACAGAAGACAAGGAAATGTCGCCCCCTCCTACCGAGGATTTTGGAGATTACTCTGACCCGATTCCTGACATGCCAGATCTTATTGGTAGAGCAGTGGAAACTCTGGATAATATGACGGAGGTAAACCACATTTAGTCGCTTATTAGTGGACCTTGTTTTTTAAAGGAATTGTACTTCGCACTCTTTCGCTTTCCCAATAATTATTATTTAAAGGTGGTGTTCTAGGCTAATACCGTAACTTACAGCTCCTAGTTACAGTATTGTCGTTCAGTTGATCGTTTATGCAGCTCCTAGTTACAGTATTTCCGTTCACTTACTCGGTTACTCTAAATCACCCGTGCATTTTATTGAACACTCTTCCTCTCAAATTTACCGAATTAAAACTCAGCTATGTTTTGTTTTTCAATTGAACGAGCTGCGTGCATCTCTAAGTTACGGTTCAAACCTTGTACTGTATTATTAATAGAATGTGTATTTGTTTTAGGCACGCCATGGAAATGAGACCACTTCAGAACTCCGTCTTCTCCGAACAATGGTGGAACGTCTGGAGTGCTCCTTTGCACAGCAGGAGGCCAAGCTCGACAAAATTTTGAGCCTTATATCTCCTACTACAGCATCGTCAGCCCCGCAGCAAACCTCACAGTACTATTCACGTCCACAGTTTTCTACACCTGATCCCCTTCCAAGCCGATCACTTGAGTATCCAGTCCAAATCCAGTCTGCGCAGAGAAATGTCGACTTTACAATGCAGCTTCCCCCAGTGCTGAGAACTCCACTGCCAGATGTGGACAGCTTACTCCAAGATGCAGAATTGACAGGTGATTCATTGTTATTAGGCAACAACTAAGTCTAGCCGGGTTTGTTGTTGATTTTGTAAGCGAATGAACGAACACACCAAAGAATGATAAATTGAACTTAGGTCAAGATGCCTATTTAATTTCAAATTTTCAAACTTATCAGCTGCATGTACTAATTATGTTCCAAACGGTGTCGACCAATTTGGCGCAAAGATTTCGGCCTCATCAACTATTACCTCATAGAAATCGAGAGCGAATAATCTAATTGTTTTAGTAGAATTTTGAAGTTTACTTCAAATAATGGTTTCCAATTATTTCTCGACGTATTATTGAACTTTGCGCCTTAAAAAGATTGCCCGGATTGAATTGACATTTAACATTGAAGTGTGTACACGCGCGCATCATTTTTCTCGATGATTTCACCTCATGTCTTTCGTTTAGTCTTCTCAAGATTTTAATCATCCATTTTCATCAAAATTTTCCTCCAAACCTGTAGCAAAACGATAAAGCGTCGCCATTTAGTAGACGAGTTCCAGTCATTGCATGCTAATGGCTGATAGTGTGCAATGGCTCAGCCAATCAGATTACAGCATTTACATTAGTATACTAGTAGAATTCTACTAAAAGAGTATAGTTTTGACTGTCAAAAGCTTATAGTTTTTATAGCTTTTAAACACTTAAAGATCTAGTTCAAATTTCATTTTTGTTCATCTACATGTATTAATATGATGTATAATTTTATTTATTATTCTTGTAGATACAGTTGAAGTTGGTGGTTTTGAAAGCGTGCGGCTGGGTAGGAATGACTTTGCATTTATAAAAGGAGCATCCAAACCATCAGCAATGGCCCTTCGTTTAACTGACAAGCTGTTCTCAAAAGCAACCCTGATAAGGTCCACAGTTCATGGCACAAAGGACTTTGAGCCACTGGATCCAACAACAATTTCTGCAATTAAGAGTGAGTGAGCATTATTTTGTTGAGTTCTCTTCCTAACATGAAGACGTTCAGTAACATAGACTTCGCCAGCTCTTGGTGGGCAGTGAAATGGCCCTCTGGGTTTTTTTGTTGCAGTTATAACGATCATAAAAACTTCATTCTTTTTAAAAAGTATTGTTACCTCAACATGTTGTATCCAAATTACATGTATGTAAACTTACCTTCACCCTTTGTTTTGTTCCAGCCGAGGTGATCAGATCATTTTCACACCAGTGCAGAAACGACCAGGAAATTGTAAAAATGTGGGAGGCGTGTAAAATTAGCATTGGGAAGAGATGTCAAAATTTAAGAAAGAATGAAAAAAGTCGTGAAGTTTAAATCCTCATTGTCCTTTAGTAAATAAAAAGAAAAAAGTTATTGTTTGTTTTCAAAGCATTGTAATTTAGTCATTTGGCACTGAAGTCAGCATCATGATACAGTTTATCTGATAATGTTGTAATTTTGAAAGGACTGTGGGAGAATCAATAAATAAGTAACCTCTGGCTTTATTGTATAATTTTGTTACGTCCCATTTGAATCCCAATTTATCAAGCCCTAATTATAACTCCTCAAAGGGTGGATGGGGGGGGGGGGGACTCCCGCCCGTTTCCTTCAACCGATTTTCATGTCCTGTCTACCTTTAGGTAGATACAAAAGAGGACATTTCACCTATCCCAAGATGCTTTGCGCCAATTTTGGAGCACTAAGCCAAAACACTGTCTTTTCTCTAAGAGGCATTGTCAGAGTGGAATCTTTAGGCTTTATTGTGTTTCTCTCCTTCAGAGGAGGAGTGTGGGATAATTTCCCGAAATGCTCAAGTATGTGGTTTATATCGTTGTCAGTCAATTTTGAATTTGATTGAGGTATTTGAAATAAAGCAGGGCTGGGTTTTTTATCAGGTTGGCCAACTCTTAGAAGTCAAGGATATCCCTAACGTCAGCTTTACTGATTACCATGTATATGCATTACTGTTGCATGCTTAATAATTGAACAAAACAGGACATTGGAGCCAGCAATTTTCAAGAGTTTCATGTTGTTAATTTCTGTGCCATAATATAGTGTTTCAGGTTTGTACATTGCATATGCACTATTGCATTTACATTGTGGTGGTTTTAGAACACATTCCCAATGTTATTGCGCCCAAAATACTCTGGTTTGAACTTTTTAGTTCGATTATTTTTTTTCAGCATGCTAGGATTTCCACAGTTGAGATTGCTACTTGTATTCCTTGTCTGATCTTAACCTGTTAACTTGATTTTTCTTGTTATACACGTGCAGTGTGTAGTGTAGTAAAGTAATAAGAGCAAATAGTAATAGCAGTTTGAATGACATATTGTGACACCAGGATTTGTGAAAGGCTTTTTCTTCTTTAATTCGTCTTTGTTCAGGCACGTGTCAATGTGCCATGTACAAGCAAAGCCACACAGCACAGAAAGGACAAGAAGTCACTGTTTGGCTCAACAACTGATGTACAGGTAACACATTTGATGTTATTGTTGCAGAATATACTAATAGCAATGTCATAAGATTGTCATAAAGGCTGTTCTGATACATTTTTTCAAGAACATGTAATGGAAATTTCATGCAAGAACCACCCAGCTAGAACATTTTCTGCATGTGGTTTGTAGTGCTAGTCAGTGTAGACATATTGTCGTCAGATTTGTTTTTTGATTTAATAAGGCCTTTTGTTCGATCAGTTGCATAAAACCACCAAAAAAAAAACTACTCAGAATAGTAAGAACTAAACGAGCTGAGTACTTACAAAGAATATTATGCCTTAGATCAGCTGTAGAAAAAATAAAGAAAAGAAGAGGGGGAAGAAGAAAAAAAGATGTACCGGTAGATATAAATAAGAAATGAAAGTCTGAAAAAAAAGAAATACAAGTAGTAATAGTACCAGTTGTTGACAAAGCATTATTCAATGAAGATTGATAGTAAATTGAAGAAAAATACTAAAACTAATAATGCACACATGTAATGAACCATAATTCTTTCGTTATGGCCTTCACAGGTAGCAGCACTAGACCGGTTGAAAACAGCCAATCCAGATGGAAGATTCTGGTTGAAGCTGGATGCCACAGATCTGAAGGAAGCGCTGATGGAGTCCCTCTCAGGGGTTTGGAATGGAGATGTAGATTTGGGTAATGGAAAGTTGGAGGAGTTGAGGAGAGAGTATGATCAAAGAGTAGCATTACTAAGTAACATTGCTGGAATTGGCAACCGAGATGGTCTCCAGTTGGAATTGCAAAAGTGTGTTGACAGTTTGGAAGATGATATCTCATTTCTTGATGATGGTTTTCACCTAGCTGTTGAGGACTACAGAAAAAAATTTGAGAATCGATCAACACCAGAGGAAAACCTTAAGAATGCCAATTGGAATGTTGTAGAATTCCAAACTCTCCTCCAGCAGGCACAATTCCTAAAGGGGGTATATGAGGAGCAACTCGCTTGCCTTAATCCAGCTGTGTATTTGCCCCGTCATATGCTGACCATCAGAACCTCTTTGAGAGGATTGGTTAAAGAGGTCAAAGGCTACCTCCGCAACCTTTTTAAGAAGAAAAGGATAGCTGCCACCCATGTGCTAGTTCTGATGCTCTCAGATGAAAGACGAAATAAGAAGCCCTATGCATTGCCAATCAGATATGTGCCTTACAGGAGTATGCGGGACCAGTATGTCCGTGATCTAACTAGGGATGTTAAACTGAAAATGCAAGAGAGAGGCCTTAACCTAGTGGGTGAGTACATGTATTGCATTTTAACAGTGGTTGGTGAAAATGGTATTCAACCATAATGTTTTGTGTGTGTGTATATTTTTTGTGACATATTTCTGGTAGTAAATCTGCAGTGAATTAACTTAAAGTTAAAAAGTAATTCTTTAATCAGTGTGATCTAAGACAGCATTAACATGCACATTAACCATTGTACACCCTGTTTGCAGTTAGCTTGCTTTGCAAGGAATCATGCACTCCAATCTGCCACCAACACCAACATAAGTGTGGAAACAAAGTAGCATTTTTCAAAACTTGTTGATTTTAGCAATAGACAGGACATGAAAGTCAGCTGATGAAATCCTTCACGGTATTACGTGCAGTAAAAGCGTCGAACACACTCCCTAATCTTTGATTATTACTATCATCACATCATCATCATCACTATCATCACATCACATCACCACATCACGCCTAGGGCTCGCTCATAAGGCAAAGGATCTACAGCTAGGTTCAGTTCTTTGATTTGCTTTGCATGGTCTTCAACCGAAATAGCTTCAAGAACTTCCTTCTTGTTAGAGACTATCTTGTGCAATCGGAGACCGGCCTTGTCACAAATGGCTCGACGGTCCTGATTAATTTGATGGCTTCAGGAACTGTACCTACAGATTTTAGGCCATCATCTACATAGAAGTTCCTACGTATGAACACAGCTGCATCAGTTAATTTATCACTAAGAAATTACAAAACACAGAAAACCAAGTGAACCAACCACAACTCAGGCAAATACAAGTGGCTAGCGGTATTGTCTTAACGATGGAAAAAATTAAAACAAAAAGGTCTTAAAATTTTCTCTGTAACTTTTAATACTTTATAAGAAAAAACCAAACCACATGATTTTAAGACTTATCACAGAGAGAATTGAAGCTTAAATCCATTTCATTGGAACTTTCATTTTTTTTTTTACATACACATTGCTGGTCAGCTTTTCTGACGGTTCTACTGGCCAGAATAAAAACTACCTCCTAGTGAAGTTCTTGGCAGATCTGCAACATGAAGGAATACACAAGGTAATTAATCACAAGTTTCTCGTGAGAGGCCACACATTCCTGGAGAACGACAGAGATTTTGCCCAGATTGAAAAGAGGAAGATGACAAACCAGGCGTTGGTGCCCAACGATTGGCTTACATGTCTACGTGTACTTCGGGAAAATGTGAATGGAAAAGACGTTGTGGAAACAACGAGTATGCTATTCCTTTCCAAGATTTGAAAATTGTAAAAGCAGAGTTTGGAAAAACTGAAAAGGAGCCTGTAAAGCCAGTTAATTTTGAACCTGGGCATTCATCTTTTGATGCTGGCATAATGAAGGACATGCTCAGAACAGGACTTCAGGAAGTGTTTCCCCAGGCTGTGGCGCTACAATTTCTGCCAAGGCCCAGAGAACCCGAAATCCCAGAGTCTCTACACCTTAATATAACGAAAGCCTTACAGGGAGGTTCATCTCCCTTCCCCCTCCCTCTGTGCACATTTGTATATCCAAGAGTTAACACAACTTAAAGGCTGTGAGTCAAACGCTACTGATCAAAGGATAAAAAGACCAATCTTATATTCAATTTTTCCTCACAGGAATAATCTCTGTACACCAGTAAATAATGGCATTTGAAATAGAAGAAAGAACATGCCAGAAAATAAATTCGTTGAACGCTGCTTGGACTGGGTGAAAGAAAACACTGTGGAGGTCGGCGAAGTTATCTGGGTTTTTACCAAGAGTAGGAACATATTGAAAAGTAGTACTGCCACGTCTTCCGTCCATAAGGCCTTAATGTCGAATCACTTAGAAACCTGGTTCTTAGAGCAGTTGGAAAAGCCACCTACGGAAGAAACAAGAAATCAATTGGAAGATAAATTTGAAGACCGCCTGATGAGAATTTTAAGAGGACTTTCCAATTATGCTATTTTTAGAAATATTCTGGACAATATCAAACAGGAGATTCATGTAAGCAAAACAAATGAGTAGCAATGATAAATGAACATAACAGAAGTAAAGAAATAAAATGAATCGTACCATATCAAAGACCGTGTGAAGGTCTAAATTTTCGTTTACTTTAGTGAAAGTGAAACCGGATAGGCAGAATTCGGTTATTTCGAAATGGTTGCTCCCAGAGCTCTCATTTTCCGACCGCTGGTCAAGGGAAATGAACACTCTGGGAACGAGATTGGGAACAACTATATAAATACTGTCAATTTCTATTGATCAGCAGAAGTATACGACTCAGTCGCAGGAAGTTTGTTTACGACTGATTAAGCAAGCGATTGCAAACGTTGGCTAATATTCGTGCTTCCAGCAGTTTAGAAGAGTCAATAATGTATGTAAAATATATACTTTTCCAAATTTGCTGTTAACGCTAAAAACATTACCAGTAAATATGAAATATGATTTATCACGAAATTTGAAGGGAAATGTACATGTTTTGATTTTATTAAACTTGCTTGTTTCCGGAAACTGGTGCTGTCACGCACTGTGTCAACAAATCAGAAAATCACAGGAAAATACTGGTATGGATTTTGTGATTGTGTAATATATCTCTGTAAAACGTCAGGATCTGATTTTTTTCAAAACTTGTTGATTTTAGCAATAGACAGGACATGAAAGTCAGCTGATGAAATCCTTCACGGTATTACGTGCAGTAAAAGCGTCGAACACACTTCCTAATCTTTGATTATTACTATCATCACATCATCATCACTATCATCACATCACATCACCACATCACGCCTAGGGCTCGCTCATAAGGCAAAGGATCTACAGCTAGGTTCAGTTCTTTGATTTGATTTGCATGGTCTTCAACCGAAATAGCTTCAAGAACTTCCTTCTTGTTAGAGACTATCTTGTGCAATCGGAGACCGGCCTTGTCACAAATGGCTCGACGGTCCTGATTAATTTGATGGCTTCAGGAACTGTACCTACAGATTTTAGGCCATCATCTACATAGAAGTTCCTACGTATGAACACAGCTGCATCAGTTAATTTATCACTAAGAAATCACAAAACACAGAAAACCAAGTGAACCAACCACAACTCAGGCAAATACAAGTGGCTAGCGGTATTGTCTTAACGATGGAAAAAATTAAAACAAAAAGGTCTTAAAATTTTCTCTGTAACTTTTAATACTTTATAAGAAAAAACCAAACCACATGATTTTAAGACTTATCACAGAGAGAATTGAAGCTTAAATCCATTTCATTGGAACTTTCATTTTTTTTTTTACATACACATTGCTGGTCAGCTTTTCTGACGGTTCTACTGGCCAGAATAAAAACTACCTCCTAGTGAAGTTCTTGGCAGATCTGCAACATGAAGGAATACACAAGGTAATTAATCACAAGTTTCTCGTGAGAGGCCACACATTCCTGGAGAACGACAGAGATTTTGCCCAGATTGAAAAGAGGAAGATGACAACCCAGGCGTTGGTGCCCAACGATTGGCTTACATGTCTACGTGTACTTCGGGAAAATGTGAATGGAAAAGACGTTGTGGAAACAACGAGTATGCTATTCCTTTCCAAGATTTGAAAATTGTAAAAGCAGAGTTTGGAAAAACTGAAAAGGAGCCTGTAAAGCCAGTTAATTTTGAACCTGGGCATTCATCTTTTGATGCTGGCATAATGAAGGACATGCTCAGAACAGGACTTCAGGAAGTGTTTCCCCAGGCTGTGGCGCTACAATTTCTGCCAAGGCCCAGAGAACCCGAAATCCCAGAGTCTCTACACCTTAATATAACGAAAGCCTTACAGGGAGGTTCATCTCCCTTCCCCCTCCCTCTGTGCACATTTGTATATCCAAGAGTTAACACAACTTAAAGGCTGTGAGTCAAACGCTACTGATCAAAGGATAAAAAGACCAATCTTATATTCAATTTTTCCTCACAGGAATAATCTCTGTACACCAGTAAATAATGGCATTTGAAATAGAAGAAAGAACATGCCAGAAAATAAATTCGTTGAACGCTGCTTGGACTGGGTGAAAGAAAACACTGTGGAGGTCGGCGAAGTTATCTGGGTTTTTACCAAGAGTAGGAACATATTGAAAAGTAGTACTGCCACGTCTTCCGTCCATAAGGCCTTAATGTCGAATCACTTAGAAACCTGGTTCTTAGAGCAGTTGGAAAAGCCACCTACGGAAGAAACAAGAAATCAATTGGAAGATAAATTTGAAGACCGCCTGATGAGAATTTTAAGAGGACTTTCCAATTATGCTATTTTTAGAAATATTCTGGACAATATCAAACAGGAGATTCATGTAAGCAAAACAAATGAGTAGCAATGATAAATGAACATAACAGAAGTAAAGAAATAAAATGAATCGTACCATATCAAAGACCGTGTGAAGGTCTAAATTTTCGTTTACTTTAGTGAAAGTGAAACCGGATAGGCAGAATTCGGTTATTTCGAAATGGTTGCTCCCAGAGCTCTCATTTTCCGACCGCTGGTCAAGGGAAATGAACACTCTGGGAACGAGATTGGGAACAACTATATAAATACTGTCAATTTCTATTGATCAGCAGAAGTATACGACTCAGTCGCAGGAAGTTTGTTTACCACTGATTAAGCAAGCGATTGCAAACGTTGGCTAATATTCGTGCTTCCAGCAGTTTAGAAGAGTCAATAATGTATGTAAAATATATACTTTTCCAAATTTGCTGTTAACGCTAAAAACATTACCAGTAAATATGAAATATGATTTATCACGAAATTTGAAGGGAAATGTACATGTTTTGATTTTATTAAACTTGCTTGTTTCCGGAAACTGGTGCTGTCACGCACTGTGTCAACAAATCAGAAAATCACAGGAAAATACTGGTATGGATTTTGTGATTGTGTAATATATCTCTGTAAAACGTCAGGATCTGATTTTTTTCAAAACTTGTTGATTTTAGCAATAGACAGGACATGAAAGTCAGCTGATGAAATCCTTCACGGTATTACGTGCAGTAAAAGCGTCGAACACACTTCCTAATCTTTGATTATTACTATCATCACATCATCATCACTATCATCACATCACATCACCACATCACGCCTAGGGCTCGCTCATAAGGCAAAGGATCTACAGCTAGGTTCAGTTCTTTGATTTGATTTGCATGGTCTTCAACCGAAATAGCTTCAAGAACTTCCTTCTTGTTAGAGACTATCTTGTGCAATCGGAGACCGGCCTTGTCACAAATGGCTCGACGGTCCTGATTAATTTGATGGCTTCAGGAACTGTACCTACAGATTTTAGGCCATCATCTACATAGAAGTTCCTACGTATGAACACAGCTGCATCAGTTAATTTATCACTAAGAAATCACAAAACACAGAAAACCAAGTGAACCAACCACAACTCAGGCAAATACAAGTGGCTAGCGGTATTGTCTTAACGATGGAAAAAATTAAAACAAAAAGGTCTTAAAATTTTCTCTGTAACTTTTAATACTTTATAAGAAAAAACCAAACCACATGATTTTAAGACTTATCACAGAGAGAATTGAAGCTTAAATCCATTTCATTGGAACTTTCATTTTTTTTTTTACATACACATTGCTGGTCAGCTTTTCTGACGGTTCTACTGGCCAGAATAAAAACTACCTCCTAGTGAAGTTCTTGGCAGATCTGCAACATGAAGGAATACACAAGGTAATTAATCACAAGTTTCTCGTGAGAGGCCACACATTCCTGGAGAACGACAGAGATTTTGCCCAGATTGAAAAGAGGAAGATGACAACCCAGGCGTTGGTGCCCAACGATTGGCTTACATGTCTACGTGTACTTCGGGAAAATGTGAATGGAAAAGACGTTGTGGAAACAACGAGTATGCTATTCCTTTCCAAGATTTGAAAATTGTAAAAGCAGAGTTTGGAAAAACTGAAAAGGAGCCTGTAAAGCCAGTTAATTTTGAACCTGGGCATTCATCTTTTGATGCTGGCATAATGAAGGACATGCTCAGAACAGGACTTCAGGAAGTGTTTCCCCAGGCTGTGGCGCTACAATTTCTGCCAAGGCCCAGAGAACCCGAAATCCCAGAGTCTCTACACCTTAATATAACGAAAGCCTTACAGGGAGGTTCATCTCCCTTCCCCCTCCCTCTGTGCACATTTGTATATCCAAGAGTTAACACAACTTAAAGGCTGTGAGTCAAACGCTACTGATCAAAGGATAAAAAGACCAATCTTATATTCAATTTTTCCTCACAGGAATAATCTCTGTACACCAGTAAATAATGGCATTTGAAATAGAAGAAAGAACATGCCAGAAAATAAATTCGTTGAACGCTGCTTGGACTGGGTGAAAGAAAACACTGTGGAGGTCGGCGAAGTTATCTGGGTTTTTACCAAGAGTAGGAACATATTGAAAAGTAGTACTGCCACGTCTTCCGTCCATAAGGCCTTAATGTCGAATCACTTAGAAACCTGGTTCTTAGAGCAGTTGGAAAAGCCACCTACGGAAGAAACAAGAAATCAATTGGAAGATAAATTTGAAGACCGCCTGATGAGAATTTTAAGAGGACTTTCCAATTATGCTATTTTTAGAAATATTCTGGACAATATCAAACAGGAGATTCATGTAAGCAAAACAAATGAGTAGCAATGATAAATGAACATAACAGAAGTAAAGAAATAAAATGAATCGTACCATATCAAAGACCGTGTGAAGGTCTAAATTTTCGTTTACTTTAGTGAAAGTGAAACCGGATAGGCAGAATTCGGTTATTTCGAAATGGTTGCTCCCAGAGCTCTCATTTTCCGACCGCTGGTCAAGGGAAATGAACACTCTGGGAACGAGATTGGGAACAACTATATAAATACTGTCAATTTCTATTGATCAGCAGAAGTATACGACTCAGTCGCAGGAAGTTTGTTTACCACTGATTAAGCAAGCGATTGCAAACGTTGGCTAATATTCGTGCTTCCAGCAGTTTAGAAGAGTCAATAATGTATGTAAAATATATACTTTTCCAAATTTGCTGTTAACGCTAAAAACATTACCAGTAAATATGAAATATGATTTATCACGAAATTTGAAGGGAAATGTACATGTTTTGATTTTATTAAACTTGCTTGTTTCCGGAAACTGGTGCTGTCACGCACTGTGTCAACAAATCAGAAAATCACAGGAAAATACTGGTATGGATTTTGTGATTGTGTAATATATCTCTGTAAAACGTCAGGATCTGATTTTTTTCAAAACTTGTTGATTTTAGCAATAGACAGGACATGAAAGTCAGCTGATGAAATCCTTCACGGTATTACGTGCAGTAAAAGCGTCGAACACACTCCCTAATCTTTGATTATTACTATCATCACATCATCATCACTATCATCACATCACATCACCACATCACGCCTAGGGCTCGCTCATAAGGCAAAGGATCTACAGCTAGGTTCAGTTCTTTGATTTGATTTGCATGGTCTTCAACCGAAATAGCTTCAAGAACTTCCTTCTTGTTAGAGACTATCTTGTGCAATCGGAGACCGGCCTTGTCACAAATGGCTCGACGGTCCTGATTAATTTGATGGCTTCAGGAACTGTACCTACAGATTTTAGGCCATCATCTACATAGAAGTTCCTACGTATGAACACAGCTGCATCAGTTAATTTATCACTAAGAAATCACAAAACACAGAAAACCAAGTGAACCAACCACAACTCAGGCAAATACAAGTGGCTAGCGGTATTGTCTTAACGATGGAAAAAATTAAAACAAAAAGGTCTTAAAATTTTCTCTGTAACTTTTAATACTTTATAAGAAAAAACCAAACCACATGATTTTAAGACTTATCACAGAGAGAATTGAAGCTTAAATCCATTTCATTGGAACTTTCATTTTTTTTTTTACATACAGATTGCTGGTCAGCTTTTCTGACGGTTCTACTGGCCAGAATAAAAACTACCTCCTAGTGAAGTTCTTGGCAGATCTGCAACATGAAGGAATACACAAGGTAATTAATCACAAGTTTCTCGTGAGAGGCCACACATTCCTGGAGAACGACAGAGATTTTGCCCAGATTGAAAAGAGGAAGATGACAACCCAGGCGTTGGTGCCCAACGATTGGCTTACATGTCTACGTGTACTTCGGGAAAATGTGAATGGAAAAGACGTTGTGGAAACAACGAGTATGCTATTCCTTTCCAAGATTTGAAAATTGTAAAAGCAGAGTTTGGAAAAACTGAAAAGGAGCCTGTAAAGCCAGTTAATTTTGAACCTGGGCATTCATCTTTTGATGCTGGCATAATGAAGGACATGCTCAGAACAGGACTTCAGGAAGTGTTTCCCCAGGCTGTGGCGCTACAATTTCTGCCAAGGCCCAGAGAACCCGAAATCCCAGAGTCTCTACACCTTAATATAACGAAAGCCTTACAGGGAGGTTCATCTCCCTTCCCCCTCCCTCTGTGCACATTTGTATATCCAAGAGTTAACACAACTTAAAGGCTGTGAGTCAAACGCTACTGATCAAAGGATAAAAAGACCAATCTTATATTCAATTTTTCCTCACAGGAATAATCTCTGTACACCAGTAAATAATGGCATTTGAAATAGAAGAAAGAACATGCCAGAAAATAAATTCGTTGAACGCTGCTTGGACTGGGTGAAAGAAAACACTGTGGAGGTCGGCGAAGTTATCTGGGTTTTTACCAAGAGTAGGAACATATTGAAAAGTAGTACTGCCACGTCTTCCGTCCATAAGGCCTTAATGTCGAATCACTTAGAAACCTGGTTCTTAGAGCAGTTGGAAAAGCCACCTACAGAAGAAACAAGAAATCAATTGGAAGATAAATTTGAAGACCGCCTGATGAGAATTTTAAGAGGACTTTCCAATTATGCTATTTTTAGAAATATTCTGGACAATATCAAACAGGAGATTCATGTAAGCAAAACAAATGAGTAGCAATGATAAATGAACATAACAGAAGTAAAGAAATAAAATGAATCGTACCATATCAAAGACTGTGTGAAGGTCTAAATTTTCGTTTACTTTAGTGAAAGTGAAACCGGATAGGCAGAATTCGGTTATTTCGAAATGGTTGCTCCCAGAGCTCTCATTTTCCGACCGCTGGTCAAGGGAAATGAACACTCTGGGAACGAGATTGGAAACAACTATATAAATACTGTCAATTTCTATTGATCAGCAGAAGTATACGACTCAGTCGCAGGAAGTTTGTTTACCACTGATTAAGCAAGCGATTGCAAACGTTGGCTAATATTCGTGCTTCCAGCAGTTTAGAAGAGTCAATAATGTATGTAAAATATATACTTTTCCAAATTTGCTGTTAACGCTAAAAACATTACCAGTAAATATGAAATATGATTTATCACGAAATTTGAAGGGAAATGTACATGTTTTGATTTTATTAAACTTGCTTGTTTCCGGAAACTGGTGCTGTCACGCACTGTGTCAACAAATCAGAAAATCACAGGAAAATACTGGTATGGATTTTGTGATTGTGTAATATATCTCTGTAAAACGTCAGGATCTGATTTTTTTCAAAACTTGTTGATTTTAGCAATAGACAGGACATGAAAGTCAGCTGATGAAATCCTTCACGGTATTACGTGCAGTAAAAGCGTCGAACACACTCCCTAATCTTTGATTATTACTATCATCACATCATCATCACTATCATCACATCACATCACCACATCACGCCTAGGGCTCGCTCATAAGGCAAAGGATCTACAGCTAGGTTCAGTTCTTTGATTTGATTTGCATGGTCTTCAACCGAAATAGCTTCAAGAACTTCCTTCTTGTTAGAGACTATCTTGTGCAATCGGAGACCGGCCTTGTCACAAATGGCTCGACGGTCCTGATTAATTTGATGGCTTCAGGAACTGTACCTACAGATTTTAGGCCATCATCTACATAGAAGTTCCTACGTATGAACACAGCTGCATCAGTTAATTTATCACTAAGAAATCACAAAACACAGAAAACCAAGTGAACCAACCACAACTCAGGCAAATACAAGTGGCTAGCGGTATTGTCTTAACGATGGAAAAAATTAAAACAAAAAGGTCTTAAAATTTTCTCTGTAACTTTTAATACTTTATAAGAAAAAACCAAACCACATGATTTTAAGACTTATCACAGAGAGAATTGAAGCTTAAATCCATTTCATTGGAACTTTCATTTTTTTTTACATACAGATTGCTGGTCAGCTTTTCTGACGGTTCTACTGGCCAGAATAAAAACTACCTCCTAGTGAAGTTCTTGGCAGATCTGCAACATGAAGGAATACACAAGGTAATTAATCACAAGTTTCTCGTGAGAGGCCACACATTCCTGGAGAACGACAGAGATTTTGCCCAGATTGAAAAGAGGAAGATGACAACCCAGGCGTTGGTGCCCAACGATTGGCTTACATGTCTACGTGTACTTCGGGAAAATGTGAATGGAAAAGACGTTGTGGAAACAACGAGTATGCTATTCCTTTCCAAGATTTGAAAATTGTAAAAGCAGAGTTTGGAAAAACTGAAAAGGAGCCTGTAAAGCCAGTTAATTTTGAACCTGGGCATTCATCTTTTGATGCTGGCATAATGAAGGACATGCTCAGAACAGGACTTCAGGAAGTGTTTCCCCAGGCTGTGGCGCTACAATTTCTGCCAAGGCCCAGAGAACCCGAAATCCCAGAGTCTCTACACCTTAATATAACGAAAGCCTTACAGGGAGGTTCATCTCCCTTCCCCCTCCCTCTGTGCACATTTGTATATCCAAGAGTTAACACAACTTAAAGGCTGTGAGTCAAACGCTACTGATCAAAGGATAAAAAGACCAATCTTATATTCAATTTTTCCTCACAGGAATAATCTCTGTACACCAGTAAATAATGGCATTTGAAATAGAAGAAAGAACATGCCAGAAAATAAATTCGTTGAACGCTGCTTGGACTGGGTGAAAGAAAACACTGTGGAGGTCGGCGAAGTTATCTGGGTTTTTACCAAGAGTAGGAACATATTGAAAAGTAGTACTGCCACGTCTTCCGTCCATAAGGCCTTAATGTCGAATCACTTAGAAACCTGGTTCTTAGAGCAGTTGGAAAAGCCACCTACGGAAGAAACAAGAAATCAATTGGAAGATAAATTTGAAGACCGCCTGATGAGAATTTTAAGAGGACTTTCCAATTATGCTATTTTTAGAAATATTCTGGACAATATCAAACAGGAGATTCATGTAAGCAAAACAAATGAGTAGCAATGATAAATGAACATAACAGAAGTAAAGAAATAAAATGAATCGTACCATATCAAAGACCGTGTGAAGGTCTAAATTTTCGTTTACTTTAGTGAAAGTGAAACCGGATAGGCAGAATTCGGTTATTTCGAAATGGTTGCTCCCAGAGCTCTCATTTTCCGACCGCTGGTCAAGGGAAATGAACACTCTGGGAACGAGATTGGAAACAACTATATAAATACTGTCAATTTCTATTGATCAGCAGAAGTATACGACTCAGTCGCAGGAAGTTTGTTTACCACTGATTAAGCAAGCGATTGCAAACGTTGGCTAATATTCGTGCTTCCAGCAGTTTAGAAGAGTCAATAATGTATGTAAAATATATACTTTTCCAAATTTGCTGTTAACGCTAAAAACATTACCAGTAAATATGAAATATGATTTATCACGAAATTTGAAGGGAAATGTACATGTTTTGATTTTATTAAACTTGCTTGTTTCCGGAAACTGGTGCTGTCACGCACTGTGTCAACAAATCAGAAAATCACAGGAAAATACTGGTATGGATTTTGTGATTGTGTAATATATCTCTGTAAAACGTCAGGATCTGATTTTTTTCAAAACTTGTTGATTTTAGCAATAGACAGGACATGAAAGTCAGCTGATGAAATCCTTCACGGTATTACGTGCAGTAAAAGCGTCGAACACACTCCCTAATCTTTGATTATTACTATCATCACATCATCATCACTATCATCACATCACATCACCACATCACGCCTAGGGCTCGCTCATAAGGCAAAGGATCTACAGCTAGGTTCAGTTCTTTGATTTGATTTGCATGGTCTTCAACCGAAATAGCTTCAAGAACTTCCTTCTTGTTAGAGACTATCTTGTGCAATCGGAGACCGGCCTTGTCACAAATGGCTCGACGGTCCTGATTAATTTGATGGCTTCAGGAACTGTACCTACAGATTTTAGGCCATCATCTACATAGAAGTTCCTACGTATGAACACAGCTGCATCAGTTAATTTATCACTAAGAAATTACAAAACACAGAAAACCAAGTGAACCAACCACAACTCAGGCAAATACAAGTGGCTAGCGGTATTGTCTTAACGATGGAAAAAATTAAAACAAAAAGGTCTTAAAATTTTCTCTGTAACTTTTAATACTTTATAAGAAAAAACCAAACCACATGATTTTAAGACTTATCACAGAGAGAATTGAAGCTTAAATCCATTTCATTGGAACTTTCATTTTTTTTTTTACATACACATTGCTGGTCAGCTTTTCTGACGGTTCTACTGGCCAGAATAAAAACTACCTCCTAGTGAAGTTCTTGGCAGATCTGCAACATGAAGGAATACACAAGGTAATTAATCACAAGTTTCTCGTGAGAGGCCACACATTCCTGGAGAACGACAGAGATTTTGCCCAGATTGAAAAGAGGAAGATGACAAACCAGGCGTTGGTGCCCAACGATTGGCTTACATGTCTACGTGTACTTCGGGAAAATGTGAATGGAAAAGACGTTGTGGAAACAACGAGTATGCTATTCCTTTCCAAGATTTGAAAATTGTAAAAGCAGAGTTTGGAAAAACTGAAAAGGAGCCTGTAAAGCCAGTTAATTTTGAACCTGGGCATTCATCTTTTGATGCTGGCATAATGAAGGACATGCTCAGAACAGGACTTCAGGAAGTGTTTCCCCAGGCTGTGGCGCTACAATTTCTGCCAAGGCCCAGAGAACCCGAAATCCCAGAGTCTCTACACCTTAATATAACGAAAGCCTTACAGGGAGGTTCATCTCCCTTCCCCCTCCCTCTGTGCACATTTGTATATCCAAGAGTTAACACAACTTAAAGGCTGTGAGTCAAACGCTACTGATCAAAGGATAAAAAGACCAATCTTATATTCAATTTTTCCTCACAGGAATAATCTCTGTACACCAGTAAATAATGGCATTTGAAATAGAAGAAAGAACATGCCAGAAAATAAATTCGTTGAACGCTGCTTGGACTGGGTGAAAGAAAACACTGTGGAGGTCGGCGAAGTTATCTGGGTTTTTACCAAGAGTAGGAACATATTGAAAAGTAGTACTGCCACGTCTTCCGTCCATAAGGCCTTAATGTCGAATCACTTAGAAACCTGGTTCTTAGAGCAGTTGGAAAAGCCACCTACGGAAGAAACAAGAAATCAATTGGAAGATAAATTTGAAGACCGCCTGATGAGAATTTTAAGAGGACTTTCCAATTATGCTATTTTTAGAAATATTCTGGACAATATCAAACAGGAGATTCATGTAAGCAAAACAAATGAGTAGCAATGATAAATGAACATAACAGAAGTAAAGAAATAAAATGAATCGTACCATATCAAAGACCGTGTGAAGGTCTAAATTTTCGTTTACTTTAGTGAAAGTGAAACCGGATAGGCAGAATTCGGTTATTTCGAAATGGTTGCTCCCAGAGCTCTCATTTTCCGACCGCTGGTCAAGGGAAATGAACACTCTGGGAACGAGATTGGGAACAACTATATAAATACTGTCAATTTCTATTGATCAGCAGAAGTATACGAGTCAGTCGCAGGAAGTTTGTTTACGACTGATTAAGCAAGCGATTGCAAACGTTGGCTAATATTCGTGCTTCCAGCAGTTTAGAAGAGTCAATAATGTATGTAAAATATATACTTTTCCAAATTTGCTGTTAACGCTAAAAACATTACCAGTAAATATGAAATATGATTTATCACGAAATTTGAAGGGAAATGTACATGTTTTGATTTTATTAAACTTGCTTGTTTCCGGAAACTGGTGCTGTCACGCACTGTGTCAACAAATCAGAAAATCACAGGAAAATACTGGTATGGATTTTGTGATTGTGTAATATATCTCTGTAAAACGTCAGGATCTGATTTTTTTCAAAACTTGTTGATTTTAGCAATAGACAGGACATGAAAGTCAGCTGATGAAATCCTTCACGGTATTACGTGCAGTAAAAGCGTCGAACACACTTCCTAATCTTTGATTATTACTATCATCACATCATCATCACTATCATCACATCACATCACCACATCACGCCTAGGGCTCGCTCATAAGGCAAAGGATCTACAGCTAGGTTCAGTTCTTTGATTTGATTTGCATGGTCTTCAACCGAAATAGCTTCAAGAACTTCCTTCTTGTTAGAGACTATCTTGTGCAATCGGAGACCGGCCTTGTCACAAATGGCTCGACGGTCCTGATTAATTTGATGGCTTCAGGAACTGTACCTACAGATTTTAGGCCATCATCTACATAGAAGTTCCTACGTATGAACACAGCTGCATCAGTTAATTTATCACTAAGAAATCACAAAACACAGAAAACCAAGTGAACCAACCACAACTCAGGCAAATACAAGTGGCTAGCGGTATTGTCTTAACGATGGAAAAAATTAAAACAAAAAGGTCTTAAAATTTTCTCTGTAACTTTTAATACTTTATAAGAAAAAACCAAACCACATGATTTTAAGACTTATCACAGAGAGAATTGAAGCTTAAATCCATTTCATTGGAACTTTCATTTTTTTTTTTACATACACATTGCTGGTCAGCTTTTCTGACGGTTCTACTGGCCAGAATAAAAACTACCTCCTAGTGAAGTTCTTGGCAGATCTGCAACATGAAGGAATACACAAGGTAATTAATCACAAGTTTCTCGTGAGAGGCCACACATTCCTGGAGAACGACAGAGATTTTGCCCAGATTGAAAAGAGGAAGATGACAACCCAGGCGTTGGTGCCCAACGATTGGCTTACATGTCTACGTGTACTTCGGGAAAATGTGAATGGAAAAGACGTTGTGGAAACAACGAGTATGCTATTCCTTTCCAAGATTTGAAAATTGTAAAAGCAGAGTTTGGAAAAACTGAAAAGGAGCCTGTAAAGCCAGTTAATTTTGAACCTGGGCATTCATCTTTTGATGCTGGCATAATGAAGGACATGCTCAGAACAGGACTTCAGGAAGTGTTTCCCCAGGCTGTGGCGCTACAATTTCTGCCAAGGCCCAGAGAACCCGAAATCCCAGAGTCTCTACACCTTAATATAACGAAAGCCTTACAGGGAGGTTCATCTCCCTTCCCCCTCCCTCTGTGCACATTTGTATATCCAAGAGTTAACACAACTTAAAGGCTGTGAGTCAAACGCTACTGATCAAAGGATAAAAAGACCAATCTTATATTCAATTTTTCCTCACAGGAATAATCTCTGTACACCAGTAAATAATGGCATTTGAAATAGAAGAAAGAACATGCCAGAAAATAAATTCGTTGAACGCTGCTTGGACTGGGTGAAAGAAAACACTGTGGAGGTCGGCGAAGTTATCTGGGTTTTTACCAAGAGTAGGAACATATTGAAAAGTAGTACTGCCACGTCTTCCGTCCATAAGGCCTTAATGTCGAATCACTTAGAAACCTGGTTCTTAGAGCAGTTGGAAAAGCCACCTACGGAAGAAACAAGAAATCAATTGGAAGATAAATTTGAAGACCGCCTGATGAGAATTTTAAGAGGACTTTCCAATTATGCTATTTTTAGAAATATTCTGGACAATATCAAACAGGAGATTCATGTAAGCAAAACAAATGAGTAGCAATGATAAATGAACATAACAGAAGTAAAGAAATAAAATGAATCGTACCATATCAAAGACCGTGTGAAGGTCTAAATTTTCGTTTACTTTAGTGAAAGTGAAACCGGATAGGCAGAATTCGGTTATTTCGAAATGGTTGCTCCCAGAGCTCTCATTTTCCGACCGCTGGTCAAGGGAAATGAACACTCTGGGAACGAGATTGGGAACAACTATATAAATACTGTCAATTTCTATTGATCAGCAGAAGTATACGACTCAGTCGCAGGAAGTTTGTTTACCACTGATTAAGCAAGCGATTGCAAACGTTGGCTAATATTCGTGCTTCCAGCAGTTTAGAAGAGTCAATAATGTATGTAAAATATATACTTTTCCAAATTTGCTGTTAACGCTAAAAACATTACCAGTAAATATGAAATATGATTTATCACGAAATTTGAAGGGAAATGTACATGTTTTGATTTTATTAAACTTGCTTGTTTCCGGAAACTGGTGCTGTCACGCACTGTGTCAACAAATCAGAAAATCACAGGAAAATACTGGTATGGATTTTGTGATTGTGTAATATATCTCTGTAAAACGTCAGGATCTGATTTTTTTCAAAACTTGTTGATTTTAGCAATAGACAGGACATGAAAGTCAGCTGATGAAATCCTTCACGGTATTACGTGCAGTAAAAGCGTCGAACACACTCCCTAATCTTTGATTATTACTATCATCACATCATCATCACTATCATCACATCACATCACCACATCACGCCTAGGGCTCGCTCATAAGGCAAAGGATCTACAGCTAGGTTCAGTTCTTTGATTTGATTTGCATGGTCTTCAACCGAAATAGCTTCAAGAACTTCCTTCTTGTTAGAGACTATCTTGTGCAATCGGAGACCGGCCTTGTCACAAATGGCTCGACGGTCCTGATTAATTTGATGGCTTCAGGAACTGTACCTACAGATTTTAGGCCATCATCTACATAGAAGTTCCTACGTATGAACACAGCTGCATCAGTTAATTTATCACTAAGAAATCACAAAACACAGAAAACCAAGTGAACCAACCACAACTCAGGCAAATACAAGTGGCTAGCGGTATTGTCTTAACGATGGAAAAAATTAAAACAAAAAGGTCTTAAAATTTTCTCTGTAACTTTTAATACTTTATAAGAAAAAACCAAACCACATGATTTTAAGACTTATCACAGAGAGAATTGAAGCTTAAATCCATTTCATTGGAACTTTCATTTTTTTTTTTACATACACATTGCTGGTCAGCTTTTCTGACGGTTCTACTGGCCAGAATAAAAACTACCTCCTAGTGAAGTTCTTGGCAGATCTGCAACATGAAGGAATACACAAGGTAATTAATCACAAGTTTCTCGTGAGAGGCCACACATTCCTGGAGAACGACAGAGATTTTGCCCAGATTGAAAAGAGGAAGATGACAACCCAGGCGTTGGTGCCCAACGATTGGCTTACATGTCTACGTGTACTTCGGGAAAATGTGAATGGAAAAGACGTTGTGGAAACAACGAGTATGCTATTCCTTTCCAAGATTTGAAAATTGTAAAAGCAGAGTTTGGAAAAACTGAAAAGGAGCCTGTAAAGCCAGTTAATTTTGAACCTGGGCATTCATCTTTTGATGCTGGCATAATGAAGGACATGCTCAGAACAGGACTTCAGGAAGTGTTTCCCCAGGCTGTGGCGCTACAATTTCTGCCAAGGCCCAGAGAACCCGAAATCCCAGAGTCTCTACACCTTAATATAACGAAAGCCTTACAGGGAGGTTCATCTCCCTTCCCCCTCCCTCTGTGCACATTTGTATATCCAAGAGTTAACACAACTTAAAGGCTGTGAGTCAAACGCTACTGATCAAAGGATAAAAAGACCAATCTTATATTCAATTTTTCCTCACAGGAATAATCTCTGTACACCAGTAAATAATGGCATTTGAAATAGAAGAAAGAACATGCCAGAAAATAAATTCGTTGAACGCTGCTTGGACTGGGTGAAAGAAAACACTGTGGAGGTCGGCGAAGTTATCTGGGTTTTTACCAAGAGTAGGAACATATTGAAAAGTAGTACTGCCACGTCTTCCGTCCATAAGGCCTTAATGTCGAATCACTTAGAAACCTGGTTCTTAGAGCAGTTGGAAAAGCCACCTACAGAAGAAACAAGAAATCAATTGGAAGATAAATTTGAAGACCGCCTGATGAGAATTTTAAGAGGACTTTCCAATTATGCTATTTTTAGAAATATTCTGGACAATATCAAACAGGAGATTCATGTAAGCAAAACAAATGAGTAGCAATGATAAATGAACATAACAGAAGTAAAGAAATAAAATGAATCGTACCATATCAAAGACCGTGTGAAGGTCTAAATTTTCGTTTACTTTAGTGAAAGTGAAACCGGATAGGCAGAATTCGGTTATTTCGAAATGGTTGCTCCCAGAGCTCTCATTTTCCGACCGCTGGTCAAGGGAAATGAACACTCTGGGAACGAGATTGGAAACAACTATATAAATACTGTCAATTTCTATTGATCAGCAGAAGTATACGACTCAGTCGCAGGAAGTTTGTTTACCACTGATTAAGCAAGCGATTGCAAACGTTGGCTAATATTCGTGCTTCCAGCAGTTTAGAAGAGTCAATAATGTATGTAAAATATATACTTTTCCAAATTTGCTGTTAACGCTAAAAACATTACCAGTAAATATGAAATATGATTTATCACGAAATTTGAAGGGAAATGTACATGTTTTGATTTTATTAAACTTGCTTGTTTCCGGAAACTGGTGCTGTCACGCACTGTGTCAACAAATCAGAAAATCACAGGAAAATACTGGTATGGATTTTGTGATTGTGTAATATATCTCTGTAAAACGTCAGGATCTGATTTTTTTCAAAACTTGTTGATTTTAGCAATAGACAGGACATGAAAGTCAGCTGATGAAATCCTTCACGGTATTACGTGCAGTAAAAGCGTCGAACACACTCCCTAATCTTTGATTATTACTATCATCACATCATCATCACTATCATCACATCACATCACCACATCACGCCTAGGGCTCGCTCATAAGGCAAAGGATCTACAGCTAGGTTCAGTTCTTTGATTTGATTTGCATGGTCTTCAACCGAAATAGCTTCAAGAACTTCCTTCTTGTTAGAGACTATCTTGTGCAATCGGAGACCGGCCTTGTCACAAATGGCTCGACGGTCCTGATTAATTTGATGGCTTCAGGAACTGTACCTACAGATTTTAGGCCATCATCTACATAGAAGTTCCTACGTATGAACACAGCTGCATCAGTTAATTTATCACTAAGAAATCACAAAACACAGAAAACCAAGTGAACCAACCACAACTCAGGCAAATACAAGTGGCTAGCGGTATTGTCTTAACGATGGAAAAAATTAAAACAAAAAGGTCTTAAAATTTTCTCTGTAACTTTTAATACTTTATAAGAAAAAACCAAACCACATGATTTTAAGACTTATCACAGAGAGAATTGAAGCTTAAATCCATTTCATTGGAACTTTCATTTTTTTTTACATACAGATTGCTGGTCAGCTTTTCTGACGGTTCTACTGGCCAGAATAAAAACTACCTCCTAGTGAAGTTCTTGGCAGATCTGCAACATGAAGGAATACACAAGGTAATTAATCACAAGTTTCTCGTGAGAGGCCACACATTCCTGGAGAACGACAGAGATTTTGCCCAGATTGAAAAGAGGAAGATGACAACCCAGGCGTTGGTGCCCAACGATTGGCTTACATGTCTACGTGTACTTCGGGAAAATGTGAATGGAAAAGACGTTGTGGAAACAACGAGTATGCTATTCCTTTCCAAGATTTGAAAATTGTAAAAGCAGAGTTTGGAAAAACTGAAAAGGAGCCTGTAAAGCCAGTTAATTTTGAACCTGGGCATTCATCTTTTGATGCTGGCATAATGAAGGACATGCTCAGAACAGGACTTCAGGAAGTGTTTCCCCAGGCTGTGGCGCTACAATTTCTGCCAAGGCCCAGAGAACCCGAAATCCCAGAGTCTCTACACCTTAATATAACGAAAGCCTTACAGGGAGGTTCATCTCCCTTCCCCCTCCCTCTGTGCACATTTGTATATCCAAGAGTTAACACAACTTAAAGGCTGTGAGTCAAACGCTACTGATCAAAGGATAAAAAGACCAATCTTATATTCAATTTTTCCTCACAGGAATAATCTCTGTACACCAGTAAATAATGGCATTTGAAATAGAAGAAAGAACATGCCAGAAAATAAATTCGTTGAACGCTGCTTGGACTGGGTGAAAGAAAACACTGTGGAGGTCGGCGAAGTTATCTGGGTTTTTACCAAGAGTAGGAACATATTGAAAAGTAGTACTGCCACGTCTTCCGTCCATAAGGCCTTAATGTCGAATCACTTAGAAACCTGGTTCTTAGAGCAGTTGGAAAAGCCACCTACGGAAGAAACAAGAAATCAATTGGAAGATAAATTTGAAGACCGCCTGATGAGAATTTTAAGAGGACTTTCCAATTATGCTATTTTTAGAAATATTCTGGACAATATCAAACAGGAGATTCATGTAAGCAAAACAAATGAGTAGCAATGATAAATGAACATAACAGAAGTAAAGAAATAAAATGAATCGTACCATATCAAAGACCGTGTGAAGGTCTAAATTTTCGTTTACTTTAGTGAAAGTGAAACCGGATAGGCAGAATTCGGTTATTTCGAAATGGTTGCTCCCAGAGCTCTCATTTTCCGACCGCTGGTCAAGGGAAATGAACACTCTGGGAACGAGATTGGAAACAACTATATAAATACTGTCAATTTCTATTGATCAGCAGAAGTATACGACTCAGTCGCAGGAAGTTTGTTTACCACTGATTAAGCAAGCGATTGCAAACGTTGGCTAATATTCGTGCTTCCAGCAGTTTAGAAGAGTCAATAATGTATGTAAAATATATACTTTTCCAAATTTGCTGTTAACGCTAAAAACATTACCAGTAAATATGAAATATGATTTATCACGAAATTTGAAGGGAAATGTACATGTTTTGATTTTATTAAACTTGCTTGTTTCCGGAAACTGGTGCTGTCACGCACTGTGTCAACAAATCAGAAAATCACAGGAAAATACTGGTATGGATTTTGTGATTGTGTAATATATCTCTGTAAAACGTCAGGATCTGATTTTTTTCAAAACTTGTTGATTTTAGCAATAGACAGGACATGAAAGTCAGCTGATGAAATCCTTCACGGTATTACGTGCAGTAAAAGCGTCGAACACACTCCCTAATCTTTGATTATTACTATCATCACATCATCATCACTATCATCACATCACATCACCACATCACGCCTAGGGCTCGCTCATAAGGCAAAGGATCTACAGCTAGGTTCAGTTCTTTGATTTGATTTGCATGGTCTTCAACCGAAATAGCTTCAAGAACTTCCTTCTTGTTAGAGACTATCTTGTGCAATCGGAGACCGGCCTTGTCACAAATGGCTCGACGGTCCTGATTAATTTGATGGCTTCAGGAACTGTACCTACAGATTTTAGGCCATCATCTACATAGAAGTTCCTACGTATGAACACAGCTGCATCAGTTAATTTATCACTAAGAAATCACAAAACACAGAAAACCAAGTGAACCAACCACAACTCAGGCAAATACAAGTGGCTAGCGGTATTGTCTTAACGATGGAAAAAATTAAAACAAAAAGGTCTTAAAATTTTCTCTGTAACTTTTAATACTTTATAAGAAAAAACCAAACCACATGATTTTAAGACTTATCACAGAGAGAATTGAAGCTTAAATCCATTTCATTGGAACTTTCATTTTTTTTTACATACAGATTGCTGGTCAGCTTTTCTGACGGTTCTACTGGCCAGAATAAAAACTACCTCCTAGTGAAGTTCTTGGCAGATCTGCAACATGAAGGAATACACAAGGTAATTAATCACAAGTTTCTCGTGAGAGGCCACACATTCCTGGAGAACGACAGAGATTTTGCCCAGATTGAAAAGAGGAAGATGACAACCCAGGCGTTGGTGCCCAACGATTGGCTTACATGTCTACGTGTACTTCGGGAAAATGTGAATGGAAAAGACGTTGTGGAAACAACGAGTATGCTATTCCTTTCCAAGATTTGAAAATTGTAAAAGCAGAGTTTGGAAAAACTGAAAAGGAGCCTGTAAAGCCAGTTAATTTTGAACCTGGGCATTCATCTTTTGATGCTGGCATAATGAAGGACATGCTCAGAACAGGACTTCAGGAAGTGTTTCCCCAGGCTGTGGCGCTACAATTTCTGCCAAGGCCCAGAGAACCCGAAATCCCAGAGTCTCTACACCTTAATATAACGAAAGCCTTACAGGGAGGTTCATCTCCCTTCCCCCTCCCTCTGTGCACATTTGTATATCCAAGAGTTAACACAACTTAAAGGCTGTGAGTCAAACGCTACTGATCAAAGGATAAAAAGACCAATCTTATATTCAATTTTTCCTCACAGGAATAATCTCTGTACACCAGTAAATAATGGCATTTGAAATAGAAGAAAGAACATGCCAGAAAATAAATTCGTTGAACGCTGCTTGGACTGGGTGAAAGAACACACTGTGGAGGTCGGCGAAGTTATCTGGGTTTTTACCAAGAGTAGGAACATATTGAAAAGTAGTACTGCCACGTCTTCCATCCATAAGGCCTTAATGTCGAATCACTTAGAAACCTGGTTCTTAGAGCAGTTGGAAAAGCCACCTACGGAAGAAACAAGAAATCAATTGGAAGATAAATTTGAAGACCGCCTGATGAGAATTTTAAGAGGACTTTCCAATTATGCTATTTTTAGAAATATTCTGGACAATATCAAACAGGAGATTCATGTAAGTAAAACAAATGAGTAGCAATGATAAATGAACATAACAGAAGTAAAGAAATAAAATGAATCGTACCATATCAAAGACCGTGTGAAGGTCTAAATTTTCGTTTACTTTAGTGAAAGTGAAACCGGATAGGCAGAATTCGGTTATTTCGAAATGGTTGCTCCCAGAGCTCTCATTTTCTGACCGCTGGTCAAGGGAAATGAACACTCTGGGAACGAGATTGGGAACAACTATATAAATACTGTCAATTTCTATTGATCAGCAGAAGTATACGACTCAGTCGCAGGAAGTTTGTTTACGACTGATTAAGCAAGGGATTGCAAATGTTGGCTAATATTCGTGCTTCCAGCAGTTTAGAAGAGTCAATAATGTATGTAAAATATATACTTTTCCAAATTTGCTGTTAACGCTAAAAACATTACCAGTAAATATGAAATATGATTTATCACGAAATTTGAAGGGAAATGTACATGTTTTGATTTTATTAAACTTGCTTGTTTCCGGAAACTGGTGCTGTCACGCACTGTGTCAACAAATCAGAAAATCACAGGAAAATACTGGTATGGATTTTGTGATTGTGTAATATATCTCTGTAAAACGTCAGGATCTGATTTTTTTCAAAACTTGTTGATTTTAGCAATAGACAGGACATGAAAGTCAGCTGATGAAATCCTTCACGGTATTACGTGCAGTAAAAGCGTCGAACACACTCCCTAATCTTTGATTATTACTATCATCACATCATCATCACTACCATCACATCACATCACCACATCACGCCTAGGGCTCGCTCATAAGGCAAAGGATCTACAGCTAGGTTCAGTTCTTTGATTTGCTTTGCATGGTCTTCAACCGAAATAGCTTCAAGAACTTCCTTCTTGTTAGAGACTATCTTGTGCAATCGGAGACCGGCCTTGTCACAAATGGCTCGACGGTCCTGATTAATTTGATGGCTTCAGGAACTGTACCTACAGATTTTAGGCCATCATCTACATAGAAGTTCCTACGTATGAACACAGCTGCATCAGTTAATTTATCACTAAGAAATCACAAAACACAGAAAACCAAGTGAACCAACCACAACTCAGGCAAATACAAGTGGCTAGCGGTATTGTCTTAACGATGGAAAAAATTAAAACAAAAAGGTCTTAAAATTTTCTCTGTAACTTTTAATACTTTATAAGAAAAAACCAAACCACATGATTTTAAGACTTATCACAGAGAGAATTGAAGCTTAAATCCATTTCATTGGAACTTTCATTTTTTTTTTACATACAGATTGCTGGTCAGCTTTTCTGACGGTTCTACTGGCCAGAATAAAAACTACCTCCTAGTGAAGTTCTTGGCAGATCTGCAACATGAAGGAATACACAAGGTAATTAATCACAAGTTTCTCGTGAGAGGCCACACATTCCTGGAGAACGACAGAGATTTTGCCCAGATTGAAAAGAGGAAGATGACAACCCAGGCGTTGGTGCCCAACGATTGGCTTACATGTCTACGTGTACTTCGGGAAAATGTGAATGGAAAAGACGTTGTGGAAACAACGAGTATGCTATTCCTTTCCAAGATTTGAAAATTGTAAAAGCAGAGTTTGGAAAAACTGAAAAGGAGCCTGTAAAGCCAGTTAATTTTGAACCTGAGCATTCATCTTTTGATGCTGGCATAATGAAGGACATGCTCAGAACAGGACTTCAGGAAGTGTTTCCCCAGGCTGTGGCGCTACAATTTCTGCCAAGGCCCAGAGAACCCGAAATCCCAGAGTCTCTACACCTTAATATAACGAAAGCCTTACAGGGAGGTTCATCTCCCTTCCCCCTCCCTCTGTGCACATTTGTATATCCAAGAGTTAACACAACTTAAAGGCTGTGAGTCAAACGCTACTGATCAAAGGATAAAAAGACCAATCTTATATTCAATTTTTCCTCACAGGAATAATCTCTGTACACCAGTAAATAATGGCATTTGAAATAGAAGAAAGAACATGCCAGAAAATAAATTCGTTGAACGCTGCTTGGACTGGGTGAAAGAAAACACTGTGGAGGTCGGCGAAGTTATCTGGGTTTTTACCAAGAGTAGGAACATATTGAAAAGTAGTACTGCCACGTCTTCCGTCCATAAGGCCTTAATGTCGAATCACTTAGAAACCTGGTTCTTAGAGCAGTTGGAAAAGCCACCTACGGAAGAAACAAGAAATCAATTGGAAGATAAATTTGAAGACCGCCTGATGAGAATTTTAAGAGGACTTTCCAATTATGCTATTTTTAGAAATATTCTGGACAATATCAAACAGGAGATTCATGTAAGCAAAACAAATGAGTAGCAATGATAAATGAACATAACAGAAGTAAAGAAATAAAATGAATCGTACCATATCAAAGACCGTGTGAAGGTCTAAATTTTCGTTTACTTTAGTGAAAGTGAAACCGGATAGGCAGAATTCGGTTATTTCGAAATAGTTGCTCCCAGAGCTCTCATTTTCCGACCGCTGGTCAAGGGAAATGAACACTCTGGGAACGAGATTGGGAACAACTATATAAATACTGTCAATTTCTATTGATCAGCAGAAGTATACGACTCAGTCGCAGGAAGTTTGTTTACCACTGATTAAGCAAGCGATTGCAAACGTTGGCTAATATTCGTGCTTCCAGCAGTTTAGAAGAGTCAATAATGTATGTAAAATATATACTTTTCCAAATTTGCTGTTAACGCTAAAAACATTACCAGTAAATATGAAATATGATTTATCACGAAATTTGAAGGGAAATGTACATGTTTTGATTTTATTAAACTTGCTTGTTTCCGGAAACTGGTGCTGTCACGCACTGTGTCAACAAATCAGAAAATCACAGGAAAATACTGGTATGGATTTTGTGATTGTGTAATATATCTCTGTAAAACGTCAGGATCTGATTTTTTTCAAAACTTGTTGATTTTAGCAATAGACAGGACATGAAAGTCAGCTGATGAAATCCTTCACGGTATTACGTGCAGTAAAAGCGTCGAACACACTCCCTAATCTTTGATTATTACTATCATCACATCATCATCACTATCATCACATCACATCACCACATCACGCCTAGGGCTCGCTCATAAGGCAAAGGATCTACAGCTAGGTTCAGTTCTTTGATTTGATTTGCATGGTCTTCAACCGAAATAGCTTCAAGAACTTCCTTCTTGTTAGAGACTATCTTGTGCAATCGGAGACCGGCCTTGTCACAAATGGCTCGACGGTCCTGATTAATTTGATGGCTTCAGGAACTGTACCTACAGATTTTAGGCCATCATCTACATAGAAGTTCCTACGTATGAACACAGCTGCATCAGTTAATTTATCACTAAGAAATCACAAAACACAGAAAACCAAGTGAACCAACCACAACTCAGGCAAATACAAGTGGCTAGCGGTATTGTCTTAACGATGGAAAAAATTAAAACAAAAAGGTCTTAAAATTTTCTCTGTAACTTTTAATACTTTATAAGAAAAAACCAAACCACATGATTTTAAGACTTATCACAGAGAGAATTGAAGCTTAAATCCATTTCATTGGAACTTTCATTTTTTTTTACATACAGATTGCTGGTCAGCTTTTCTGACGGTTCTACTGGCCAGAATAAAAACTACCTCCTAGTGAAGTTCTTGGCAGATCTGCAACATGAAGGAATACACAAGGTAATTAATCACAAGTTTCTCGTGAGAGGCCACACATTCCTGGAGAACGACAGAGATTTTGCCCAGATTGAAAAGAGGAAGATGACAACCCAGGCGTTGGTGCCCAACGATTGGCTTACATGTCTACGTGTACTTCGGGAAAATGTGAATGGAAAAGACGTTGTGGAAACAACGAGTATGCTATTCCTTTCCAAGATTTGAAAATTGTAAAAGCAGAGTTTGGAAAAACTGAAAAGGAGCCTGTAAAGCCAGTTAATTTTGAACCTGGGCATTCATCTTTTGATGCTGGCATAATGAAGGACATGCTCAGAACAGGACTTCAGGAAGTGTTTCCCCAGGCTGTGGCGCTACAATTTCTGCCAAGGCCCAGAGAACCCGAAATCCCAGAGTCTCTACACCTTAATATAACGAAAGCCTTACAGGGAGGTTCATCTCCCTTCCCCCTCCCTCTGTGCACATTTGTATATCCAAGAGTTAACACAACTTAAAGGCTGTGAGTCAAACGCTACTGATCAAAGGATAAAAAGACCAATCTTATATTCAATTTTTCCTCACAGGAAAAATCTCTGTACACCAGTAAATAATGGCATTTGAAATAGAAGAAAGAACATGCCAGAAAATAAATTCGTTGAACGCTGCTTGGACTGGGTGAAAGAAAACACTGTGGAGGTCGGCGAAGTTATCTGGGTTTTTACTAAGAGTAGGAACATATTGAAAAGTAGTACTGCCACGTCTTCCGTCCATAAGGCCTTAATGTCGAATCACTTAGAAACCTGGTTCTTAGAGCAGTTGGAAAAGCCACCTACGGAAGAAACAAGAAATCAATTGGAAGATAAATTTGAAGACCGCCTGATGAGAATTTTAAGAGGACTTTCCAATTATGCTATTTTTAGAAATATTCTGGACAATATCAAACAGGAGATTCATGTAAGCAAAACAAATGAGTAGCAATGATAAATGAACATAACAGAAGTAAAGAAATAAAATGAATCGTACCATATCAAAGACCGTGTGAAGGTCTAAATTTTCGTTTACTTTAGTGAAAGTGAAACCGGATAGGCAGAATTCGGTTATTTCGAAATGGTTGCTCCCAGAGCTCTCATTTTCTGACCGCTGGTCAAGGGAAATGAACACTCTGGGAACGAGATTGGGAACAACTATATAAATACTGTCAATTTCTATTGATCAGCAGAAGTATACGACTCAGTCGCAGGAAGTTTGTTTACGACTGATTAAGCAAGGGATTGCAAATGTTGGCTAATATTCGTGCTTCCAGCAGTTTAGAAGAGTCAATAATGTATGTAAAATATATACTTTTCCAAATTTGCTGTTAACGCTAAAAACATTACCAGTAAATATGAAATATGATTTATCACGAAATTTGAAGGGAAATGTACATGTTTTGATTTTATTAAACTTGCTTGTTTCCGGAAACTGGTGCTGTCACGCACTGTGTCAACAAATCAGAAAATCACAGGAAAATACTGGTATGGATTTTGTGATTGTGTAATATATCTCTGTAAAACGTCAGGATCTGATTTTTTTCAAAACTTGTTGATTTTAGCAATAGACAGGACATGAAAGTCAGCTGATGAAATCCTTCACGGTATTACGTGCAGTAAAAGCGTCGAACACACTCCCTAATCTTTGATTATTACTATCATCACATCATCATCACTATCATCACATCACATCACCACATCACGTCTAGGGCTCGCTCATAAGGCAAAGGATCTACAGCTAGGTTCAGTTCTTTGATTTGCTTTGCATGGTCTTCAACCGAAATAGCTTCAAGAACTTCCTTCTTGTTAGAGACTATCTTGTGCAATCGGAGACCGGCCTTGTCACAAATGGCTCGACGGTCCTGATTAATTTGATGGCTTCAGGAACTGTACCTACAGATTTTAGGCCATCATCTACATAGAAGTTCCTACGTATGAACACAGCTGCATCAGTTAATTTATCACTAAGAAATCACAAAACACAGAAAACCAAGTGAACCAACCACAACTCAGGCAAATACAAGTGGCTAGCGGTATTGTCTTAACGATGGAAAAAATTAAAACAAAAAGGTCTTAAAATTTTCTCTGTAACTTTTAATACTTTATAAGAAAAAACCAAACCACATGATTTTAAGACTTATCACAGAGAGAATTGAAGCTTAAATCCATTTCATTGGAACTTTCATTTTTTTTTTACATACAGATTGCTGGTCAGCTTTTCTGACGGTTCTACTGGCCAGAATAAAAACTACCTCCTAGTGAAGTTCTTGGCAGATCTGCAACATGAAGGAATACACAAGGTAATTAATCACAAGTTTCTCGTGAGAGGCCACACATTCCTGGAGAACGACAGAGATTTTGCCCAGATTGAAAAGAGGAAGATGACAACCCAGGCGTTGGTGCCCAACGATTGGCTTACATGTCTACGTGTACTTCGGGAAAATGTGAATGGAAAAGACGTTGTGGAAACAACGAGTATGCTATTCCTTTCCAAGATTTGAAAATTGTAAAAGCAGAGTTTGGAAAAACTGAAAAGGAGCCTGTAAAGCCAGTTAATTTTGAACCTGGGCATTCATCTTTTGATGCTGGCATAATGAAGGACATGCTCAGAACAGGACTTCAGGAAGTGTTTCCCCAGGCTGTGGCGCTACAATTTCTGCCAAGGCCCAGAGAACCCGAAATCCCAGAGTCTCTACACCTTAATATAACGAAAGCCTTACAGGGAGGTTCATCTCCCTTCCCCCTCCCTCTGTGCACATTTGTATATCCAAGAGTTAACACAACTTAAAGGCTGTGAGTCAAACGCTACTGATCAAAGGATAAAAAGACCAATCTTATATTCAATTTTTCCTCACAGGAAAAATCTCTGTACACCAGTAAATAATGGCATTTGAAATAGAAGAAAGAACATGCCAGAAAATAAATTCGTTGAACGCTGCTTGGACTGGGTGAAAGAAAACACTGTGGAGGTCGGCGAAGTTATCTGGGTTTTTACTAAGAGTAGGAACATATTGAAAAGTAGTACTGCCACGTCTTCCGTCCATAAGGCCTTAATGTCGAATCACTTAGAAACCTGGTTCTTAGAGCAGTTGGAAAAGCCACCTACGGAAGAAACAAGAAATCAATTGGAAGATAAATTTGAAGACCGCCTGATGAGAATTTTAAGAGGACTTTCCAATTATGCTATTTTTAGAAATATTCTGGACAATATCAAACAGGAGATTCATGTAAGCAAAACAAATGAGTAGCAATGATAAATGAACATAACAGAAGTAAAGAAATAAAATGAATCGTACCATATCAAAGACCGTGTGAAGGTCTAAATTTTCGTTTACTTTAGTGAAAGTGAAACCGGATAGGCAGAATTCGGTTATTTCGAAATGGTTGCTCCCAGAGCTCTCATTTTCTGACCGCTGGTCAAGGGAAATGAACACTCTGGGAACGAGATTGGGAACAACTATATAAATACTGTCAATTTCTATTGATCAGCAGAAGTATACGACTCAGTCGCAGGAAGTTTGTTTACGACTGATTAAGCAAGGGATTGCAAATGTTGGCTAATATTCGTGCTTCCAGCAGTTTAGAAGAGTCAATAATGTATGTAAAATATATACTTTTCCAAATTTGCTGTTAACGCTAAAAACATTACCAGTAAATATGAAATATGATTTATCACGAAATTTGAAGGGAAATGTACATGTTTTGATTTTATTAAACTTGCTTGTTTCCGGAAACTGGTGCTGTCACGCACTGTGTCAACAAATCAGAAAATCACAGGAAAATACTGGTATGGATTTTGTGATTGTGTAATATATCTCTGTAAAACGTCAGGATCTGATTTTTTTCAAAACTTGTTGATTTTAGCAATAGACAGGACATGAAAGTCAGCTGATGAAATCCTTCACGGTATTACGTGCAGTAAAAGCGTCGAACACACTCCCTAATCTTTGATTATTACTATCATCACATCATCATCACTATCATCACATCACATCACCACATCACGTCTAGGGCTCGCTCATAAGGCAAAGGATCTACAGCTAGGTTCAGTTCTTTGATTTGCTTTGCATGGTCTTCAACCGAAATAGCTTCAAGAACTTCCTTCTTGTTAGAGACTATCTTGTGCAATCGGAGACCGGCCTTGTCACAAATGGCTCGACGGTCCTGATTAATTTGATGGCTTCAGGAACTGTACCTACAGATTTTAGGCCATCATCTACATAGAAGTTCCTACGTATGAACACAGCTGCATCAGTTAATTTATCACTAAGAAATCACAAAACACAGAAAACCAAGTGAACCAACCACAACTCAGGCAAATACAAGTGGCTAGCGGTATTGTCTTAACGATGGAAAAAATTAAAACAAAAAGGTCTTAAAATTTTCTCTGTAACTTTTAATACTTTATAAGAAAAAACCAAACCACATGATTTTAAGACTTATCACAGAGAGAATTGAAGCTTAAATCCATTTCATTGGAACTTTCATTTTTTTTTTACATACAGATTGCTGGTCAGCTTTTCTGACGGTTCTACTGGCCAGAATAAAAACTACCTCCTAGTGAAGTTCTTGGCAGATCTGCAACATGAAGGAATACACAAGGTAATTAATCACAAGTTTCTCGTGAGAGGCCACACATTCCTGGAGAACGACAGAGATTTTGCCCAGATTGAAAAGAGGAAGATGACAACCCAGGCGTTGGTGCCCAACGATTGGCTTACATGTCTACGTGTACTTCGGGAAAATGTGAATGGAAAAGACGTTGTGGAAACAACGAGTATGCTATTCCTTTCCAAGATTTGAAAATTGTAAAAGCAGAGTTTGGAAAAACTGAAAAGGAGCCTGTAAAGCCAGTTAATTTTGAACCTGGGCATTCATCTTTTGATGCTGGCATAATGAAGGACATGCTCAGAACAGGACTTCAGGAAGTGTTTCCCCAGGCTGTGGCGCTACAATTTCTGCCAAGGCCCAGAGAACCCGAAATCCCAGAGTCTCTACACCTTAATATAACGAAAGCCTTACAGGGAGGTTCATCTCCCTTCCCCCTCCCTCTGTGCACATTTGTATATCCAAGAGTTAACACAACTTAAAGGCTGTGAGTCAAACGCTACT
Source organism: Micromussa lordhowensis (assembly GCA_964020085.1). Lineage (NCBI taxonomy): Eukaryota > Metazoa > Cnidaria > Anthozoa > Scleractinia > Lobophylliidae > Micromussa > Micromussa lordhowensis. The sequence continues at coordinate 40,246,529 of OZ026595.1, forward strand.
GATCAAAGGATAAAAAGACCAATCTTATATTCAATTTTTCCTCACAGGAATAATCTCTGTACACCAGTAAATAATGGCATTTGAAATAGAAGAAAGAACATGCCAGAAAATAAATTCGTTGAACGCTGCTTGGACTGGGTGAAAGAAAACACTGTGGAGGTCGGCGAAGTTATCTGGGTTTTTACTAAGAGTAGGAACATATTGAAAAGTAGTACTGCCACGTCTTCCGTCCATAAGGCCTTAATGTCGAATCACTTAGAAACCTGGTTCTTAGAGCAGTTGGAAAAGCCACCTACGGAAGAAACAAGAAATCAATTGGAAGATAAATTTGAAGACCGCCTGATGAGAATTTTAAGAGGACTTTCCAATTATGCTATTTTTAGAAATATTCTGGACAATATCAAACAGGAGATTCATGTAAGCAAAACAAATGAGTAGCAATGATAAATGAACATAACAGAAGTAAAGAAATAAAATGAATCGTACCATATCAAAGACCGTGTGAAGGTCTAAATTTTCGTTTACTTTAGTGAAAGTGAAACCGGATAGGCAGAATTCGGTTATTTCGAAATGGTTGCTCCCAGAGCTCTCATTTTCTGACCGCTGGTCAAGGGAAATGAACACTCTGGGAACGAGATTGGGAACAACTATATAAATACTGTCAATTTCTATTGATCAGCAGAAGTATACGACTCAGTCGCAGGAAGTTTGTTTACCACTGATTAAGAAAGGGATTACAAATGTTGGCTAATATTCGTGCTTCCAGCAGTTTAGAAGAGTCAATAATGTATGTAAAATATATACTTTTCCAAATTTGCTGTTAATGCTAAAAACATTACCAGTAAATATGAAATATGATTTATCACGAAATTTGAAGGGAAATGTACATGTTTTGATTTTATTAAACTTGCTTGTTTCCGGAAACTGGTGCTGTCACGCACTGTGTCAACAAATCAGAAAATCACAGGAAAATACTGGTATGGATTTTGTGATTGTGTAATATATCTCTGTAAAACGTCAGGATCTGATTTTTTTCAAAACTTGTTGATTTTAGCAATAGACAGGACATGAAAGTCAGCTGATGAAATCCTTCACGGTATTACGTGCAGTAAAAGCGTCGAACACACTCCCTAATCTTTGATTATTACTATCATCACATCATCATCACTATCATCACATCACATCACCACATCACGCCTAGGGCTCGCTCATAAGGCAAAGGATCTACAGCTAGGTTCAGTTCTTTGATTTGCTTTGCATGGTCTTCAACCGAAATAGCTTCAAGAACTTCCTTCTTGTTAGAGACTATCTTGTGCAATCGGAGACCGGCCTTGTCACAAATGGCTCGACGGTCCTGATTAATTTGATGGCTTCAGGAACTGTACCTACAGATTTTAGGCCATCATCTACATAGAAGTTCCTACGTATGAACACAGCTGCATCAGTTAATTTATCACTAAGAAATCACAAAACACAGAAAACCAAGTGAACCAACCACAACTCAGGCAAATACAAGTGGCTAGCGGTATTGTCTTAACGATGGAAAAAATTAAAACAAAAAGGTCTTAAAATTTTCTCTGTAACTTTTAATACTTTATAAGAAAAAACCAAACCACATGATTTTAAGACTTATCACAGAGAGAATTGAAGCTTAAATCCATTTCATTGGAACTTTCATTTTTTTTTTACATACAGATTGCTGGTCAGCTTTTCTGACGGTTCTACTGGCCAGAATAAAAACTACCTCCTAGTGAAGTTCTTGGCAGATCTGCAACATGAAGGAATACACAAGGTAATTAATCACAAGTTTCTCGTGAGAGGCCACACATTCCTGGAGAACGACAGAGATTTTGCCCAGATTGAAAAGAGGAAGATGACAACCCAGGCGTTGGTGCCCAACGATTGGCTTACATGTCTACGTGTACTTCGGGAAAATGTGAATGGAAAAGACGTTGTGGAAACAACGAGTATGCTATTCCTTTCCAAGATTTGAAAATTGTAAAAGCAGAGTTTGGAAAAACTGAAAAGGAGCCTGTAAAGCCAGTTAATTTTGAACCTGGGCATTCATCTTTTGATGCTGGCATAATGAAGGACATGCTCAGAACAGGACTTCAGGAAGTGTTTCCCCAGGCTGTGGCGCTACAATTTCTGCCAAGGCCCAGAGAACCCGAAATCCCAGAGTCTCTACACCTTAATATAACGAAAGCCTTACAGGGAGGTTCATCTCCCTTCCCCCTCCCTCTGTGCACATTTGTATATCCAAGAGTTAACACAACTTAAAAGGCTGTGAGTCAAACGCTACTGATCAAAGGATAAAAAGACCAATCTTATATTCAATTTTTCCTCACAGGAAAAATCTCTGTACACCAGTAAATAATGGAATTTGAAATAGAAGAAAGAACATGCCAGAAAATAAATTTGTTGAACGCTGCTTGGACTGGGTGACAGAAAACACTGTGGAGGTCGGCGAAGTTATCTGGGTTTTTAGTAAGAGTAGGAACATATTGAAAAGTAGTACTGCCACGTCTTCCGTCCATAAGGCCTTAATGTCGAATCACTTAGAAACCTGGTTCTTAGAGCAGTTGGAAAAGCCACCTACGGAAGAAACAAGAAATCAATTGGAAGATAAATTTGAAGACCGCCTGATGAGAATTTTAAGAGGACTTTCCAATTATGCTATTTTTAGAAATATTCTGGACAATATCAAACAGGAGATTCATGTAAGCAAAACAAATGAGTAGCAATGATAAATGAACATAACAGAAGTAAAGAAATAAAATGAATCGTACCATATCAAAGACCGTGTGAAGGTCTAAATTTTCGTTTACTTTAGTGAAAGTGAAACCGGATAGGCAGAATTCGGTTATTTCGAAATGGTTGCTCCCAGAGCTCTCATTTTCTGACCGCTGGTCAAGGGAAATGAACACTCTGGGAACGAGATTGGGAACAACTATATAAATACTGTCAATTTCTATTGATCAGCAGAAGTATACGACTCAGTCGCAGGAAGTTTGTTTACCACTGATTAAGAAAGGGATTGCAAATGTTGGCTAATATTCGTGCTTCCAGCAGTTTAGAAGAGTCAATAATGTATGTAAAATATATACTTTTCCAAATTTGCTGTTAATGCTAAAAACATTACCAGTAAATATGAAATATGATTTATCACGAAATTTGAAGGGAAATGTACATGTTTTGATTTTATTAAACTTGCTTGTTTCCGGAAACTGGTGCTGTCACGCACTGTGTCAACAAATCAGAAAATCACAGGAAAATACTGGTATGGATTTTGTGATTGTGTAATATATCTCTGTAAAACGTCAGGATCTGATTTTTTTCAAAACTTGTTGATTTTAGCAATAGACAGGACATGAAAGTCAGCTGATGAAATCCTTCACGGTATTACGTGCAGTAAAAGCGTCGAACACACTCCCTAATCTTTGATTATTACTATCATCACATCATCATCACTATCATCACATCACATCACCACATCACGCCTAGGGCTCGCTCATAAGGCAAAGGATCTACAGCTAGGTTCAGTTCTTTGATTTGCTTTGCATGGTCTTCAACCGAAATAGCTTCAAGAACTTCCTTCTTGTTAGAGACTATCTTGTGCAATCGGAGACCGGCCTTGTCACAAATGGCTCGACGGTCCTGATTAATTTGATGGCTTCAGGAACTGTACCTACAGATTTTAGGCCATCATCTACATAGAAGTTCCTACGTATGAACACAGCTGCATCAGTTAATTTATCACTAAGAAATCACAAAACACAGAAAACCAAGTGAACCAACCACAACTCAGGCAAATACAAGTGGCTAGCGGTATTGTCTTAACGATGGAAAAAATTAAAACAAAAAGGTCTTAAAATTTTCTCTGTAACTTTTAATACTTTATAAGAAAAAACCAAACCACATGATTTTAAGACTTATCACAGAGAGAATTGAAGCTTAAATCCATTTCATTGGAACTTTCATTTTTTTTTTACATACAGATTGCTGGTCAGCTTTTCTGACGGTTCTACTGGCCAGAATAAAAACTACCTCCTAGTGAAGTTCTTGGCAGATCTGCAACATGAAGGAATACACAAGGTAATTAATCACAAGTTTCTCGTGAGAGGCCACACATTCCTGGAGAACGACAGAGATTTTGCCCAGATTGAAAAGAGGAAGATGACAACCCAGGCGTTGGTGCCCAACGATTGGCTTACATGTCTACGTGTACTTCGGGAAAATGTGAATGGAAAAGACGTTGTGGAAACAACGAGTATGCTATTCCTTTCCAAGATTTGAAAATTGTAAAAGCAGAGTTTGGAAAAACTGAAAAGGAGCCTGTAAAGCCAGTTAATTTTGAACCTGGGCATTCATCTTTTGATGCTGGCATAATGAAGGACATGCTCAGAACAGGACTTCAGGAAGTGTTTCCCCAGGCTGTGGCGCTACAATTTCTGCCAAGGCCCAGAGAACCCGAAATCCCAGAGTCTCTACACCTTAATATAACGAAAGCCTTACAGGGAGGTTCATCTCCCTTCCCCCTCCCTCTGTGCACATTTGTATATCCAAGAGTTAACACAACTTAAAAGGCTGTGAGTCAAACGCTACTGATCAAAGGATAAAAAGACCAATCTTATATTCAATTTTTCCTCACAGGAAAAATCTCTGTACACCAGTAAATAATGGAATTTGAAATAGAAGAAAGAACATGCCAGAAAATAAATTTGTTGAACGCTGCTTGGACTGGGTGACAGAAAACACTGTGGAGGTCGGCGAAGTTATCTGGGTTTTTAGTAAGAGTAGGAACATATTGAAAAGTAGTACTGCCACGTCTTCCGTCCATAAGGCCTTAATGTCGAATCACTTAGAAACCTGGTTCTTAGAGCAGTTGGAAAAGCCACCTACGGAAGAAACAAGAAATCAATTGGAAGATAAATTTGAAGACCGCCTGATGAGAATTTTAAGAGGACTTTCCAATTATGCTATTTTTAGAAATATTCTGGACAATATCAAACAGGAGATTCATGTAAGCAAAACAAATGAGTAGCAATGATAAATGAACATAACAGAAGTAAAGAAATAAAATGAATCGTACCATATCAAAGACCGTGTGAAGGTCTAAATTTTCGTTTACTTTAGTGAAAGTGAAACCGGATAGGCAGAATTCGGTTATTTCGAAATGGTTGCTCCCAGAGCTCTCATTTTCCGACCGCTGGTCAAGGGAAATGAACACTCTGGGAACGAGATTGGGAACAACTATATAAATACTGTCAATTTCTATTGATCAGCAGAAGTATACGACTCAGTCGCAGGAAGTTTGTTTACGACTGATTAAGCAAGCGATTGCAAACGTTGGCTAATATTCGTGCTTCCAGCAGTTTAGAAGAGTCAATAATGTATGTAAAATATATACTTTTCCAAATTTGCTGTTAACGCTAAAAACATTACCAGTAAATATGAAATATGATTTATCACGAAATTTGAAGGGAAATGTACATGTTTTGATTTTATTAAACTTGCTTGTTTCCGGAAACTGGTGCTGTCACGCACTGTGTCAACAAATCAGAAAATCACAGGAAAATACTGGTATGGATTTTGTGATTGTGTAATATATCTCTGTAAAACGTCAGGATCTGATTTTTTTCAAAACTTGTTGATTTTAGCAATAGACAGGACATGAAAGTCAGCTGATGAAATCCTTCACGGTATTACGTGCAGTAAAAGCGTCGAACACACTCCCTAATCTTTGATTATTACTATCATCACATCATCATCACTATCATCACATCACATCACCACATCACGCCTAGGGCTCGCTCATAAGGCAAAGGATCTACAGCTAGGTTCAGTTCTTTGATTTGCTTTGCATGGTCTTCAACCGAAATAGCTTCAAGAACTTCCTTCTTGTTAGAGACTATCTTGTGCAATCGGAGACCGGCCTTGTCACAAATGGCTCGACGGTCCTGATTAATTTGATGGCTTCAGGAACTGTACCTACAGATTTTAGGCCATCATCTACATAGAAGTTCCTACGTATGAACACAGCTGCATCAGTTAATTTATCACTAAGAAATCACAAAACACAGAAAACCAAGTGAACCAACCACAACTCAGGCAAATACAAGTGGCTAGCGGTATTGTCTTAACGATGGAAAAAATTAAAACAAAAAGGTCTTAAAATTTCTCTGTAACTTTTAATACTTTATAAGAAAAAACCAAACCACATGATTTTAAGACTTATCACAGAGAGAATTGAAGCTTAAATCCATTTCATTGGAACTTTCATTTTTTTTTACATACAGATTGCTGGTCAGCTTTTCTGACGGTTCTACTGGCCAGAATAAAAACTACCTCCTAGTGAAGTTCTTGGCAGATCTGCAACATGAAGGAATACACAAGGTAATTAATCACAAGTTTCTCGTGAGAGGCCACACATTCCTGGAGAACGACAGAGATTTTGCCCAGATTGAAAAGAGGAAGATGACAACCCAGGCGTTGGTGCCCAACGATTGGCTTACATGTCTACGTGTACTTCGGGAAAATGTGAATGGAAAAGACGTTGTGGAAACAACGAGTATGCTATTCCTTTCCAAGATTTGAAAATTGTAAAAGCAGAGTTTGGAAAAACTGAAAAGGAGCCTGTAAAGCCAGTTAATTTTGAACCTGGGCATTCATCTTTTGATGCTGGCATAATGAAGGACATGCTCAGAACAGGACTTCAGGAAGTGTTTCCCCAGGCTGTGGCGCTACAATTTCTGCCAAGGCCCAGAGAACCCGAAATCCCAGAGTCTCTACACCTTAATATAACGAAAGCCTTACAGGGAGGTTCATCTCCCTTCCCCCTCCCTCTGTGCACATTTGTATATCCAAGAGTTAACACAACTTAAAGGCTGTGAGTCAAACGCTACTGATCAAAGGATAAAAAGACCAATCTTATATTCAATTTTTCCTCACAGGAATAATCTCTGTACACCAGTAAATAATGGCATTTGAAATAGAAGAAAGAACATGCCAGAAAATAAATTCGTTGAACGCTGCTTGGACTGGGTGAAAGAAAACACTGTGGAGGTCGGCGAAGTTATCTGGGTTTTTACTAAGAGTAGGAACATATTGAAAAGTAGTACTGCCACGTCTTCCGTCCATAAGGCCTTAATGTCGAATCACTTAGAAACCTGGTTCTTGGAGCAGTTGGAAAAGCCACCTACGGAAGAAACAAGAAATCAATTGGAAGATAAATTTGAAGACCGCCTGATGAGAATTTTAAGAGGACTTTCCAATTATGCTATTTTTAGAAATATTCTGGACAATATCAAACAGGAGATTCATGTAAGCAAAACAAATGAGTAGCAATGATAAATGAACATAACAGAAGTAAAGAAATAAAATGAATCGTACCATATCAAAGACCGTGTGAAGGTCTAAATTTTCATTTACTTTAGTGAAAGTGAAACCAGATAGGCAGAATTCGGTTATTTCGAAATGGTTGCTCCCAGAGCTCTCATTTTCTGACCGCTGGTCAAGGGAAATGAACACTCTGGGAACGAGATTGGGAACAACTATATAAATACTGTCAATTTCTATTGATCAGCAGAAGTATACGACTCAGTCGCAGGAAGTTTGTTTACGACTGATTAAGCAAGGGATTGCAAATGTTGGCTAATATTCGTGCTTCCAGCAGTTTAGAAGAGTCAATAATGTATGTAAAATATATACTTTTCCAAATTTGCTGTTAACGCTAAAAACATTACCAGTAAATATGAAATATGATTTATCACGAAATTTGAAGGGAAATGTACATGTTTTGATTTTATTAAACTTGCTTGTTTCCGGAAACTGGTGCTGTCACGCACTGTGTCAACAAATCAGAAAATCACAGGAAAATACTGGTATGGATTTTGTGATTGTGTAATATATCTCTGTAAAACGTCAGGATCTGATTTTTTTCAAAACTTGTTGATTTTAGCAATAGACAGGACATGAAAGTCAGCTGATGAAATCCTTCACGGTATTACGTGCAGTAAAAGCGTCGAACACACTCCCTAATCTTTGATTATTACTATCATCACATCATCATCACTATCATCACATCACATCACCACATCACGCCTAGGGCTCGCTCATAAGGCAAAGGATCTACAGCTAGGTTCAGTTCTTTGATTTGCTTTGCATGGTCTTCAACCGAAATAGCTTCAAGAACTTCCTTCTTGTTAGAGACTATCTTGTGCAATCGGAGACCGGCCTTGTCACAAATGGCTCGACGGTCCTGATTAATTTGATGGCTTCAGGAACTGTACCTACAGATTTTAGGCCATCATCTACATAGAAGTTCCTACGTATGAACACAGCTGCATCAGTTAATTTATCACTAAGAAATCACAAAACACAGAAAACCAAGTGAACCAACCACAACTCAGGCAAATACAAGTGGCTAGCGGTATTGTCTTAACGATGGAAAAAATTAAAACAAAAAGGTCTTAAAATTTTCTCTGTAACTTTTAATACTTTATAAGAAAAAACCAAACCACATGATTTTAAGACTTATCACAGAGAGAATTGAAGCTTAAATCCATTTCATTGGAACTTTCATTTTTTTTTTACATACAGATTGCTGGTCAGCTTTTCTGACGGTTCTACTGGCCAGAATAAAAACTACCTCCTAGTGAAGTTCTTGGCAGATCTGCAACATGAAGGAATACACAAGGTAATTAATCACAGGCTGTGGCGCTACAATTTCTGCCAAGGCCCAGAGAACCCGAAATCCCAGAGTCTCTACACCTTAATATAACGAAAGCCTTACAGGGAGGTTCATCTCCCTTCCCCCTCCCTCTGTGCACATTTGTATATCCAAGAGTTAACACAACTTAAAGGCTGTGAGTCAAACGCTACTGATCAAAGGATAAAAAGACCAATCTTATATTCAATTTTTCCTCACAGGAATAATCTCTGTACACCAGTAAATAATGGCATTTGAAATAGAAGAAAGAACATGCCAGAAAATAAATTCGTTGAACGCTGCTTGGACTGGGTGAAAGAAAACACTGTGGAGGTCGGCGAAGTTATCTGGGTTTTTACTAAGAGTAGGAACATATTGAAAAGTAGTACTGCCACGTCTTCCGTCCATAAGGCCTTAATGTCGAATCACTTAGAAACCTGGTTCTTAGAGCAGTTGGAAAAGCCACCTACGGAAGAAACAAGAAATCAATTGGAAGATAAATTTGAAGACCGCCTGATGAGAATTTTAAGAGGACTTTCCAATTATGCTATTTTTAGAAATATTCTGGACAATATCAAACAGGAGATTCATGTAAGCAAAACAAATGAGTAGCAATGATAAATGAACATAACAGAAGTAAAGAAATAAAATGAATCGTACCATATCAAAGACCGTGTGAAGGTCTAAATTTTCGTTTACTTTAGTGAAAGTGAAACCGGATAGGCAGAATTCGGTTATTTCGAAATGGTTGCTCCCAGAGCTCTCATTTTCTGACCGCTGGTCAAGGGAAATGAACACTCTGGGAACGAGATTGGGAACAACTATATAAATACTGTCAATTTCTATTGATCAGCAGAAGTATACGACTCAGTCGCAGGAAGTTTGTTTACCACTGATTAAGAAAGGGATTGCAAATGTTGGCTAATATTCGTGCTTCCAGCAGTTTAGAAGAGTCAATAATGTATGTAAAATATATACTTTTCCAAATTTGCTGTTAATGCTAAAAACATTACCAGTAAATATGAAATATGATTTATCACGAAATTTGAAGGGAAATGTACATGTTTTGATTTTATTAAACTTGCTTGTTTCCGGAAACTGGTGCTGTCACGCACTGTGTCAACAAATCAGAAAATCACAGGAAAATACTGGTATGGATTTTGTGATTGTGTAATATATCTCTGTAAAACGTCAGGATCTGATTTTTTTCAAAACTTGTTGATTTTAGCAATAGACAGGACATGAAAGTCAGCTGATGAAATCCTTCACGGTATTACGTGCAGTAAAAGCGTCGAACACACTCCCTAATCTTTGATTATTACTATCATCACATCATCATCACTATCATCACATCACATCACCACATCACGCCTAGGGCTCACTCATAAGGCAAAGGATCTACAGCTAGGTTCAGTTCTTTGATTTGCTTTGCATGGTCTTCAACCGAAATAGCTTCAAGAACTTCCTTCTTGTTAGAGACTATCTTGTGCAATCGGAGACCGGCCTTGTCACAAATGGCTCGACGGTCCTGATTAATTTGATGGCTTCAGGAACTGTACCTACAGATTTTAGGCCATCATCTACATAGAAGTTCCTACGTATGAACACAGCTGCATCAGTTAATTTATCACTAAGAAATCACAAAACACAGAAAACCAAGTGAACCAACCACAACTCAGGCAAATACAAGTGGCTAGCGGTATTGTCTTAACGATGGAAAAAATTAAAACAAAAAGGTCTTAAAATTTTCTCTGTAACTTTTAATACTTTATAAGAAAAAACCAAACCACATGATTTTAAGACTTATCACAGAGAGAATTGAAGCTTAAATCCATTTCATTGGAACTTTCATTTTTTTTTTACATACAGATTGCTGGTCAGCTTTTCTGACGGTTCTACTGGCCAGAATAAAAACTACCTCCTAGTGAAGTTCTTGGCAGATCTGCAACATGAAGGAATACACAAGGTAATTAATCACAAGTTTCTCGTGAGAGGCCACACATTCCTGGAGAACGACAGAGATTTTGCCCAGATTGAAAAGAGGAAGATGACAACCCAGGCGTTGGTGCCCAACGATTGGCTTACATGTCTACGTGTACTTCGGGAAAATGTGAATGGAAAAGACGTTGTGGAAACAACGAGTATGCTATTCCTTTCCAAGATTTGAAAATTGTAAAAGCAGAGTTTGGAAAAACTGAAAAGGAGCCTGTAAAGCCAGTTAATTTTGAACCTGGGCATTCATCTTTTGATGCTGGCATAATGAAGGACATGCTCAGAACAGGACTTCAGGAAGTGTTTCCCCAGGCTGTGGCGCTACAATTTCTGCCAAGGCCCAGAGAACCCGAAATCCCAGAGTCTCTACACCTTAATATAACGAAAGCCTTACAGGGAGGTTCATCTCCCTTCCCCCTCCCTCTGTGCACATTTGTATATCCAAGAGTTAACACAACTTAAAAGGCTGTGAGTCAAACGCTACTGATCAAAGGATAAAAAGACCAATCTTATATTCAATTTTTCCTCACAGGAAAAATCTCTGTACACCAGTAAATAATGGAATTTGAAATAGAAGAAAGAACATGCCAGAAAATAAATTTGTTGAACGCTGCTTGGACTGGGTGACAGAAAACACTGTGGAGGTCGGCGAAGTTATCTGGGTTTTTAGTAAGAGTAGGAACATATTGAAAAGTAGTACTGCCACGTCTTCCGTCCATAAGGCCTTAATGTCGAATCACTTAGAAACCTGGTTCTTAGAGCAGTTGGAAAAGCCACCTACGGAAGAAACAAGAAATCAATTGGAAGATAAATTTGAAGACCGCCTGATGAGAATTTTAAGAGGACTTTCCAATTATGCTATTTTTAGAAATATTCTGGACAATATCAAACAGGAGATTCATGTAAGCAAAACAAATGAGTAGCAATGATAAATGAACATAACAGAAGTAAAGAAATAAAATGAATCGTACCATATCAAAGACCGTGTGAAGGTCTAAATTTTCGTTTACTTTAGTGAAAGTGAAACCGGATAGGCAGAATTCGGTTATTTCGAAATGGTTGCTCCCAGAGCTCTCATTTTCCGACCGCTGGTCAAGGGAAATGAACACTCTGGGAACGAGATTGGGAACAACTATATAAATACTGTCAATTTCTATTGATCAGCAGAAGTATACGACTCAGTCGCAGGAAGTTTGTTTACGACTGATTAAGCAAGCGATTGCAAACGTTGGCTAATATTCGTGCTTCCAGCAGTTTAGAAGAGTCAATAATGTATGTAAAATATATACTTTTCCAAATTTGCTGTTAACGCTAAAAACATTACCAGTAAATATGAAATATGATTTATCACGAAATTTGAAGGGAAATGTACATGTTTTGATTTTATTAAACTTGCTTGTTTCCGGAAACTGGTGCTGTCACGCACTGTGTCAACAAATCAGAAAATCACAGGAAAATACTGGTATGGATTTTGTGATTGTGTAATATATCTCTGTAAAACGTCAGGATCTGATTTTTTTCAAAACTTGTTGATTTTAGCAATAGACAGGACATGAAAGTCAGCTGATGAAATCCTTCACGGTATTACGTGCAGTAAAAGCGTCGAACACACTCCCTAATCTTTGATTATTACTATCATCACATCATCATCACTATCATCACATCACATCACCACATCACGCCTAGGGCTCGCTCATAAGGCAAAGGATCTACAGCTAGGTTCAGTTCTTTGATTTGCTTTGCATGGTCTTCAACCGAAATAGCTTCAAGAACTTCCTTCTTGTTAGAGACTATCTTGTGCAATCGGAGACCAGCCTTGTCACAAATGGCTCGACGGTCCTGATTAATTTGATGGCTTCAGGAACTGTACCTACAGATTTTAGGCCATCATCTACATAGAAGTTCCTACGTATGAACACAGCTGCATCAGTTAATTTATCACTAAGAAATCACAAAACACAGAAAACCAAGTGAACCAACCACAACTCAGGCAAATACAAGTGGCTAGCGGTATTGTCTTAACGATGGAAAAAATTAAAACAAAAAGGTCTTAAAATTTCTCTGTAACTTTTAATACTTTATAAGAAAAAACCAAACCACATGATTTTAAGACTTATCACAGAGAGAATTGAAGCTTAAATCCATTTCATTGGAACTTTCATTTTTTTTTACATACAGATTGCTGGTCAGCTTTTCTGACGGTTCTACTGGCCAGAATAAAAACTACCTCCTAGTGAAGTTCTTGGCAGATCTGCAACATGAAGGAATACACAAGGTAATTAATCACAAGTTTCTCGTGAGAGGCCACACATTCCTGGAGAACGACAGAGATTTTGCCCAGATTGAAAAGAGGAAGATGACAACCCAGGCGTTGGTGCCCAACGATTGGCTTACATGTCTACGTGTACTTCGGGAAAATGTGAATGGAAAAGACGTTGTGGAAACAACGAGTATGCTATTCCTTTCCAAGATTTGAAAATTGTAAAAGCAGAGTTTGGAAAAACTGAAAAGGAGCCTGTAAAGCCAGTTAATTTTGAACCTGGGCATTCATCTTTTGATGCTGGCATAATGAAGGACATGCTCAGAACAGGACTTCAGGAAGTGTTTCCCCAGGCTGTGGCGCTACAATTTCTGCCAAGGCCCAGAGAACCCGAAATCCCAGAGTCTCTACACCTTAATATAACGAAAGCCTTACAGGGAGGTTCATCTCCCTTCCCCCTCCCTCTGTGCACATTTGTATATCCAAGAGTTAACACAACTTAAAGGCTGTGAGTCAAACGCTACTGATCAAAGGATAAAAAGACCAATCTTATATTCAATTTTTCCTCACAGGAATAATCTCTGTACACCAGTAAATAATGGCATTTGAAATAGAAGAAAGAACATGCCAGAAAATAAATTCGTTGAACGCTGCTTGGACTGGGTGAAAGAAAACACTGTGGAGGTCGGCGAAGTTATCTGGGTTTTTACTAAGAGTAGGAACATATTGAAAAGTAGTACTGCCACGTCTTCCGTCCATAAGGCCTTAATGTCGAATCACTTAGAAACCTGGTTCTTAGAGCAGTTGGAAAAGCCACCTACGGAAGAAACAAGAAATCAATTGGAAGATAAATTTGAAGACCGCCTGATGAGAATTTTAAGAGGACTTTCCAATTATGCTATTTTTAGAAATATTCTGGACAATATCAAACAGGAGATTCATGTAAGCAAAACAAATGAGTAGCAATGATAAATGAACATAACAGAAGTAAAGAAATAAAATGAATCGTACCATATCAAAGACCGTGTGAAGGTCTAAATTTTCGTTTACTTTAGTGAAAGTGAAACCGGATAGGCAGAATTCGGTTATTTCGAAATGGTTGCTCCCAGAGCTCTCATTTTCTGACCGCTGGTCAAGGGAAATGAACACTCTGGGAACGAGATTGGGAACAACTATATAAATACTGTCAATTTCTATTGATCAGCAGAAGTATACGACTCAGTCGCAGGAAGTTTGTTTACCACTGATTAAGAAAGGGATTGCAAATGTTGGCTAATATTCGTGCTTCCAGCAGTTTAGAAGAGTCAATAATGTATGTAAAATATATACTTTTCCAAATTTGCTGTTAATGCTAAAAACATTACCAGTAAATATGAAATATGATTTATCACGAAATTTGAAGGGAAATGTACATGTTTTGATTTTATTAAACTTGCTTGTTTCCGGAAACTGGTGCTGTCACGCACTGTGTCAACAAATCAGAAAATCACAGGAAAATACTGGTATGGATTTTGTGATTGTGTAATATATCTCTGTAAAACGTCAGGATCTGATTTTTTTCAAAACTTGTTGATTTTAGCAATAGACAGGACATGAAAGTCAGCTGATGAAATCCTTCACGGTATTACGTGCAGTAAAAGCGTCGAACACACTCCCTAATCTTTGATTATTACTATCATCACATCATCATCACTATCATCACATCACATCACCACATCACGCCTAGGGCTCGCTCATAAGGCAAAGGATCTACAGCTAGGTTCAGTTCTTTGATTTGCTTTGCATGGTCTTCAACCGAAATAGCTTCAAGAACTTCCTTCTTGTTAGAGACTATCTTGTGCAATCGGAGACCGGCCTTGTCACAAATGGCTCGACGGTCCTGATTAATTTGATGGCTTCAGGAACTGTACCTACAGATTTTAGGCCATCATCTACATAGAAGTTCCTACGTATGAACACAGCTGCATCAGTTAATTTATCACTAAGAAATCACAAAACACAGAAAACCAAGTGAACCAACCACAACTCAGGCAAATACAAGTGGCTAGCGGTATTGTCTTAACGATGGAAAAAATTAAAACAAAAAGGTCTTAAAATTTTCTCTGTAACTTTTAATACTTTATAAGAAAAAACCAAACCACATGATTTTAAGACTTATCACAGAGAGAATTGAAGCTTAAATCCATTTCATTGGAACTTTCATTTTTTTTTTACATACAGATTGCTGGTCAGCTTTTCTGACGGTTCTACTGGCCAGAATAAAAACTACCTCCTAGTGAAGTTCTTGGCAGATCTGCAACATGAAGGAATACACAAGGTAATTAATCACAAGTTTCTCGTGAGAGGCCACACATTCCTGGAGAACGACAGAGATTTTGCCCAGATTGAAAAGAGGAAGATGACAACCCAGGCGTTGGTGCCCAACGATTGGCTTACATGTCTACGTGTACTTCGGGAAAATGTGAATGGAAAAGACGTTGTGGAAACAACGAGTATGCTATTCCTTTCCAAGATTTGAAAATTGTAAAAGCAGAGTTTGGAAAAACTGAAAAGGAGCCTGTAAAGCCAGTTAATTTTGAACCTGGGCATTCATCTTTTGATGCTGGCATAATGAAGGACATGCTCAGAACAGGACTTCAGGAAGTGTTTCCCCAGGCTGTGGCGCTACAATTTCTGCCAAGGCCCAGAGAACCCGAAATCCCAGAGTCTCTACACCTTAATATAACGAAAGCCTTACAGGGAGGTTCATCTCCCTTCCCCCTCCCTCTGTGCACATTTGTATATCCAAGAGTTAACACAACTTAAAAGGCTGTGAGTCAAACGCTACTGATCAAAGGATAAAAAGACCAATCTTATATTCAATTTTTCCTCACAGGAAAAATCTCTGTACACCAGTAAATAATGGAATTTGAAATAGAAGAAAGAACATGCCAGAAAATAAATTTGTTGAACGCTGCTTGGACTGGGTGACAGAAAACACTGTGGAGGTCGGCGAAGTTATCTGGGTTTTTAGTAAGAGTAGGAACATATTGAAAAGTAGTACTGCCACGTCTTCCGTCCATAAGGCCTTAATGTCGAATCACTTAGAAACCTGGTTCTTAGAGCAGTTGGAAAAGCCACCTACGGAAGAAACAAGAAATCAATTGGAAGATAAATTTGAAGACCGCCTGATGAGAATTTTAAGAGGACTTTCCAATTATGCTATTTTTAGAAATATTCTGGACAATATCAAACAGGAGATTCATGTAAGCAAAACAAATGAGTAGCAATGATAAATGAACATAACAGAAGTAAAGAAATAAAATGAATCGTACCATATCAAAGACCGTGTGAAGGTCTAAATTTTCGTTTACTTTAGTGAAAGTGAAACCGGATAGGCAGAATTCGGTTATTTCGAAATGGTTGCTCCCAGAGCTCTCATTTTCCGACCGCTGGTCAAGGGAAATGAACACTCTGGGAACGAGATTGGGAACAACTATATAAATACTGTCAATTTCTATTGATCAGCAGAAGTATACGACTCAGTCGCAGGAAGTTTGTTTACGACTGATTAAGCAAGCGATTGCAAACGTTGGCTAATATTCGTGCTTCCAGCAGTTTAGAAGAGTCAATAATGTATGTAAAATATATACTTTTCCAAATTTGCTGTTAACGCTAAAAACATTACCAGTAAATATGAAATATGATTTATCACGAAATTTGAAGGGAAATGTACATGTTTTGATTTTATTAAACTTGCTTGTTTCCGGAAACTGGTGCTGTCACGCACTGTGTCAACAAATCAGAAAATCACAGGAAAATACTGGTATGGATTTTGTGATTGTGTAATATATCTCTGTAAAACGTCAGGATCTGATTTTTTTCAAAACTTGTTGATTTTAGCAATAGACAGGACATGAAAGTCAGCTGATGAAATCCTTCACGGTATTACGTGCAGTAAAAGCGTCGAACACACTCCCTAATCTTTGATTATTACTATCATCACATCATCATCACTATCATCACATCACATCACCACATCACGCCTAGGGCTCGCTCATAAGGCAAAGGATCTACAGCTAGGTTCAGTTCTTTGATTTGCTTTGCATGGTCTTCAACCGAAATAGCTTCAAGAACTTCCTTCTTGTTAGAGACTATCTTGTGCAATCGGAGACCGGCCTTGTCACAAATGGCTCGACGGTCCTGATTAATTTGATGGCTTCAGGAACTGTACCTACAGATTTTAGGCCATCATCTACATAGAAGTTCCTACGTATGAACACAGCTGCATCAGTTAATTTATCACTAAGAAATCACAAAACACAGAAAACCAAGTGAACCAACCACAACTCAGGCAAATACAAGTGGCTAGCGGTATTGTCTTAACGATGGAAAAAATTAAAACAAAAAGGTCTTAAAATTTCTCTGTAACTTTTAATACTTTATAAGAAAAAACCAAACCACATGATTTTAAGACTTATCACAGAGAGAATTGAAGCTTAAATCCATTTCATTGGAACTTTCATTTTTTTTTACATACAGATTGCTGGTCAGCTTTTCTGACGGTTCTACTGGCCAGAATAAAAACTACCTCCTAGTGAAGTTCTTGGCAGATCTGCAACATGAAGGAATACACAAGGTAATTAATCACAAGTTTCTCGTGAGAGGCCACACATTCCTGGATAACGACAGAGATTTTGCCCAGATTGAAAAGAGGAAGATGACAACCCAGGCGTTGGTGTCCAACGATTGGCTTACATGTCTACGTGTACTTCGGGAAAATGTGAATGGAAAAGACGTTGTGGAAACAACGAGTATGCTATTCCTTTCCAAGATTTGAAAATTGTAAAAGCAGAGTTTGGAAAAACTGAAAAGGAGCCTGTAAAGCCAGTTAATTTTGAACCTGGGCATTCATCTTTTGATGCTGGCATAATGAAGGACATGCTCAGAACAGGACTTCAGGAAGTGTTTCCCCAGGCTGTGGCGCTACAATTTCTGCCAAGGCCCAGAGAACCCGAAATCCCAGAGTCTCTACACCTTAATATAACGAAAGCCTTACAGGGAGGTTCATCTCCCTTCCCCCTCCCTCTGTGCACATTTGTATATCCAAGAGTTAACACAACTTAAAGGCTGTGAGTCAAACGCTACTGATCAAAGGATAAAAAGACCAATCTTATATTCAATTTTTCCTCACAGGAATAATCTCTGTACACCAGTAAATAATGGCATTTGAAATAGAAGAAAGAACATGCCAGAAAATAAATTCGTTGAACGCTGCTTGGACTGGGTGAAAGAAAACACTGTGGAGGTCGGCGAAGTTATCTGGGTTTTTACTAAGAGTAGGAACATATTGAAAAGTAGTACTGCCACGTCTTCCGTCCATAAGGCCTTAATGTCGAATCACTTAGAAACCTGGTTCTTGGAGCAGTTGGAAAAGCCACCTACGGAAGAAACAAGAAATCAATTGGAAGATAAATTTGAAGACCGCCTGATGAGAATTTTAAGAGGACTTTCCAATTATGCTATTTTTAGAAATATTCTGGACAATATCAAACAGGAGATTCATGTAAGCAAAACAAATGAGTAGCAATGATAAATGAACATAACAGAAGTAAAGAAATAAAATGAATCGTACCATATCAAAGACCGTGTGAAGGTCTAAATTTTCATTTACTTTAGTGAAAGTGAAACCAGATAGGCAGAATTCGGTTATTTCGAAATGGTTGCTCCCAGAGCTCTCATTTTCTGACCGCTGGTCAAGGGAAATGAACACTCTGGGAACGAGATTGGGAACAACTATATAAATACTGTCAATTTCTATTGATCAGCAGAAGTATACGACTCAGTCGCAGGAAGTTTGTTTACGACTGATTAAGCAAGGGATTGCAAATGTTGGCTAATATTCGTGCTTCCAGCAGTTTAGAAGAGTCAATAATGTATGTAAAATATATACTTTTCCAAATTTGCTGTTAACGCTAAAAACATTACCAGTAAATATGAAATATGATTTATCACGAAATTTGAAGGGAAATGTACATGTTTTGATTTTATTAAACTTGCTTGTTTCCGGAAACTGGTGCTGTCACGCACTGTGTCAACAAATCAGAAAATCACAGGAAAATACTGGTATGGATTTTGTGATTGTGTAATATATCTCTGTAAAACGTCAGGATCTGATTTTTTTCAAAACTTGTTGATTTTAGCAATAGACAGGACATGAAAGTCAGCTGATGAAATCCTTCACGGTATTACGTGCAGTAAAAGCGTCGAACACACTCCCTAATCTTTGATTATTACTATCATCACATCATCATCACTATCATCACATCACATCACCACATCACGCCTAGGGCTCGCTCATAAGGCAAAGGATCTACAGCTAGGTTCAGTTCTTTGATTTGCTTTGCATGGTCTTCAACCGAAATAGCTTCAAGAACTTCCTTCTTGTTAGAGACTATCTTGTGCAATCGGAGACCGGCCTTGTCACAAATGGCTCGACGGTCCTGATTAATTTGATGGCTTCAGGAACTGTACCTACAGATTTTAGGCCATCATCTACATAGAAGTTCCTACGTATGAACACAGCTGCATCAGTTAATTTATCACTAAGAAATCACAAAACACAGAAAACCAAGTGAACCAACCACAACTCAGGCAAATACAAGTGGCTAGCGGTATTGTCTTAACGATGGAAAAAATTAAAACAAAAAGGTCTTAAAATTTTCTCTGTAACTTTTAATACTTTATAAGAAAAAACCAAACCACATGATTTTAAGACTTATCACAGAGAGAATTGAAGCTTAAATCCATTTCATTGGAACTTTCATTTTTTTTTTTACATACAGATTGCTGGTCAGCTTTTCTGACGGTTCTACTGGCCAGAATAAAAACTATCTCCTAGTGAAGTTCTTGGCAGATCTGCAACATGAAGGAATACACAAGGTAATTAATCACAAGTTTCTCGTGAGAGGCCACACATTCCTGGAGAACGACAGAGATTTTGCCCAGATTGAAAAGAGGAAGATGACAACCCAGGCGTTGGTGCCCAACGATTGGCTTACATGTCTACGTGTACTTCGGGAAAATGTGAATGGAAAAGACGTTGTGGAAACAACGAGTATGCTATTCCTTTCCAAGATTTGAAAATTGTAAAAGCAGAGTTTGGAAAAACTGAAAAGGAGCCTGTAAAGCCAGTTAATTTTGAACCTGGGCATTCATCTTTTGATGCTGGCATAATGAAGGACATGCTCAGAACAGGACTTCAGGAAGTGTTTCCCCAGGCTGTGGCGCTACAATTTCTGCCAAGGCCCAGAGAACCCGAAATCCCAGAGTCTCTACACCTTAATATAACGAAAGCCTTACAGGGAGGTTCATCTCCCTTCCCCCTCCCTCTGTGCACATTTGTATATCCAAGAGTTAACACAACTTAAAGGCTGTGAGTCAAACGCTACTGATCAAAGGATAAAAAGACCAATCTTATATTCAATTTTTCCTCACAGGAATAATCTCTGTACACCAGTAAATAATGGCATTTGAAATAGAAGAAAGAACATGCCAGAAAATAAATTCGTTGAACGCTGCTTGGACTGGGTGAAAGAAAACACTGTGGAGGTCGGCGAAGTTATCTGGGTTTTTACTAAGAGTAGGAACATATTGAAAAGTAGTACTGCCACGTCTTCCGTCCATAAGGCCTTAATGTCGAATCACTTAGAAACCTGGTTCTTAGAGCAGTTGGAAAAGCCACCTACGGAAGAAACAAGAAATCAATTGGAAGATAAATTTGAAGACCGCCTGATGAGAATTTTAAGAGGACTTTCCAATTATGCTATTTTTAGAAATATTCTGGACAATATCAAACAGGAGATTCATGTAAGCAAAACAAATGAGTAGCAATGATAAATGAACATAACAGAAGTAAAGAAATAAAATGAATCGTACCATATCAAAGACCGTGTGAAGGTCTAAATTTTCGTTTACTTTAGTGAAAGTGAAACCGGATAGGCAGAATTCGGTTATTTCGAAATGGTTGCTCCCAGAGCTCTCATTTTCTGACCGCTGGTCAAGGGAAATGAACACTCTGGGAACGAGATTGGGAACAACTATATAAATACTGTCAATTTCTATTGATCAGCAGAAGTATACGACTCAGTCGCAGGAAGTTTGTTTACGACTGATTAAGCAAGGGATTGCAAATGTTGGCTAATATTCGTGCTTCCAGCAGTTTAGAAGAGTCAATAATGTATGTAAAATATATACTTTTCCAAATTTGCTGTTAATGCTAAAAACATTACCAGTAAATATGAAATATGATTTATCACGAAATTTGAAGGGAAATGTACATGTTTTGATTTTATTAAACTTGCTTGTTTCCGGAAACTGGTGCTGTCACGCACTGTGTCAACAAATCAGAAAATCACAGGAAAATACTGGTATGGATTTTGTGATTGTGTAATATATCTCTGTAAAACGTCAGGATCTGATTTTTTTCAAAACTTGTTGATTTTAGCAATAGACAGGACATGAAAGTCAGCTGATGAAATCCTTCACGGTATTACGTGCAGTAAAAGCGTCGAACACACTCCCTAATCTTTGATTATTACTATCATCACATCATCATCACTATCATCACATCACATCACCACATCACGCCTAGGGCTCGCTCATAAGGCAAAGGATCTACAGCTAGGTTCAGTTCTTTGATTTGCTTTGCATGGTCTTCAACCGAAATAGCTTCAAGAACTTCCTTCTTGTTAGAGACTATCTTGTGCAATCGGAGACCGGCCTTGTCACAAATGGCTCGACGGTCCTGATTAATTTGATGGCTTCAGGAACTGTACCTACAGATTTTAGGCCATCATCTACATAGAAGTTCCTACGTATGAACACAGCTGCATCAGTTAATTTATCACTAAGAAATCACAAAACACAGAAAACCAAGTGAACCAACCACAACTCAGGCAAATACAAGTGGCTAGCGGTATTGTCTTAACGATGGAAAAAATTAAAACAAAAAGGTCTTAAAATTTTCTCTGTAACTTTTAATACTTTATAAGAAAAAACCAAACCACATGATTTTAAGACTTATCACAGAGAGAATTGAAGCTTAAATCCATTTCATTGGAACTTTCATTTTTTTTTTTACATACAGATTGCTGGTCAGCTTTTCTGACGGTTCTACTGGCCAGAATAAAAACTATCTCCTAGTGAAGTTCTTGGCAGATCTGCAACATGAAGGAATACACAAGGTAATTAATCACAAGTTTCTCGTGAGAGGCCACACATTCCTGGAGAACGACAGAGATTTTGCCCAGATTGAAAAGAGGAAGATGACAACCCAGGCGTTGGTGCCCAACGATTGGCTTACATGTCTACGTGTACTTCGGGAAAATGTGAATGGAAAAGACGTTGTGGAAACAACGAGTATGCTATTCCTTTCCAAGATTTGAAAATTGTAAAAGCAGAGTTTGGAAAAACTGAAAAGGAGCCTGTAAAGCCAGTTAATTTTGAACCTGGGCATTCATCTTTTGATGCTGGCATAATGAAGGACATGCTCAGAACAGGACTTCAGGAAGTGTTTCCCCAGGCTGTGGCGCTACAATTTCTGCCAAGGCCCAGAGAACCCGAAATCCCAGAGTCTCTACACCTTAATATAACGAAAGCCTTACAGGGAGGTTCATCTCCCTTCCCCCTCCCTCTGTGCACATTTGTATATCCAAGAGTTAACACAACTTAAAGGCTGTGAGTCAAACGCTACTGATCAAAGGATAAAAAGACCAATCTTATATTCAATTTTTCCTCACAGGAATAATCTCTGTACACCAGTAAATAATGGCATTTGAAATAGAAGAAAGAACATGCCAGAAAATAAATTCGTTGAACGCTGCTTGGACTGGGTGAAAGAAAACACTGTGGAGGTCGGCGAAGTTATCTGGGTTTTTACTAAGAGTAGGAACATATTGAAAAGTAGTACTGCCACGTCTTCCGTCCATAAGGCCTTAATGTCGAATCACTTAGAAACCTGGTTCTTAGAGCAGTTGGAAAAGCCACCTACGGAAGAAACAAGAAATCAATTGGAAGATAAATTTGAAGACCGCCTGATGAGAATTTTAAGAGGACTTTCCAATTATGCTATTTTTAGAAATATTCTGGACAATATCAAACAGGAGATTCATGTAAGCAAAACAAATGAGTAGCAATGATAAATGAACATAACAGAAGTAAAGAAATAAAATGAATCGTACCATATCAAAGACCGTGTGAAGGTCTAAATTTTCGTTTACTTTAGTGAAAGTGAAACCGGATAGGCAGAATTCGGTTATTTCGAAATGGTTGCTCCCAGAGCTCTCATTTTCTGACCGCTGGTCAAGGGAAATGAACACTCTGGGAACGAGATTGGGAACAACTATATAAATACTGTCAATTTCTATTGATCAGCAGAAGTATACGACTCAGTCGCAGGAAGTTTGTTTACGACTGATTAAGCAAGGGATTGCAAATGTTGGCTAATATTCGTGCTTCCAGCAGTTTAGAAGAGTCAATAATGTATGTAAAATATATACTTTTCCAAATTTGCTGTTAACGCTAAAAACATTACCAGTAAATATGAAATATGATTTATCACGAAATTTGAAGGGAAATGTACATGTTTTGATTTTATTAAACTTGCTTGTTTCCGGAAACTGGTGCTGTCACGCACTGTGTCAACAAATCAGAAAATCACAGGAAAATACTGGTATGGATTTTGTGATTGTGTAATATATCTCTGTAAAACGTCAGGATCTGATTTTTTTCAAAACTTGTTGATTTTAGCAATAGACAGGACATGAAAGTCAGCTGATGAAATCCTTCACGGTATTACGTGCAGTAAAAGCGTCGAACACACTCCCTAATCTTTGATTATTACTATCATCACATCATCATCACTATCATCACATCACATCACCACATCACGCCTAGGGCTCGCTCATAAGGCAAAGGATCTACAGCTAGGTTCAGTTCTTTGATTTGCTTTGCATGGTCTTCAACCGAAATAGCTTCAAGAACTTCCTTCTTGTTAGAGACTATCTTGTGCAATCGGAGACCGGCCTTGTCACAAATGGCTCGACGGTCCTGATTAATTTGATGGCTTCAGGAACTGTACCTACAGATTTTAGGCCATCATCTACATAGAAGTTCCTACGTATGAACACAGCTGCATCAGTTAATTTATCACTAAGAAATCACAAAACACAGAAAACCAAGTGAACCAACCACAACTCAGGCAAATACAAGTGGCTAGCGGTATTGTCTTAACGATGGAAAAAATTAAAACAAAAAGGTCTTAAAATTTTCTCTGTAACTTTTAATACTTTATAAGAAAAAACCAAACCACATGATTTTAAGACTTATCACAGAGAGAATTGAAGCTTAAATCCATTTCATTGGAACTTTCATTTTTTTTTTTACATACAGATTGCTGGTCAGCTTTTCTGACGGTTCTACTGGCCAGAATAAAAACTATCTCCTAGTGAAGTTCTTGGCAGATCTGCAACATGAAGGAATACACAAGGTAATTAATCACAAGTTTCTCGTGAGAGGCCACACATTCCTGGAGAACGACAGAGATTTTGCCCAGATTGAAAAGAGGAAGATGACAACCCAGGCGTTGGTGCCCAACGATTGGCTTACATGTCTACGTGTACTTCGGGAAAATGTGAATGGAAAAGACGTTGTGGAAACAACGAGTATGCTATTCCTTTCCAAGATTTGAAAATTGTAAAAGCAGAGTTTGGAAAAACTGAAAAGGAGCCTGTAAAGCCAGTTAATTTTGAACCTGGGCATTCATCTTTTGATGCTGGCATAATGAAGGACATGCTCAGAACAGGACTTCAGGAAGTGTTTCCCCAGGCTGTGGCGCTACAATTTCTGCCAAGGCCCAGAGAACCCGAAATCCCAGAGTCTCTACACCTTAATATAACGAAAGCCTTACAGGGAGGTTCATCTCCCTTCCCCCTCCCTCTGTGCACATTTGTATATCCAAGAGTTAACACAACTTAAAGGCTGTGAGTCAAACGCTACTGATCAAAGGATAAAAAGACCAATCTTATATTCAATTTTTCCTCACAGGAATAATCTCTGTACACCAGTAAATAATGGCATTTGAAATAGAAGAAAGAACATGCCAGAAAATAAATTCGTTGAACGCTGCTTGGACTGGGTGAAAGAAAACACTGTGGAGGTCGGCGAAGTTATCTGGGTTTTTACTAAGAGTAGGAACATATTGAAAAGTAGTACTGCCACGTCTTCCGTCCATAAGGCCTTAATGTCGAATCACTTAGAAACCTGGTTCTTAGAGCAGTTGGAAAAGCCACCTACGGAAGAAACAAGAAATCAATTGGAAGATAAATTTGAAGACCGCCTGATGAGAATTTTAAGAGGACTTTCCAATTATGCTATTTTTAGAAATATTCTGGACAATATCAAACAGGAGATTCATGTAAG
This sequence comes from Micromussa lordhowensis, assembly GCA_964020085.1. Taxonomy (NCBI): domain Eukaryota; kingdom Metazoa; phylum Cnidaria; class Anthozoa; order Scleractinia; family Lobophylliidae; genus Micromussa; species Micromussa lordhowensis. Next base: position 40,271,950 of record OZ026595.1, read on the forward strand.
CAAAACAAATGAGTAGCAATGATAAATGAACATAACAGAAGTAAAGAAATAAAATGAATCGTACCATATCAAAGACCGTGTGAAGGTCTAAATTTTCGTTTACTTTAGTGAAAGTGAAACCGGATAGGCAGAATTCGGTTATTTCGAAATGGTTGCTCCCAGAGCTCTCATTTTCTGACCGCTGGTCAAGGGAAATGAACACTCTGGGAACGAGATTGGGAACAACTATATAAATACTGTCAATTTCTATTGATCAGCAGAAGTATACGACTCAGTCGCAGGAAGTTTGTTTACGACTGATTAAGCAAGGGATTGCAAATGTTGGCTAATATTCGTGCTTCCAGCAGTTTAGAAGAGTCAATAATGTATGTAAAATATATACTTTTCCAAATTTGCTGTTAACGCTAAAAACATTACCAGTAAATATGAAATATGATTTATCACGAAATTTGAAGGGAAATGTACATGTTTTGATTTTATTAAACTTGCTTGTTTCCGGAAACTGGTGCTGTCACGCACTGTGTCAACAAATCAGAAAATCACAGGAAAATACTGGTATGGATTTTGTGATTGTGTAATATATCTCTGTAAAACGTCAGGATCTGATTTTTTTCAAAACTTGTTGATTTTAGCAATAGACAGGACATGAAAGTCAGCTGATGAAATCCTTCACGGTATTACGTGCAGTAAAAGCGTCGAACACACTCCCTAATCTTTGATTATTACTATCATCACATCATCATCACTATCATCACATCACATCACCACATCACGCCTAGGGCTCGCTCATAAGGCAAAGGATCTACAGCTAGGTTCAGTTCTTTGATTTGCTTTGCATGGTCTTCAACCGAAATAGCTTCAAGAACTTCCTTCTTGTTAGAGACTATCTTGTGCAATCGGAGACCGGCCTTGTCACAAATGGCTCGACGGTCCTGATTAATTTGATGGCTTCAGGAACTGTACCTACAGATTTTAGGCCATCATCTACATAGAAGTTCCTACGTATGAACACAGCTGCATCAGTTAATTTATCACTAAGAAATCACAAAACACAGAAAACCAAGTGAACCAACCACAACTCAGGCAAATACAAGTGGCTAGCGGTATTGTCTTAACGATGGAAAAAATTAAAACAAAAAGGTCTTAAAATTTTCTCTGTAACTTTTAATACTTTATAAGAAAAAACCAAACCACATGATTTTAAGACTTATCACAGAGAGAATTGAAGCTTAAATCCATTTCATTGGAACTTTCATTTTTTTTTTTACATACAGATTGCTGGTCAGCTTTTCTGACGGTTCTACTGGCCAGAATAAAAACTATCTCCTAGTGAAGTTCTTGGCAGATCTGCAACATGAAGGAATACACAAGGTAATTAATCACAAGTTTCTCGTGAGAGGCCACACATTCCTGGAGAACGACAGAGATTTTGCCCAGATTGAAAAGAGGAAGATGACAACCCAGGCGTTGGTGCCCAACGATTGGCTTACATGTCTACGTGTACTTCGGGAAAATGTGAATGGAAAAGACGTTGTGGAAACAACGAGTATGCTATTCCTTTCCAAGATTTGAAAATTGTAAAAGCAGAGTTTGGAAAAACTGAAAAGGAGCCTGTAAAGCCAGTTAATTTTGAACCTGGGCATTCATCTTTTGATGCTGGCATAATGAAGGACATGCTCAGAACAGGACTTCAGGAAGTGTTTCCCCAGGCTGTGGCGCTACAATTTCTGCCAAGGCCCAGAGAACCCGAAATCCCAGAGTCTCTACACCTTAATATAACGAAAGCCTTACAGGGAGGTTCATCTCCCTTCCCCCTCCCTCTGTGCACATTTGTATATCCAAGAGTTAACACAACTTAAAGGCTGTGAGTCAAACGCTACTGATCAAAGGATAAAAAGACCAATCTTATATTCAATTTTTCCTCACAGGAATAATCTCTGTACACCAGTAAATAATGGCATTTGAAATAGAAGAAAGAACATGCCAGAAAATAAATTCGTTGAACGCTGCTTGGACTGGGTGAAAGAAAACACTGTGGAGGTCGGCGAAGTTATCTGGGTTTTTACTAAGAGTAGGAACATATTGAAAAGTAGTACTGCCACGTCTTCCGTCCATAAGGCCTTAATGTCGAATCACTTAGAAACCTGGTTCTTAGAGCAGTTGGAAAAGCCACCTACGGAAGAAACAAGAAATCAATTGGAAGATAAATTTGAAGACCGCCTGATGAGAATTTTAAGAGGACTTTCCAATTATGCTATTTTTAGAAATATTCTGGACAATATCAAACAGGAGATTCATGTAAGCAAAACAAATGAGTAGCAATGATAAATGAACATAACAGAAGTAAAGAAATAAAATGAATCGTACCATATCAAAGACCGTGTGAAGGTCTAAATTTTCGTTTACTTTAGTGAAAGTGAAACCGGATAGGCAGAATTCGGTTATTTCGAAATGGTTGCTCCCAGAGCTCTCATTTTCTGACCGCTGGTCAAGGGAAATGAACACTCTGGGAACGAGATTGGGAACAACTATATAAATACTGTCAATTTCTATTGATCAGCAGAAGTATACGACTCAGTCGCAGGAAGTTTGTTTACCACTGATTAAGAAAGGGATTGCAAATGTTGGCTAATATTCGTGCTTCCAGCAGTTTAGAAGAGTCAATAATGTATGTAAAATATATACTTTTCCAAATTTGCTGTTAATGCTAAAAACATTACCAGTAAATATGAAATATGATTTATCACGAAATTTGAAGGGAAATGTACATGTTTTGATTTTATTAAACTTGCTTGTTTCCGGAAACTGGTGCTGTCACGCACTGTGTCAACAAATCAGAAAATCACAGGAAAATACTGGTATGGATTTTGTGATTGTGTAATATATCTCTGTAAAACGTCAGGATCTGATTTTTTTCAAAACTTGTTGATTTTAGCAATAGACAGGACATGAAAGTCAGCTGATGAAATCCTTCACGGTATTACGTGCAGTAAAAGCGTCGAACACACTCCCTAATCTTTGATTATTACTATCATCACATCATCATCACTATCATCACATCACATCACCACATCACGCCTAGGGCTCGCTCATAAGGCAAAGGATCTACAGCTAGGTTCAGTTCTTTGATTTGCTTTGCATGGTCTTCAACCGAAATAGCTTCAAGAACTTCCTTCTTGTTAGAGACTATCTTGTGCAATCGGAGACCGGCCTTGTCACAAATGGCTCGACGGTCCTGATTAATTTGATGGCTTCAGGAACTGTACCTACAGATTTTAGGCCATCATCTACATAGAAGTTCCTACGTATGAACACAGCTGCATCAGTTAATTTATCACTAAGAAATCACAAAACACAGAAAACCAAGTGAACCAACCACAACTCAGGCAAATACAAGTGGCTAGCGGTATTGTCTTAACGATGGAAAAAATTAAAACAAAAAGGTCTTAAAATTTTCTCTGTAACTTTTAATACTTTATAAGAAAAAACCAAACCACATGATTTTAAGACTTATCACAGAGAGAATTGAAGCTTAAATCCATTTCATTGGAACTTTCATTTTTTTTTTACATACAGATTGCTGGTCAGCTTTTCTGACGGTTCTACTGGCCAGAATAAAAACTACCTCCTAGTGAAGTTCTTGGCAGATCTGCAACATGAAGGAATACACAAGGTAATTAATCACAAGTTTCTCGTGAGAGGCCACACATTCCTGGAGAACGACAGAGATTTTGCCCAGATTGAAAAGAGGAAGATGACAACCCAGGCGTTGGTGCCCAACGATTGGCTTACATGTCTACGTGTACTTCGGGAAAATGTGAATGGAAAAGACGTTGTGGAAACAACGAGTATGCTATTCCTTTCCAAGATTTGAAAATTGTAAAAGCAGAGTTTGGAAAAACTGAAAAGGAGCCTGTAAAGCCAGTTAATTTTGAACCTGGGCATTCATCTTTTGATGCTGGCATAATGAAGGACATGCTCAGAACAGGACTTCAGGAAGTGTTTCCCCAGGCTGTGGCGCTACAATTTCTGCCAAGGCCCAGAGAACCCGAAATCCCAGAGTCTCTACACCTTAATATAACGAAAGCCTTACAGGGAGGTTCATCTCCCTTCCCCCTCCCTCTGTGCACATTTGTATATCCAAGAGTTAACACAACTTAAAAGGCTGTGAGTCAAACGCTACTGATCAAAGGATAAAAAGACCAATCTTATATTCAATTTTTCCTCACAGGAAAAATCTCTGTACACCAGTAAATAATGGAATTTGAAATAGAAGAAAGAACATGCCAGAAAATAAATTTGTTGAACGCTGCTTGGACTGGGTGACAGAAAACACTGTGGAGGTCGGCGAAGTTATCTGGGTTTTTACTAAGAGTAGGAACATATTGAAAAGTAGTACTGCCACGTCTTCCGTCCATAAGGCCTTAATGTCGAATCACTTAGAAACCTGGTTCTTAGAGCAGTTGGAAAAGCCACCTACGGAAGAAACAAGAAATCAATTGGAAGATAAATTTGAAGACCGCCTGATGAGAATTTTAAGAGGACTTTCCAATTATGCTATTTTTAGAAATATTCTGGACAATATCAAACAGGAGATTCATGTAAGCAAAACAAATGAGTAGCAATGATAAATGAACATAACAGAAGTAAAGAAATAAAATGAATCGTACCATATCAAAGACCGTGTGAAGGTCTAAATTTTCGTTTACTTTAGTGAAAGTGAAACCGGATAGGCAGAATTCGGTTATTTCGAAATGGTTGCTCCCAGAGCTCTCATTTTCCGACCGCTGGTCAAGGGAAATGAACACTCTGGGAACGAGATTGGGAACAACTATATAAATACTGTCAATTTCTATTGATCAGCAGAAGTATACGACTCAGTCGCAGGAAGTTTGTTTACGACTGATTAAGCAAGCGATTGCAAACGTTGGCTAATATTCGTGCTTCCAGCAGTTTAGAAGAGTCAATAATGTATGTAAAATATATACTTTTCCAAATTTGCTGTTAACGCTAAAAACATTACCAGTAAATATGAAATATGATTTATCACGAAATTTGAAGGGAAATGTACATGTTTTGATTTTATTAAACTTGCTTGTTTCCGGAAACTGGTGCTGTCACGCACTGTGTCAACAAATCAGAAAATCACAGGAAAATACTGGTATGGATTTTGTGATTGTGTAATATATCTCTGTAAAACGTCAGGATCTGATTTTTTTCAAAACTTGTTGATTTTAGCAATAGACAGGACATGAAAGTCAGCTGATGAAATCCTTCACGGTATTACGTGCAGTAAAAGCGTCGAACACACTCCCTAATCTTTGATTATTACTATCATCACATCATCATCACTATCATCACATCACATCACCACATCACGCCTAGGGCTCGCTCATAAGGCAAAGGATCTACAGCTAGGTTCAGTTCTTTGATTTGCTTTGCATGGTCTTCAACCGAAATAGCTTCAAGAACTTCCTTCTTGTTAGAGACTATCTTGTGCAATCGGAGACCGGCCTTGTCACAAATGGCTCGACGGTCCTGATTAATTTGATGGCTTCAGGAACTGTACCTACAGATTTTAGGCCATCATCTACATAGAAGTTCCTACGTATGAACACAGCTGCATCAGTTAATTTATCACTAAGAAATCACAAAACACAGAAAACCAAGTGAACCAACCACAACTCAGGCAAATACAAGTGGCTAGCGGTATTGTCTTAACGATGGAAAAAATTAAAACAAAAAGGTCTTAAAATTTCTCTGTAACTTTTAATACTTTATAAGAAAAAACCAAACCACATGATTTTAAGACTTATCACAGAGAGAATTGAAGCTTAAATCCATTTCATTGGAACTTTCATTTTTTTTTACATACAGATTGCTGGTCAGCTTTTCTGACGGTTCTACTGGCCAGAATAAAAACTACCTCCTAGTGAAGTTCTTGGCAGATCTGCAACATGAAGGAATACACAAGGTAATTAATCACAAGTTTCTCGTGAGAGGCCACACATTCCTGGAGAACGACAGAGATTTTGCCCAGATTGAAAAGAGGAAGATGACAACCCAGGCGTTGGTGCCCAACGATTGGCTTACATGTCTACGTGTACTTCGGGAAAATGTGAATGGAAAAGACGTTGTGGAAACAACGAGTATGCTATTCCTTTCCAAGATTTGAAAATTGTAAAAGCAGAGTTTGGAAAAACTGAAAAGGAGCCTGTAAAGCCAGTTAATTTTGAACCTGGGCATTCATCTTTTGATGCTGGCATAATGAAGGACATGCTCAGAACAGGACTTCAGGAAGTGTTTCCCCAGGCTGTGGCGCTACAATTTCTGCCAAGGCCCAGAGAACCCGAAATCCCAGAGTCTCTACACCTTAATATAACGAAAGCCTTACAGGGAGGTTCATCTCCCTTCCCCCTCCCTCTGTGCACATTTGTATATCCAAGAGTTAACACAACTTAAAGGCTGTGAGTCAAACGCTACTGATCAAAGGATAAAAAGACCAATCTTATATTCAATTTTTCCTCACAGGAATAATCTCTGTACACCAGTAAATAATGGCATTTGAAATAGAAGAAAGAACATGCCAGAAAATAAATTCGTTGAACGCTGCTTGGACTGGGTGAAAGAAAACACTGTGGAGGTCGGCGAAGTTATCTGGGTTTTTACTAAGAGTAGGAACATATTGAAAAGTAGTACTGCCACGTCTTCCGTCCATAAGGCCTTAATGTCGAATCACTTAGAAACCTGGTTCTTGGAGCAGTTGGAAAAGCCACCTACGGAAGAAACAAGAAATCAATTGGAAGATAAATTTGAAGACCGCCTGATGAGAATTTTAAGAGGACTTTCCAATTATGCTATTTTTAGAAATATTCTGGACAATATCAAACAGGAGATTCATGTAAGCAAAACAAATGAGTAGCAATGATAAATGAACATAACAGAAGTAAAGAAATAAAATGAATCGTACCATATCAAAGACCGTGTGAAGGTCTAAATTTTCATTTACTTTAGTGAAAGTGAAACCAGATAGGCAGAATTCGGTTATTTCGAAATGGTTGCTCCCAGAGCTCTC
>OZ026595.1:40279224-40299224 GCA_964020085.1 Micromussa lordhowensis
GTTCTAGACTGTCACTTTCGAAGATTAACTATAGATTTTCCATGTTGAAAGATTCTGTAAATAGCTTCGCGAATTTGCGCATGCTTTGTACCGCTTGCACGTTTTCCACGCATGAATTGAGAGGTCAATTAAATCGATTTTTAATGGTTTCCTTCTGAAAATGTTGTTGACATCACTTCCTGTGTATATACTAAAACTAGTAATAACCACAGGTTAGGAAGTGCGGGCGAGGGCTATGCATGATTTGTTTCACTGAGGTTAACGAATTCATTGTAAAACAGTGGCGTTGTGTTCTTTTTCCATTTTGGGCTTTTATATTTGCAGGGCAATAAAGGGTTGCATAGTGTGGGTGATTGTTTTCCCATAAACGAGACAAAGGAACCTAAGAGTGGTTTTACTGACGTTGTGAAACAGTAACACCAGTTTGATTATACACTAGTTCTATTTTGTGTTGGGTTTGACAAAATGACAACAACAGACACGGACAGGAAACGTTCCGATCACAAGTTCACACGCTCGATTTTGATTGGACGGCGCGCCAAATTGCACGCGCACGCACGTGATTAACTTCTCGCCCGCTTGACTGCAACCATAGCCAGAAATTCCGAACCACGAGTGGCGTTACATAGGTCGCTACATTCAATGTTGTGATTGGCTAACGGCTTTCTCGTAAACAAGTCACACTGGCGCCGTTGCCGGCAAGCAAACTTTGAGCCGAAAACATAAAGGTTAATCGAAATAATTATTTCATTTCTACGATGATTTCACTAAAAGAAGCTTTTTAAAAACTCTACCGATACTCTCTTGTTTTCTCCCTTTCGATTTCTTATAATAGGAAGCTTTTCCAAGTGGTTTTGAGTAGCCGTAAATCAGATCGAGAATCATTTTCGATCGGTGACTGTTATGTCACGCAGTACGAAAACCCTCAAGGGAATCCAAGTCCCAGGCTCTATCTCGTTCAAAAACTTGCTAAAAGAAGCCTGGATCGAGGATAGCTTCAAAGCATATTCAAAATGGCGGTTAAGTTTAGTTATGAAAAGCACACTTGCCGCGGAGAAAACAGCTCGCGTACGTTGAGTGTTTGGTGTGAGCAATTATGTAAACCGTACAGACAAAGATGAGAAGTTTTCGGGAAATTCAAGCATCTTTAAATGGAAAAACCGCAAGATATCCAACTCGAAGAGAGCCAAATATTATGGACATTACAAGCACTACATGTGGTCTCAAAGTTCCACATGGGGATCCATGATTTCATTCATTAGCAAGCTGAACAAACTTTCAAAAAGAGTCAGTGGTTTACATGAAATTAAAAGGTAAGTATGGCGGATCCTCGTAGTTTATTGTGCGATTGTTCAAAAGCAAAAACCGCAAGAATTATAGTAAGTTCGGTAACGAAACCAATTCCAAATTAAAGGTATTGCCACAACGAAAGGACTTTGGATGGGGACAGTGAAACTCAGTCACCTTAATTATCTCTCCAGCGATTGATTAAACGATCATTTCCATACATTTTCCTATAAATAAGAACAAAGCATATGGCAGCATTTCGTCACGCTTCGCAGGGGGTAACGGTTCGGCATTTTTGGCTATGACTGTGCTTAGCTCCGCTCAGATTTGCTCACTGATCTAAGCTAAGCTGAACAGATTTGAACTTAATGTAACTGAGCTTCTCTTAAGCTGTGTTCACACTAGGCCGCGAAACATGATTAGTCTGATCACGAATGAAACATGTTTCGTTATGAAAAGTGTTCACATCTGAAGAGCTATCAGACAGTGCACTGCACGAATCATGTTTGAAACATGATTATTTTGAGCATCACTGAAACAACCTCGCCAGGTAGTTTCAATCATGATAAGTCCAAACACGTTTAAAATGGCTAGATAGATGCGGAGAGGAGGCGAGAGGCCCAAAAGAACCAAAACTGGGGCTATTATGAGGCCAAATGGCTTGTTGAAATATGGGCCGCTGAAGAAAGCAGAATATTTGGAAGAACTGGCGCAAAACTTAGTGACAACGGTTACAAGCGTACAGCATCGCAATGCAAAACCAAAATTCACAACCAAGCATGAAATGTGTTTGAAACCGACACTCCATGTGAGGTGAACAAAGAAATAACAAACATGTTTGCTCTGATCATGTTTTGGCTTTAATTAATGTGAACACAGCATTAGACGAGAGCGACATCGACAGTAGTATACGGCAGGGGTATGTGGTCATAGGGAAAAATCATGGATTTTACTTTATGAGTCAAAAAAGTTGTAGAAGTGTGACCTCAAAGTTACGGGGTCCAACGGACCAATCAGCGCGTAGGATTTGGATGACGTCATAGCCTACCACGGCTATGACGTCATAGATAAACACTTGCTAAAGTATAAAAAGAAGAACAGAGTTATCTGAACGTACAGGTCTTACATACCCATGGTGGCCATTTCCCAGAGAAGAACATCGTACGACCAACTGTTAAATACTAAGAAAAAATCTATAAATTATTATTGTTATTTAATTATCATTATCATTTTTTGCTTCAACTGAATCTATTTAGTATTAGAGCCTATGTATAGGTCGTGAGTCCTGTAGATGTTACGATCCAATGTTAGTATGGCTAGGCAGGAGACCATCGTGCCAAAGTAATTACAAGACAAGACAAGACAACTTTAGTGACCCTTATACTTGAAAGAAAGAAATTAAATTAACCTGAAATAAAAATCAAAACTAAAAGGGTGTTGGCTTCCTAAAATAACCAAGAAGTTAACAAGAGTAGGAAGCCAATTAAAGGGGTACAGTCGAGCATCCACTAAAGGCCATTCCTCTGCTACGGAAACGGCCACTAAAGCGCGTCCTAATTGCAAAATAACCTCTCCACAACGGCCAACTAATCACCGATTTGCAAATGGTGTATACAAAACCCCGTTTTTATTGTAAGAAGTCACGAAACACATGTCACTTCAAACCATTTAACGCTATGTGTTTAAACTAAAAGGACTGACATTTGGTAACCTTACTAACTTTTAGATGCTCTTTTAGGTACCGCCTCAGTTTTTCAAAATTACCGTAATCGATCGTTAATTCATTTTTGCCTGCCAATCGCATCATTTTTGTCCCTCCCTGTGTGCTTTAGCAGAGTTTGAAATCTCAGAAAAGTTACAGAATATTACACTTTTCTCTACGCAAGGCATTTATCGCCGTAAATTAAACGGTTCATTCACTTTGAAATTCGGGTTGAAGTTGTTTTGGTTCTTATTGTGGTACATCAACAGGCAGTACAAAAAGGTAACTTGAAATTTTAACAAATAACAATGTTCAAAAAATGCCAATTCATAACATAGTGAGTAAATACACAGTCAAGAAATCTACTTACACATCACTTTTGGTGGTAAAAGCACTGAACCCGATCGATTCAGGGGCCATCAATTTCACAGGAAACTTTCTCTTCTTTTTGGCGGTGTACACGTCCTCATAGATTTGGCGCATTAACCCAAAGTCCGACACTTTGACCCGATTATCACGACCAATCAGAATATTACGGGCTGAAGATCACGATGAACGAAATCGTTCTCTGCGAGATGATTCTGTTAAAGACGAAATATAAATAGATGGGGCGCAACTGCTTCATGATATTGTAAGGTGATGCATCTCACTCAAACAGGCTTTGACGACTTATTACTCTTACATTCGCAAGCTCTAATCCTCCTCATTAACAGATACGTCCATTTTTCTTTTCCTTTAGCGTCGATTTTCACTTATAATAATTTATGCTACTTGCTTTATTACTTTAGCTATCCCCCTTTCATTTTTCTTCGATTCGTCAACCAACCAGCAAAGTGTGAGAAACAAATTGATCTGAAGACTGTAGTGTGACGAGGAAGAAAAGAGGAACCGTGCATTTGAAGAAAACTCATCATTTTTGAACAAAGAACCATATAATTTTTTCTTACAAAACTCTCTTTATTACGTGGCCGTGTCTTGCAAGGACTGGGAGCTACCGATTGCCTAAAATCGACATTGATCGCAGTCTCTCATCTGGGGCAGCATCTAGACCGCTGTACCCTTTACATTCACATTGAGAAAGGACAAAATCATTTGAATTGTTTCTGCTAAAAATACTAAATGGTTGAACCCAAAGACGAAGAGAAAAAAGGCAAATAAAACGAGAAGACTTTGATAAATTAAAGTTCAAATCGATCAGGCAATCAAAGCGCTGGCTGAATACGAAAGTAAGAAGTTTTTGCAAGCCCAGAAGCAAATTCAACTTCAACTTTACTTTATTTGCACTTACATTTTTGAAATTACAATATTAGCTTAGAAAAGAAAAAAGATACATATTAAACAACTAGACGCTCTAAGAGCGTTTACTCAGGCTTCGTACCGCAAGTAAGCGTACCCAAACGCAATAAAAACTTTACATTGCATTGTGTCTAGATACCCGGCAGCCGGGAAGTGTTTTCAGAAAACTAGTTCAAGCGAGTATCGATGGGTTCCAACCGAACGAGGTCAAGTGTAAAGAACTACGAATCGGATTCTCAAACAACAACTACGACTTTGAACCCCTAGTCCTAATTGGCAAACCCCTTGAATTAGTCACCAGTGCCAAATTGCTAGGCATGATCATTAGCCACGATTTAAAGTGGAACATGCACACCTCTGAACTAAGTAGAAAATGTTCCTCTGGTCTCTACTTTTGAGACAACTCAAGAGATCCGGAGTTGCACTAAGTGAACTTGTGCTATTCTACGTGACATGTATTAGGCCCGTCCTGGAATACGCAAGTCCTGTATTCCATTTGAGTTTGCAAGCTGTCTGACGAACTTTGTGTGACTCACAGGCACGGTTTCAGTTAAAAAAAAAACATATATACCCGGCACCAGTGTTAAGGAGACGAGAATGCCACAACGACACAAACTGCAGTCCATAACACAACATGAAGGCGAGACATGCGCGCGCATATACACAACACATTGCCGCAGGCCTATGCTTGATAGAGCGAGGATGCAGTTCAAACTGCTGCCATTTCGAATACATATGTTATGCAACTGGAGGTCTCGTGAAGCACTGAGTAGGAAAAAAGGGACTCACACGAAAATATCCCGGGGTGTCCAATCGATGGAAAAAGCAGTCGATAGACTGATATCAATCGATAAAATTCATTGATTGGTACCGATGGTACCGATCAATCGATGATCACAGAAATTCCTTTCATCGATTCCTATCAATTGACAAGTCGTACTCGGCTCTGAACGTCCTTAGAAATCAAAGCAAGGCCAAAAAACGCCTATTTTCTTACTAGCTGTGAAAATTGGGCCTGAACAAATTCAGGCCTAGACGGGATTCAAGCCTATAACCATCTACGGGTTTATTACGAACTCACCAACGTGACTTGCTTCCAGTATTTTTGCAGAGTTCGGCCATTTAGGTAGGTAGATTTTCCGAAGAAATATCGTCAAAAATTTCCACCAAAGAGACGTGCTTTGCGTCTGACTTTATACAAGCACCTTTATCGTCCGCCATTTTTAGAGTGGAATTTTGACAAGTCGGAGCGGAAAAGTCCGGAAAAATCTGGAATGAAAATTCCGCGAGGAATGAAATTAAGCAATGAGTTCGTATCCAGTTCAGACCTGAATTTTTGTTGTCAGGCTGTATTTTCACAGCTGCTTACGTTGATACATCACTGCGATGATTATTGATTTGTTAGCGTCCTACTTCGCAGTTCAAATTTATGAAACAAACCTGAGGTTAAGACGTCAACTCAAAAAAGTATCACAGCTCAAAACGAGAATAAAAAGTCGCTGACACAATCTTGACACACATTCTGCCACTCTGAACAGATCTTAACATCCTCCCTATGGTTCAGTAGTCACCAGTGTTCCTCACGGTGACCTCCATATACTTGATACCAACTTTCTCTGATTTGTGAACTATATAAACCTCCAGAGAAAGACCTTGGCTGGGCAACAGTTGTCTCGTATAGTTTACCGTCTTAGTAAAGCCTCCACGGCTCCACCTTGCGCAGTGAAGCACGCGCCCCAAAACTTGTCTAGTTTAAAGGTGAAGACAAATTCATCGGGGTAGACTTCTGCAACTTGAGTGGGGAACATCAACCGGTCTGTGATGGAAGAAAATGATGAAGTACTAGGACCAGCAGGGGAGGGAAGGGATGACGGCTCCTACAAAAATGATGCAAACTTGTTGTCGAGTAAAAAGAAAAAATAAAGTAAAATTCTTTTATGTCAACTACATTTGCTTTCAACTTTCAACTTTCAACTTTATTTTCTATTTGACAAAAGAAAAATACAAAATGGTCGCTTCCCGCAAATAGCATTGGCTAGTCGAGGCGGGAAACGACAGGAGAAAATAGGTTTACGTCACAGCCTGTCAAATTTAAACAAGGTATGCAAAAACCAATAAAAATGCTTAAATTAAAATGAGGTCGTGATAAAAAAATCTGCGCAAGATAAACACTGGTTCACTGATTCATGAACAGACCGAAAATCAGTGAGCTCTTGAAAATGGTTACCGGTCTAATTTTCAGCCCTACTTCTTTGTAATTTAGAAATTTCGAACAGGCTTTATTCAGATGGATTAATAAAGCAAGTTTGGCTAGGGGAAAATTGAGGAAAAGAGGAAAGCCATAAACTAAGAAAAGAAGCTAAAGCGGAGATTGATTGTCTAAATTATGCCGAATGAGATAAACAACTTTTTGAAAAACAATCAAGGCCAACAGTAAATGAAACTTTAACAATATTTTGTCCATACTACTCGCCTTTATCAAGCAAGAAAAGCCTTTGATTCCACCACTGATCTGTCCTTTTACATTACAGCGCCTAGCAAGCAACGATATGTATTTACATTCGGCGGAGCTAAACGTAGTGGCAGTGACAGAGAATGTAAATACTTTCCTATTGGTATGAACGCACGTAAACCGCTATGGCGTTAATTGACTCTATTGTTATGAGGTATATAAGATTTTGACAGTTGTAATGTATTCATCTCAGCTCTCGAACTATCAACTTTTATTTTTATATCTTACTTTATGCTTCTATCGATTGATTTTTTATCTTTTAACCCCCAGAGGTTGTGCGACTGCATCGGTTGGGGAATACGTTCCCAATTTTTTTCCCATTGGGTTTTTGGGTTTTCGTATCGGGCTGCGCACGTGAATAGTTAGCCTGAGTGCCTTTATGTAGGGATATTTAGGGCCTGTTTACATGGAGGTGGGGGACCCCAGGTAGGTGAGGTAACCCGCCTAGCCGTGGTCGAAAAATGGCCAGCGTTTACATGCAAACTTACAACCCCGGGGTCCCGGGGTGACTTTACTTGACGTTGTTGCGTGGTCGCTAGGTATGTAAACATTGAAAATGGCGGACGAACGATGCATTTTGGCGGTCAGTGTTATTTTATCTTTATTTTCTGCTCTCGCTGCAGCATTTCAATGCTGTGGCGTTTTACTGTCACTTTTGATGATACAAAGCCTCCGACAGAGGCAGTTAACGGCCATATTGTTCTGGTTCAATGTAGCATGAACTCGACCCCGGCTAGGCGGGTTACCCCACCTCGAGCCGTTTACATGGCAAAATGCGACCCCGGCTAGGCGGGTTACCCTACCTGGCAGACCGGGCAACCCGCCTAGGCGGGTTACCCCACCTATCATGTAAACATGATCAAATAAAAATGAGAGATTATATGGAGAGGCGGGTTACCCCACCTAGGCGGGTTACCTCACCTACCTGGGGTCCCCCACCTCCATGTAAACAGGCCCTTATATACTATTCTTTAGTTATGATGTTGAACTTTGTATGATATTTGGACGGCATTAAACACTCAGGCTCCTTAGTTCGAGCTGCACACCCATTCCCGTCTCTTAGTCGTGAATATAAATAGGAATTCTACCTCTGAGAACTGAAATGTTGAAATTTTTATGATTTCTCGCTTCGTCCTCTTTGTGTAATACATTTTGCGGATCGCCGAACATCGGTCCGTCCGCGTTGTGAAAAACCGCGGGAAAACCGGACACGGGATGGCTCATCCCTGAGAGAGTAGTAACATCTATTTTGGAAAAGTTGCAAGGTTGCTTAAACTGCATTTCTTTCCTTACTAGGCCAGGCATAAAAGGAAAATTAACAAACTGTAAGTTCGCCATTTTTGATTTGTTTGTCTGCTTTTTCATCCGATTAGCGAGTTAATAAAGTGTTAAATTTAACCCTAGTTTAATCCTTGGATAGTGCTAATCGAGCTTCGAGGAACACAATTATTTCGTGGATTAGGATGATTTAATCGTGGGTTAGTGCTAATCGGCTTTCGAACAACCGGGACCAGGATAGAGACTGGTTTAATACCACCTCAGAAATCGCATTCTGGTGATATACATTTTAGAAACAATGAAATTAAGTAACAATAGCAGCATAATGACAGTCATTGCAAAAAAAAAAAATGATTGACGCAGCAATGCCTAACCAAGTAACGACTAAACAAATTACACAATAACTAGTACAAATTAGTACAATAACTACATACATAGTGTGACGCGCCAAGTGCTGCCGGGTCCACACCAGCCCTTAGGTTGCCTCAGGCCTCTCTTATTCAGGCCTCTCTTATCAAAAAGTATATTTAACAATTATTCCATGAGCGCACGTTGGATATGAGATGATAGATAGCCAACGAGGCGCGTAGCGCCGAGTTGGCTATGATCATCTCATATCCAACAAGCGCGAGTGGAATAATTGTTTTATTAAAAACGCCCCCAAAATATAGAAAACTAGACTACAATAAAAACAAAAAGGACCAAAAAATCACGCATACGCTCCCCATTTTTGTAGATCATGGTATAATGGCTCATATACCATGATGGCTAAGCCAATGAAAACTCTCGAATTGCGTTATCCGATGATCCAGTTTTTAATAAGTATGTATATGTGTGTATGTAGGACAAAAGCAAAAGATGAAAAAGACGTTGGTTAATTTCATAATAACAACAAACTGGCCATTCTAGTTTTGGCTACCCTGGTCCCAGAGGCGTTCTTTTGATATTATCTTTTTTTATTTGGAAATTTGCGACGAGAAGCGCTGATCGAAGCGCCAAGCCGAGACGGAAAAGAAAGCCTCTGGTCAAGATCGTTGAGAATCTCACTTTTATGCTGGCTCAGCACTTGACAGCTGTCAAAGATTTCATTTTCTTTTGACCAATCACAAAGGAGGATCGGGTTTACAATTTGTTCACATATCCAATCATATCACTCCTGGAGCAATTAAAAATATCCTCCAATCAGAAACGACGGTCAAAAGCTGATGGCATGAAAGTGAGGTTCCCAACGGTCTCGACCAGAGGCTTCCAGCGCTCTCACCGCTTCGTGCTAATAAAAAAAAAATATAAAAAGGGGGTTTGCGTCGCAAAATTTCCCAATAAAGAATAAAAGAAAGCCTCTGGGATTAGGGTAAGTTTTGGCGTCTTAACATCATAGGGCTGTGCTGTATACAACGTAAGCAGCTGTGAAAATACAGCCTGTAATCAAAAATTCCGGTCTGAACTGGATACGAACTCATTGCTTAATTTCATTCCGCGCGGAATTTTCATTCCAGATTTTTCCGGACTTTTCCGCTCCGACTTGTCAAAATTCCACTCTAAAATTGGCGGACGATAAAGGTGCTTGTATAAAGTCAGACGCAAAGCACGTCTCTTTGGTGGAAATTTTTGACGATATTCCTTCGGAAAATCTACCTACCTAAATGGCCGAACTCTGCAAAAATACTGGAAGCAAGTCACGTTGGTGAGTTCGTAATAAACCCGTAGATGGTTATAGGCTTGAATCCCGTCTAGACCTGAATTTGTTCAGGCCTAATTTTCACAGCTAGTAAGAAAATAAGTATAAAGTAGTACTCTGAGGCTGCTTTCGTTGTATAGATAACTACGATGATCATCTCATGTCTTAAACGTTAGGTCTGTTAGATGAAATAGCTTTAAACATTTGATGCCACATAAAATCAGGATTTTTGCTGAAACTGGTCGCAAATAAAGTAAAAACTTCAAGACCCGTTTCATATGGTTTGGAGCACCACAGGCGAATTATTCTTGAAATTTGGACGGTTTTTTCCAAGCCAAACATTTCTGAAGACACCGAGTGTTTTTTCCTCGCCCTCCTGGCCATGCGACATGTGTGCCTATGGGCTAAGCCATCTATAACCACAGTAACCTAAGTTGAGTTAAATCATATTCTGTATTGAATCCCATTGACTCTTTCAGGAATGAGCAATCACGTCAGACTAAAGACTGCGTTTGAACTTCGGAATCCTTAGTGGATTGCCGCCAGTGTTTTCAGGTTAGCCCCTAGAGCGCTGAATCGTTTGTTAGCTCAAGGGAGGGAGCCCAGAAATTCGATTAATTTAAGATTAATCAGGAAAAAATCTTCAACATATCTTTTGGAATGACAAATAATTTTTCACCATCCCTTCCCCATCCTCACCCCGCCTAACCCCTCCCCCCAAAGAAAACTGAATCCCACTTCAAAACCACAAAAAGGCAACATGGCACTCATGGGCTGCAAGAGCTGTTTTTCATTTAAAACTACTCAAAGACGAGTAGAATTCTCATTGTTCTATTTCAAAACATTGTCAAGATCTGATAAAGCCCAGCAGCGCATTATTATTGTTAATAACAAGAATAACATCCCATGTTGGTAATTACGTGCGTGTGTATTCTCGCAATTTTCAAATATTACTGAATAATACAATGGAGGGATATTTATACACAAGAGAACATAATCTCTTGCTATACAAAAATATTCTGATTTTGAAAAACATCTTTCTCGCAGCAGAGATGAATTTTAATCAGGCATATGAAGAAGTGTCAAGAGCCACGCCGGTCTTTCTAGTGTAAGTCATCGCTGTGTTTGTAAAAGAGAACCAACATCTTCCTCGATGTCGCCCCTCTTGGTAAGTCAACTGACATTCCCGCTCTTCTCCAAGCTATTTTTTATTTAATTGTTAGCTTTTCGTTTCGTTTTGTTTGTCTTCCAGTCTTGACCGTCAGTTTAGCTGATAAAAGTGATTGCAATTCTGTCGTTAAAGCTGTGTGAAACCTAGCAATGACGCCGAATATTTAATTTGCTTGAAGACTGTTATCGCAAATTTATTTCCCGAGTCATCTAATGCTTCGTTTGGCCGCACACGGAACCGAGACATTAAAATACTTCTTAAACTTGGGTCATTTTTGTCTCGCTCGTAATTTTTTAATTGCTGTGTTTATATTGCGTTTTTGTACGAGTTTTAGAAAAAACTAAGGAAGAGTTATTTGACTTACTCCTGTGGCTTTTTAAATTGATGCTTAGTTTTATTTGGGCTGAGAAAGACTTGTGACTCGATTTAGCATCCTTAATTGGGTGCATGATGGTTGAAGAAGGGCGTGTTTATTAAGAAAAGGCATTAAATAGCGCTCAGGTTTACCGTTAGTCTATATATCACTGATTTGAAGATGGTTAGCCCTCAATATATGTATAGGCTAACCGTATATCACATTGTTAAGTGCCATTTCCCCATTTCGGGTTTTAAATATACGCCCGGCTGTTGGGTTGGCGAGTGATCTCTATGCCACGCAGCCATTCTTGAACTCGACAAGCGAAGCAAACCGATGCAGTCGATCTGATTTGGTCTGGAATTCTTCAAAAACGGTGATCACTCTTTCATGATCAGGACACATGAAAACAAAAAACTTCGAATATTTGCGCTTATTAATATCTTTACTTCACTTGATTTTTTTCCAGGCTAAACACATGCATAAATTTCAGGAATGTGCAGTTATATTGGTCTCGGGTTAAATGAAGTCGTCCTTGGACTCTGAAACCCAGTTGTTTGCGGCAACATCTTATTTCAGATAACTTATTTGTTCTCTTCTAACATTCAGCGTTCATTCCAAGGGGTATAAGGCGTGATAAAATCTAGCATATGTTATTTCCGCCGTGTAGACATACGACCACACACCGCAAGAAGTGTAAAGGCCTGTTAAAACGAACTCGACTTTGTATACCATACAGCATTCGACTTGTATACTCTACAAAGTCGAGTGCGTTTGAACACCTTGTATAGTGCCCACTATACACGATTTGACAAGTCTAATCGTGTATAGCGATGTTTGAAACTGGTCAAACTTCTACTCGACAACCACTCGACTTTTCCTTTGTTTCGTGATCACTGAAGCGATACTCTACAAAGTCGAGCTCGTTTGAACGCACCACTCGACTTGTAGAGCATTGTTTTACGTCATTTCTATGGAAACGCGCGTGGAACTATGGGTAATCTTAGCCCACAATTCTCTGTTTCGTCATACTTGTCGAGTGGTTGTATAGTCCGTGTATAGTACGTTTGAACACCTTACCCAACAACGCTATACAATGTCGATCATACAAAGTCGAGTGTTGTATAGTTCGTGTATAGTGCGTTTGAACAGGCCTTAACGATAAACATCATAACAAAGGGGAATTTAGGTCCTCCACAGACTAGGGATTTAGTTGTCGACAACTATTTGTGACCGACAACTAAAAGTTATCGACAACTAAAAAGTC
The DNA here is from genome assembly GCA_964020085.1 of Micromussa lordhowensis. Classification (NCBI taxonomy): domain Eukaryota; kingdom Metazoa; phylum Cnidaria; class Anthozoa; order Scleractinia; family Lobophylliidae; genus Micromussa; species Micromussa lordhowensis. The sequence continues at coordinate 40,291,771 of OZ026595.1, forward strand.
TGTGGCGCAAGTTGTCGACAACTAACCGTGACAAACGAGGTAAATTCACAATAATTTTGAAATATTTTTTGCAATTACATGCATTCTTACTTTAACCAGTCGGTACAAAAAGATTAATTGAATTAATATAAGAATGTTTAGGAGGCTTGTATAAATATATACGCAAAAGGCGTAATTGGCAATTTACCAACTCCCTGTAAAATGAGGCTCGTTTGTTGGTGAATTTAGAAGTAACCGCGACTACAAACTTGCTCAATGAAGGAAAAAATGTTCGTTTTCTAATTATTTATTGATGTCATCTCTTTTATCTACAGGCTCAGAACAAGTATGTTGTAAAAAAGTTCAGCCATTTTGGATAAGAGTTTGTTGCTTGTAACCTCGGCCACAAGGATAAGTCCATCGTATTTTTCTTAATATGTAATTGTTTCATTTCAAGAAAGAATATATGTCACCTTATTATCTCAAAATATCCGGTCGGACATGATTAAGTTCTTTATGAAGAAAATCATTAAATCGTGTTCCACCAAATTTTCAGAACTTACAAGTTTTAAAAGTTTTCTAATTTTACATTTGGCTGGCGAAGCCTTTTGTCCTTCAATAGAATGTCAAACTCGCACATGGACAAAATAACTTGTTATAGCCATGTTCCAGCTTTATATTATAGACACAAAACCAAATGGCAAATTAGGAAATTACGCTGAAAATGTCATTTCAAACCACGTTTAGAATCTATGATTGCTCTGATTGAAAGCAAACGTAATTCGTTGATGTCTCCTTCTTTTTGCAGATTGAAATCAGAATGCCTGCAATACTGAGTTGAAGAAAGCGCAGTCATTTTTGATTGCATTGCATAGCTCTTAGACTCTGGCGCAACATCGTATTTCAGGTAAGTCCATTCTAGTTTCTCATTTCTTTTGCATCCGTTTACCGTAGTTTACTGTTTAACCGTTTCAACCCATGAGTAACGTACCGCATATGTCTCCTTAGTATTCTGATACATCGTCTTCAAGTATGTCTCAAGGAAGAATATCAATACCTGGGGAAGGGGATTGTCACAAAATAAACAAGTAAATATTGTGATATTTTGCTCGATATGTTAAATTGCGACCCAGCTAAGACCGTTATAGGCATTCTTGAATTTCGCGAGTGAATAATTTTCATAACGAGATTCAATTAACCTTTTTATGGTTTTAGAAATATAAAAACGTCGAAAAGGCATTTTTGTTACAAATCGTGCAAGACATCATTTATCTTTATTGTGTTTTTAATTGGAGAAGTAATGAAATTTGGCAATTTCTTCAAACAAAGAAAATATATTAATTTACTGATATTTCTTCTCATTTCTCCAGGTTGACCACAGACAGCTAAGATATGCTTGAAAAAGGTGCAACCGACTTTGGGATGCAGTATGCCGCTTGTAAACGCGGGTCCAAGTTAACTATTGACATCAGCTTACCGGCAGGTGAGTCTATTTTATTTGTGAACTTAGATGCAGCTACTGCCTCCCTGATTTGGATGTTAAATTTGTTCACGAGCAAAATCTAGCTTTGTGAATACCAAACCGTATAGAAAATGCATAAAAGGAATTTACAACACTTTAAAGACTACAATAGATATAGAATAAATTAATGCTAGGCGCTACTGATTACAAGTTTGAAACTGTGACATCTTCAACATAAAGTAGGTAGATTAGTTTAAACTAGTGAGACGTTGGTGGTGGCAAAATTTCTGGAACAAAATCTTTTAATGTAAGGCATTTCCATTTCTCATTAAAGAAATTGGCAGTTTTGTTTTCTATTGCAATGTATTTTTCAGTCATTATATTTTCTCGGAGTTCTGCCTTAAACAGTGAGAAGAGTAACGATTGTTCATTTAAGTTACATTTATAGATGAAATATTTTGCCACCAGCAAAGCTAAGCTTAGAGGTTGATGGTGTTTCAGTGAGGTTGTAGGTCCGTATAAAATTGTTGAGTCTGGTAATTTAATGTTTTCACTCGTGACTTGCGACCACCAATCAAAAAATTCATTCCAAAATAAAGCTACATGGGAACACTTTAAAAACATGTGCTGTATTGTGTGTTGTTCGCTTTTACACAGGTAGCATAAATCATCAGGTATAATGTTGGCTCTTTTAAGTTTGTCTTTAGTGTAGATGATATTGTGGTTTATTTTGAATTGAAACATTGTCAATTTTGTATTGCTCGTAACAGAAAAAGGCCATTTATATATTTTTTTGATTTCAGAAGGCTCCACTCCGTAACTAATAATTCGGGTTTCATTGGTAGGTGGTTGATTCTTGTGCAGAGCAGCGTTGGAAAGATTTTCTTCATTGTCGTACCAGTTCTGTTTCAGTGTTTGACTCTGTCTACCAGTAGGCGAAAATTTCCATTTATTTTTAATTGCATGGAGAAGTCCGTAGTACACTGTGAAACTGGGTTTAATTTTGAAAAGATTGACAAAGTCTTGATACGTTAGGAGTTTTCCACTATTAGGGTTTAAGAGGTGTTTAACTTTTGTAACACCCGCCTTGTGCCAAGACTCATAAAATATTGGCTTGGTTGCGATTTTTATTTCATGGTTGTCCCATATTATGACCTCGTATAGATCTATTTTTTCTTGATCTATTTCAGCTTTGATTTTCTTTACCATTTCCCAACAGTTAAGTATTGTTTTTTTTATTCATTTATTATGTAACGTAAATAAAGTTAAATTAAAATTTTAAAAAAATATATAGAAAATGCGATTTTGTTGTAAAAGTCGTTCAAACTGATCTCTAGTGTTGCTGCATTTGTTTTTGCAATATATGAAATTGTTTTCGATTGAAAAGCAAAATAACTCAATTCGTTGATGTCTTCTCGTCTCTACAAGATTGAATTCGGATAGAGGTATACTTGAAGAAAGTGTGGTCATTTTGGATTGCATTGTATAGCTCTTGGACTCTGGGACAAGGTAACTTCCACCGTTTGACAACTGTTTGAACATTGAAGTATCGAAAAGTAAATAAATTTTGTCTCCTTGAAGGGCCATTGTCACGATAAAGCGCATGTGTGGTCTTGATTGACACCATTTTTTTTAACCAATAATTATCGTAATAGACATCGTAATACTATCACGCGCGCCACAAATTCGCCGCGAGTCAGCTTGGCGTTTCACGTGCATACACGTGCCTTTCAAAAAAATCTCTTTATCCGCTGGCTTTTGACCTTTTGTTTGTAAATAATATTTATCATGTTTATGGTGTGTGAAAGCCGTGTCCGTTGAATACAAGCCCCCTACACCCTGCTTTTTTCAACTTGCATGCACATCTGCAGCTATATAGTTTTTGATGTTCGTCCTCCTATCTTCTTCGTTTCCATTTCTTTTTTCTTTCGAAATAAGACGGCTACTGACGGGGCGAAAGTAGTTTTCGTCTCTAGCCGCTTCGAAAACCCCCTCTCGTGGACAGCGTAATTCTCGACGGTATTCAACTCAAAACACAAAATATGCCGTTGAAATCTTTCATAGATGACTAAACAGTCCTCCAATAGCGGTATTACTATTTTCACACGCCTCGCAAGGTCGATGGAGAGGGATTTTTCTCACAAATATCAACTTTGAAAAGTGTACCGTCGGATAAGAAATCAAACTGCCGCACTTGCTCCGAAAGGTGTTAAATGCCCTTTAAATTTGTTTTGATATATCGTAAGGGTTTCTTAACGAAGAATATCGATACCCGCGGAGGAATTGCTTTGTAGAAGTGCGAAATTATCAGCACTAAAAAGTAAATTTTTTGTTTGTTTTTATTTTCAAAAAAAGTTAAAATTTAATTGTAAATCAGGACAAGATCGATAATTTAACGTAAGGCTTCCGTACGTCGGTGGTTAGAGATTCACGATTTGTACGAAGGTAAAATAAGTTTTCAGGAGAAGATTATGACGTGGGTTTGTAATGTAAAACGGAAGCATGTAAGGTTATTAAGCGAGGTAATAATAGCATTTGCCCAACTAGATATTTGCTGAACAAAAGAGAAGAACTTTATTAATTGACGTCTTCTCTTCTTTCTCCAGATTGGACACAGATCACTAAAATGTGCAGTTGCTTGCTCGTAGACGCGTACAGAAGTTGACTACTTACAACATCTTATTTCAGACAAGTTCCTCGATATTGCCCCTCTTCTGCCGTCTTAAGTTTTACATTTCCATTCAATAATGTCTGCTTGCTCTTTAAGGAGCTACATCACGGTTTGTGCATCTTGAGAAGTTCAGCCTAAATTTTTCACGTTCGTGGTTTGTAATTCATGTTAATCTTCTCCATCCTTGTCTCTTTATGGCTTATTACTATCTCCTTGTTTTTTCCCTGTCTTAGTAGACTATTATTCTCAGGTAAGGGTGATTTTGTAGGTGGCCAAAATATCTCCAAGTGCTATGACAGAACTCCGTTAATAAACTAACAACACATTTCCAAGTATGAAAGCAAATTGTCAACCAGAGGGAATTCTCTTCATGTACCGGCAAACATCTGAACGCGAACAAGTCACGTTTTGTGATTTTGCAGATGGCAGACCAAATCTTTGGTAAATCAGAAATGCATGTATTAGGATAAGCCTCGTTTGAATGTATAATTTGTAAGCTGTTTTCTAACTTTGGTAAAATCTCTGATGGAAAGCAAAACGACTCATTCATTGATGCTTCTTCCTCTTTTTCAGAATGAAGACCGATATCTGAGATGTATTTGAACAAAGTGCAGCCATTTGCCATTTTGGATTGCATGTACAGCTATTGGACTCTGGCGAAAGATTATTACTGGTAACATTTTATTTCAGATATGTCCAGCATAATCGTTTCTTGCTGGGTTCGTCTGCAGTTATTTACTGTTCAGTGGTTTCAGCCTAAGAGTGGGTGATTATATAACCATTTTCACATGACGTCACGGCAGCCATATTGGTGTTCCAAAACAATGAAACGGCGGCCATGTTGGTGTATCAAATAAATCCTTTGGGAGTTGAACTCTTTTCTTATGTACGCTTCCTTTTGTTCCAATAAATTTGCATGGCTGCTTGCCACGTGACTGAAAACGCTCTATATCGAAGCATCGTAACTTGTCTACAGGGAGAAAATGCATAACTCCGTAGAGATTTGTCTCGCTGTACTGCAAAATTATGAGAACTAATGTTAAGTTTTTTATTCTTTAATTTTGATTTGCATGCACAGTAACTTACATTGTAAATCAGAAATAAAAGCAACAGTTAACGTAAAGTATTCATTTCTGTGTAAGTATTCTCAACGACACACATACGTTTGCAATTGAATATATGAAACACCATATATTTGAACTGCGGAGAAAGGTATGAAGACATGATTGATCATCGCAGTTGTATGCACAGTTTAAGCAGTAGTAAAACTTAAGTTCTGTATTGGATTGATATCTAATTCATGGGTTCAAATTTCAGGCCTGAATTTTTTCCAGGCTTTAATTTCACAATTGCTTAAATTTTGTATTTAACTGCGATGATCAATCATGTCTTCATACATAACTTTATTATTTGAAATGACGAAATTATCTGTATTAGTTTTAAGCGAATTACTGAAATTTTTAACGGGATATTTGCTGAACGAACGAAATGAATTTTGTGTGACTGACATTCACTCTTTGTTCTCCAGGGCCGGGTTGTTCAAAGCCCGGTTTAGCTAACCCAGGGTTAGCGAGAATTTTGATTTTAAATTTGAAACTGTTTGGTGAGTTTTTGTTTATATTTTTTACCCTTCAGTTTTGTGTTTGAATAATCTCAAACTACCCAAAACATAAGCTGTGAAAAACATTTTTAAACAAGAACAATTAATGGTTCGGTTAACTTTTAATCCTGGGTTAGCGTTAACCGGCTTTCGAACAACCCGGCCCAGGTTGAACACAGATATCCGACATATTTAACAATTAGATTATGAGCTCGAGATTTCTATCGCGTGATAGTTGACGAGGGCGCAGCCCGAGTCAACTATCACGCATAGAAATCGATGCAAAATGCCATTGGAAGCTAGGCTTCTAAATTAAGAAAACGTCAATGACAAGAAAATATCAAGTTAAAGCGTTAAGCAAAGCCTTGAGAGACAGTTTAACAAAAGAAGTTGTTGTTGTTGTTCACGATGGAGACCGTGCAACCATGGAAGGTGAATGACTGTGGAAGATGGTTGTTGACTGCTGATAAACTTGTGATGTGACGGCAGTAGAAGAGCTGGATGGATAATTCTCGTTCTGCATTTGAATCTGAACATCGGAATGATTCTGCATAGCTGGCGGTTGGAGTGATGATTCTTCTCCCGATACGAATCCGCTCAATATGTTCGACATGTTTTCCCTCTGGGGGAAAGATGCTCTAGCGCTGTAGGATTCAATGGCACTGTCTGACTTGTGGCCCGTGACTGTCTTAATGTGTCTTGCCTCCACATTACGATCAGATAAAACCGTCACAGCTGTGGCTCTCACACAGTGGTTTGTTAGATGTGGACTGATTCCAGCTGCCGTACTCATCGTTTTCATCATATTGGCGAGTGTTGATTCTCCAACTGGTGAATTACAATACCAGACGCTTTCTTAGAAGCGGCCGCCATTTTGTTAGCAAGGGCACACTGCTACGCTACTCACTATCTATCACAGAATAGAACGTGAGTAGCGTAGCCAATCAGAGGACAACATCCGTGATAAAACGCTAGTAGATTTATACTAAATGCTGTTAGTATAAATCTACTAGCGTTCTATCACGAATGCTGCCCTCTGATTGGCTACGCTACTCACTATCTATTTAACAATTAGACCCGCAGCCCGAAAGGGCTACGGGTCAATAGCCCATGAGGCGAAGCCGAATGGGCTATTGACCCGTGACCCTTGAGGGCGAAGGGTCTAATTGTTTTAGTATCACCCAACTAGTCGGACAGAAAAGGGAATAATAAAGTTTGCAAATGCAAGTTGAAAAAAAATATTTATTTGGCGAAAAAAGCGAAAGAAAAACTGGCGAATTTCGTACCCTATGACTATTGCTAATAGTCCCCTAGTAGCGTAGCCAATCAAAATGCAGGATTTGCATTAGTCCACTAGTTGGGTGATACTAATTAACAAATAGATTCCATGTTGCCGTGCGTCTGTTCAGTAATAGATCACAGATGACGTCAAAATGTGGTAAGAACAAAAAAGTGGCACACGAGGCGAGAGCCGAGTGTGTCACTGATGTTCTTACCACATTTTGACGTCTTCTGTGATCTATTACTGAATCAGACGCACGGCAACATGGAATCTATTTGTTTTATATAATAACGAGAAGCCTTTTTTGCTTCTAAATATTTCAACATAGCGCGAAAGCCGGCATTTTGCCCCGCCTTGCACGAAAAAAGCCATTTGACGTGATCTATGAAATACAAAATGAAACAATTTCATTGGTTGCTATGCGTAGCAAAGAATTGTGATTGGTCGAGAAAAATCACGC
>OZ026595.1:40304224-40316724 GCA_964020085.1 Micromussa lordhowensis
TAGAGCGAGGATGCAGTTCAAACTGCTGCCATTTCGAATACATATGTTATGCAACTGGAGGTCTCGTGAAGCACTGAGTAGGAAAAAAGGGACTCACACGAAAATATCCCGGGGTGTCCAATCGATGGAAAAAGCAGTCGATAGACTGATATCAATCGATAAAATTCATTGATTGGTACCGATGGTACCGATCAATCGATGATCACAGAAATTCCTTTCATCGATTCCTATCAATTGACAAGTCGTACTCGGCTCTGAACGTCCTTAGAAATCAAAGCAAGGCCAAAAAACGCCTATTTTCTTACTAGCTGTGAAAATTGGGCCTGAACAAATTCAGGCCTAGACGGGATTCAAGCCTATAACCATCTACGGGTTTATTACGAACTCACCAACGTGACTTGCTTCCAGTATTTTTGCAGAGTTCGGCCATTTAGGTAGGTAGATTTTCCGAAGAAATATCGTCAAAAATTTCCACCAAAGAGACGTGCTTTGCGTCTGACTTTATACAAGCACCTTTATCGTCCGCCATTTTTAGAGTGGAATTTTGACAAGTCGGAGCGGAAAAGTCCGGAAAAATCTGGAATGAAAATTCCGCGAGGAATGAAATTAAGCAATGAGTTCGTATCCAGTTCAGACCTGAATTTTTGTTGTCAGGCTGTATTTTCACAGCTGCTTACGTTGATACATCACTGCGATGATTATTGATTTGTTAGCGTCCTACTTCGCAGTTCAAATTTATGAAACAAACCTGAGGTTAAGACGTCAACTCAAAAAAGTATCACAGCTCAAAACGAGAATAAAAAGTCGCTGACACAATCTTGACACACATTCTGCCACTCTGAACAGATCTTAACATCCTCCCTATGGTTCAGTAGTCACCAGTGTTCCTCACGGTGACCTCCATATACTTGATACCAACTTTCTCTGATTTGTGAACTATATAAACCTCCAGAGAAAGACCTTGGCTGGGCAACAGTTGTCTCGTATAGTTTACCGTCTTAGTAAAGCCTCCACGGCTCCACCTTGCGCAGTGAAGCACGCGCCCCAAAACTTGTCTAGTTTAAAGGTGAAGACAAATTCATCGGGGTAGACTTCTGCAACTTGAGTGGGGAACATCAACCGGTCTGTGATGGAAGAAAATGATGAAGTACTAGGACCAGCAGGGGAGGGAAGGGATGACGGCTCCTACAAAAATGATGCAAACTTGTTGTCGAGTAAAAAGAAAAAATAAAGTAAAATTCTTTTATGTCAACTACATTTGCTTTCAACTTTCAACTTTCAACTTTATTTTCTATTTGACAAAAGAAAAATACAAAATGGTCGCTTCCCGCAAATAGCATTGGCTAGTCGAGGCGGGAAACGACAGGAGAAAATAGGTTTACGTCACAGCCTGTCAAATTTAAACAAGGTATGCAAAAACCAATAAAAATGCTTAAATTAAAATGAGGTCGTGATAAAAAAATCTGCGCAAGATAAACACTGGTTCACTGATTCATGAACAGACCGAAAATCAGTGAGCTCTTGAAAATGGTTACCGGTCTAATTTTCAGCCCTACTTCTTTGTAATTTAGAAATTTCGAACAGGCTTTATTCAGATGGATTAATAAAGCAAGTTTGGCTAGGGGAAAATTGAGGAAAAGAGGAAAGCCATAAACTAAGAAAAGAAGCTAAAGCGGAGATTGATTGTCTAAATTATGCCGAATGAGATAAACAACTTTTTGAAAAACAATCAAGGCCAACAGTAAATGAAACTTTAACAATATTTTGTCCATACTACTCGCCTTTATCAAGCAAGAAAAGCCTTTGATTCCACCACTGATCTGTCCTTTTACATTACAGCGCCTAGCAAGCAACGATATGTATTTACATTCGGCGGAGCTAAACGTAGTGGCAGTGACAGAGAATGTAAATACTTTCCTATTGGTATGAACGCACGTAAACCGCTATGGCGTTAATTGACTCTATTGTTATGAGGTATATAAGATTTTGACAGTTGTAATGTATTCATCTCAGCTCTCGAACTATCAACTTTTATTTTTATATCTTACTTTATGCTTCTATCGATTGATTTTTTATCTTTTAACCCCCAGAGGTTGTGCGACTGCATCGGTTGGGGAATACGTTCCCAATTTTTTTCCCATTGGGTTTTTGGGTTTTCGTATCGGGCTGCGCACGTGAATAGTTAGCCTGAGTGCCTTTATGTAGGGATATTTAGGGCCTGTTTACATGGAGGTGGGGGACCCCAGGTAGGTGAGGTAACCCGCCTAGCCGTGGTCGAAAAATGGCCAGCGTTTACATGCAAACTTACAACCCCGGGGTCCCGGGGTGACTTTACTTGACGTTGTTGCGTGGTCGCTAGGTATGTAAACATTGAAAATGGCGGACGAACGATGCATTTTGGCGGTCAGTGTTATTTTATCTTTATTTTCTGCTCTCGCTGCAGCATTTCAATGCTGTGGCGTTTTACTGTCACTTTTGATGATACAAAGCCTCCGACAGAGGCAGTTAACGGCCATATTGTTCTGGTTCAATGTAGCATGAACTCGACCCCGGCTAGGCGGGTTACCCCACCTCGAGCCGTTTACATGGCAAAATGCGACCCCGGCTAGGCGGGTTACCCTACCTGGCAGACCGGGCAACCCGCCTAGGCGGGTTACCCCACCTATCATGTAAACATGATCAAATAAAAATGAGAGATTATATGGAGAGGCGGGTTACCCCACCTAGGCGGGTTACCTCACCTACCTGGGGTCCCCCACCTCCATGTAAACAGGCCCTTATATACTATTCTTTAGTTATGATGTTGAACTTTGTATGATATTTGGACGGCATTAAACACTCAGGCTCCTTAGTTCGAGCTGCACACCCATTCCCGTCTCTTAGTCGTGAATATAAATAGGAATTCTACCTCTGAGAACTGAAATGTTGAAATTTTTATGATTTCTCGCTTCGTCCTCTTTGTGTAATACATTTTGCGGATCGCCGAACATCGGTCCGTCCGCGTTGTGAAAAACCGCGGGAAAACCGGACACGGGATGGCTCATCCCTGAGAGAGTAGTAACATCTATTTTGGAAAAGTTGCAAGGTTGCTTAAACTGCATTTCTTTCCTTACTAGGCCAGGCATAAAAGGAAAATTAACAAACTGTAAGTTCGCCATTTTTGATTTGTTTGTCTGCTTTTTCATCCGATTAGCGAGTTAATAAAGTGTTAAATTTAACCCTAGTTTAATCCTTGGATAGTGCTAATCGAGCTTCGAGGAACACAATTATTTCGTGGATTAGGATGATTTAATCGTGGGTTAGTGCTAATCGGCTTTCGAACAACCGGGACCAGGATAGAGACTGGTTTAATACCACCTCAGAAATCGCATTCTGGTGATATACATTTTAGAAACAATGAAATTAAGTAACAATAGCAGCATAATGACAGTCATTGCAAAAAAAAAAAATGATTGACGCAGCAATGCCTAACCAAGTAACGACTAAACAAATTACACAATAACTAGTACAAATTAGTACAATAACTACATACATAGTGTGACGCGCCAAGTGCTGCCGGGTCCACACCAGCCCTTAGGTTGCCTCAGGCCTCTCTTATTCAGGCCTCTCTTATCAAAAAGTATATTTAACAATTATTCCATGAGCGCACGTTGGATATGAGATGATAGATAGCCAACGAGGCGCGTAGCGCCGAGTTGGCTATGATCATCTCATATCCAACAAGCGCGAGTGGAATAATTGTTTTATTAAAAACGCCCCCAAAATATAGAAAACTAGACTACAATAAAAACAAAAAGGACCAAAAAATCACGCATACGCTCCCCATTTTTGTAGATCATGGTATAATGGCTCATATACCATGATGGCTAAGCCAATGAAAACTCTCGAATTGCGTTATCCGATGATCCAGTTTTTAATAAGTATGTATATGTGTGTATGTAGGACAAAAGCAAAAGATGAAAAAGACGTTGGTTAATTTCATAATAACAACAAACTGGCCATTCTAGTTTTGGCTACCCTGGTCCCAGAGGCGTTCTTTTGATATTATCTTTTTTTATTTGGAAATTTGCGACGAGAAGCGCTGATCGAAGCGCCAAGCCGAGACGGAAAAGAAAGCCTCTGGTCAAGATCGTTGAGAATCTCACTTTTATGCTGGCTCAGCACTTGACAGCTGTCAAAGATTTCATTTTCTTTTGACCAATCACAAAGGAGGATCGGGTTTACAATTTGTTCACATATCCAATCATATCACTCCTGGAGCAATTAAAAATATCCTCCAATCAGAAACGACGGTCAAAAGCTGATGGCATGAAAGTGAGGTTCCCAACGGTCTCGACCAGAGGCTTCCAGCGCTCTCACCGCTTCGTGCTAATAAAAAAAAATATAAAAAGGGGGTTTGCGTCGCAAAATTTCCCAATAAAGAATAAAAGAAAGCCTCTGGGATTAGGGTAAGTTTTGGCGTCTTAACATCATAGGGCTGTGCTGTATACAACGTAAGCAGCTGTGAAAATACAGCCTGTAATCAAAAATTCCGGTCTGAACTGGATACGAACTCATTGCTTAATTTCATTCCGCGCGGAATTTTCATTCCAGATTTTTCCGGACTTTTCCGCTCCGACTTGTCAAAATTCCACTCTAAAATTGGCGGACGATAAAGGTGCTTGTATAAAGTCAGACGCAAAGCACGTCTCTTTGGTGGAAATTTTTGACGATATTCCTTCGGAAAATCTACCTACCTAAATGGCCGAACTCTGCAAAAATACTGGAAGCAAGTCACGTTGGTGAGTTCGTAATAAACCCGTAGATGGTTATAGGCTTGAATCCCGTCTAGACCTGAATTTGTTCAGGCCTAATTTTCACAGCTAGTAAGAAAATAAGTATAAAGTAGTACTCTGAGGCTGCTTTCGTTGTATAGATAACTACGATGATCATCTCATGTCTTAAACGTTAGGTCTGTTAGATGAAATAGCTTTAAACATTTGATGCCACATAAAATCAGGATTTTTGCTGAAACTGGTCGCAAATAAAGTAAAAACTTCAAGACCCGTTTCATATGGTTTGGAGCACCACAGGCGAATTATTCTTGAAATTTGGACGGTTTTTTCCAAGCCAAACATTTCTGAAGACACCGAGTGTTTTTTCCTCGCCCTCCTGGCCATGCGACATGTGTGCCTATGGGCTAAGCCATCTATAACCACAGTAACCTAAGTTGAGTTAAATCATATTCTGTATTGAATCCCATTGACTCTTTCAGGAATGAGCAATCACGTCAGACTAAAGACTGCGTTTGAACTTCGGAATCCTTAGTGGATTGCCGCCAGTGTTTTCAGGTTAGCCCCTAGAGCGCTGAATCGTTTGTTAGCTCAAGGGAGGGAGCCCAGAAATTCGATTAATTTAAGATTAATCAGGAAAAAATCTTCAACATATCTTTTGGAATGACAAATAATTTTTCACCATCCCTTCCCCATCCTCACCCCGCCTAACCCCTCCCCCCAAAGAAAACTGAATCCCACTTCAAAACCACAAAAAGGCAACATGGCACTCATGGGCTGCAAGAGCTGTTTTTCATTTAAAACTACTCAAAGACGAGTAGAATTCTCATTGTTCTATTTCAAAACATTGTCAAGATCTGATAAAGCCCAGCAGCGCATTATTATTGTTAATAACAAGAATAACATCCCATGTTGGTAATTACGTGCGTGTGTATTCTCGCAATTTTCAAATATTACTGAATAATACAATGGAGGGATATTTATACACAAGAGAACATAATCTCTTGCTATACAAAAATATTCTGATTTTGAAAAACATCTTTCTCGCAGCAGAGATGAATTTTAATCAGGCATATGAAGAAGTGTCAAGAGCCACGCCGGTCTTTCTAGTGTAAGTCATCGCTGTGTTTGTAAAAGAGAACCAACATCTTCCTCGATGTCGCCCCTCTTGGTAAGTCAACTGACATTCCCGCTCTTCTCCAAGCTATTTTTTATTTAATTGTTAGCTTTTCGTTTCGTTTTGTTTGTCTTCCAGTCTTGACCGTCAGTTTAGCTGATAAAAGTGATTGCAATTCTGTCTTTAAAGCTGTGTGAAACCTAGCAATGACGCCGAATATTTAATTTGCTTGAAGACTGTTATCGCAAATTTATTTCCCGAGTCATCTAATGCTTCGTTTGGCCGCACACGGAACCGAGACATTAAAATACTTCTTAAACTTGGGTCATTTTTGTCTCGCTCGTAATTTTTTAATTGCTGTGTTTATATTGCGTTTTTGTACGAGTTTTAGAAAAAACTAAGGAAGAGTTATTTGACTTACTCCTGTGGCTTTTTAAATTGATGCTTAGTTTTATTTGGGCTGAGAAAGACTTGTGACTCGATTTAGCATCCTTAATTGGGTGCATGATGGTTGAAGAAGGGCGTGTTTATTAAGAAAAGGCATTAAATAGCGCTCAGGTTTACCGTTAGTCTATATATCACTGATTTGAAGATGGTTAGCCCTCAATATATGTATAGGCTAACCGTATATCACATTGTTAAGTGCCATTTCCCCATTTCGGGTTTTAAATATACGCCCGGCTGTTGGGTTGGCGAGTGATCTCTATGCCACGCAGCCATTCTTGAACTCGACAAGCGAAGCAAACCGATGCAGTCGATCTGATTTGGTCTGGAATTCTTCAAAAACGGTGATCACTCTTTCATGATCAGGACACATGAAAACAAAAAACTTCGAATATTTGCGCTTATTAATATCTTTACTTCACTTGATTTTTTTCCAGGCTAAACACATGCATAAATTTCAGGAATGTGCAGTTATATTGGTCTCGGGTTAAATGAAGTCGTCCTTGGACTCTGAAACCCAGTTGTTTGCGGCAACATCTTATTTCAGATAACTTATTTGTTCTCTTCTAACATTCAGCGTTCATTCCAAGGGGTATAAGGCGTGATAAAATCTAGCATATGTTATTTCCGCCGTGTAGACATACGACCACACACCGCAAGAAGTGTAAAGGCCTGTTAAAACGAACTCGACTTTGTATACCATACAGCATTCGACTTGTATACTCTACAAAGTCGAGTGCGTTTGAACACCTTGTATAGTGCCCACTATACACGATTTGACAAGTCTAATCGTGTATAGCGATGTTTGAAACTGGTCAAACTTCTACTCGACAACCACTCGACTTTTCCTTTGTTTCGTGATCACTGAAGCGATACTCTACAAAGTCGAGCTCGTTTGAACGCACCACTCGACTTGTAGAGCATTGTTTTACGTCATTTCTATGGAAACGCGCGTGGAACTATGGGTAATCTTAGCCCACAATTCTCTGTTTCGTCATACTTGTCGAGTGGTTGTATAGTCCGTGTATAGTACGTTTGAACACCTTACCCAACAACGCTATACAATGTCGATCATACAAAGTCGAGTGTTGTATAGTTCGTGTATAGTGCGTTTGAACAGGCCTTAACGATAAACATCATAACAAAGGGGAATTTAGGTCCTCCACAGACTAGACCCTAACCCTAAGGGATTTAGTTGTCGACAACTATTTGTGACCGACAACTAAAAGTTATCGACAACTAAAAAGTCTGTGGCGCAAGTTGTCGACAACTAACCGTGACAAACGAGGTAAATTCACAATAATTTTGAAATATTTTTTGCAATTACATGCATTCTTACTTTAACCAGTCGGTACAAAAAGATTAATTGAATTAATATAAGAATGTTTAGGAGGCTTGTATAAATATATACGCAAGTCCATCGTATTTTTCTTAATATGTAATTGTTTCATTTCAAGAAAGAATATATGTCACCTTATTATCTCAAAATATCCGGTCGGACATGATTAAGTTCTTTATGAAGAAAATCATTAAATCGTGTTCCACCAAATTTTCAGAACTTACAAGTTTTAAAAGTTTTCTAATTTTACATTTGGCTGGCGAAGCCTTTTGTCCTTCAATAGAATGTCAAACTCGCACATGGACAAAATAACTTGTTATAGCCATGTTCCAGCTTTATATTATAGACACAAAACCAAATGGCAAATTAGGAAATTACGCTGAAAATGTCATTTCAAACCACGTTTAGAATCTATGATTGCTCTGATTGAAAGCAAACGTAATTCGTTGATGTCTCCTTCTTTTTGCAGATTGAAATCAGAATGCCTGCAATACTGAGTTGAAGAAAGCGCAGTCATTTTTGATTGCATTGCATAGCTCTTAGACTCTGGCGCAACATCGTATTTCAGGTAAGTCCATTCTAGTTTCTCATTTCTTTTGCATCCGTTTACCGTAGTTTACTGTTTAACCGTTTCAACCCATGAGTAACGTACCGCATATGTCTCCTTAGTATTCTGATACATCGTCTTCAAGTATGTCTCAAGGAAGAATATCAATACCTGGGGAAGGGGATTGTCACAAAATAAACAAGTAAATATTGTGATATTTTGCTCGATATGTTAAATTGCGACCCAGCTAAGACCGTTATAGGCATTCTTGAATTTCGCGAGTGAATAATTTTCATAACGAGATTCAATTAACCTTTTTATGGTTTTAGAAATATAAAAATGTCGAAAAGGCATTTTTGTTACAAATCGTGCAAGACATCATTTATCTTTATTGTGTTTTTAATTGGAGAAGTAATGAAATTTGGCAATTTCTTCAAACAAAGAAAATATATTAATTTACTGATATTTCTTCTCATTTCTCCAGGTTGACCACAGACAGCTAAGATATGCTTGAAAAAGGTGCAACCGACTTTGGGATGCAGTATGCCGCTTGTAAACGCGGGTCCAAGTTAACTATTGACATCAGCTTACCGGCAGGTGAGTCTATTTTATTTGTGAACTTAGATGCAGCTACTGCCTCCCTGATTTGGATGTTAAATTTGTTCACGAGCAAAATCTAGCTTTGTGAATACCAAACCGTATAGAAAATGCATAAAAGGAATTTACAACACTTTAAAGACTACAATAGATATAGAATAAATTAATGCTAGGCGCTACTGATTACAAGTTTGAAACTGTGACATCTTCAACATAAAGTAGGTAGATTAGTTTAAACTAGTGAGACGTTGGTGGTGGCAAAATTTCTGGAACAAAATCTTTTAATGTAAGGCATTTCCATTTCTCATTAAAGAAATTGGCAGTTTTGTTTTCTATTGCAATGTATTTTTCAGTCATTATATTTTCTCGGAGTTCTGCCTTAAACAGTGAGAAGAGTAACGATTGTTCATTTAAGTTACATTTATAGATGAAATATTTTGCCACCAGCAAAGCTAAGCTTAGAGGTTGATGGTGTTTCAGTGAGGTTGTAGGTCCGTATAAAATTGTTGAGTCTGGTAATTTAATGTTTTCACTCGTGACTTGCGACCACCAATCAAAAAATTCATTCCAAAATAAAGCTACATGGGAACACTTTAAAAACATGTGCTGTATTGTGTGTTGTTCGCTTTTACACAGGTAGCATAAATCATCAGGTATAATGTTGGCTCTTTTAAGTTTGTCTTTAGTGTAGATGATATTGTGGTTTATTTTGAATTGAAACATTGTCAATTTTGTATTGCTCGTAACAGAAAAAGGCCATTTATATATTTTTTTGATTTCAGAAGGCTCCACTCCGTAACTAATAATTCGGGTTTCATTGGTAGGTGGTTGATTCTTGTGCAGAGCAGCGTTGGAAAGATTTTCTTCATTGTCGTACCAGTTCTGTTTCAGTGTTTGACTCTGTCTACCAGTAGGCGAAAATTTCCATTTATTTTTAATTGCATGGAGAAGTCCGTAGTACACTGTGAAACTGGGTTTAATTTTGAAAAGATTGACAAAGTCTTGATACGTTAGGAGTTTTCCACTATTAGGGTTTAAGAGGTGTTTAACTTTTGTAACACCCGCCTTGTGCCAAGACTCATAAAATATTGGCTTGGTTGCGATTTTTATTTCATGGTTGTCCCATATTATGACCTCGTATAGATCTATTTTTTCTTGATCTATTTCAGCTTTGATTTTCTTTACCATTTCCCAACAGTTAAGTATTGTTTTTTTTATTCATTTATTATGTAACGTAAATAAAGTTAAATTAAAATTTTAAAAAAATATATAGAAAATGCGATTTTGTTGTAAAGGTCGTTCAAACTGATCTCTAGTGTTGCTGCATTTGTTTTTGCAATATATGAAATTGTTTTCGATTGAAAAGCAAAATAACTCAATTCGTTGATGTCTTCTCGTCTCTACAAGATTGAATTCGGATAGAGGTATACTTGAAGAAAGTGTGGTCATTTTGGATTGCATTGTATAGCTCTTGGACTCTGGGACAAGGTAACTTCCACCGTTTGACAACTGTTTGAACATTGAAGTATCGAAAAGTAAATAAATTTTGTCTCCTTGAAGGGCCATTGTCACGATAAAGCGCATGTGTGGTCTTGATTGACACCATTTTTTTTAACCAATAATTATCGTAATAGACATCGTAATACTATCACGCGCGCCACAAATTCGCCGCGAGTCAGCTTGGCGTTTCACGTGCATACACGTGCCTTTCAAAAAAATCTCTTTATCCGCTGGCTTTTGACCTTTTGTTTGTAAATAATATTTATCATGTTTATGGTGTGTGAAAGCCGTGTCCGTTGAATACAAGCCCCCTACACCCTGCTTTTTTCAACTTGCATGCACATCTGCAGCTATATAGTTTTTGATGTTCGTCCTCCTATCTTCTTCGTTTCCATTTCTTTTTTCTTTCGAAATAAGACGGCTACTGACGGGGCGAAAGTAGTTTTCGTCTCTAGCCGCTTCGAAAACCCCCTCTCGTGGACAGCGTAATTCTCGACGGTATTCAACTCAAAACACAAAATATGCCGTTGAAATCTTTCATAGATGACTAAACAGTCCTCCAATAGCGGTATTACTATTTTCACACGCCTCGCAAGGTCGATGGAGAGGGATTTTTCTCACAAATATCAACTTTGAAAAGTGTACCGTCGGATAAGAAATCAAACTGCCGCACTTGCTCCGAAAGGTGTTAAATGCCCTTTAAATTTGTTTTGATATATCGTAAGGGTTTCTTAACGAAGAATATCGATACCCGCGGAGGAATTGCTTTGTAGAAGTGCGAAATTATCAGCACTAAAAAGTAAATTTTTTGTTTGTTTTTATTTTCAAAAAAAGTTAAAATTTAATTGTAAATCAGGACAAGATCGATAATTTAACGTAAGGCTTCCGTACGTCGGTGGTTAGAGATTCACGATTTGTACGAAGGTAAAATAAGTTTTCAGGAGAAGATTATGACGTGGGTTTGTAATGTAAAACGGAAGCATGTAAGGTTATTAAGCGAGGTAATAATAGCATTTGCCCAACTAGATATTTGCTGAACAAAAGAGAAGAACTTTATTAATTGACGTCTTCTCTTCTTTCTCCAGATTGGACACAGATCACTAAAATGTGCAGTTGCTTGCTCGTAGACGCGTACAGAAGTTGACTACTTACAACATCTTATTTCAGACAAGTTCCTCGATATTGCCCCTCTTCTGCCGTCTTAAGTTTTACATTTCCATTCAATAATGTCTGCTTGCTCTTTAAGGAGCTACATCACGGTTTGTGCATCTTGAGAAGTTCAGCCTAAATTTTTCACGTTCGTGGTTTGTAATTCATGTTAATCTTCTCCATCCTTGTCTCTTTATGGCTTATTACTATCTCCTTGTTTTTTCCCTGTCTTAGTAGACTATTATTCTCAGGTAAGGGTGATTTTGTAGGTGGCCAAAATATCTCCAAGTGCTATGACAGAACTCCGTTAATAAACTAACAACACATTTCCAAGTATGAAAGCAAATTGTCAACCAGAGGGAATTCTCTTCATGTACCGGCAAACATCTGAACGCGAACAAGTCACGTTTTGTGATTTTGCAGATGGCAGACCAAATCTTTGGTAAATCAGAAATGCATGTATTAGGATAAGCCTCGTTTGAATGTATAATTTGTAAGCTGTTTTCTAACTTTGGTAAAATCTCTGATGGAAAGCAAAACGACTCATTCATTGATGCTTCTTCCTCTTTTTCAGAATGAAGACCGATATCTGAGATGTATTTGAACAAAGTGCAGCCATTTGCCATTTTGGATTGCATGTACAGCTATTGGACTCTGGCGAAAGATTATTACTGGTAACATTTTATTTCAGATATGTCCAGCATAATCGTTTCTTGCTGGGTTCGTCTGCAGTTATTTACTGTTCAGTGGTTTCAGCCTAAGAGTGGGTGATTATATAACCATTTTCACATGACGTCACGGCAGCCATATTGGTGTTCCAAAACAATGAAACGGCGGCCATGTTGGTGTATCAAATAAATCCTTTGGGAGTTGAACTCTTTTCTTATGTACGCTTCCTTTTGTTCCAATAAATTTGCATGGCTGCTTGCCACGTGACTGAAAACGCTCTATATCGAAGCATCGTAACTTGTCTACAGGGAGAAAATGCATAACTCCGTAGAGATTTGTCTCGCTGTACTGCAAAATTATGAGAAC
>OZ026595.1:40329224-40394224 GCA_964020085.1 Micromussa lordhowensis
TTAAGTGAAACAAAACCGTATGAGTAGAAAAGAGTGCACGAGGATGATCTTACACAGACAATATTGTCCTCCATGAGGAAAGAATATTCTTGTTGAGACTCCTCCACAATCCTCTTCAGAAGAAGAATTAACGATTGCTATGTCCACCTTTCTAGTCTAGGAACGTTAAGGGTTTGGGTAAGAAGTCAAACGTTCCACAAGTTTCCTCGGGGAGAGTTAAAAATTGTAAGTTAAAATGATGTTCTTTTTCTTCACAGGGAAAGAATTATGTTTAAGGCAATTCCTTAGTATTGCATTGCGCATCTCTACTTCACACCATTTTGGCGTCATTAGCGCGCCTACATAAGCGCGTGCGCGTACAAGACCTAAGAGATTTCCCTCAAACTAAACTCGAATAGCGAAATAAATGCTCCTTTTCTATTAAAGGAGCTCGGTGACCCCCAATTTTTCTTTTTTTGTGCGGGGGGGGGGGGGAGGGGATTCGCTAAGAACCGTGTAATACAGAACATATTTGAGAAAGGAAAAAAGTTTGATAGTAGAACATGATTGTTTTGGCAAAATAGCTCCATACTGGGTGTATTTTGGCAAGGGCGACGACTTTAAACTAACCACGGAACTGTCCGAAAAAGTGCAATATTCCCGCAACCAGGCAATTAAAAACGGCTTAACTGAAGCAATACTACTTATATGAATAAAAAAAGCTTTCCTTTCAAGATAAGATTTTGTGTCTTTCAAGTAATCAAGACTTAATTTTGTATGATCATGAAGAGGATTCGAACTTTTAAAATACTACATTTTAAGAGCCTGCTGAAGCATAAACAAGAAAAGACAATTCATTAGTGCATTTTTTAATGGTCATATCATGAATGGGAATTACATTAAGGAGAAAAAAGATGACAGCGATCTAGTTTTAAATTAAGCAGGAAATCTCAGGCATGTTAAAAATATTTTCTTTCCCATTAGGTGCTCATTATCGCAATAAAAATTGAAAATATATTAAATAAGGTGATTTAAGTACTAGAATATATAAATAAATTATCCTGGGCGGGAAGGGTGGGAGTGGACTCCCGCCCTCCCGCTCCTTCTCCGGACATGGAGTGGGAGCAGGAAGGGTGGGAGTGGACTCCCGCCCTCCCGCTCCTTCTCCGGACATGGAGTGGGAGCAGGAAGGGTGGGAGTGGACTCCCGCCCTCCCGCTCCTTCTCCGGGCATGGAGTGGGAGCAGGAAGGGTGGGAGTGGACTCCCGCCCTCCCGCTCCTTCTCCGGGCATGGAGTGGGAGCAGGAAGGGTGGGAGTGGACTCCCGCCCTCCCGCTCCTTCTCCGGGCATGGAGTGGGAGCAGGAAGGGTGGGAGTGGACTCCCGCCCTCCCGCTCCTTCTCCGGGCATGGAGTGGGAGCAGGAAGGGTGGGAGTGGACTCCCGCCCTCCCGCTCCTTCTCCGGGCATGGAGTGGGAGCAGGAAGGGTGGGAGTGGACTCCCGCCCTCCCGCTCCTTCTCCGGGCATGGAGTGGGAGCAGGAAGGGTGGGAGTGGACTCCCGCCCTCCCGCTCCTTCTCCGGGCATGGAGTGGGAGCAGGAAGGGTGGGAGTGGACTCCCGCCCTCCCGCTCCTTCTCCGGGCATGGAGTGGGAGCAGGAAGGGTGGGAGTGGACTCCCGCCCTCCCGCTCCTTCTCCGGGCATGGAGTGGGAGCAGGAAGGGTGGGAGTGGACTCCCGCCCTCCCGCTCCTTCTCCGGGCATGGAGTGGGCTCCCCCTCTTTTCTCATTTAGTTAAAAATATGACAGACACGCAAAAATAAAACGTGAAAACAGAGAAGAAGAAGAAGCAGGAGTCCACTCCCACCCTCCCCCTCCTTCTCTGGGCATGTAGTGGAAGCAGGAGGGTGGGAGTGGACTCCTGCCCTCCCCCTCCTTCTCCGGGCATGGAGTGGAAGCAGGAGGGTGGGAGTGGACTCTCGCCCTCATTCTCCTTCTCCGGGCATGGAGTGGAAGCAGGAGGGTGGGAGTGGACTATCGCCCTCCCCAGCCTTGTCCGGGCATGGAATGGACTCCCCCTCTTTTCTTATTTAGTTAAAAACATAACAGACACGCAAAAAAAACGTGGAAACAGTTGGTGGTCGCTTGTACCTTTCGGGCTAAGCGGCTAGTTATTTTTTGTTCTTTAATAACGTACATAACTGAAAGTGTTCCAGAAAGTTGTAAGAGCTTTTGTTAAGGTTGTCTTTAATAAGCTCTTCAAACATTCTTTACAACAGAAAAAAAGTGTAATGTTATCTTGAACTTGGTAATACATAGCTTTGTATAATTTGGTGAAATGTAATTTCCTTGTTTGAATTTATTTGATTCCTTATTGTTGTTGAATGCTTTCTGTATTCTTTTTCTCCCTTTTGGAAGTGTTTTGTATCTTCAGATTAACAAGTAGAAGTTCTCATGAACGTTAAACTGCCTCCATCTTTATTTTCTTATTCTAAATTAGTTTGAAAGTAAAAGTTAGCTATGTAACTGAACTTCACAAGTTGAGATTGAATGTACTGAACTTTAGTGACATTTTATTCGAAACAAAAAAAAATTGCCAGAATTACTCATCTGGACCTACGGGTTTTTGTCAAAATGCTGTTCGTAGAAGCACCACAATGGGAAGTCAAGGCTGATTGTTGAAGCATTTTGGATACACATCTCATTCTGCGTACTTTACTGCATTATGGCTCTTGACAGCCATTTGCACACATTACACATCTCAGTGGTCCTGCAAATCGTCCATTTCTACAAAATAAACAAATAAAAGCAATATGCCCAGTCATTAAAATTTAAACATTTTCTTCAGCTCAAAGCTTGAACGATAAGATATTCCGAAAAATTATCTCGCCTTCCTGTTAGTACCTAACCTCAGATTTGCATGGTTTCTATCTCAAAAGCAATCTTTAGAACGGTATTTTATAGTAGATATTTTTTCGCTGCAATCGTCAATAATTCATCACGACGAAGCTAGCCAAGCATTTTACCCTTTGCAAAGTTCTTTCTGCCGACCAAAGATATTTTCTTTTCGAAACAGTTCTTGATTGTAAATTTATGAAGACCCAGTTCCACCTTTTATTCAATGTCTGAGAAGCCAAAACTTTGCTGCTTTACCTTCAGTTTGCAAAACAGTCGGAAATAAGATGTTCATGGTGATCATTTTTTATTTACTAATCTGTATACTTTCCTTTTTCCCGTCAGTGTACATTATGTTGATGTCAACAACTTTGAGATAGTAGTCTCTCAATTTTGCTAACAATGAGAGCAGAAATCGATCAGTCTTACTGAAGAGATCAGTTTTGAGTGGGCCGAGGAGTATATTTGTATCAGCCCTTTGCACTTAGCGTTATTACGAGTGAAACTAAAATAAAACCTGCAATATTTAGTTAGCGTTGAAAGCAAAGCCTACAACATTTAAAATTATGCACAGCTTGCATTAATGTTCTTTTCTTATGTTAAACTTGAATTGTCGGAAACCTGCAAAGTCGTCTAATAAGTTTATGATTTAATGTTCTGTACCATTATTAACACTTTTTTACAAGTTTTGCAAGTGGCCTGATTCCGAGACAAAAGAATCACAACTACCTTCGAAAAAGCCTCATTTTTCGAGAGGTCCACAACTTAAAATGTTTCCGGGCATTATGCTCACATTGTCATACTTTAACCGAGACTTTCTTGGTTGAGCTTTTTTTAAATATCAAACATCAATCAACTGAGAGTCACGAGTCAATGCTTTATATTAGTCCCTAATTATATTTGGCAGTAGCCATCCAGAAGGAACTATTCATGACTTCTTCAACTTATAAGTTTTCGCGTTGTTCTCGTTAATAACAATCGATTGTATATTGTACTTAGTTTTACTATTATGCATGTAAAAATCTTCGCACAAAGTAACAGTCCCGGGGTAACAGTGAATCGCTCGTAGCCCTTTATTATTCCAAATTAGTTAGGAAAAACACTTCCAAACGTTTTGGCCAAAGTTAAATGTTCTAAATAGAAAGGTCTAGAATTTATCGAAGTTTTAGTAAAAGGAACACCTGAATATGCGTTGGTTTGAATTCTCTGTGGGAACTAAGTCATGGGTTTGCATAGTGACCGAGAACATCGCTCATCATTCCGTCTGACACATTCATTGAGAAGTTGAAATCGCCGATGTATTTTCAATGTAATTAAAAGACACTCTTTCTTTTCTAACCTATTTTCCTTGTTTGGCAGCATGATCAGTTGCCCACCATATGCTCACAAATATCTGATTTACATCTTCTCCCATAGTTCCTATTGGTTTTGTTTTTCTTGTGCACCGTCTGATAATTGTTTTATTTTGTTTTCGTTTTTGTTTTTTGTTTTTCTGTGTTTGTTCTCCATGGGTTTGCGAACCAAACCAAAATTCTAGAAAATTCCTTGAATGAACCTCTCTCTCCCGAAAAAATGTCATCCCCCAACTGATTCATGAAGAAAAGATCCTTCCGGCAATAAGTGCGCACGAATACAAGCCGCCCAAATCTTAAAGAAGGAAATGTATTCTTGTGTTTATAATCCTACTATTGTACAATTTTATGTCGTTAGAATATGCGATTTGAAGTATCTATTAGAGCGGTTTTCAATTGAGTGTCGAAAGTAATCAGTCAATTACTTTGGTTTTTTGGTTTTGGTTTTACTACGGTTAGAGATTGGCTGAGTAGTCTAATTGGTAAGTAATTAGTTTGGTTTTGGTTTTACGACAGTCAATTGAAAACTGCTCTATATACAAGCTAGTGGTATAACGATTGGTAGCATATTGATAAAATAGGTGCTCAATGAGCACATGTGTCTACGGCCATAGGTAATTTCACTTCAAGGAATGTTCAACGGGGGGAATGTTTAAGAGATTCAGTGAGGCAAGCGCTTAGAAAGACTCTGCAGGAGAAAAAAGGTGCCTAGGTTTTGGATGAAAGAACCTCGCTGTAGCTTGGGGAACCAAATTAAACCAAAATGTGTGACTCGCATAAATAAAAATCATGTATTTATCAATACCTGGTTTTTACATTTGAATTCTTCTTAAAGTACGGCGCATTATTTTATAAAAATGTTTAGTGGAACTCTCTAGAAATTTTTTTTTGTTTTTTGGACAACGTGTCATACAAGTAAGAATTAATAGTTTCCGGCAAAAATCAGTAAAAATAATATTGAAAGTCCCAGCCTAACTATCAGTTCTAAAAATCTTGTGATATATCAAGACAACATTCCTAAGTCAAGGGTTTTTTTCCTGAAGAAACTTCACGTCTATCGTGTGTTTGGAAAAACAAAAAAGATAAAACAAAGAGAACGGTTAAGTACCAGGCCCTTGGGTAAGGGAAATCAGAAATCGTCACGCTTAGCATGGATTGGTAGGTTACTAGGTGAAACCGAGTGCTCATATGGAAAGTAATCCTGGATGATTATTTTTTAGCTTATGGTGGCTTCAAGTTTCTTCTCTTAAATGCAACTATAATGCTGAATCCCTAAACAAATGTTTTCCTTACTTATACTGAGAACTTCTCAACAATATTTTTCAAGAACTTGAAAACAAGACCAAGACAAATTTTTACAGCAAATTTTTACAGTGGAACAATAAGGCTATAACTATTGAAAATTAATCTATTTTTTTTTCCAGATCCTGGTTTAAGTCGAAATTATACTTTTGTACAAGACGCCCTAAAGGCGAATGGGAACTTTTCAGCTATTTAAGAATCCCAAAACAAGCACAAGGTCAAAAGAAATTATCTTCACTACATTCAATTAATTGCTACTATTCCTTCGGAATAAATACAACAAAAGTATTCTCACAGTAAAACACAGGATCTCAATAGGGGGAGATCCCTTTGGCGGTAGACAGTTAGGAAAAAGCCGTTTTGACGGTGGATTGTATGACGTTTATAACACGAAATGGCTGTGATTTTTCATGAAAAGGTTACAATTTTGCCCTTATTTCAATAATCCAATTAGTCCTTTAATTTATGCATTAAAAATTAGGTGTTTGGTCTTCAACTGTGTCTAATTCTAGGGCCCCTTTTATTTTTGTTATATGTAAATGATTTGCCCAATACTTCAAGCTTACTAACATTTCATCTCTTTGCTGATGACACTAATATTTATTTTTCTAGCAAAAACCTTAGTCACCTTGAAGCAACCCTAAATTGTGAACTAAAACCTGTTGCTGAATGGATGAAATGTAACCGATTAGCACTTAGTATCTCGAAAACTAATCTCATTCTTTTTCATTCCAGTAAGCTTAAACCTAATCAGTCATTAAATTTAATTAAATTCCAATTTAACATGGAAAAGTCATATTAATGAGCTATGTTTGAAACTATCCAAAACAGTAGGTATCTTGTCAAAAGTGAGACATTTTGTCAACAAACATATTCTTGTCATGCTTTATTACTCTCTTATCTATCCTTTCCTCACTTATGGCGTCCATGTCTGGGGTTTAACCTTTCCCTCATTTCTAACACAATTATTTGTTATCCAAAAAAAAGCAATCAGAATAATATCTTTCTCAGAACCAAAATCCCATTCTGAGCCTCTGTTCAAATCTCTCAATCTACTTAAGCTCAATGATGTTATTGAACTACAAATTCTCTCTTTTGTCTATCAGTGGTCACATGGACTGTTACCCCCCTGTTTCAGTGAATATTTTAAATTTACATCCTCTGTTCATTCCTATTCAACAAGGCAATCGTCCAAGAGAAATCTTTATTTAGCCTCAGACGTCAATACCACCCAATACGGCCTACGATCCCTAAAATTCACTGGTCCTCGCCTTTGGAATTCCCTGCCTACTAGTTTAACTACTTCAAATTCTCTTAGAATATTTTGTAAAACCCTTAAGAACTCTATGCTTAATTGTTATTCTATTTAAATTACTTACCTTAGCGTATGAAGAAATACTTTTTATAAAAATATATATATATAATCCTAATTTTGCCTGTAACTGTATTCTATTGTATGGGGTCATCCACTAGATTAGCCTTTGCTATTTGGATGATCCCAACTCGCTCCCTAGTTTATTGTCACATTTCTTTTCTTTTCTTTTATTCCTTAGCTGTACTGTGTTTAGTTGTCTTTGTAATTTTAATCTAAATGTCCTGTAAAACTGAGCTGAGTGAAATAAATCTTGTCTTGTCTAATTAGCGCAATAACACTCCCTTTTTTCCCGTTGGACGTGTCAATCGCCTGTGTCAATCCCGAGACTACAAGTTAAAGGACTTGCACCGATAAACTCGTTGTTTTGTTTTTGTAACTTGACTCAACTTAAGTCAATCGTTTAGTTCTTAATCAGGGATATCCGAGACATTTGACGGCTAATATTGGCTTGCTCATTTGACAGTTGAAAGTAAAAATATGTTTTTGACGGTTGAAGTTATTATTTTATTTGCTATTTTAAGGTTAGCGACGGTTACCGCCATTGAGACTCTCAACTAAGATATCTTCTTCAGTGATTCCTACCCTATATGCAACTGAAATGCGCTGCAAAAATTACCATAAAGTTGTTAATGGAAACTATTACCGAGCCGACTGGTATGAAAAACCGGAAAAACGAATACTGATGTTTTCACAGATTGGAACAACAAATTTTCGTTTATATATCCATCAACTGCAAAAGATAATAAAATTTTGATCCTTACATTGCGACTAGCTTTTGATAAAGCGTGCTTGCAATAGACCGATTTCGATATATTAAGATTCAGCCTAAAACAATAGACCTCAGTACGAGGCTCTGGGGAATAGCTGCAGAGTTTGTGGGGTTTATTCCCAAGAGCCTCATGCCGAGGTCTATTATGTTAGACTGAATTTTAATATATCGAAATTGGTCTATTATTGCAAATAATGTACTGTTATTGGATAGTAAGCAAAATTGTATTGAACTGCAATGTCAATGAAACTGTCTGAAAAAATATATCTGTCTGATAAGGAGATGTAAGATTTTGATCACTCTTGGACTGAAGCAGTTACATTGTAGGCGACTGCGGAAAAAAGCAAATTAATATGAACTTATCTGTAATAACGTTTCAGTGCCAGTAAACAGCTTGTTCCAGATTCAACAGCTTGACAATCAAAGATGGCCGCACTTTCTATCAGCATATCTCAGATATCTGTGTTTAACCTGGAGAAAAAAGGGTAAATGTCAATCAAACAAAGCTCTTTTCGTTCGTTCAGCAAATATCCAGCAACAAATTTCTTTAATTCGTCAAAAAAAAACACAGATAATTTCATCATGAAAAGTTATAGACTAATGTTAATCCCTGAGAATACTTACACACACACATAAATTATTTTTTTCTGATTTGCAATGTAACTTACCGTGCATGCAAGTTAAAAAGAATGACAGAAACATTAGTTCTGACGATTTGGCAGTGCGCCAAGATAATTCTCTCCATGGGGTTATAATTTTCTTCAGAAAGATACTTAATATTGTATCGATCTACTTACTCCTTAAATTATATGATCACTCTTAGGTTGGAAGCACTAAACGGTAAATGACTGCAGAAGAACCCGACAACAAACGAGTATCTTACCTTGTACCAGAGTCCAAGAGCTGTATACATGCATTCCAAATTAAATGGCTACACTCTCTTCAAATACATCTCAGATATCTGTTTTCAATCTGGCAAAAGAGGAGGAAGCACCAATGAATGAGTTATTTTGCTTTCAATCAGTTTAATTTTCTTTGCTATATAGTCGTGTTAGCAAGGCTAGAAAACAGCTAACAAATCATTTTTGTCCATGCAGAGATTATACATTCAAACGAGGCTTATCCTAATACACGTATTACTGATTTACTAAAACGTTGGTCTGCCAACTACAAAATCACAAAACGTGTTCAGTACTTGTTCTTACTACGTGAGGGCAATTCTCTGTAACTAAAACTTATTCCCTTTCATCCTTGGAAAATGAATTGTTAATTATTTAAGATAAATCGAAATCTTACAATTTTAGACGACGGAAGAGAGCAAGAATTCGGCGATGGACTCAAGGCCTACTCTGGAGCCTTAAGCTGCCTAAGGTCGCCGTCGTTTATATATTTATATATTGCAAGAGATTATGTTGATAATGATAATAACAATAATAATAATATTAATAATAATAATAATAATAATAATAATAAATCGATTTATATAGCGCCATATCCTTACTGCTCTAAGGGCGCTTTACAATACTGTATTAAAAAATACTAACTACATTAAAAAGATTATAAGGATCATTAAAAAGATAATTAAGACATAAATCACATGAAACCACAAAATATTTGAAAAAAGGCTTTTTTGAAAAGGTAAGTCTTCAGACATTTCTTATAAGTAGGTAAAGAAAAACCAGGCTGTCTCATATGAATGGGCATAGCATTCCACAACCGTGGGGCAGCCACGGCGAAAGCTCTGTCACAATTAAGACTTCTGGATAGACCTTGGGACACTGAACCAGAAGAGACTGATTAGATGACCCAAGACTACGACTGGGGATATACGGTGTTAGCAAATCACTAATATAAGAAGGGGCTAAATCATTCAGAGATTTAAAAAGCAACAACAAGATCTTAAAAACAATGCGATGCTCCACTGGTAACCAATGGAGCTCAAAAAGTAATGGTGAAGTATGACCAAATTTAGGATAACGCTTAACAAGACGAGCGGCGCAGTTCTGTACAGACTGTAGCCTGGTACAGACTGTAGACTGGTGTTTTGGTAGTCCGTATAAAAGGGCATTCCCATTATCTAACCTGCAAGTTATAAATAATTTTAAAAGTATATGGAGAGACTGCTGCTTACTTTAGGTTTGTATCACTCGAGTGAAATTAAGTCGCCTCAAGTCGTCTTAAGTTATCGCGCGACTAAAGGTACTAGAGTAGGCCTGACCTGCCTGAAATAAGATGTTGTCGGTAGTCAACTCCTGTTCGCGTCTACGAGAAAGAAACTGCAATCCACTTCACTTTCTTTAAAGAATTCTCAGTTATATCTGTGTTGAATCTGGAGAAAAGCAAAATAGACGTAAATGAATTAAGTTCTTCTCTTTTGTTAAGCAAATATCCAGTTGGGCAAATGTTATTACTTCGCTTAACAATCTTAATACCTGTTTCAGTTCTACATCTAGGAACCCAGGCCATAATCTCCTCATGAAAACTTCTTGTTCATTCGTAGAAATCGTGAATATTCGAACTATTTTAAAATAAATTCAAAAATAAAAAATAAACAAACTTAACTTGTTAGTTCGGACAATAGCGAAGTGCGCGTGGGTTAGAAGTAGAATGCAAATAATTATATCCCCCACGAGGCTCGTACAACATTAGCGTGTTCTGAGAAAACTAGAGTGAATTTAAGCGAATTGAAGTTTTCGTTTCAATAATGTCTTTTAGGACCACCGGCTGCAATTCCGCAATTCCGGTTTGTTTGTCTGAGTCTTGCCTGAGTCATGACGTAACTCCTGCCCTTTGCTATTCGGCGCCACACAAACACAATTCCCTCTGGGTATCGTTAAGAAACCCTGACGATAAAAATTACCACAGAACATTTATTGCCAGACGTGCGATCACTCAAAGGCTCAAACGGTTGTTAAACGGTGAAAGTTACTTTGTGCCAGAGTCCACAAACAAAATCGCATTTGCTATATGATTTTTTAGGTCACAAAGCTAGAAAATGGCAAGCAAATTTTGTCTGTCAACAAATTTAACATCCAAATATATAAAGCCTTATATATAAACACGATTAAGTTCACGAGTAAAATAGACTTACCCGAAGTAAGATGTTGCCAATAGCAGTCACTTCACAAGTTGCATACTGAATTCCAAAATACGTTGCACTTTTTTCCAGCATATCTTAGCTGTCTGTGTTCAACCTGGAGAAATGAGAAGAAATGTCAATAAAGAAGTTATTTTCTCTGCTTTTCTCTGCTTGAGCAAATTTCCAAATTTCGTTAATTCGCCAAAAAAAAAGCAATAAAGATATCTGATGCCTTGGACGATTTGTAACAAAAATGCCTTTCACTACTACGTTTTTATATTTGTAAGAACATAACTGAAGGTGAACTGAATCTCGTTAACTATGGGAAACAATACACTCGCGAAATTCAAGAACGCCTAGACCCATATGAAAAGTCCTACGTTACAATGTTCTTAGCTGGGTCACAATTTAACATATCGAGCAAAATATCACAATATTTACTTGTTTATTTTGAGACAATCCCCTCCCGCGGGTATTGATATTCTTCCTTAAGACATAGTTACTTAAGACAACATATCAGAATGCTAAGGAGACATATGCGGTACTTCTGGGTTGAAGCAGTTAAACAGTAAACTACAGTAAAAGGCTGCAAAAGGAATGAGAAACTAGAATGGACTTATCTGAAATACGATATTGCGCCAGGGTCTAAGAGCTTCTTCAAATCAGTATTGCAGACATCCTGAATTCAATCTGCAAAAAGAAGTAGACATCAACGAATTATGTTAGTTTGCTTTCACAGAGATAGTCTCATAGATTCTAAAAATGGTTTGAAATGACGTTTACAGCGTAATTTCCTAATTTGCCATTTGGTTTTGTGGCAACAACTATAACAATCTTTATTCGTGTTTTACAATAAAAAAATAAATACAATAAGAAAGTTGAAAAAGGAAAGGGCACGGCCACTTAGAAATAGCTTAAGCTAATCGAGCTAAGTGGCTGTGCCAAGCGGAAAGAAATTGCAAATGAGGTACTGGACATAAAACATTGGACATGATTTCCATTCACGCGCACATACACTATAAAGCTGGAACATAGCTGTAACAATTTTGTCCGGGTAAGGACAGAAGGCTTTGTTCACCCAAGATAAACTTAGAAAACTTTTAAAATTTGGAAGTTCTGAAAATTTCGTGGAACATGACTTAACGATTTTCTTCATAGAGAACTTGGTCATGTATTGACCGAATATTTTGAAATAATAAGGAGGCATATATTCTTTCTTGAAGTGAAACCGTTAAATTAGAAAAGGAAATACGATGGACTTGTCTGAAAAAAATACGATGTCAACTTGTGGCCGAGGTTTCAAGCAGTAAACTGCAATCCAAAATGGTTGCACTTTTTCACAGCACACTTAGTTCCGAGCTTGAAGATAAACGAGGTAACATCCATAATTAATTCGAAGAGGAACATTTTTCTTTCATTTAGCAAATTTGTAGTCGCGCTTACATCAGCAAACACAAGATACTCATTTTGCAGGGAGTTGCTAAACCGGCAATCGCGCCTTTTGTATATCTATACAGGTCTCCTCGAAATTTTCTGTTCTGTATTAATTAAATTAATCTTTTTGTACTGACTGATTATAGTAAGAATGTAATTGCAAATAACATTTCAAAATTAATTTTTAGTTTTGTGAATTTCGTCCTATATCAACGCAATAAATTCCCCTCTACTGCAATGTTTCAGTTTTTACACTTTTCGCGGTTAATCGACACGGAAAGAACATATGCTAGATTTTATCACGCTTTATCCCGCTTAAAATGAACACTGACCGTTACACTGGAAGAAACGAGAAAACTATTATGTACTTATCTGAAATAAGATGTTGCCACAACCACTGAATGGTTTCGGTGTCCGAGAAATTCATTCACCTGTCCACAATATAGTTGCATTTTCCTTGAATTCATGGATATCAATTCAGCCTGGAAAAAAAATGACATGAAATAAATATAGTAAGCAGAATATTTCGAAGTTTTCGTGTTTATGCGCCCTAAAACAGTTACCGTTTCTTAAGAAAAGATTGCAGACCAAATCAGATTGACTGCTTTGGTTTGTTTCGCTAGTTTAGCTCAAGAATGGCCACTTTGCATAATAGCATAAACGTCTATCGACAGGAACAAAGGGCGTTTTAAAACATGAAACGAGCACTTAACAATGTGGGATACAAAACTAAAGATGAATGTTAAAAGCCACTGGAATAAGTACAGTTTACGCTCATGAACAAAAACGGGACGGTTTTACAAATGAAACATGACATCTTTCAAAAAGCCAAATTCAACTGAGCGGCCTGGCTTCCACGAGTTCAGCAACTAGAAATTTAACTAACATTATGATCACATTTTGATACTTTAACCTAGAAAATGTTTGAACTCCCAAAATTCAGACGATATTCAAGCACATTAAGCATCCGAAAAAAATTGTAATTCTACTTTTTGTTACCAAAGAATTTCTTCTTTGAGCCTTTTGATAAAGTATCAGACATCAATCGTCTGAAAGTCGCAAGTCAATGCTTCATCTTCTTCCTTAATTATATTTGGCCTAATTCATCCAGAAGAAATTATTCATGACTTCAACTGAAATCAGAGTTCAGGTTTTCGCGTTGTTCTCGTTAACAATAATCGATTGTATATTGTGCTCAGTTTTACTATTACGCATGTAACTAATCAGTCCAATCAACAACGCAAACGACGAAATTTCACTAATGATGAATGAACGTCGTACTGAAGAGAAGGTCATCCGAGAGCCGTTGCACAAAATCCCGCACGCTTTGACAAATGGCCGAGGGAAGGTTTGCTTCTGTTTGCTCAGTTCAAGAATTTATTTAGAACAAGGAAACAAAAATACAGCTCAAAAAACTGAACAAGATGTTAGATCGCTCGAAAGATTTTTGAAAACGAAGGACGAAGACAGGAAAATTGAATTTTTCTCAGCCGTCGATTTGAACGAATACATCAACCAATTTATCATCTCCGTCCGCACTAAAGATGGCACCGAGTACGATTATGGAAAAACAGTAAAATTACAGCTCTTGATATAAGCGATTTTGCAAAAGTGAGATTGCAAAAGGACGATTGTTTTCCAAAGCACCTGTACAGGAACTGTTACCGAACACTATTATATCTGCGAGACAAGCTGCTTGCATTTCAAACCAGGTGTGCCACAACGCAAATAAATATTGGGAAAGGAGCACAGAAAGTCAAACGGACTCGCCTTGTGGTGTGCTGTCAATTGAACACAATGCATGGTACACCTACTTCCCCAAGGAGATTATAAAGAGGGTGAAGGCATCATTATGATGAGAGAGACTAAATGGTTTACAATTGTATTTAACCTTAATTCCCAGTTTTAATAATTCGAATTCTCCTGTCTTAAATTGCTCCCCTTCCCTTTGGAATCTATACCCTTGTATTCCCAAACGTACCCCTGGGATCAGCCAGGGGATTGATCGCAGGGGAAATCATATGATAAAAGTGTGATATGCATTCCCAAACCTTCACCCTTTGTATGATAACTACTAAGAAAGGTTTCCTTTCACCAATACAGCATGTAAATCATTCCAAGTAGCAAACTATTACGAATACCAAAAACCAAATAATTTGAATTGATATTCAAAACAGGGTTCCATTTTGCCCGAAAATGTTTTAAGCTCGAGTTACTTTGAGAGGGTATAAGGTTTGCAATTTCATATTTTTTCTTGACTACATCTTCGAAAGACAAAAAGAGAGGGATTTGGTTATTTTTGCGGCAATTCCACAAATTCATCTCACCTAAAATGATAAATTAGTTGAGTAGGTTAGATCTCTGATCTAATATTCGTACTATAATGTTGATATATTAAAGTTTTTTTATTTTCTTCTTGGTTACTGTTAACCAAAATATATCAAGTTTAGTCCAAATACTGTTGAGAAGGACCATCAATAAAAGAAATGTTCCAATGTTTCTCGAGAGGTTTGACATAACGTGCAAAGATCACTTTGAATCCTTCCGATTTTTCTAATTGTCAGTATAAATCCTTTTCGAGTCTCTTCTGGTCTTCACTTAAGTTAAAATTTGACATTAGTTAAAAGAAACCTCTTGAATATTTGGCTCTTTCTTGAATAAGAAAAGCAATAAAAGTTTCTACTCTTGCTCGAAATAGGATCAAAATCTTTGTTACCACATTTTAACTCAAGTGTATTTAAAACGTTTCTATCGACGTTATGATACTTCGGTACAGAGTAACGAACAGCAGACCACGTCAAGTAATTGGTCCCTTGTCCTTTGCTATGTTAAAGGATTCAACATTGTTCCGAGAAAACATTTAAATTACTTATAAGAATTACACCAGCATTAATATAATTATGATAACAGATCGGTTTGCCGTCTATCTATACATTACATTTCTTCCAAATTATAGAATCCGTTGAAAAATTTCAGCGAAATTCAGACCACCAAGGAAGGAACTCTAAATAAAAAGTCGAATCAATATGATAATCATTAATATTATAGTTGCAGTGAAAAAACACCAAAAGGTTTGAGCATATGTCCAAGACAGCTTTTCCATGGAGATGGCTCAGGATTGAAAATGTTCGAAATCCATGCCAATCTAAGGGACTGCAGTGATTCAAGTCTCTAGATCAGTAAGATTTAACCCACCATAGTCAGAACTATTAATTGTAGCTCTTCTGGTTATTTTATCAGGCCCTTCCCATAAGAATTTATGTATTATCGCTCGAATCAGCGATATAAATTAAGAGGGAGGTGAGAGGATAGAAAATATATTTACCAAATTAGGGAGAAGATGACTTTTAGTGATAGATACTTTACCAAATAAAGAGAGGCCTCTCCCGCCCTACTAATGTATTTGTTTTTAATTTCGGTCATCTTGACGTAAACGTTTTTCTGACAATACACTTCTCCGTTATAACTAAAGTGTACCCCAAGAGCGTTTACGCTTTTGCACCATTTTCAAGATAGTGGTATCTCGGGGTTGTCACGGCACGAACCAATCCACATTGCCTCTCTTTTAGTATAAGTAACCTTTATTAAACCTGATAGTTTTCCAAAACGATCAAGTAATTAAAGAGATTTTGTGCGGATGTTAAATCAGATAGAAAAGCAGTGAGGGCGTCTGCGTATTTAGTTCATTCTAGCTCCTTAGTCAGTCTTCGTACTTGACCACATTGTTTTTAATCTTTCGTTATAACGGCTTGTATGCATATAATCGTAAAATGTTTTACCTAGAAAATGGCAAGCAAATTTTGTCTGTGAACAAATTTAACATCCAAATATAAAAAGGAAGGCCTATATATAAACACGATTAAGTTCACTAGTAAAATAGACTTACCCAAAATAAGATGTTGTCAACAGCAGTCACTTCACAAGCAGCATACTGAATTCCAAAATACGTTGCACTTTTTTCAAGCATATCTTAGCTGTCTGTGTTCAACCTGGAGAAATTAGAGGAAATGTCAATAAAGAAGTTGTTTTCTTTGTTTGAAAAAACATAACTGAAGGTGAACTGAATCTCGTTAGAGAATGCCTAAGCCCATATGAAAAGTCCTACATTATAATGCTGTTAAATGGGTCACAATTTAACATAAAGAGAGGCCTCTGATTTTGTACCCTTTCCTCAGGGTCTCGTGCTGCTGCCTTAGAAGAAGAATACGAATTTTCACATATTTTTTGGCCACATCTAATGATTTTTCGTATCTGGGGTAGCACAGGTTCTAATTGTTGTAATTTGCAGCGATATAGATGTTGTAAGACGGAATACATTTATATCAGATGACTGACTGAGGCATCGATCCTCAATAAACTATTCACATTGAATGCCTCGCGTTGGTGTAGTCAGAACAAACCGTAAGAGCTTGTTTTCTTGCTCTTTGTTTCCCCGGGGTACCAGTGGCGTCAATTAACTTGTTTCAAGTCCTCATTAGTACCTTGTTTTTACTATTCGTGTTATTGGTCATTTTAATTGGTCACGTTTTGGTTTAAAAGCCCCTGTAATGCTAATTCAGGTAATTTCGTGGTACATCAAGACAATGCCATTGATATAATAAACCTTTTCTTTCCTAGTTGATTTATAAGGTACTGCAATTCTCCCCAGCCCCGAATACGAGCTTAGACAACCATTTACGATTTTAATTTAGCTTAAGCTTCTGATGAAAAAGTGCTCAACTGTTGGAGTGTTCTTGTTTTTCATAGCAATATATCCATATTTCAGTAAAAGGTTACAAACTTTACGAATTTATCAGAAATTTGTCCAGGAACAATTTGGTATTACAGGGTGTAACATGTCACTACACGCACAACTTCATGTTTCCATGGCAGCAGTATTTTGAAACGCAAGTGCTTCTTTCAAATTGCGTTTTGTATTAACAACACTCGACTTTCATGTGTTATCTTCGTATTTTTTAATTATAAGTTACTAGGTTACTGATTTTGATTAATTTGAGCCCTTCTTTGGATGATTTCACTCCAGTCTGATGATTTGAGAAAGCGTGATATTCAAAATGGTGACCGTATGGATATCATGACGAAATTATCTTCCGAGTATAATGTTATCACCTCATGTTGCTCTCATCTCGAAAGAAATGTTGTTAAACGTACTATATACCATCTAACTTTCATCATCATGGCTTGGATATTCTTGAAGTTATAATGGGAGGGAGAAGACTTGCTCCGGTTGTAGAAAATAGCCAGGTCTGAATAGGGTTGAACGAGCATGATCCCCGGCTTACAACAAAACATTCTTAGTGTATTTCACAAATTTTAAAAGCTAAGAAGATGATGGCTTCCAATACCATCTCCTTCAAGCAGGTCCTATCATATGTTTTTCGGTTCAATACCCTCAAAGGTGCACTGAGATTGCTCTAATGATCAGGAGAGGAGGATCATCTAATTGTTAAACATTCTGCACAACAAAACCTAGCCACGAGTCTATTTCTGAAATTTAAGGCAAAACAGTCACCCCACTGGCCATCGGCGAACACGAAAGGCAAAATTTCTATCAGAAATTGGCAGATTTGCTGGATTGCATGTTCAAGTCTCCGAAATTAGGCTGTACGGTTTTCAAAGAAAGCAATCCCTAAGTCAACTAATAAGAGCAAATTACACCAAGTATTTTAAAGTGTTCAACACTTCCACAATTTTTCACAGCCCCACTGAAAATGCGAGCATGCAACACGTGCAGCTCCCAAGAACCCAGTCTCTCTCTTTTGCTCCAAGTTCAAGGCGTTGCGTTATCAAAATGGCGGATTAGCAGTATTCGTGGCAAAATTCGTCCACGAGCTGATTAGTGCTGAAAGGTCCGAGCTGAGGTAAGTTTCATAAATGAATTTTGTTTAACTGAATTTAGGTATGGCTGAACATTCCTACCATCCAATCTTGTTCACTGTGTTTGAGATGAACCATCCTCGCATTGTACTTGGAAAAACTTAAATGGAACACCAATTTTCTCTTGCTCCTTCTCAAGAATATCCATCCTCTTTTTGTTGATTACAAACTCGATAACCTGTAATGCAGATTTAGCGATATGTCACCATGGGATATGAATTTCGTCTCGCACAGGGGAAAAGAAATAACTATTCATTGGTATTAATGTTGAAATGTGTATTTACTTGGTGGAAGAGAAGTCCCATGATTCTGAGAAAAAGATGAAGAGTGTCGACAATAACTTGTGAGAATGGAATTGAGATTAATGGCTCATGAATGGAGCCTTTTCTCCCATCAGTGGTTTTCTCAGCACTGTTCTTTATACACTGTTGAAGATTCCTTTCAATCGGCCAGTCTTGTACTAAAACAAATTAAAAAAACAGGATTTTGATCAGGATAATGCCAAATAAACACTGCATTTTGTTTTTTTAGCTACAATTTCAAGTATTGTAATCTTCCATCACCTCTCATGTATTTTTACTTTCTAATTTGTAAACATCCTCAAACTGATGATGGATACAGTGTAATTATTGTAGAACTGTAAGTGTATCAGGTGATAGTTAAACAAAATATGCCTAGAAATTTATTTTTAAAAACATAAATAAGTATATTAAATGCAGACTTACTTGAGAAATCACTAATTTTGCTTTTGTGCAATAGCACCATATGCAAAAAAATTTCCCAGTGGCAGAGTTTAGACCATAGACCATGGCAAGGAATTTCCAGTCTGAGCAGCAGTACCTTAAGAAAACAAAGTTTATGTTTTACTGAAAAATGCTACATTGTGTAAACCATTTTCAAGTTTAATGGATCCTTTCACTGCGCCTATCATCAACTCGGACATAAAATAGCTTATGCACATAGCTAGAATTACATAATCTTAAGTTATTCATTTTTAAAAGATAATTTATTTTGGATGTAAAATAGTTGTTTAGTTACCATGTCACTGTGTAATGTATTCCATCCACCTCAATACCATTTTGTCGGAGATCATCAACTTGAGTAAACACAGGCCCAAGACACTTTTTCACTTCTAAATAATCTTCCTTTCCTGTAGAGATAATTTTACATGTACAATTGCTGGTTTTCAGTGTCACGCCATTCAAAATAGACCAAAATAAAAAATCAAAACCGTTTAATAGATTAAGTCCAGAATCTGGAAATAGAAAGAAGGTACATATGCAAAGACTCTCGCCAAGATTCAGATCACAGCAATTTTTCTCATGGAAGATATGCGAAGAAACGTTTTCCCCAAATTTATAGAGATTTGTATGGAGACGCCATGCTGGTGCCCATGTACATGGGCACCAACATGGCGGCCGGAAACCAGCAGAAACATCTGTCACTGGGTTTTGCTACGAAAGAGTGAATTTATCTCTCGAAAAACTCAAAAACGTAACAATAGTACTTTATTTCTAATACAAGAAGTGTTCAGATAGCAGAATTCCCCGAAATAAGTCACCTTTTAAACCAACATAACAGCTCTCTCGCCCGTCATGTAAATGTCACGTCACGCAGAAGCTTAGAAATTCAAGGGTAGTCTATCACTAAACCAAGAACCCATTCGGAGTGAAAATATGTATGAATATTAGTTTTTAGCTGCTCTCATACAGCATGAAAGTAAAATTTCAGGAGGATCAATATTTCTGAAGTTTAAAATTTAGTGACGTCATGTGAAAACCAGCAATACCGTAAATCCTTGAATTTGTGCGCCAATCGAACATGTGCCCTCTTCAAATAAGCACCCCTCCTATCTGCCAAAATTTAAATTAAGCACCCCCCTCGAATAAGCGCCCCCCCCCCCCCCCCATTTTTTGGACAAGTAAAGAGACGGCAAAGGATGTATAGTTTTTGTCGTATAGCATTACATGTAGATTTGTACATTGTTTTAGTTTGTGACAATGTGAATTTCTAATGGTGCTGCGATTTAAACTTTTGGATCAGCTTTTTTTGTTGATAAACAACTTTTGTTATTGTTTATGTGCAGATGATGTATTAAAAAAAATTATCATGTCAGGCCACGATTTGGGCAAAATTAAATAAGTGACTCCGTCTTCTCCTAAATTTGAAATAAGCTTACAAAGCCTTTTTTTGTATGAAAATTCAGGGTTTTAAAGTCTTACCATTATACAGAGCAATAGGGTACTGGTGGTCACAGTCATGCTCTTGCTCATCGAGGATATTGAACACAGCCATGACAGTGCCAATTTTGTTGCTGGTGCGTCTTCCATCAGCAGCAAAGCGGAGGTGGAGTTTGTTCCATTAGCTTGCACAGTGTCCTTCATACTACGGGTAGATAACAGCTGAATCAAAACTGTCTTTATGTCGCGTCTTACTCCATCTCCGTTTTTAGCCTGTGGTTAAATCAAACAAAGTACTAAGAATTTTTATGCTTTTAGAGTACAATAATAATAATAATAATAATAATAATATACGTTTTCACTGTCGTAATAATGATAATAATAATAAATAACCTCAACAGTGACAATACAGCATCAATTCAATTCCATTACCTGCTAAATGTAAGATACATGTATTACAGTAACAGGGGATCTTAGCAAGCTCTGTTGAGCTCTTCTAGGAAGATTCCAAAAGTTCAGTTTTCTGGTTTACAAATAGTAGATAGTTCTATGTTAATAAATTTATCATCTTTTGGGTAACTAATAACATAGTAACTCCAACAATATGCATAATCTCCCATAATGGCTAGCCTTAGCATTTATATTCCTGTCATTTTTTTTAATTTTTTACTGGTACATGTAACTTGTTTGATGTGCTGTCTCCATGAGAACTAATAATTTTGTATATTTAACTTGTGCAATTTGTTGATCTTTTTTGCAACTGAATCTATGTGAATCTATGTCTACACCGGTCAGATTTTATTCATTATAGTCACGTTTGGCTTTGGTAGTTAGGTACATGTAGTTAAAATAAGGTACATTTGTTTTCACTGACCTCTGGTATTGAATGCAAAGCAATGATCCCATTTTGCCTGTTCCTCTCCTGTTTCAGAACACTGATTGGTGGAAGAACATCTCTTTCATCGTCTGGTAGGGCCATCCTCAACTCATGGTATGCCTCGTCAGAAATCAGGCCTTATCTTTCGCAACAAGTACACGCTGCGCCGTCAGACAAGTGGAGTTCTCTTTCTCATCACCACCCACGTTTCCAAGAGGAATGACAACTTCACGTCCTTCTACACTGAACTTATCTAAAGAAGACGGGGGTTTTCCTTTAAAATTGGTTTTCATACGAAGATACGTGATTGATTGCAATATAGATGTATGCCTCTAGTATTTTGAACCAGGTTCCTCTTTCTATAGATATAATTTTTATCCTCAGTGACCATTACTTGGGATTGCAAGGGAAGACTACGAAGTCTTTGAGTTCTTGTTTTTACGAAAAATTAAAATTGTTACGTACCTCGATGGGCTCAAACTCCTCCTGTCCTTTCACCGATTGGGTCACTAGTGCCCTAACTCGTCTCTTCTTAGTATTTCTGGCTGCCGGTGTTAATTGCCAGAAGTCCTTTTTCGTGCTGTAGAAAACCTTTTCAGACTCTGCAATTCTCTGCTTAAGCAACTTCCGTTCAGCATTTGCTTGTTGAAGCTGAACTATGACATCATTGAGCTGAGTAATAATGGAGTTGTGCTGATTTCTCAAATAGTGGTTCTCTTCCCGAAGACGCCTTATTTCAGCCTCATAAACTTCGGTAAGAGAGGGCTGTATCTGTGCCGGTGCGTAACTCTGTGCTTGATTGTGTTGAAAATGAGTTACAAAACTCCCAACACCGGCGGACTTTACCTTAAATTTCGACAACATTACTTAGCAAGTATCAGTCCTCATTACAACCGGGCATTTTTCTAGTTTTCATCATTTGTGTCTTGTGTTCTTTCATGGATAACTTGAACAAAGCGATTACTTTAATAGAATGCCGATCGCGTCAAATGAAACAGAAAACAAAAAAGAAATAAAGAATAGGAAAGCACCCACACATAAGATCGCCCCTAAGTCTGTGAAAAATACTTTAAAGGTGGGCCTATATTCATAACCAAGGGTAATATTTTGAACAGTTTTTTGCCTTCGCCCTTCGTAATCCTGAGAACGTATCAAAGCAAAGAAAGAGGCGCGCGCGAACTCAGATCGCTTGGAACCTGACAATGGATCATTTTCTATCAGGGAGGTGAGAAAATAACCGTCTATTGTTTTATTCGTTCCTGTTTAAGCGACCGCATGTATCGATGTCAATTTATGCGAATTGATTGATATCTAAGAATACTGTTGCTTTGTTTGCGCGAAGTTGTGCCATTAAATACCTAATTCGGTAGGCTCGATTTCCGCCGCTCTCTCGAGTCTGGTCTACGTTCCTCCCCGAGGCTTCGGGGGAAGGAGCGCGAGCTCCTTTCCCGAGTAGCGGCTGGTAATCGACCCTGCTAATTCGGCCGTGGTTTAAACCCGGTTTGTAAACATTTGGGTTGTCATTGGATAGTTTCTGTTTGGGTTTCCTTTCGAAATTCATCATTGTTGTAACCAATGTGTCGGCTTGTTATCACAGCGATGACAATAAATGCGAGTAGCGTGCATCCATATGTTCCGACGTGCATTCGAGTGTAAGCCGTAGCGTAATAAAGATCGTCGCTGGAATAAAGTGGCGTTTAGTTAGTTATCTCGCAAAAATTCAAATTTATCTCGGTTTTTGCTTTTTGTTTTAGTTTTTTTGTTTTTTTTTTCCAGGGGTTGTAAAAACTCGTCAATATAGTTTCAGTGCGCTACCAACACAAACCAAGATCCTGTTCCAACATTGTGAGATCTGAAACCGAGTTGCCGGTCAATTTTACGGAATGTAAAATTTTAATTGAGTTCGTCACTCTTTGCCAGTCTCTCAGTTGGGAGACTCCGTGTCTTAACCGACCCTCCCTGAGTAGCAAGTGACCTCAAACAAAAAGTTACTCTCACTCCCTC
Source organism: Micromussa lordhowensis (assembly GCA_964020085.1). Lineage (NCBI taxonomy): Eukaryota > Metazoa > Cnidaria > Anthozoa > Scleractinia > Lobophylliidae > Micromussa > Micromussa lordhowensis. The sequence continues at coordinate 40,352,348 of OZ026595.1, forward strand.
CCCCAGGTAAGATTTGACATGAACACACTTTCGCCAAATATTCAAATTTCGCGCTCGTGCAGTGATCGGTTATCTTCGAATTCCTCCCGCGAATGTCGCTATTGTAATAACAGCGAGTTTGAATTTCCCTCGTGTATTAATAAGCCTTTGTTTCACGCTAAAGCTATTGTTTCAAGATCTCTTTCTATGGTCATAAAAACAAAAAGCATTGGACACTAAACAAAAAGCATTGTCTTTGAAATTGATTGACTTTTCTTGATACGTGGACAGCTCCAGAAGTTTGTCAAATAAAAATAAGAAGAGTCCTTGTGACCTTGCGAGACGCTTTTTAGAGCCAAAAAGCATGGTTTTGTCGCAATTTACTAGCAATCGATTAGTAAAGAAAACCATTCACCAACGGCATTTAGGTTCTTGTATGGTACGCATCTCCCGGCAAAACATAAAGCATTACCATCAGCATACAAGACTGTTTTACAACGATGAACTTCTTCTAGTAAATTTGACTGAACAAATGGAACAACCAATGATACAGCTTATTTGACTTTTTAAAGTAAGGAGAAGTCTGTTGCAGTTTTAAATCTTGAAACTTGGTAGCGTTCTCAGCGGTTCAATCAATCGGCCATTAGAAGCCAGCTTGAGAGAGGGACAGCAGTTTTTCCATTATATTGTGCTATGGAATCTTATCAATGTGGGTGTGTTGACGTATTAATAATTTCAAGAGACAAATTTGACTATTTAAAATATTATATGAACAGCACAATGTGGTGAGGATTAATAAATAATAATAATAATAATAACAAAGTTCTTAAAAAACGCATTCTACATATAAAATGTCTCGATGCTTTTTACAATTCAAAAAAGAGAGCTCTCACGAAACAGGTACGTTTTCAACGCCCTTTTAAAACTATCAACACTGTCGCTATGTCTAATGGCAAGCGGTAGCTGGTTCCATAACTTTGGAGCGATTGCCGCAAAAGATCTATCTCCTATTGTAGTAGTCTTCGGAATAGCAAGAAAGTTGGAGTCACTGGAACGAAGAGAACGGCAGGGAGTGTAATGATACAACGGTTCATTAATATACACCGGTGCAAGGCCATTAAGAGATTTGTACGTAAGCAATAGTAACTTAAAAGTTATTCTGTTCTTAACAGGAAGCCAGTGCAACTTTTTAAGAACAGGAGTAATATGATCGGTCTTCTTCATGCACACAGTTAATCTTGCCGCGGTGTTCTGCAATCTCTGAAGTTTCTCAATTTCACGAGAGGGCAATCCATAAAGCAAGCTATTACAATAATCCAATTTTGATAAAACGAAGGCATGGACAATGCGCTCAGTATCCGCTTGCGAAAGATATTTTCTGATTCTGCCAATGGAATGAAACGAACGCGAAAGAGCGCGGCAGATGTTGTTGACATGAGGAACAAAAGTAAGGTGTGAATCAATCAAACCATGAATGTTCAGATGAAACTTGACTACCTGTTTCGAAAACTGAGAAGATAGCTCACCAGCGTAATACATGAGAGAAGCAATCCTGAAGCCAAGAACAGAATCATTTTCTGTGGAAAAATGCATAGACCAAAAATACCATAATTAGCTAAGTGTGTCACCTCTCTCCCATACATGGAATATGAAATGTCAATTTCAAGCAAGGAAAGATATCTACGACGGAGGTTGCCCACCAAATATGGAATTAAACAAATTGTAATAGAAGAACTTAGGTAAACTTTTAACCTACAGTTCTACGACTGCATAAACGAAATGTTAACTGGTAACTCCGTGTTTCGACAACCAACACAGCATTAATTTCTTTGGCGTCAAAGATTTGTACCTCTAATTCCTCATGGCAGCAGAATAGATATGTTAAACTCTCAAACAGTTTAAGTGCCAGCTGAAAGAAACGGAAAACTAACAACTAGCCGGATAAATAGTAACTCAGAGAAAAAGATGACGGTTCACCTTCAAAGGACAACGTCGACCAACAGCAAAATGGGTGTGTCGTTTGGCAGTTATCTACATGCCCTTATTAAAATTCATGTTTCTGAGCACAAGAAATCCGTGGTATGCATTATGCTCCTTTTCTGCGTGTTTCTTGATTTGTACAATGCGGCGACGAGAAAAACACGCCCTCCAATGTTCACTGAGGAAGAAGAATGTTATTTTCACGATAAATTATTGCTCCCTGATTTCGCATGGTTTTGAAATTTTAAACCGTTATTAAATATGAAAAGTGATAAATTGTATGTACGCTAACTGTAACCGTGACAGTTTTATCACGTCCAATGCAACTTTCGTTTCGTTCGGTAAACGGAAATTGCTCAAATTTCAAAATAGAGAGGCACATAGCTAGAATTCGTATTTGGTGCGTTTCATGGGGGGGAAGCCTCTGCAGGTCACGTGATCGCTTTGAGCCTGCATTGTAAGCGGTATTACTTTAAAATTCAATATGGCGGACGAAGTTGTCCAAGTTTGTTCGCGTGGCAATATCTTCAAGATTTCTCTTACTTTTCGTCCAGGTAAATATGTGAGTTCCTGAGACGTTCTGCTGTGATCTCTGTCAAACTCTCGTACGTTATTTTGTAGATTGTGGTGAACGAACTTATCTCTGACTACGATACTTTGAGTTTTATCGATGAAAACAGATTACAAATTTCAGGATGGTGCGACCGGATACTTCAAAAGAATTTTGGAGGATTTGGCAAGTGGGACGCTGCATATTTTCTGAAGATAGCAGAACAAGGATATAAATATGAGCAGTATATGGCTTTCTTCCCGTTTTATCCTTGGTTATTATGAAATTAATCAACGTCTTTTTCATCTTTTGCTTTTGTCCTACATACACACATATGCATACATATACTTTTTGATAAGAGAGGCCTGAATATGGCAACCTAAGGGCTGGTGTGGACCAGCACTTGGCGCTTCTATACGTATGTAAAAATTGTACTAAGTGTAATTTGTTTATTCGTTACTTGGTTAGGCATTGCTGCGTCAATCATTTTTTGCAATGACTGTCATTATGCTGCTATTGTTACTTAATTTCATTGTTTCTGAAATGTATATCACCAGAATGCGGTTTCTGAGGTGGTATTAAACCAGTCTCTATCCTGGTCCCGGTTGTTCGAAAGCCGATTAGCACTAACCCACGATTAAATCATCCTAATCCACGAAATAAATGTGTTCCTTGAAGCTCGATTAGCACTATCCAAGAATTAAACTAGGGTTAAATTTAACACACCTAGCGAGCTACAGAGGCCATCAAATTACGAAACAAATCTCTGAGTATCGTGCTGAAGAGCTCACGAGCGCCGTTGTTCCATACGTCGCCCTCAAAAAAATAACGCATGGAATGGTTTGTTTGTCTGAGTCATCCCGTGGGTTAAAATGTCGTGACGTCATTAGTGCACGACGCTATTATCTACTCCATGATGCGTTCTCAAATTTCGAGTTTTCCACGTAGACAGTTCTCAAGATTCGCGAAGCAAGATGGTGTTATTCCGAAGTGCTCTTCTTTCTATTTTGTCTGTTTTGGTTTTAATTTCCAAAGGTTTTGCTTCTTTATGTATTGGGAACAAATGTCTTTGTGTGGAGCAGATAAGTCTCATCGATTGTTCCGGAGCGGGGTTAGAATCGATCCCTGAAACAAAGAAAAGAATGGTCAATTTTACGACGCTCTCTTTGAGGGATAATCTATTACTGGAAGTGAATTTTACTTGGTTAATGGAGCAATTCCCCGATTTAAAAACGGTGGATATAAGGAACAATCCAATTCATTGCGAGGGAATCAACGCCGGTGGACCTTTGAAAGTCATAACCAATTGCAAGACATCAAAACCTACAACACATCACAGGATAACCGCGAAGATCATTTCTTCAACAACTCAATCAATTCCTGTCCACAACCTGACGCAGTCATTTCATATTAACTCGACCACTTTAGACTTTACAGACCCCGACCTTCCTTCTACTGTGTATTTGACCACTTTGACGGCGAGTATCATTTTAATTCTTTTCATCATTCTTTGTGTAAGGGTTGTGTCGAGTTGTGATAAAACTATTAGTTACGAGGCGGAGAAGACAACGTAGTGTAATGGGACACACCTTTGAAAGTTAGAAACCTCCACTGATGAATCAGATGAGTAAGTTATCTTTGACGTTACCACATTGTAAGGACTGTCTTTGAACAGTTTTTTGTTTGTTTGTTTGTATATGGCTTTCCCAAACAGTTGTAAAATAGATGTCACTTTTGTTTCCCCTTCGTTTTGAAAAAAGTTGGAAATAAATCATTGGTTTAATGCTACTAGATACTCGTGCTAAGTTTTGTTTGTAAATAGTTTTTTTTTTTCTCGCTTGTAAATAAATTGTAAATAGCCTTTCACAGATGTTTGTACATAGGAAAATTGTAAGTAAATCATTGGCAGAATTTAATCATGACTCATTGGCTGTTCCGAAAACGCGGAGTGCGGAGTCTAAAAAAAATTAAAAACGAAATTTAGACAAAAAATAGAGACTAGGGTAACTAAAAGACAGTAATGCTGCGGCACATTCTGTTGATAGTGACATATTTTACGCAATAATTTATCTATTTTCGCGTTCCAAGACCTTTATTTCACAAAGTAGTTTCAATTGTGCTGTGTAACTTGAAATCTGTCCTTTTATGCATCAACGTCATGCAAGATGACGCATCGAAGTGGATCGTCACAAAAAATAGCACAGTGATCTGAACTATGTTTGGACATAAAACGATACACATCAGCCTCCCCTTTGTCAGATCGCGAAAATCGATACACTGATGTGGCAATTGTAGGAGCAGAACTCTAACTTATAACTTCTGTACTGGTACGCATTAAATGTCTCTAGAATGTTGACAGACTGTGCCGAGGACGCGTCCATCGCGATGTGTGAAAATGCTAATAACGCTTCAGCTTTATTTCATGTTTGGATGAATAGATCGCAGCATGTATGAAATTAGCGTGTTGTACGGTTTTCGTTTTTTTAATTAATCTACAAGCTTTAGTAACGACGATTTCTCTTCATTCACGAATTCGACCAAGGAGGCGAGACTGCTAAGAAATGAAGAAGTTAAAATTAAGTTGTCACAATTAATCATCCAGATTTACAAACTTTCACTTACTGCATTAAGGACAAAAGCAAGAGTTGCGAAAGTCAAGCACGATCTCCTTCACATCGTTTCACAGGCAAATCAGAGCAAAGCAAACCACTAATCTTTCTCACTGAAATCTACGCGACTCGACGGTGTGACATCCTCGTGTTCTTCGTGGCGCAATGCGCAATGCACTCTGCAGTGGCGCAATGCACTCTGGTAAAAAGGTTAAATGTAATGTATTCTGGTAAAAAGTGATCAATTCGAGAATTCGTATCTCCTTCTATATATTATTCTTGAATCCTGTTTATGTTGCTGCTCGCTCGCTACACTCGCTGCGCAGCAATAAAAGAATTTAAAATTGAATTAAAAGAATTATTAAATACATCAATCAACTAGAAATAGAAATTTAAGAAATGAAAATAATTATTAAAAAAATTCACGCCGCCTGAATTGGACTGTTCATATTTCATTCAGTGAGTCAGTCCAAATGGTATATTTAACTCGCGATTTTCATAGTTCGCAGTTCACTTTTACAAAAAAAGTAAAGAACAGTCCAGTTTTGACCACGTCTTGAAAATGTGAGCAATTACACCTTCTGTTTGTTGGAAAGCCGTGTTGCTTCGAAAAAAACTCAAGCTTTGCTCAGAAATAAACTGCCCGTGTGAATTAACCCTTGAACCATTCGTCAACTGCGCGTCCTAAAGTTCCCGCAAAGTTTGAACTAAAACCTTGAATAATATTCAGCACAGAAAAAAAGTAAGATAAAAATGTAGATTGACAAATAAAGAAACAAGTAAATACACAGGTAAAGTTACGTTTTGAGAAATTAAATTATAAAAATAAAATGTTTTACCCAACAAAGCCATTTAACTGCACAGCGCTTTTTGTCTCGCCAATTCCACGTGCAACTACTGTGGTCATATTATTTTTTTTTTTTTGCGGCTAATATCTTCTCCGGAAGAAAATTACTGATTTAAAGTTGGAAATAAAGTTAAGTTGGTACACAGTACTTGAAGGCTTTTAGAGATCCCGCAACTGGAATATTTATTTATTATTTTTATTCAATATTTGTTTGGGGGAGGGTGGTACGTAGATGGGGGTCCGTAGGGGCCGTGGACCGGTACATAGGTAGTCCGCGGACCCGGTCCGTAGTGGGGGTCCACGGACGGGCGGTCAGTGTTTTCGAATTACCTTTTTTTCTTTAGTTTTCTTTAAAACATGCTAAAATTTTTGGTACGATTAAGAACTTAGTCTCGATCCTTAGAGTTAAGGATAGAGTTAGAGTTAGACGTTTTGCTTTCGCCTTTGAAATGGCAATTAATTACGTCGTTGTTCCTGAGGTCACAAGGTATGTGTGTTACTTGCTCGTTCGCTCGTTAGAGTTTTTACGAATGGTTCGGTAGACCAGCGGCACGTAAGCCGATTCAATGACAAAGCTGCGTAAACAAACCCACTTGTAGGCCAATTTACCGCAGGAAAAAATAACTATGTTATTTGCCGGCTTAGGGTCGGTCCCTATAATGAAAAACTGTGTCCACGGGCTTGAAGACCTCGGTTACAGTTTCTCACCATACGGACCTCCCAGCCGGCAAATAACATATATACATGTTAAAAGAATCAAAAGATGAGGTGGAGTCAAGGATTTATTTCAGAAACTTTATATTATAAACTTATTTCGGTGTTTATCTTTTGGCAATTGCTTCTCTTTCTTTGACTAGCCACACACGCAGACGGTCCTATCGATATTTTACATGTTGTTTGCTTTTGCTCTCTTCCTTCCTTCCTTTCTTCTTTTCTACCTTCCTTCTTTCTTTATTTCCTTACTTCTTTCCATCCATCTGTTTTTAACTTCAACGTATGTTTATTCCAGGTGTTTATTAACTTACTTATCTACTCTCTCCAAATCATTGCTAACTAATAAATAATAGGTTGAGCTTTCTCAATAGGGTTGCCAAGCATGGGTTATAAACTAAGGCGAAAGTAGCCACTCATTTATTGACTGATGGCGTCTAAAGGTCTTTACATTTCTTTCTAGCTCTCCTCGCCGCTATCTTCAACAGCCTCAACAGGAACGTTGTAGTATGGACTGGATTCATCTCGCTTGCTCAAGTCGCAGTATGATACATCCCTTGTCATAATAGCTTCCACTCTGCCGATCAACTCTGAAAAACTGGGGCGAGTGGCAGGATTTTCCTTCCAACATTCAGTCATCAGTTCATATCTTTTAAAAGAAAGAAAATAATATGATTTTAAAGAAACTTGGCAGTTAAATTGTATACGTAACTGTCAAGAACGCACAAATCCTTGACCCACTTAAGGACAAAATACCACAAACAATACCAATCAAATTAATGACTTTTTTCTTAGAATTGTGATTACCTGAAGTTCCTACTATTTTATTTTTGTTAAATTTAACGGGCATCTACGAGATTAACTGTCACTATAATGCTCAACGATGATCAAGGCCTTTTGTTTTTATCTTCGCCTCTGTTTCAACTCAATAAAACTTACGAAACTTATACACCGTGTTTCAGTTGCTGATTGAGTGGCTGATTTGGAGAGGTGATTTTGACAACTGGGACGCAGTTTCAGTGCTTGTTGCTGTTGTGTAGAAAAATACCGAGTCAAAGCATGGGCCTTCCGATGGAACGAAAACATATATGGCTGTTGCAGAGAAATAGCCGTTGCTAGATGCTCGATTTACTTAGACGATCGTAGGCCACTGTTCTGCAGTCACGCTCAGGTCTTATCGATTCTCTCTCACCTTGTCATAGCCTCTTCTTATTAAATCAAGTCGCTTCGTTTCCCATCGTGTCATGTCATGATAAATAAATAATAGCCTCCATTTGGCATGAAAATATGCTCGGAAGTGAACAGTTTTCCGAAAGCGTAGCTCGAGAAAAACTGTGAGCTTCGAGGAACAGATAATGCCCAAGGACAAGAAACTGAGCATATTTTCAGGCCAAACCAGTGTAGGCTATTGTGTTTAGTATCCTTGAAATATTTTTCGCAACAAGCGCAGTTTTGAAAACTACGGAATATGCTAAAATCTTGATAACTCATACACCATAGCTACACTTAACTCACCGGCCTTAGTTCAGCTTGGTTCGACTTAGTTTAGATTTGTTTAGGTGACCTGAGCTAATCTGGGCAAAGTCAAACTTAACTTTGCTGAGGTTAAGGTAGCTTTACAAAAGGTTTTTAAAAACGTTTTAAAACAAAGGTTTGCGAGCAACGTTTGATGCGAAACGCCCGTGCACTTGGTCATTTGTAAGATCATGCGCATGTCATCGCTCATAGCGCAGACTAATTTTTTCCTTTTGATATTCCTATATGCTGATATCATTTGTGCAATTTTTATCTTTTTAATGTAAATTTTCTTCTTGGGCAGCACCTCGCATGGGTCCTTTGGGCTCGTTCGTGCTTGGCCCTTTGTGTATTATACCTTTTCTTTTGTTTATTATTCTTTTTTTCTTTAGGATAGTGTAATTATGTAAATAATTGAGACGCAATAAAGTTTTTAATCGTAAAAATTACAATTTCCTCGATTGTGATTGGTTTAAAAAATTTCCTATTTTCCACTCATTCACATGCCAAGTTGTTATCGGACAGTTTCTTATTGTGCAGTTTGTTATCGGACAGTTTGTTAACGGACAGTTCAATAAGCCAATCATATTAAAAGTTGTAGTTTAAATCAACCAATCGCACTCAAAATTGTAATTTAAATAAACCAATCCCAATTTCAGAGCGATATGAAACAATTTACGCCTCCTTTGTCAGTATTTTAATGCAAATTTACACTTTTTTCATAACTTGGCTATTCTTCCTTTCTCGGAAATTGTAATTTTTATTATTAATTGGTAATATGACTTCGTCTCGTCCAATTCGGTCTGTAATCATACTTTTGATAAATAAATCGGACTCCCGCTGCGCGGTCGTCCGATTTTGTTGGACTGAATTGGACTCCACTCAGTCCTATTACCATTACTAATAAAAACAATATTGCAGCTACCTACACTTCATCACAGCACATGTCAGGCCTTTCCATACGATAACCAGTTTTTAGTGCTCTGCATAGTTCTGCGCTACTCATTGTGGGGTAAGGAACACCTCCTATGTGGAATTCAAATCAAAAAGAGTGGAAAAAAGCAAATTTATACCAAAACAGTGACTTCATGCTGAGTAGATTTAATGAAAACTGTGATTTGTAGGAATGTGAAATGCTGACAATTTAATTGGAGAAATCATCCTACCCTGCGAACAGTTGGTTTCTCCTATGCCGGCCGAACGAGAGAGAAACCACTGCGAGCAATCGTCTGCTTTTCCATCGAGCATGCGCGAGTTCGTCACGTCCCACGTGATGCATTTGACGTCAGTTCCATTTGTTCGCGAGAACTGTTTGTAAAACGCTGGTCAAAAAATGCAAATTTCTCGCCAAAGTGCCGACAAAAGAATGATCCAGACTTTCGTCGAAGTGTTATCTATTTTGTGGCCTAAATCTAAAGCCTAAATTTGAGGCTCTCTTGCTCTCTCACGTGCGGGATTGCTGAGCTTGTTAAACACAATACCCCAAACAAAAACACGATTTTAACCGGGATAATACGATCGAAGGCGGATTTGTAAAAGCTGTTTCAAGCGACTGGACGTCATCAAGAGTAAAAAGAGAAGCGCACTCAAAGCACTAGAGGAAGAACTTTCCGCGGTGCATCGTAACCCAGATAGTGGACTTGGACTTTGATCGCTACATAGTGGGCTCGCTTAAACGCAGCAGTTCTGATGGCGATCGCATTCGTGCGAGCCTAAACCAGCTTTTAAACCTAGTTTTATCAGTTCACAGTTAATTTATTCGTCCATGGCGCTGGACGGCGGTTAACTGAAAGGAACGAACGGTCACTCGCAGTGGTCTGTCTCTCGTTCGGCGCAGGAGAAACCTTCTGCTCGCAGGGAGGGAAAAATCTTTTAAAAAGATAAACATTGTGTTATTTACTTCCACTTGGTGAATAATTGAATTATTTCTTAACAATTACGTAACTGATCACAATTAACAGAAAGTAAATAACCATAGATGAAATGTAACGTACCCATTGTTGCCATTTCCCAGAGAAGAACGCCATAGGACCAACTGTTAGAAAATTAAACAAACAACAGGCTCTTTCGTGCAGCTTTGTGTTTAATCAAAGTGCTCTGTGAGCAAACTCGTGAAGCGAACAAACGAATTCAAATATTTTTTTTGGATTATGTTTAATATTATTTGGTTTTGGGAATATTGTGGCTGATTTTCATATTTAGAGTACGAGGAAATTAACCAACGGAAAATCCTCGTATAGACTCGAGCCCGCTGAGTTGTCCGAGGTTTTATAGTTGATACTAATAAGAATGTTTATTTTTTTTTCGCTTTCTGCACCTGATGTTGACATAGCTCAGTGGTACTGCGTACCTCTGCCGTTCAAGTATACCGCGATTGACTCCGTGTGTAGGCTGAATTTTTTTCTTTTTTTCTTTATTTTTAGAGATACAGAAACTAATTGCTCTGTGTTTATATCATTTCGCTCGTTATATGCCCATTTACCATACCATAAAACCGTACTTCTTCCGCTTTTTTGTAAAATCCACACGAATTTGGCATCCAGTGAGAACTTGTGCTGCTCATCGATTTTACGATTCTCGATGTTCTCATTTTCGGTAGACGAGCCTTCTTTAACTTATATCTTTTAATTTAGACCTTTAAAACAGCTTATTTTAAAACTCTTTCTAGTCCGACCCTGTAAATTTCAGATACTGAAGTCTGATGACTTAAATCGTGACAGAAAATTTGCGTTACATCTGCTTTTCACCAAATTTGGACAGTGAAATGACCTAATAATTATCCAATCACAGGCCAATTTTCAGCTCTTTTCGTGCTATCCCCCCCTCGGGAGAAGTTTGCCAATCTGACAAATTAGTATGCATTTGGCCGTAATGGCGGACATCGCGAAGAAATGTTTAATTTGGCCAAGAATTGGGCCAAATCTTTCGGAAATGGAATTCAGGACATTTGTAAGGCTAGTGTAAGTATTTTTGGAACCATTCGCTGGCTGGTAAGGCTGAAACAGGGGCTGAAATTATCCAGAAACAAGAGTTTGTTTGCGTACGTGCAGCGGCCCACGTTGAATAAATTATCGGCTTGTTTTCGCCTTGTCATGCCTGTCTGCTTTGTTTTTCGTTTCGCTCTCTTATGTAGCACTCAGAAGTAGTTTTTTCGTCTAAATTACTTTAGAAAAGTTCGAAAAAGATTTTTCCATTCAAGTTTCAGCTGTTAAACGATATTTGTGGATTTTGTGGACCAAAACGGCTTTCGTGTGTTCGCCCGTGTTTTTTGGTTGCTACGGGTTACCGCCCTAATCAAGTTTACTCAAACACTTGAGCGAGATACAAAAGATAAAATTCTAATTCCGTCTGGTTTTGTTCGATTTTGCTGAAATTTTAACATGATGAAGCTGGATTGATAAGGAATAGATTTTACTTCTGCCGATGTGTGGTATTTGTCAATGCGAAAGTGATATTTTGCTTCGAAGCCAGAGTTCGAATGGAATTTTGCGTAACGCGTGGGTTTCGATGTGACATTGTAATCCGAGATTTATTTTTATCTCAAAGAACAAAATAGCTGAGAAAGGTCATATTCTTGACCTTTCAAACGAATATAAATTTACACATGTCCCGCAATGACTTTTTAGTGAAAAAACATGATTTTTGACGAAACGGTGAATCTCGAATTTTTTTCGCGGCAAAAATCGAACAAGAAAGTAGTTAAAGATAGACAGCAATTTAAAAGTAAGCTGCGAGCGTACCTCATTTGCATAAAGTTTACAGCCCATCGATCGAGCGACACATTTGTCCACAACTCACGATAACTCGTGCTGCGCATGCGCTTCACGAGTTAAAAATGAAAGTTAACTTATGGAGACGTGTGGAGCTACAGTGATCCTCGTAGAAAGGTTACCAGGACCTATATACTGTGTCTTGTATACTTCTCTTAGACACTCTCTCCACAAAGAAATATACAAATTGGCGTGAAAAAAAGTACAACAATACAATACAATACTTTTATTTAACGTGGTCAATGCACTTAGCTATCAGCTACTTTACAGACATGCCACGAAAAATAAATAAATAAATAAGCCGAAAGTAATAACTAGAGAAAATCGCTCGTAAAGGCTAAATAAAAATATATGTACAATTTAAAATATATCGAGACGTCTCCTTCAGGGAAATATCACTGTCGTTTATTCGATATATTCGGAAAACTTTCTTTCCTTTCTATATCAGCGCTAAGTGAACGATCCCAAGTGTTTTCAATGGTTGGGAGAGAGTCGTTATTGAGTTTTACCATTTTAACCAACAAAACTGACAACCGGTTCCACAAGGACAAGTGTTTAAGGATAATCCTGAGAGGATGCATTGGCCTGAAGGATAAGAACTAGCCAAAAGTCTATATAACAGTAAGACCATTACGACGAGAGGCTAGTGGGCAGACAAATGAAGGATAAGAGGAACACAGTGCGTCAAAAGATGGACTGAAATCTGCAAAGCACAAGGGAGTGAGACACATTACATGGCAATGAGACAAATTACATGGAAATGAGACACATTACATAACAATGAAACAGATTACAAGGTAATGAGACAGATTACATCATAGTTAACTATGATTACATGGCGGAAGGATGTGAGTAAGATCAGCATGACGCAGTGTGAAACCTAAAGATAGGTTTAAGATCAACACAAATGTACGGCAATACTGAGAATGCGCCCTATGTGACTTAACAGGACAAAGAGGATAAGATGATTAGACAACCTTCATTTTCGTCGAATTCTTCCGGTTTTAAATTTTTCTAGACGCCAATAACATCTCTTGTGTTGATGAAACTCGCGAAACTTTTTTCTCGGATACCTGAACCAAAAAGGAACCGATCTGTGGAGGTCACTATGTAAAATGTCTCCGCTGCATATCTCTAAGTAGGCTTTAAAGAACTTCCGGGAACGTGATCTTTAAAAAAATAAACACATCGATAATGATGAATCGACGCGAAAGGTGAAGTAACCGATCGTTATTTTTAAACTGTTAAGTTGTGCTCTAGGTAGTTGCTGTTGATGGTGGTGGTGATGGTGTTGTTGTTTTGAGGTTGCTGATTTTACTGTCACTGTTCTTTGTAGCATAATAAATCAAATACACACAATAAAATACTCACACATCACTTTTGATGGTAAAAACACCGTCACGAATGGACTCTGGGGCCATCCATTTCACAGGAAGCTTTTTCGACTTTTTTGAGGTGTACACGTCCTCATAGATTTGGCGCATTAACCCAAAGTCCGACACCTTGACCCGATTATCCTGACCAACCAGAACGTTACGGGCTGCAAGATCACGATGAACGAATTCTTTCTCTGCGAGGTGATTCTGTTAAATACGAATAAATGAACATATCTGAGGGAAATTAACATAGATTGGGAATAATGCATGTATAGTTAGTTTATTTCGCAATGCAGGTTAGTAGTGGCAGCTGATGTGGACCACAATGAATCAAGGCTAATCTGATGGTCTCTTAAGCGATGTCAGCTTAGAACGCAATGTGAATCTGGTAAATTTGTTTTATTTGGAACCGTTCAAACCTCTCTCTCAGAATGCACAGAAAGAGTTACACATGGCCCCAAAATCCAACAAATTCCGGATTTCGCCCGATTAATATGGCTTAGTTAAGCTTGTGTCTTCAGAAATGTATTAGAGCTTGCTTTAACGTTACCATTCCCCGTGCTATTTGCCAAGCAAAAGAAAACAGCTGTTGGGTAGTAAAGCTGTTGCCATCTTCTTCATGTCCAGCAATAGGATTCTGGGCTGAAAACACGTCAGCAGTTTGTTGGTTTGCCTGTGATGTCGATGGTATCGCCTGGTCCAGGTAACTCTTTCTCTTATCCTGAAAAAATACAAACAACAATAATAAGAAAGAAAAGTCACGCAAATATCTGTCTCCGACAGCCAAAATTCATTAAAATCAGTCAAGACCTAATTTTAATAATATTGATTTGTCTAATTTATGCGTATATAAGGTGGCTCAAACAGTTTAAAGCACTCAGATTTTGATGGGTCGTTATAACCACTATTTATCAGTTTGCTACAATCATGGGTGAGCACATTGTTATCATTGTCCTGGCACAATAAGTTATCATAGCAACAGTATGACCTGCTACAAAACACCCTTAAGTACAACTTTAGGGGCTTATAATTTAAATTTAATTTACCAACGTGTTCACCAATGATTGGGTAGTTGTTGATACCACGATTGTGGCATCAAGTGTTACGGCAGGCCCATAGGGAGGGGGGGTGCGATGGGTGCGCCCGCACCCCCCCCCCCCCCCGAAGACTGCTGAGGTCCACTTTTTTGTTAAAAAAATAAATAGTAAAAAAAAAATAATAGTGTTGTTCTATTTGTTCTGTTCTAATTCACTGATTGCGTAGTAAGAATTAAATAAATATACCAAAACAGATTCCATGTTTGATCAGTAGCCCGGGACGGAGTAGTTGATCTCAAAGATGCACCCAAGGAGGCTTGAGCTTGGCACACTTCTGAAAGATCGTGATGATCAGCAGCCAGCCGAGTGAACAATACGGATTTACAACTTTATTTCTATTTTTGTTATTTTTAAATAGTGACATTGGCATTGTTATTCTCTACATTGTAAAATACATACGTAAAGCATTCTCTTTGCCAAAAAAAATCAATTTTGAAGTTCAAAATTTGACAAATATCCACGTTTTTAGGTTCGCTTTTAGCGACCTATATTGCTATCATACTGACCTTCAAAACGCACGAAATGCAGTCTCAGACAACTTAATTTTCAAAATTTCCCGGGGGGCATGCCCCCGGACCCCCCAAGTAAAGAGGGCCTCCGGCGCTCGTTGGTCCGTATAATCAACTGATCGCACCACCCGTAAAAAATCCTGGCTACGGGCCTGTACGGAGTGGCTATAATGGTCCAAAATCTAACTGCTCTTTTGTGATGTAAAGTAAACAACACGGATGTGAAAATGTCCCGAACATGTACCAATGCAAACAAGGTAAAATGGCAGGATCATCATTCCATTTAATTGTATTTCTTTTTTCTGTTTTATCTTTCACTGCTGGTGTTTGTTTCTTTTATGACTGGTAGAAATGTAACATAGAAACAGAGAAAACTTTTTCTTACTTCAAAATTCTTATCTGATGAGCCGGTCATATCAAGGATGAAACCGTCGGGGTTATAGGAGGTAGGAGCTGAATCTTGGGCTGAATCCATCTTCACTGAGGTTTGTTTGGTGACGATGTGATACCGTGGACCGTCTTGTGTCCTTTTCGAAGCAACTGCGGTTTCCTGTTTTGAAGTAAAATGTAACTTTCTTGCAAAGCAAAACCTTTTACACCTTCTTTTAATGGGAAATAAATAAAATCGCTTAGGATCACTCGTCAACTTTGTGACGTGTGCCCTTTTCATCCGATTATTCTAACAACAACTGACACAGTCAACAACAATAACTAGTATCCCGAATATTTCCTGATAATATCTTGACCTGGAAAGGTTTTCCTTTCTTTATATCGCACAAACCGATACCTTGTAGCATAAAGAAATTGTTAAGATCGCTGTCGTTTTAATCACTTCAAGTGAATTGCTGAGAGCTTGTTAACAATTATAAATTCCAACATAGGAATGCATAGAAAGCAAATAAGTTGAATTTTTTATGTATACCTTGCTTACTTTAGCCCGATACTCAAAAGACACATCGGGCATTTCAAGAACAAAGCCCTCGTTTTCGCGAGTTGAAGGAGATTCTTTTTTGAGTGACGTGTAGCCTTTCGCAGTCAAATCATCTGCCAAGACCCTTTCTAAATTATCTTCACGGCGTTGCTGTAAGGGAAAATGACAAGTTAACGTATGCATTTCAGTCCAATCATCACTCTGTGGAGTCAAGTACAGTAATAACTACGTCGCTGCCACTTTCTACAAACGACAATTCATCTCCCAGTGCCAAACTTTTTAGATCAAAAGTTTCGAAATAATTTGTCACGTAATTAATTACTGATTATATTTATTCTGTATCTTGTTCGCAGTGTAATTACATTCTGCCTGAATTAATAATTGACTGAAATAAGCCTGTTAATGTATGTAACTTACTCGACAAAGTTTGCCCTGTGGTCTTTCGTTATCTTGTTTGTCATCATACTGTTTTTCCGTCGTTCCAGTGGCGCAGTTCGGACTGATCTAATTGTATCAAGATTGTTAAATTAGCAAGCAAATAGTGGCACAATCAGGTCAATGATCGGAGACAAGAAACGTGCCTCGTCCCTCCCCTCCCTCTCCCCACTAAGTTTATTTTTTCAGAATTTTGAAAACAGAATTTACTTGTAACAATCTTCTGTAACATTTCATTGGTCAAAAAACTTGACATGACATCCATATTTTGACAGCCTTTTTTTTCTCAAATTTCGAATTTGCTAGTCTTTAATGTAAAAAGTTACCATTTTATCGTACCTTTCATCGTTTAGTTTTTTTAGATTAATCAGTTTTGCTTATTTTGGGCCGTTTAAGGTAGCTCTTTGAAGTATTTAAAACTCATAAAGTCCAAGATGGCGTCCCGTAACTCCGAATGACGCCATCTTCCATAAATAAACGATTAGATAATTACCATAGACCCTCCAAAAGTTTTCATAAAGTGAGGGTTTTAAGTCACTGATCAATAGCGTTTCCTTAATTTTACTATGTAAGTCGGACTTTTCAGTAACGAGGATTTCAAAATGGTCCCATTTGATGTTGTGACTGGTTGAGATGACATGGTCTACAACAGCAGAGGAATAATGCTATTTAAATTAATGTTAAGGTGCCGGGAGTAGGCAATACTGCCGATACACCAAATCCCCCTGGGTTACTACTCTGGTAAGGGAAATCTGGGACTATATATACCACTATATATAACAGCAGAGGAATAACCATCTTGTGTAAGAGCTCAGTTTGAAATGCCCGGTCTTCAGGTCATGCAATCGACGTTTGGTTTTACCGACATAGAAGGAATCACAGTTCCAAAAACTAGCTTTGTAGTTTAACTAGTTTAGACCTCTGAGAGCGACTGAACCGATCTTTGTATGGAAAAGCAAGTATTTTGAAAAAATAACCTTAAGATTGACACATCCAAAAAACTAACTTACTGACACAAGATTTAACACTTCGCGTTACACGTAGTGTTATAAGCCCTCCAAGTTGCATCGAAAGTTCCTCCCTCCCCCTCGCCACCAAAACTGCCCGGTCTGAATAGGATTAAGGCGATACCATGGTAAGAATAGTAGTTAAGTTCCTACCGATTTTCTCTTGCTTCGTAACCACTGCAACAAGTCACCAAACGGAACGTACTCTATCACTAGGAATTTGTGATCCTCTAGTGTGCAACATCCAACCAGGGACAAGACATTCTGGTGTGCACCCAACACCTTCATCATTGCTATCTCAAACAAGAACTCTTCTTTTTGTACTTCACTAGGATCATCTGACAACAAGGAAGGTACAGGGGAAAACTTGGGTGTGACTCTGGGTGAATTTTAACTTGACTACCGAGAACAAGTGTTAATTCAGTCGAATTTTTCTGATTATCTGTACCACTCATGTCCCCGAGTATTTGATTCGAATCGACAGATTCGACTAACGTGTTTAAATCCTAGTTGCCGCCCAATTCAGACCACGTGCTGGTTCATTTGGGAGGCTACGATTGTGCAATTTGCAACACACAACCGATTGCATGGGATTATGGACAAAAAGAACAATTTTAACCTCCCAACTAAATCATCACATGATTTGAACTGTGTGGCAACAAAGATATAACCACGTTAGCCGAATCTGTCTCTTCGAGATGTAGATGTAGACTTGACGAAAAAGAAATATTTTTCCCATACCAACTGATACAAAACCAGTTCATTCTCTCCCTTTGAAGGTTGTGTTTAACATTAATATTGTATGTGATTTCCAAACTCTTCAAAACCACTCCCATAATAGTCATTCACAGCCCGACAAGTAACACACAATTTATAGCGTAGCATTTCCAGCATTTGGTTCTCCGATGTGTTTTCTCGAAGAGAAAATATTGATTACAAAAAATATTGCACCTTGCAATTCTTTCACGGCAACCACCTGGGTATCTTGTGACGTGAGTTCATCTCTGCTGTCAAATACTTCTAGTCCTTGTCGCTTCTTCAGAATTGCTTTGTAAACCACACCAAACGCTCCTCTGCCCAGCTCTTCTTCGTATTCTATTTCCTTGGGAAGAATTTCCCATTTGTCTAGTGGAATAATTTCACGTCGTGGGCGAGATGACCTATAATACAGAGAAAGATGGTTAATACAGTTGACTTCACAATAGAGTATAGTTCCAATTTTGAATTCTCAACATTTCTGTTACCAGTACACATCAAAATGAAACAGAGAAAGTAATCTCTGACCCTGTGCTTGACAAGGTCAGCTATGAGGTTGCTTTCTCTTAAAAGATCGAGGCTTTTACATTCTTTTACATTCAGTATGACGGATTTTGTGCTATGTACCCAGTTTATGCTAGGGGACCATTACTGTCACAAATCGGGGAAGCTTCTGCTTTATTCTGTGTAGAATTGAACTGAAGATTGACCTGTGATAAATATCTTTCAATTTTTTGCAACAACTCAATCGGAAACGGCGAATTTTTGCGGATGGACGAATGATAGTCTGTCACATTAAAAAAAAACATAAAAATTCAAAGCACATCAATTAAGAAAAAAATCCAAAACAGACGTTGGTTCGAGCTTGGATCGTGACTCATGCTATGATAGAGCTCAGCTATAAGAAGTGACCTTTCCATCCGCTTGCGATTGGTCGTCCTGTAGCACCAAAAGGCGACCACGAAACACATCACAATCAAAACAAAGGCGACACCGAATGATATGTAGGCAATGGTAACAGTGGAAGTCCCATTTTGGATCATTGGTACAAGCTCTTTGTTTTCTGAAAAAAAAAACACAGATAAGGAATACTATGAAAGGAAAATTTTTGAACAAACATTAAGATAACATATTAAGACTTTTCCCTCATTACCCCATAAAACTTATGGCATGGAAGGCTTTATGACAATTTACATAACGTTGCCATGGTGACTACTATGGTTGTGCACGATTGCAATGGTCCTGATTTGCCATTCCAAAATAACTGAATTTTAAAACTTCCCCAAGTGCCATAACTATGCTATAACAAAAAAGTAAAGAGAATGACAGAGGTGAGAGGTATTAAAAGTTCACATCCTTAAAAAATATTGCTACCTTCATTGCATAGATTATGGCTACAGCATCGAACTTCACATTCCCAACTGGTAGAGCCGCATTCATTGAAAAGTTCTGAAGTGCTGTTACAATAGTAATTATTGGTACATCCATGCCTAAAAAGCTTGGAAACACTGGATCCATCTTGTGAGGTCTGCTGCATCGAAGCATAATAACAACGATCATCCATGGAACCTTTACACTTGACTTCTTGCTGATGTTCTTGACACTCCTCATGAGAAACCGTGCTGCTGCATTCAAAACAACTCAGGCTCGATTCTGGAGAAACAGAGAGTTAATTAACTGAAACTCACAGAAATAGCCCTTTTTGATGAGCCCTTGTTCAAGTATTGGGAATCAGATTTACAGCTGAATTTAAACCAGAGATAGAGGTGGTCGTCTAGATAAAAATCGGTTTCCCATGCAGCATACATTCACCAACATTGATAAAAACTGTCTTGACAATCTCACTCCGTTCTTAAAAACAATAGCATCTTCATGTGTAGCTAAACGTTGAAACTAACGTTGACAGATAAAAAATTACGTTAACAAACTTGCCTTTGTTACACATGTCACCAGTGCAGCATTCTGCAAATGGTCCCTCGGCAAATTCTGTGCATTCATTAGTTGTGGCGCATCCTTTGTAGTATGTTACAGTTTTGTTGTCCCCCTTGGTGCCATATGTGGTTTTAACACAGCGGTTCCTTGGTAATGTGCAGTTCACTCTTGTTTGGTTCTTAGCACAGTCGGAAAATGATATGTTGCTCGAACACTGATAACAGGAGATGTCTGCAAAAAAGGGGTTGTTATATTAACTTTTAGCTATTTATAAAATGTTATCTGGAGGCACATACGTGTGGGCACCAAGACGTAGGCATGGTTCCTCAAGCCCCGAAGCCACACACACACACAAACTGACGCATAAACGCACCCCATATTGACAAGTACACAAACGAAAACCTGGATTACCTGTATTGCAAAGGTCATCTTTGCAGCATTCCAGAGAATTATTGCCTTTTATCCTGCATTGATCTGCTGATGTACAGCCTTTGTAAAAAAGTGTCTCTTGATCGTTTTTTCCTCCTGTTGTATTCTTTTGCTTGAAACAGTAGTTCCGAGGGAATGCACAATTGACTGTCTCTTGTTTCGTTGAACATTCGCCAAATGACGTGTTGCTCTCACAATGATAACAAGAAATGCCTGGTAAAATAAGAACAGTATACAGCACGGTTACGAAGTTAATATTTCGAAAGTTAAAAGCACAAACACAAAATTCAGACAATTCAGGCTTGAACGGGATTCGAACCCATGACGTCTGCGATACCGGTGCAGTGCTCCCAGTGCCAACTGAGCTATCAAGCCAAATGGGAACTGGCCACGTTGTGAGTTTCGAAGAATGCAAGTGGTAGAACACTGAACTGGTATCGCAGAAGTCATGGGTTCGAATTCTGTTCAATCCTAGACTTTTTTAGGCTTTAATTTCACAACTGCTTAAGTTGTGTGTATAACTGCGATGACCAATGTCTTCAAGTCTTTCTGCGCAGTTGAAATATATATATATTCCGAACTCACAACGTAGCCAGCTCCCAGCTGGCTTGATAGCTCAGTTGGTAGAGCACTACACCGGTATCGCAGAGGTCATGGGTTCCAATTCTGTTCAAGGCTGAATTTTTTCCAGGCTTTGAGTTCACAACTGCTTAAGTTGTGTGTATAACTGCGATGATCAGTCAGTCTTCAGATGCAGCAACTGCTTTGACCTTACAAACGGCTTATTCATGACATCAAAACAAAACCGACGGACGGACCTCAAACAGAACGTGTACCTTAATCTGACTAACAATAGACGGGTGGAAACTTTCTGTAACCGACCATTGACCGTTGACAAACTTTGTACGATTCTGAAAGCTAAAACCCCTTTTTGGGGAAGATTGTAACTGAAAAAAAAAACATAATAGAAACCAAACGCCGAACAATTACATGCTCGCAATGGAATCGATCAATTTTGAGTTTGTGGCACAAGAAAAACACATTGTTTTAACGTCTTATTGTTAACGTTTTGTAATTGTGAGCTTAACTTTTAGGCTTGGCTAAATGTATATAATATTTTAGTTTACACATACCATCAACTGGTTTCTCACAGATGTAGAGATACGGATAAGGACAGTAATCATCATTCCACAAACCAAAATACTCTTTAGCCCCAACTGTGACACAGTGCTGTCTGCCATTACCACCGTTGTTAGGCTGTCCAGGTTCCCAATTGCTAAAATTTACGGTACTGTTATCTACTTCCCATGTAAATCTCCCTTCGTGTGGGATGTCACTTAAGCCTATCCACACTTGCTATAAAGAAGAACAAACGATATTGCACAATTATCACATTACTTTTGGAGTACGTCACGCTTTGCAGATCTTAAAAAAAATTAGCCTACATTTTTTTCAGTTCGTCATTTGTAATCCGTGTAAATCTTCTCCATCCTTGAGCATCCCTGTTCCTTTATGATTTATTATTATCTCTTTAGTGTTTTTCTATCTTTGTAAACTATTCTTTTCAGGTTTTCTTCAATTTAGGTTTGAGACAAACTCAGCGATAGGTCGTTGCACTTAGAGTCAATGCAATCAACACACCTCCATTTGCTTACATCTTCCCGAAAACATCATTAACTCTTCCTTGTTACTATCCCGTTGCAATGGACAGTGTCACAGATTATTCATGATTTGTTGACTTGTATGTGATGCTGATAACATCTGCAGTGTGAATATTCTGTGCGACAGACAGTGTTTACACACCTGCTGTTGAGGACGATCCGAATAAAACTCTTCCTAGTTTTATAATAGCCCGATTAAACGTTCAAGAAAGCAGAAACTACATTAACTGATCCAAAGATTTTATCTGAAGGGTACTGTTGTGGTAATTTTTCTTGGCATGCTACGGGTGTACTTGTTATAGGAGAATTGACAGATCTGACATGAAACAAAAATGTACAGCTCAGATCATGAATTAATCTTTTCCCCACCGGTTTTTGCACTTAAAAAATCATTGCTCGATGTTGCCTGACTCAGATGTCTCTTACACATTGACAGAACACAAATTAAAAATTAGCTACTAGATTTTAGGCGGAGGAGCAAAATTCTAAACCTGCGCTTATTCGAGACCAATACCACTGAAAATTATGAAAAATTATAACTAATTTCTTTGACTTAGAGACAGCTCAGTTATCTTTCTTATGAGATGGCAACGGGCCTTCTCTGTTGTTTCTGTTGTATTACATGCACTCTTCACTACGATAATGTGTCGCCTGATCTAGATCTACTTACATTGAACAATTGTACAATTCCGGTTGAGCGCAAGTAAACTTCTAGAAAATGCTGCTCCGATGCGTCATCTACTTTCATCAGATGGCCTCCAGATTCGTGACAATCCTGTTGTGCATTAATCCATGGCTTTTCGCTTTCACTTGCTTTGTAGCATGAAAACCCATTTGGAAACCACCCATCAGGGCATGAAAGCTTGCCTAAAGAAAGGGAAAAGACCACTGCGTTCAGTTCACTTTACAATTAGTGTTGCGCACTTGAAGCAATGACATAACCGATGTTACGTTAGCCTTAAAATGTTGGCTTTTTAAAACTCCTTAAAATGCTGAATTTTTAAGACTCCTTAAAATGTTGACTTTTCGAGACTCCTTCAAAATGCTGGCTTTTCAAAACTATATAAAATGCGAGGATTTAATAAGGTGTAGTGTTCAAGTGAGTCTTAAAAAGCGCAAGTTATAAAGAGTCTTGAAAGCGGCAGACGTAACACATATTTAGATGAACTGAATTATCTAGGGGTGCGTTTTTGTTATTGATGATCATGACCATTTTTACATTTCATTCAGTTCCTAGGTACTGATAGTGACCTAAAAGATTTATTAGAAAAAAACTAGACGCCTGCTCCAAACACCTTGACGTTCGTCATAAGTACTTGGTTAGGAAAATATATAAATGTTATAAACAAGAGACCATTATGAACGATTCTGTTGAACAAGCTGTTAGAGCCATAAAGCTATAAGTTCACCTTTGGGGCTCTCGCACATGTAGTAGTGATTCCTAGAGCACGCCAGATCATTCCAGCCATTGTTGTAAAGTTCAACACAATCTTCGTTACCAAACCAGTCATTTGGTTCGCCATCACGCCAGTTACTGTAAACAGAACCATTAAATGGTGTTCCATCGCTCCAAACAAATTCACGTTGTTTAATTTGGTCATTCAACCCAATCCACATACTATAGCTCATGTATTCTGAATAGCGAAACCTTATGAATTCCATTTCTCTTTCATTTTCTATACTAACGAGGTCTCCCCCATATCCTAAACACACTGCACGGGCGTTCTCCCAGCTAAGACTTTGTGAATATACGAAGCTGGTCATCACTCTGTAGCAGGAGTCGTCAAACGCATCCCAGGCTGGCGGGCAATCCAAAGAAGCTAGCAAACAAAATAAAGAGAAATTATTTGGTTTATGATGCAAATCATTTCTTTATTGCATTCAGTTGCATTCATCTTGATCTCAAACAGTAATGTTATACGTACACTGGAATCCCGATTTCTCGAACCTCCAGGGGAAACGCAAATTGGTTCGAGAAATCGGAGAGTTCGAGAAATCGGGGGTAAAATTACAGTGTTTGACTTAGGAGAGGAAACGACTTTTGGTTCGAGCTATCGGGAGGTTCGAGAAATCGGGATTCCACTGTATTACTAGCAATTTTCAAACGATTGAATACATATCAGGTGCCTAAAGGTTCAAAAAGCAAGTGCTTGCCAGAGTTTGCTAGCCCGCACTGCATGTCCAAAACTCGACTCATGCAATTGGTCAGTTTATCTGCGAAAACTCAGACGCTCCTTCCGCCCACCAAGGTCTTAACCTGGACTAGTTACGATTGTTTAAATAAATTTACCAAGGTAAAACTTCCCCAGGTAAAATCGGTTACTATGAAAAAATTACATTTCCCGGGGAAATTTGTTGATTTCCCTAGGTAAAGTGGCTTTGGCTAGTTTAAAACGTAGTTTCCTTATTGAGAAAGTCGATTGGAGAGAACGCACGCGTATGCGCGACATATGAGTCTGCTCATCAATCTATTGTTTTCAGGCGAGGTGCACGTGCATAATAATAAAAATATTTGTTTCGCCTTTTCGCTTCTGTTAATAAAGAGAAACACTTCCAAAATCTAAGCGTCCGCTGCAATAGAATTTGTAAAACGAGGTCGCAAAAGGAAAAACATCTCGTGACTGAAAATATTATCTCGCGCGAAAAATACTCGGCTGTAAAATCACCTGGGTACGTATAGAAAACACCTGCCCAAGGTAAATAATGTGTTATAACCATGGCTAGTAACCTGTTTATGAGAACAATGAAAAAGCGAATTAAGTCCACATTACCATTAAAGCATTAATGTTTCATACACATGTAAATTATTCATCTTCAAACTAAAGGACCATTTTGGTGACTTGCTTCAGGCGATTTGAGTTCTTCGAACGACATCCTACATTAGGAATGGAGATGGCGATTTCAAAGACTGTTAACGTGTCGTATTCGAAAAGAGCCCTGCTTTTGGTCCTGCGAATAAGGAATTTTCGCTCGTTCGGCTTTGTTCTTTGCTCCCACAGTGTCATTTTGATGTATTCCGTTATCGTGCACGTTTCGTTATCGTGCACGTTTCCGGTTCATTTTGTTCCGTTCCGGTATTTAGTAAGACTAAAAATAGCCATTCGATACTTGAGTAATGAAGCACTTTTTTAGTGGCCTCATCTAAACGCGAGGACGGTTGGGAGAATTCGAGACAGTTATGCAAACCCCCGACGTAGTCAATGGTTTGCACAACTTTCGAGAATTCTCCCAACCCTCCGAGTGTTTAGATGAGGCTATGTAAACAGGGAAAAAGTGCTATATTGCTTTTATAAAATAATTCTAGAAAATACGCGCGAATCTAAAACGTCACAACCGTGTTTACATACTCTCATCTAAACACACCTATCGACCACTGAGCGCGCGCGTAGTGGCTCAGTTATTATATAATACACGTCAGGGACCTGCTAGCTCGCTCGCGTATGTCATCTTAGAATTGTTTCAACCCCAAGAAAAAAAAAAGAAGCACACGTGCACGAGTTTAAGTATCCAGAATCGAAATCATCTCACTTCTGTAGGCTGCAAAGCGCTCGCGAACTTTCTAGTTATAGGGTGTTGTCACTTAGTTTTTGAAGAAAAGTTAATTCTATGAAACAATGCTAGAGTTTGCCACAAAACTTAACATGCCTCCTGTGAGCATAAAGTCATCAAGTATACTTTGTAAAACGTTTCAAAACATTCGTCTAGCAAATACTTTACGATTAGACAACACTATCACGAACGAGCGTAAGCGTTTGGAAGTCACAAAATCGATTGAAGAAGCGATCTTGGAGATCGACAGTGTATCCTCAAAGGGAGGCCATTAACGAAATGGGTGATAAGCGATGCTGTATAAAGTGACAATCACATGTCGTACGTGCGATGGATGATTTTCACGGCGATGACATGTTAATAGCCTTTCAGCCAATGAGAGTGCTCCGTTTATGGAGAAAATGCGAATTCAGTTAACGTCTATTTTTGCCTTACCCTTGCACCCTCGACGATGTTTGAGAAAACAGAAGATCTGTGAACAAACTATTGTAGGATAAATACTTACAGATTATCGTGACACTATATGACCACTAATTAAACGTATCGTTTGTCAAAGGTTTCGTGAGTTCACGTTGAATTGTTCGATAAATTCGCGTGATAGTGAATACACGCACAGGTATATTTTGGAATAGAAAAATAGGTAAATGGTTTTGTTATACGAATCGACTTTCATTATTGAATGATATAAAATATTCTCTTACAAGCTGTAGATGTTGTTGCCACCAAAAGAAGTAAAGCGATCCAAGTGATGATCATCGTCCTTTCAATCGAAACAAACACAGCAGACGTTTTAGATGCTGTGTTTTAACAGTGAACCGCAAAATCAAGACAGATGCCCCCCGTCAAACAAACCAATAAACAATTAGAACAGACTGAATTAATTCTATTTTTCACTCACGTCATCTCAGGTTATTGTTTTCGATAATGATCTTCAAGACTTTTAATTTTAGGACATTTTTTTCATAATGATCATGATGACTCCATATTTGTTTTTCTGTTGTGTTTGCTTTTCTCTGAGCGCAGTCGCAACCTTGTCATCGCAGAACGCGATGCGTTTAACTTGCACGGACATAACAGTCGATTATTTCATGGAAAAGCCCCTGCTTCCTCTGGTTACTAATATTCGCATTCGAATCCGTTTTAGCTGAATGTATTTTTTCTGCGCGCCATGCAAGAAGGATAAGCAAAGATGGATTTTGATTAAACCGGCAGTCTAAAGTGTGTAGATCTATGATAAAGACTCAACAGGAGATTAAAATCGAACTGACAGAATGCGCTAGACATGCAGCCTTGGTAACTGGATCACAAAGATAAACGACAAAACAAACTGCTTTCATTCAGCTGACAGGATAACAAGACATCAGTAAAATGTCCTTATTTTCTGAAGAATTTATCGCCCCAAATTGCTCCAATTTTAAAAAAGAATTTGAGTGCAGGAAAAATAATTGAGCGGAACAAATTTTATACCTCAAGCTGATTTTTCATCCATGCGATTCTTGGAATTAAGCCAAGACAAACGACGATAGTCACAATGGTCATTTCTAAATTCAGTTTGCCTCAAGGCAGTTCTACCAAATCGACAGACGAATAGAATAATAAATGACGTCATATAATAAACATTTTAGAGCAGAAGAAAACTTTCATCTTTCTCAATGGAAAATGGAAAATCATCGGTTTTCTCTTCTTTTATATATGTGTGTACAGCTGTAATAGAGGACAGAGCGAGTGAAGAATAAAAACGATATATGGATGAAGTAGCGCGTAACTCGTCACTCGTATGGTAAGTTTCCCGTTCACCTGCAAGTTGTCTCTTTAATATGTCCTAGCGTTTGATACATCAAACTTCTAACTTGACGCCGAGGTTTTCTGCCAATATTCAGTCATTTAGTCAAGACTCTCATGGGAAATACATTGGGAATCTAAGAAAATTTTAAATTATGTGATACTCCGGTGAAAGCACCACATTGCTCAAAGGGGGAGAAAATAATTACCTTACAGCCAAGCTGCTTAAGAATTCAAATTAATCACGATAGTTTCCTGATGACCGTTTCATGACATAACTGTGTTGCATAATAAACGTAACTTACCAGCTGAAGCTATGATTGCCACCAAACGAAGCAAAACCAGCGAACTTGCCTTTGTCGTCATTCTTTTCATTCGTCCAGACAGCTGAGAAAACGATAAATATAAACGCGGCAACGTAATTAATGAGTAAAGGGTCTGGGGGTTAAGTTTCTAAAGAAACTGTGGTGCTGCGGCGGTGGGGAGTATTACAAGATAATTTGGTTTTATCAACTGAGTTGATAATGCGAATTGACCACCGTAAAGAGATTCGAAAGCTGACGTTTCGAGCGTTACCCCTTCGTCGGAGCGAATCGAGGAATTGTGGCTTGTGTGTGGTTTATATGCAGAAAGATGGAGCTACGCTATTGGTTGGTGCATGGTAACATGAAAAGCAACATTCTAAGCAACATATGGCAGTCTGCAGCCTTTCCCTACATCAAGGAAGCACGGTTCTTCTGTTTAACAGAACAACCGTGCTTCCTTGACGTAGGGAAAGGCGGCAGACGCCATATGTTGCTTAGAATGATTGGGGAGATTAAAGTGCCTCGCGACCGGTTGAGATGCGTTTTTGTCGTCACGAAGGTGTTCTCAGAATCGGTCGCCTAGTCGTCTCTTTGTTTCGCCGAGGAATAACTTTTTGCAAAGAGTGCAAGTTATGCAGCAGATGGCATTGGCTGAGGTACAGGTGAAATGATCAGTGATCTTGATGGATCGCTTGGCGCCCGATATTTTGTCAACGTTACGAATGAAAGGACATGTTTTGCATCGTGCACGTGCGCATTTAAAAGTTCCGGGTTGATCACTTGTTTGAAATACACTTCTGACTAAAACGTTACCTATGTTTTTGTCGCGTTTGAATGAAATTAATGGAGGTTGCGAAAAGGTTCTAGCAGTATCGGTATCATTTTGAAGTGATTTAAAGTTTTTTAGAATGGTTGTGAGGGTGAAATGTGAGGATGAATGGAATTCTATCATTATTCTCCTTCTGTGACGTTTGTAGTGCTGATTGGCGATCCATTTGTTGGGCGCGATGATCCCGATAGCCTGCTTGAACAACAGAAGCAGGATAGCCTTGTTTGTCGAAAAAATTGCACATTTTCTCTGATTTTAAGGAAAAATCAGAGTTATCACAACGACGATGTCTAAGAAACTGAGAATAAGGAATGGAATTCTTGACATGTGATGGGTGTGAGGACGAATACAACAAATAACTGTGAGAATCTTTTGGTTTGTAGTGCACACTGGTGCATAAGCCGTTGCCTTCGATAGAAACTTTGATGTCCAGAAATGCTAAGAAATTCCCAGGTATATTTAAGAGCCGGATGAAACGAATTAACAGCAGTTATAATTTGATTGAGTTCCGCTCTTGTAGAAGAAGTAGCGCCGATAGAGTCGTCAATGTAGCGACGGTAGATTTCAAGTTTGGGGCCGTTGTATTGATTGAAAAAAAAATTGGTGTTCAATGTAGCCTACGAAAAGATTGGCGTAGCTGGGTCCCATTTTGGTACTCATGGCCACGCCATTGATTTGGTTATAATATTTTGTCCGCGAATGAAAAACAGTTGAGTGTTAACACTAGTTCAGCCAGGCAGAGGAGTGTTTCCGAGCTTGGTTCCTTAACAGTGCGTAAATCAAAAAAATGTTTAAGGGCTAGAAGACCTCCGCCATTAGGGATGACGGTGTAAAGAGATATACTGTCCATAGTGAAAATAAGTTTCTCTTCGCCTAGGAAATTGAAATCGCGAAAAATTATAAGTGCGTGTTGACTGTCTTTAACGTGTGACGGTAAAGCAACTACAGGCAGAGACGATAGGTCGACCTGGGTTGTTAGATTCGTGAATTTTAGGTAAAAAGTAAATACACGAGGTTCTAGGGGTGGTAATGATGGCCCTCAGGGGGAGTCCACTTCGCCGGATTTTCGAGTCTGAGGCGACTCGAAAGTATCTTTGTCCGATGTGTTAGAATCATGCTCTTTATCATGGAAAAAGGCTTTGAGTTGACTGTTCTCCAATTACGAAAACACCTTCGTGACGTAGAGAAAG
The DNA here is from genome assembly GCA_964020085.1 of Micromussa lordhowensis. NCBI lineage: Eukaryota > Metazoa > Cnidaria > Anthozoa > Scleractinia > Lobophylliidae > Micromussa > Micromussa lordhowensis. Next base: position 40,382,097 of record OZ026595.1, read on the forward strand.
ACGCCAAAACGCATCTAAACCGGTCGCGAGGCACTTTAATCTCCCCAATCATTCTAAGCAACATATGGCAGTCTGCGGCCCGGGAGTTTCCCTACATCAAGGAAGCACGGTTATTCTGTTGTTTTTCACGTTACCACGCACCAGCCAATAGCGTACGTAGCTCCATCTTTCCATCTTTCACACACAACCCACAATTCCTGGATGCATGGCTAACGTTCGAAACGTCAGCTTTCGAATCTCCGTACGGTGGCCAATTCACATTATCAACTCAGTTGATAAAACTAAATTATAACGTAATAATGATTCGTCAAGTTTAAACACGGTTTTTTACTTAACAAATACGTAATTAATAAATACAAAATGGCCAAGATATATGTCTAGCTCGAAGTTTGATGCATGTCACAGTGCATAATTATTACAGAATTAACTCTGAGTCTCTTGTCAAGGCATAATTTTACTTATCGTCACAGAGATGTCCCTTCTCCGTTCACTCTCAATATTCCGTTTCTATCGTTTAATGACTCTTTAAATCGTATTTGACAGTAACTATAATTGGTAACAAAAGAGCAAATGATTAAATATTACCGTGGCAATTATTTCAAAAGCACAGAGCGCTAACAGAGGGCCTTAAAGGTAAAAAAATAAATAAATATTTTCGCCCAGTGCCGACTGAAAAGTTAAAGTGACAGATTTCAATCTGTGCAATTATTTGGTAATAGTGCAGTTATTTCACACCTCAGCATTGTCTAGTTTTTCATGTCTTTACGTGGGTAACTTTCGATCAATTGTTGCTCAAGAGTTTCGCCCTTCAATGGAAGAGAAGAAGCAATGAAAAGAATCAATCAACGATCACTAACTTTGGGTAAACTTTTTTTTTTTTTTGCCGTTTTAATTGCAGAATCGAGGTAGAAGTTCACAAAGATTTTTAAGGGCGTACATACCAAGAAACTAAACCCCCATACACTGGCATTTGCTGAGCTGCAATTTAGCATTTTAAACCCCTTTGTTATGACCAACAGTTATTCGTTTCTCAATAACAAGAGGAAATCCCCATCTTTCTGCCTTTCAAAACAGTACTTTGAAATACGCTATCCATTTGTACAGCAGTCATATCCGCGTTGAAAATTACCGCTGATAGTTTGTAGTCAAATATCCTATGTTTTGATTTCCTTGATGTTTTTGTTCCTTGTTTGTGTAATATTCGTTTCCAGGGGAATTTGCCAGCTGGACATATAACCTTAAAAGAAACTATTTGTTCAGTTCAAGAGTTAATTTTCCTTTCCTATTACTCGCTCAAACATTTCGGAAATTAATAGGATTCTCTTTCTTTCTTTAATTTTTTTTTCTTCATGTTAAAATTTGAAATAATTTTGAAGTCCGCTTCTTTAGTTATGGATGGCCTGCTTAGCAGACGTTTCCTTTCCTTTTGAACGAGCCGGAGCGAACGAGCGAACGAACGAACTATTTACTATGTCCTAAGATGCAAACAACAAAGACTTTTTTTTCCTGATTTTATTTATACAATTGCTAACATATTATTAATACATTATTACGTATACAGAAATTTACGGTTATCACACACTGACACTTACACTCAATACACTGTATCTTCTTTTTAAAAGAAACCTGGGTCATATGGATTAACAAACTGAACGAGGCAGCACTGCAAGACTGATTACATATCAATGTGTCAAAGGCTTGAACTTCCACTTCTTATGGAAAATATGAAGAATATCTGTGTATTCTTCTGCGTAATATACAATTCAGTGTGATATTTTTTACTTAACAGTAATTTAAATGACTGTAAACTGGGTTTCACATTATTTCGTTTACAATGGTAGATTACTGACTTTCCGACCAAAATACAGAAATTCAAAAAATCATTCTCATATAATATCTTTTTTTCAAAGACTTGTCCAATCATATTTTTAAGCAATAGAGCACTTTTACCGCATTTATATAGCCTCATCTAAACGCAAGGATGGTTGGGAGAATTCGAGACAGTTATGCAAACCCGCGACATAGTGGAGGGTTTGCATAACTTTCGAGAATTCTCCCAACCCTCCGAGTGCTTAGATGAGGCTATGTAAACACAGAAAAAGTGCTCTATTGCTTCTATAAAATAATTCTGATAAATAGGCGCGAATCTAAAACGTCACAACCATGTTTACATAGACCCTTTGCATAAATGGCGCCTAAATTTGAATAACAATACTTATACATCCTAAGCCTCACATTCATGTGAACAATCCTTTGTCTGAAAACATGAGCACGAGGCTAAGGATGTATCAAGTATTGTTATTCAAATTTAGGCGCCATTTATGCAAAGGGCCTATACTCTGATCTAAACACACCTATCCACCAATGAGAGTGCAAGATGTACATTTCCATTTCCCACGAGACAGCGATGAAAATGTTATCCCTATCTTTTCTGAAACGTCGGCAACTGCGAACAAGAAATACTTGAAGTGGAACGTATAGTGAAAATTTGAGAAATATGTGATAAAATTGAAAATTCATTCAAATTATCATCGAAACGACTGAAACAGAGCGCGAGGCCTGATTGAAGCAAAGAGGAGGTCCGTCAAAATACAACATCGCTGTCTTTTCACGATGAGCAACATCAACTAACCAACATATGATATGCAGTCACCAATTGGCGAGTTATCAGTCATTCTTATGAACAAAAATTTCCCTCCTCACTATACTTGGGCCAGGTATAACGTCCACATATAAAGGAAGAAGCTAATGAATTTGGGTAGGCAATAGGACCAAAGATGATGTCTAGTACATTTGCATATGTTTACTTTATAAAAGTGTACTGTTTAATTGGAAGCTTGTGGAAGCAAAGTCGAGGATCTTGAAACAATATTCTGAACAACGGGAGCGACAATTTTCAGAACCGCCAGGTGCTTAAAGGTGTGGGAATGTTTGTCAGTGGAAAGAATGTTCACGGATGCGAGTGGCGAGGTGTCTATTGGTTTCGCCAATATATATAACAGGCACTACAGCCTGCACATGAAACGTGAACCTGTAGAGATAGGAACCTTGGCCCCGAACCAACTCTTAAATTTTAAATGGGTTGAACAGCGACTTAATGTCAAGGTCACTGCAAAATGTGCTAACTAATTTCTTAATTCTGCGTTGCGTTCTGATGGAAAATGGACCGATATACGGTAATTTAAAATACAAACAATTGTCCTTACGAACAGCACTCCGCGAGGAATATAAATACAACTGATGATGGATTATTATTATCATTATCATCACCATCACCGTCACCGTCACCGTCACCGTCACCGTCACCGTCACCGTCACCGTCACCGTCACCGTCACCGTCACCGTCACCGTCACCGTCACCGTCACCGTCACCGTCACCGTCACCGTCACCGTCACCGTCACCGTCACCGTCACCGTCACCGTCACCGTCACCGTCACCGTCACCGTCGTCGTCATCATCATCATCATTATCATTATCATTATCATTATCATTATCATTATTATTATTATTATTATTATTATTATTATTACTATTATTATTATTACTGCTTTCGTATTGATGGAATTGGAAAGAAGAAGGCTTCTTCTTTCCAATTGCTTAAATTGGAAAATATACTGCGATGATCATTCTTCACTTTCATACTTTTTTGCCGCTTGCTTTCCGTCACGCAGGATGTCAGGTGGGGAGCTTTTACCTTTAAATACACTATTACTTTCTAGAAAGGAAACAATTTCTATTTCAACTACAATTTTAACGGCTTTTTAAATTGCGTTTTACTAATCCAGTGCAGTCCGGAACTCGAAATACAGTGTGCCCGTTTTTGGTAAGGTGTTTTTAGTCCAAAATGCCTAAGTCCAGTCCAGTCCAGAGTTTCTTTTAGGCTTGAGTGCGCAGAGCATGGTGCCTAGAACGTAAACATGGCGGACATGTTTTGATGATGTGGGCGAAATTTTTATCGTTGATTGTTCAACTTCTACGAATATTATCAGATTGTTTTCCCCGTACAATACTTCATTCGATCTTTCGACTCCTTCCATATTTCGTTCTTGGGAGCATTTGTTATGGATTCGACGTCCTTTTTTTGTCAGTTCAAGACAGGTACCTCAAAGCTGTTGTCGACAATACTGCTCACGGAACAATTGCTCTTGTCAGCTGGTGCATAATAAGTGAGATTCAAACTCGGAAAGATCTGATCGATGCGATCGTGTGTGGCATTATTGCTTGTGGTATAGATGTAGATCATTTCATTGCTGCTAGGTCGTTTAAATTACAGGTAAGATATTTTTAAAAAATTAACCGTGTTATCCAAGTTAAGACTTATGTCATTTAAACATCAACTACAAATTCTTGGAAAAGTCCATTCAAATTCTAAAATCTCGTTAAAAAGGAAGTTATTAAAACAAGCCAATGCCCTTTCTTGGCTTTCCGATGCAAACCACCGTAATTCTCGATTGGTAAACACCAATCCAAAATCTTTTGGATGAAGTTGCATGCAGTTACTAGTAGAGTTTTACTCATGCTGAGTATCATAGTAATGCTCGATGCTCAAAAAGTCTCACTATTACGCTCCATTATGCTCACATAAAAAATATCATATTCTCCCTTAATTTTTATTTTATTGAAGCGTTAAATAGCGACCCCTCATTGTACTTCTCCGTTGCCCTGGCATTGGCGAATGAGTTTTCTAGAAACGAAAACAAAATCGCTCAGGTGCAGCAGAAGAGGGTTGAATTAGCAAATTGAGCTTCTTGCATGCAGAAGACCACCATGTTGAGATCATGAGGTAGTAACTGCTGCCCAAGGCACGGAATCAGCCAGTTTTTGTGATTATTATAAATTGAACTCATTATCTCTTTTCTGATTGGCTGAAAGCATACAGTAAATTCTCAAAATCAGCACCTGTGACATCATCTAGCTGCAGATTATACAATGATCATGTCAAGGACACTCAAGATCATGGGTAATCACGTCAGTATGACCATGGTGCATGATTTCTGAGAGTAATCATGTCAAGTTCACGTGCTTTGTGTGCCATTAGTGAAGGAGCAAAAAACATGACCTCCATTTTCTTTTTCTTCCAGTGTATAATAAAGCAATTATTAGATTCGGTTTTTGCGATATTCAGAATAATCATAGCCTGTGAACGCAGGCAAATTTCCAGCTGAAAAACATCTGCGTTTGCAGGCTAGAATAATCAAGGTCTCATAAGTGTTATTAGCCTCAGCCTTTGGCTTTGGCTGATAACCCCTACCTCGACCTTGATTATTCTGGATATCACGAAAACCTCATCCAATAATGCTTTACCATTAGTCCAGCATGATTCTTGATTCTTTTTCCTCACTGTTGTGCTCAAAATAATGCTGGAATAATGTCTAAAACTGTAGTAACTAGATGAAACATTCTTGTCTATATTGTGCATGGCATCCTGGGGGAAGGGCTGGGATGCTCAGCAGAAAATTTATATTAAACCCCTGTAGGAGACCAATCTGGGCGTGGCTCAAGCTTTATTTGACTCCATTAAAAATTTTAACAGTCTCAGTTCAGGAAAAAGCAAAGCCCAGAAATTATTAAAATTTGCAATGTGAATATTGCTTTCTGGGTTTGTAAATTTATGTTTTTCAGGATGCCCTTCATCTCAACAGGACACCATTTCTTCATGCAACAACAATTGTCTTCATTCTGGCGCCAATACTGCAAGTGTGGTTTGCACAAAACGTTTCTTTTCTTCGATCTCTTCCATACATGTTTGTTGTAGCTGTTATTTCACACCACTTGCGTGATGGGAACAGGCGTGGCTTGTGGTTTTGGCCTTTTGGTAGTACACCACCTTTGCCGTACTGGCTGTTCATAAGCTGTACTGTTGCCTTACCCTTCTTTATAAAGCAAATGAAAAGTTCCATAGACAAGATTGTTGTTATTCCTATATCCAGGCAAAATTCTGTTTTGGTGGATGTGTGAAGAAACCTTAATAAGACCATGATTAAATAAAGACGTGTAAACTTTCCACAATCTTCTTCGTCTATTCAAAGCCTGTTTTTTCTCCATTTAAAAGCGAGCGCATTGGTAGTGTGTCGGCCGACACGTCGCTGGGATTGGATAAGGGCAGAGCGCGAGAATGACCGCGGAGTGGACAAATTTATATTTATGCTCCGCTTGGCCCGTCCACAATACGCCGAAGGACTTTTAGCCCGCGACTAGGATCATGTTGGAGCACAAGTGCGAGCGGCAAAGCCGTGAGCGCGAGATCGAGCGGCTAAGCCGCGTGACCAGGTTTCCAACCCGCCGGATCACTTCGCTTTACGTGGTTCGCGCGTGCGACTCAAAGGTGAGCCTGCTCGCAGGCTAAAGGAATTTGAAAACGGAGGTTTCACTCTGAAAACACATCAAATGTTTTCCGTCCACACTATGATGGAGGAATTAAAAAACGCAGCAATCAGCGGTCATTTTGGATTTTTGTTTTTGGAAAACTCGCCATCGTTTTCGAAAAGCTCCGTTTTCAAAATGTTTTCCGTAAACACCGGCGAAAACGAAAAGCCTAGGTTTTCAAATTCCTCCGGTTTGAAGAGTGTTTTCGAAAAGCTCCGTTTTCGTGACGGACTAGTGTGGACGGTAGACGAAACCACAGAATCAAATTTCTCCGACTTAGTATGGTGGCTGCGCTAGATGCCGAGAATCTCGTGTACTTTCTAATTTCATGGTCATTTGCAGGACAAACAGATGAGAACATCACGCGCAGATTTTAAAACTTTTTGGAACCGCAACATGTTGCCTTAACAAAATGTTGCTTTGAAAGTCGTCCACGATACTGATTTTCAACACCATTTTCAACCCAAAAGTCTCGTCTAAACACCACCTTAATAAAATATGAGGCTACTAACTTTAAGCCACATTGGTCGCATGGAAGGGGTTCTTAATAATCGATAATCGATTCCCTAGTGTTTTCGTTTATGATCTTTTTGTCGTCGTTGTTGGTTTTTTCATATGTTTTTTTCAGGCCAAAGCAAGTGACCACATTGAATAATGAGGTGGTTTGCTCTTTTCTCCCAGCCTGCCAAACGTAAGGGAGCGTACACGTTTTTGTACCGACATGATTCGACGTTTTCCAAACAAATTTTACTTTAACCAAATGCAAGGTTTGAATCACACTTCATAGTGCATGAACTGGACACGCAGATTAAAAACGCGATAGTGACGTTAGGGGGTGGGTGGAGAGAGGCCATGGGATTCTGAAAATCAATAGCATACTATTCTATAACACTCTCACTTACACTCATTGTTGAATAGAAGTATGGGAGCGTTGATCGACCCCGAATTTCAAGTGATTAGGGTTGGGTGGGTGGGCCGTTTATCCCTAATCAGCATCCCTAGGGATTGCCAGACTCAATGGGGTTCGTTGGCAAAGTTTGGGTATTAATACCTCTGAGAATCAGTCTTCGTGCTTCATTTCGAGTGTTGTGAATAGTTTGGTGTACGTGTAACTAGAGATGTACTGAAATTTGACTACCTCAAATGACGCAATTTAACTTAGCAATTGAGCAATTCTTTCAGCTTTGGAAAAAAACTCCCTGGGGCGGATTCTAGGAGTTTGGTCGAACCCCCTAATAATTTATTTTTGTGGAAACTGCAAGTATTAAACCAACCATTGACACTCGGAAATAGCCTTACAAAGACCTTTCCCCCAGACCCCCTGAACAATGTTGAAGTCTGTAGTGTAGTGGTTGTAGTAGATTTGTGACTCGTTTGACTCGTGCCACCCAACACTGTCCAGGGAAAGGACAGTAGACCGAATTGTTGTTTTTATGGAAAAGTGGCAGCGACCTAAACGTTTTAGCCAGGATTGTAGTCTGCTAATGAAGCGACCTCTCAACCCTGCTCCAACCAGTCAGGAGTGAAGATATCATCCAACATCGTTCTCAGGGTGCGGAAAGAAAGACCCAAGGAACGAGTTTGTTTGTCATCTTGTACCACAATCTCGAGTGCAGAGTCTTCCCAGTTTCGGTCAGCGGTTGGGTGCCACGACTCAACGGCTGACCGAGCCAATCTCGAGCCCAGAGTTCTCAGGCTCCTCGGTCAGCGGTGGGTCCCCGGCGACCCACCGCTGACCGAGGAGCCTGATAACTCTGGGCTCGAGATTGCTGACCGAGCCGGAGAGATTCTGGGCTCGAAATTGCTTGTACCATTGGATGACGGTTTGTTTCAGATAGCCATTACTTTGTTTCACGTTTATCAAATATAGTACACTTTAAACAAAGCACAGCTACATGATATGGCGTTTTATTCAGCCAGGTGGCAGAGCAGTTAGAAATAATTACTCAATCGTAATTAATGTAATGAACAAGTTCAAAGCTACTTGAATGAAAAAAATTTACTATTTCAGTATGGCACCTTTATAATTGCCATTTGTTAATTATTTTGCAGTATTTTAATACTAAAATATTTCATTTTCCTCAAATACACTTATATCCTAACTATTTTAACACTTTAAAATAAATTAGCTATAACCCTGTAAATGATTTCATTGCGGATACAAATGAAATACAAAATTCTTAATTGCCGTAAAAAGAGTAAATAACAGAGTCCAAAAGTTAGTGCCCATGGTCATTGGTCTGTTATGAGGCCCATATGCAGTGGTTCAACGCGCGTGTTTTGGGACTGAACCATGGGGATTCACGAGCAACATTGTTTGGAAAAAGCACTGCAGCGTCCGCCCAAGACCACCTGCTGTCCCTTCCTCCTGTGGGCTCATAACTGGGTTGTGGGGTTATATAAGCCAGGGCCGGGTTGTTCAAAGCCCTATTAAGCTAACCCAGGATTGGCGAGAATTTTAATTTGAGTTTTGTAACTCAGTTTTCGGGGAGGCTTTCTGTTTGTATTGTTTGTCCTCAGTTTTGAGCTTGAATAATCTCAAACTACACAAAACATAAGCAGTGAAAAACATTTTTATAGAAGAGAAATTAATACTTCGGTGAACTTTTAATCCTGGGTTAGCGTTAAACAGCTTTCGAACAACCCGGCCTAGAGAGAGTAATTCACTCTTGGGGCTATCTGCCCAAAGTGGACGCGTACGGATTTTCCAGACAGCCAATCTCAGTCGTGCAAACATCAGTTGGTCATTTCCAGTCTCGGTAATGAATATCAAAATTGTAATCCTCTACTTAACTAGCTGTTATACCAATACACTGTTTACCAATAAGAACCATTATTATTCAACAAATTGTAGCACTATCCAAATATGGTCATGATGCTCTTGATATCTGTCATCCGTAGGTAACAGATATCCGGCGGTATACGTAGCTTCGTACGTGGGAAGAAAAAGTGAAGTGAGAAAATGTCGACAGAGAGGTTTACAAGGATTTAGGCTGTTTTGTTATCAATTTGTTGAATAATAAAACAATTATCCTGCTCAATCTCGCGGAATATCGTCTGATTTTAGCCGACTCGGCCTACGGCCTCGTTGGCTAATCAGACGATATTCCGCGCGATTTCGCAGGATAATTGTTAAATACTAGTAATAACCACAGGTTAGGAAGTGCGGGCGAGGGCTATGCATGATTTGTTTCACTGAGGTTAACGAATTCATTGTAAAACAGTGGCGTTGTGTTCTTTTTCCATTTGGGGCATTTATATTTGCAGGGCAATAAAGGGTTGCATAGTGTGGGTGATTGTTTTCCCTAAAACGAGACAAAGGGACCTAAGAGTGGTTTTACTGACCTTGTGAAACAGTAACACCAGTTTGATTATACACTAGTTCTATTTTGTGTTGGGTTTGACAAAATGGTTATTTTTTCACGTTGTAAATAAAAACACTGTTGATTATAAAATGGACATATTGATTTAGTCAAGGTCATTTGATGTAACCCGACAGCAACAGACACGGACAGGAAACGTTCCGATCACAAGTTCACACGCTCGATTTTGATTGGACGGCGCGCCAGCTATGCATGAGCTGCACGTGATTCTTCGACGAAATAGACGTCGTCCACGTGATAAAATTGTGTTGTGTGCATTCCAATTTATGGACCGCCACTTCTGCATGAACTGCACGTGATTCTTGACATTCTTAGCTTCAAGAAGGCGAAATTTACATAATATTTGACCCTTCAACTACATTAAAGATCATTGACTATGGAAGGTGAAACAGCTATGCTTTGGTGAGAATTGTCTTCTGCTTGGTGTTGGTTTCTAGCGGTCAGAACGCCTGTGCTCAAATTACTGCTGCTTCGTGTTTGTCTCGCGTGGTCAAAGAGCCTGTGCTAAAATTACGTCCTTTCATTTCATTGGTTCTTAGTGTCCCTAAGGACAAATATTTGGAAGGACGACTTTTTTTGCTAAATTCGAGTCACTGCAAGGCTATATAACTGCCGCGCATGCGTTTGAAACCAATGTTGAGATTAGGATTGCGGGCTCCGCTGGTCGCCCGCAATTAGCAAGTAGATGACAAACTAGAGACCTCAGTTGTTGATGATAAATTGCCAGTGAAACAAAGAACGACATTTACTGCTGTCTACTGAGGAACAAAACAATCCATCTTTTTGAAACGTCCTTTCAGAAAAATCGTCACCACAAAGCCGACACATATCAAGCTTCATTTACAAGTCGTGAAATCAACATTCTGTTAGACAAAACTGACTGTTGAACCGTATTTCCAGAATATTTTGTTTTTTGACCCAGAGAAAAAGAACCATCCATTATAGTGTATGATTGAAGTGAACCATCACTGTTACGGACAGTTTCCGATGTGAATCCTTACTTTAGGAAACGCAACACAGAGCGATTTCTCAAGTCTTGATGATAACAATAATTTAGCGCCAGCGTATTCAATGTTCTTATAAAAATGAGATTTAAAACAAAAATAAAAGCACTATCTAAAAAGTATAAAATGGCGATGAAAACAGTAATAAAATGGAACCTTTTAAATTTATTTTTCAGCCGACACTGAGCTGTTGTTCTCATCTCAGAGAATGTTAGGGCTGCCACCGAGAAGGTTTTAAGCGCAAGCTAATTCTGGTTATTGTTTTGCAGTTGCAAAGTTAGCCTGCTACTTCACAATGATTCAACATGCTCTAAGCCAATCAAAACACAATCCTTGGCTAAGAGTGTGTGAAGCCAGATTTACCCATGATTTAAATCACGTGGACTTTTAGGCGCCTACAGTTATACCCCACACTACGAAATCACGCTACAATTCCTGAATAGTACATTGTATATGCACTCAGCATTACCAGCCACAATGTTTGGTTTTGTGAGAACTTTGCCTCTTAATCAGACTAAACTGCATAAATACACGCTAACACACCGATAACCTTTTTCACTGCAAAGAGTGCAGACATATCTTGATCTACACATGGTCCCTAAACCATCTTTGACAATGATCGTGAACCATAAGTTGACTGTGGTCTTCCATCCGTCAGGAGACTCTCTCGTTCCTCGCCAGACCCACTTGAGTGGCTCACTTGGCGGCGCAATTCTTTGGATTTTCTGCGAGGTCTCCGATGTCGATGGTTGCGGACGTCTTGCAAAGCCCGGTCATCAGGATGAGGAGGCAGATTTTGGTCATCAAATGCCCACGCCCTGTGCAACTGGCCACGCCTCCAAGGAGCACGTGCAATCACGTGGGAAAACGTCACACCCCTGTGCCATAGCAGAGTGAAGAACTGTACAACTATGAGAAAGCCGTAGACGCAGAGAAATGAAAAACCCAGTACATTGGTTCCCATGACCTCCAGGTTTTTCTGTTTGACAAGAGCCAATATCAGGATCATCCAAATAACGTTTGCAACTGCAAACACCATTAGAATCAATTCACGGAGATCTTCAAGCTTCTCTTTTAATTCTTCAACTGCCCCAAATACAGCTGACTCCGGTACAAGGCAAGCTTGCCGCAGACCTGTGCACAAAAAAAGGCTGCGATGTCAGTTGCATGTACAACAAACCTCCATCTTAATAACTGTTTTTTCACTTTGAAAAGTCAGATTTCTTATTTGTAACCTGATGCAAGCTTAGCTCTACAACTCACACTCTATCTGTAGGCGGCACACATTGTCGTATACAACACATGTCACTCCAATCCATGCATCGTAACCTTTGTCAAACAACACACAAATCACCTCGTATCTTCATCATACTA
>OZ026595.1:40399224-40451724 GCA_964020085.1 Micromussa lordhowensis
GAAGTGAGAGTATCTGTATTTGGTATGAACAGGAATTTGTTTCTACTTCTGTGTGAGAGATTCATTAAAAAAATAAATAATTTCAAATTTAGAAGGCTAAAAAAGTTAAAATGTAAAAACACCGAACGTTTTCGACTCTAGGTCATCTCAGATGACCTAGTGTCAGAAGATGTCTTCTGAAGATGACCTAGTGTCGGAAATGCTTGGTGTTTTTACTTTTTAACTTTTTTAGCTTTGTAAAATAGAAGTTATTTTAAACCAAAGCGAATATAATGGACAAATAAATAACTAAATTACAATATTTAGGGAGGAAGCCACATCAGCCTTAGCTGGTTTTCATGCGGGTCCTCTATCCTGGTCGAATTGGAATTTGGAGTGTTGGTTTTAGCGGAGCGAGGAAAAGCGCAGAAACCGAAGAAAAACCCTCGGAGCAAGGCGAGAACCAACAACAAACTCAACCCACACATGATAACCAGCCGCCATCGAACCCGGAACACATCGTTGGGAGGCGCTCTCACCACTTACTCACAGTTTAAGGATTAGAGGAGAAGAAAATGACAAACTAAGAGATGCGAAATTGAGGGAAATATAATCATTATTTTTTCATTTGAATTGTCCACTTTTGCATTCTCCCAAAGAATTGTCCTCAAAGCCAAAGAGAGCATTCATCAAACAGAAAGAGATAAAAACACAACCACTATTGCTAGTGCGAATACCAACCCTGTCTGTCATGCCAGCGATGAAGCTCACGTTGTCATAGCCGCAGTCTTTGAAGTTGTTCAAATACAGTTGCTGTAAAGAGAAGAGAAAACAAAATATAAGTATAGGTAGTCACACGATTTCGAGTCCACTTGCTAACAAATTGAACTTAGAAACAAATATTAGCCTGAGAACGAAGTTCGAGCGCTAACATGTAGTTTTGTATTTTGTACCAAACTAGCTCGTTCAAAGCCCTTACCTGAAACTCTCTTTGGAGCCAGTCTTCGACTAACGTTTCAGGATTCAGACGGGGAAGTTTGGCTGCAAATGTAACCTTTTTGTCGCCAGGGTAACGAAATTTCATAAAACGTCCGCTATCCTCTTTTTGGCCTTCTACAAAGTAAAACAAGAAGGATATGTCGTCATAAAGAAACCAAACTACAGAACGTTTTATGGAGTCTAGGAAGTTCCAAGCTCACTTGTTGGGAGAGACAACAGACACGGATAGATAGATGTACAATATGCAGCGTATTATTTTACACCCAAAGAAGGTTACAGCAGCAGTGCTGCATATCACCTCAATATCTCCAACTCAGTTACCTCTAATATGTCATTTCCGAGATGTCTTTTGCCTCTGTGTCAAAACGAATTTTGTGCGAAACCATTCATATGAAAATGAGTTCCGCCAACATTTTTATTCTCCTCAATTTAAACTCATTGTCATATTAAAGGTTTTGCACGAGGACTCGCTTTGGAACAGAGGCGCAAGGTAACTCGACAACGGCCTATTCCCCGATACATGTATTTCAAACTCAAGTTTTTTCCCTGGATTTACTTTTTCAGTTTTTTAATATCGCCTTTCTCAAAAACCCCTGCTATCTCGAACTATTTCTGATTTCCATTACGGGCAAAAGATGGAGTAATAACGAAATAATCCCGAATAACGAGGAGAAAGACATGAGAAATGAGCGTACACATTTAAGGTACCTGAGATAAGACGTTACAGTCAAACTAAGTAAAGCGTACCCTCAATATTGCATTAATGAACTGATTATTTGAAACTTGAACCCGCTAGTCGTTTCAAGAATGCAATAATGAATTGATTATTCGAACATTGAACTCGCTCGCTCGATCCAAGAATATGGCTAACGGGTTCCGTTTTCGAAACATAGGCACGCAAGGCGTGCAAGAGTTATTTTTTTAATTCAAAGGTTATGAAGATAGGAACATTTAAGGGAGTGTTTACAGTGACAATTTAGTTAATTTGACAAGTGTTTTTGGCTACGATGCACAGCACGAAAGAAAGTGAGAATTTTATGATAAACATACGATCTTAAATCTCTAAGATAAACGAATAGTAGGCCTTACAATTTTGGTTTAAAAGTCTGGCTGCCTGGTTTATGTTGAGAGTGGAAAGAGGCGAAGTGAAGGCCTTGGCGTTGTTTGTTTTAACGAGAGAGAATGGATGATTGTTTTCGGGTAGGTTTTTGAGTTGGTGCGCATAGGAAGGGCTGTGAATTTTTTCTTTGTAGAGGAGCAAGCCATATATGTGTATTTTGTGCTTCCATAATAAAACACGGAGTATTGACAGATGATGTTTTAATACCGAAAAAAGAAAGAGAAAAAAACACCTCTGACACGTTGACAGTCTAATTTAATTCATTCCCATATGAAAAGCAAAAGTGTCAAATTACCATTTGTAACTAAAAATAGCAAGCATCTCGTGGGAACAAGTGGTGATGATTTGCCAGCTCTAATTGAATTTACTCCCTTGTGAAAAACAAGTGTCGAATTACCCTTTGTAACTAAAAAATAAAATATCTCGTTATATTTCCATGCAACAACAACAAAACAATCGTTACCTGTACCTATTGTAAACGTTCGAACTCTTTCTAATCAAAGTAGTCTCGTCTCCTCTAAAACATTTCGTAAGAACTAGAAGCAACGATGCGTGACGTCTAATTGAATTTAATCCTTGTGAAAAACAAAAATATCAAGTTACCATTTGTAACTAGAAATAGCAAGCATCTCGTGGGAACAAGTGGTGATGATTTTGCCAGCTCTAATTGAATTTACTCCCTTGTGAAAAACAAGTGTCGAATTACCCTTTGTAACTAAAAAATAAAAATATCTCGTTATATTTGCACGCAACAAGAACACAGCATCCGTTACCTGTACCTATTGTAAACGTTCGAACTCTTTCAAATCAAAATAGTCTCGTCTCCTCTAAAACATTTCGTAAGAACTAGAAGCAACGATGCGTGACGTCTAATTGAATTTACTCCTTGTGAAAAACAAAAATATCCAGTTACCTTTGTAACTAAAAATAAAAACATCTCGTTTATTTGCATACAACTACCTCACGCACTGTTTCATACCTCAAGGCTCATCTCGTCCATAACTAAAATCCTAAGCCTAACTCACAGAAAATGCCGAAGTAAACCCAATATATGAATACTTCCTCCTCTTTTATAGAAGAATAAATATGGCAGTTCTGAACTGTATCGGGATCAAATACTCTCATATACCATTTACTTTTAAAACAAGAAATTTGATTGGCTGTTTATAGTAGATCCGATCTGATTGGTGTGACATACATACATCTCTCACTGACTCACTGACTCACTGACTCACTGATCCATTGACCCGTCCACAACATACTCGTCGCGCCGACTAAGAGATATTTTTTTTACAAAAAAATAACTCAAAAATCAATTCACTGTTGCGACTAGTAGGTTTCAAACCTACTAGTCTTTTCTAGAATGCAATAGTGAATTAGTGTTTTTTCGAAAACGGAACCCGCTAGCCGTATTCTTGGATCGAACAAGCGAGTTCAATGTTCGAATAATCAATTCATTATTGCATTCTTGAAACGACTAGCGGGTTCAAGTTTCAAATAATCAGTTTATTAATGCAAACTTGAGGGTACGCTTCCCTTAGTTTGACTGTAAGTGCTGGCAATGACTACTTAAAAGTCAGTTCGAAAAAGAGGGGAATTTAAAATAACCGAGGTCAAAATAGCTGATAGTTGATGACTCTTGTAACACTCTTACCGACGCAGCACCACAGTTTCTTTAAAAACTTGCCCCCTTTATTAAAAAAAAAGCTGATCGGTTTAAATTGCCCAACGGGTGGCATTTTAAGGATGTCAATTTTTCCCAGAGAAACGTGCAACTACAAAGTACCGTCAAAAAGATGTATTAATTAACAAGCACTTTGTCGCTTGTCTCCTTACAACACTGACCACGAGTTAGGGACGGCTGCCGGCGTACTGGGGTGTGCTTCAGAGCTGACTTAGGCGGTGCCTCGTCCAAGAGTTTAGTGGTATGGTCAGTACTAACAGACGAGTCTGCACCACTCTCTTTACCACGATCGCCTCCAAGAACAGAGGGAGCAGCACCTTCATCTTCAGAAGCTTGCAAGCCATTGTCAGAGGAAGAAGTCTCCTTGAATAAAACAAAACTGACGTAGAATGATACATTTTACAACAATTCTGGCAGTACAACACATTGGGCAGACACTGTATGAGAATTTTGCAGTAAAACATTTACAACTCAGTCAAGTTAGAAAAAGGCTTCTTGGGTTCCATTTGCCTGAGGAAATAAAAATAACCTGTGGCTGAACACGACCATTTCACACAGTCCTTGAAAAGCACTTCCACATCCGGTTGGCTCATTTTTTCCTGCAAGTGTCTAGATTAGATTTTAAAATCAGAAACACTTCAGTCGGAATATTTTAGATATACTGAGAAGATAAACTCATTACAGTGTCCAGGAATTTCCTACAGAGCACTGACTAAGTGTAGGTAGGACACAGTATTTGAGCTTTGCACTGTGTGTAAGTTAAAGAAGCACAGTCACAGTATTTTGAGATATTTTGTCCTGGTACAAAATTACCTTTCAACTGAAGGAAACCTGAAAATAGTAGTATACTAAGGGCCGATTTACACGATACGACTTTGTCGCGCGCGACAATCTTACGACAGGCTTGCGACATGACTTAGGACCATTTACACGCGCGCGACATTTTCAATTACAAAATTAAATATGCAAAAGTTTGCACCGGAATTTTCGGAGCGAAAGTTTTAACAGACGGTAAACAAATATTTTAGCTGTCCTGCGCTTTGAAAAAACTTTCTAACGAGATGTTTTCCGCTTTAATCCGTTCAGTACTTTTCAAGAAACGACTTCATGTGGTATCAGTCAAGAACAACTTCGTCCGCCATTTTGACGTCACCTTCGTCCCCTACTCAGAAGAAATTTGTCACAAAATACGTCATTTCTATCGATTTCGGCTACGATTGTCGCAGCGTTTTAAAACATGTTTTAAAATCCTACGACATAGTTTTGGACGTATACAACTGCCGTAAGTGAGTGGTAGGTTTGATTTACACGAAACAATTCATGTCGTAGGCCTGTCGTAAGCTTGACGCATACGACAAAGTCGTACCGTGTAAATCGGCCCTAAGATAGAAAAACACCAAAGACATAATAATAAACCATAAAGGGACAAGGACAGTTAAGGATACAGAAAATTAACACAGATTACAAACGAAGAACTTGAAAAATTTAGGCTTAACTTTCAAGACGCACAAATCGTGACGTACGTAGCTCCTTTAACAGTACTGACCTCCCCAGAGGTTGCAGACGCTGCGTCAGTTACATGCCCTTCCACTCCGCTAGTGTCACTATGAGGCTGCGGTGTTGCAGGCTCCGGTTTGCAACACGTACAAATATACCTGATCTTTCTCCAAAGTGTCTCATACCAAGGAACATCATCCACTTTCTTGGTTTTCTCCTCCCTTGTGCCTGAGCAAAAGCAAACATCATTAAAATATATAGAGAAAAGCAAAGAAAGGTTTTAGACATATTGAAATGAATGTGCACACACAATCTCTCTGTATGGAACAGGATAATCCACTGTATCTCCGCATGTGTACATGTACTGCACATACATTGACAAAAATGTCATGAACTTTTGATTCCAGATACAGGAATCGCTACTCTAAACTAATGCAGTGAACCAGGTTGGAATTGAAGAGCAGTTTTAAAATTTTTCTAGAAATTTTTGTACGAGGAAGAAATAATTTTTTCTTAAATTGTATAACTTTCTAATTTTAATAGACTTCTTAGACTGTCGATTGAGTACATTTGTATCCCAATTTCAAGACTCACACACTCAGGTTTTCTGTAATTCTTTCAGGCATGAAGGACAACCCCTCTCCCCGAAAGTCCGAAGGTGCCTGTAGGCCTATGCATGTTGCAAAACCAAACTACAAAAATCATGACTTGACACCAAGTTACATGTACAACATGTACATGTATATGATAGAAGTTGAGTACAACTTCAAAGTGACATCACTAAGAGGTCAGTTGATTTATTCAGATATTCTGTAGTTACAATCAGCTTCCAATTTTCCATGAACAGAAAATCTGGGAGCAAGGTTTGATCAGAGCAGCGCTGCATGCTAAATAAAGCATAGTTATATTACTACAAAGTTGTTCCATCTTAATGTACCCTTACATGGTGTTTAAATTATTGAATTGTTGCCTCGCTAAGAGGTCAATTGATATTCTGTAGTTACAATCACTTTCCAATACAAAAACACAGCTAATCATATTTGGAAAGCGGGTGTTACTTACCCCACGAGCGATCTGTCACGTTACAAATAGAGTACACAATCAGCAAAAGATAACCGGATGGAAGGCAAAGTAGATACCAAACGCCATGAAGCAAACAAGAAGCTTCTGTAGGGTGCAGAAGGGCTGCCACAATGAAAATCCCGATCAGCCCTCCCAAATACAGTGAGCTTACATCAGCGGGTAGCCCATCACCAGGAGGAAGTGTGGTCGCTGTACTAAATGTTACGCTTGAAGATAGTGTTATGCTGTGTGGTGTTGTTGAAATAGCTGCAGTTGGAGTTGGCGTTGGAGGGTGTTGACGTTTATAGATATCATCAGCAGCCTGAGCTGCCAAGCCTACTGTGACGTAGGCCATCAATAATGAAAAAACAACTGTCAACAATTTTGCCACTTTTAGCTGGAATTCCTGTGAAGTATAAAGGCAGATTAACGCATATCCAACCGTAACAAGTGAGAGAAGAACTACGAGGAGATCGGTACTGTTAATAACGTTGATGTAAGACAAACTAGTGGCTATGACTAGGATCACTGTGGAAGGGCTGAAAAAAAAGAGAAAAATCAACTGTTAATCTCTGTTCCTTCTTACATTTTTAATCGATGGCTAATATTTGATCACAAACGTATTGAGAGATTACCCAAAAAACAACCGTTTCTTTGCAAACTCACCATGCAGGTACTTGTACATTAAAGACAAAGGGGTTTTTTAAAGTTCAAAGTTTTGAGTCTTAGTGTACATGTAGAGTTTCAAAGTTTGCATTTTCCTCTACGTTTTAGCACTGTAAGTTGAAAATAAAATAGGAAGGAGTAAAGATTCCTGCAACCAACAACATAAATATTGGTGGCAAAGTTTGAGACTCTCACTTCCACTTTTATGTTCAATACAAACTACAGTCAACTCTCTCGTAAGGGGACACCCTCGAGGATTGGAAAAAGTGTTCGTTAGTTGAGCTGTCCCCTTTGAAATTATTCCCATAATATAGAGTTTGACTGGGAGGTAAAAAGGGGAGTTTGAAAACAGTGTCCGTAAGTAGAGCTGTCCACTTACGAGAGTGTCTGTACATGTATATGCAAAGATTAAGTAAGGTGCAAAACTTAAGCTATGTAATACAAAATGACCATCTAATGTGCACGGGACATATAAGAGAAACAGTCTTCTCCATTGCACTTTCTTCCAAAATACATGTATGACAGGTCCATTAAACCAATGGTTTTATACTACTTGATCAACAATAAGACGGAAGTGCAGTTCACATCCAATGCTATTTGTACAGGTTCATGTACATGTAATCATACGGTTTCGAGTTCAATTTGGAATTAATTTGCACAAGTAAGTTTTTCAAAAAGCTGAAATTGCACGAGCCGCTTTGGCGAGTGCAATTTCGCTTTTTGAAAAACTCACAAGTGCAAATTAATTCCAAATTGAACGAGAAAAACTGTATGATTACCTATTAATAATATACATGAAAAATTTGCGTGAAGGATGTTTTGAACTTTACGGACTCTGAACTCTCTCCTTAGTTTGTGCGCACGCTAAACCTCAGGTGATTTTAATTATCACGCAATCAAGAAAAAATTGCGCCATAATTGCGCCATCCAGGGCGCGCGCTTGATTTGAAAACAAAAGATTTGATTGGCTATCTGTGAACTTCTTTGTTCATTGACCAATCAGAATGCTTGCTTTGTTACCTTCTTTTGCATTCAATCACCTCTTTGCTGCACTGTGTTAAGGAAAAACTGCACTGTTCTCAGCCAGTCAGAATTGAGTAATATTTTCTTGTATATTATTAACTACTAAATGTCTGAGATGGCTTGAGTCTGAACTTTCCAACAAACCTGATAATTGTTGAAAAAACCATCAGTGCCTGGTAGAGAATGAACCCAAATGAAATGTAGTCATTGTTGTTCACTGTCAATTTCCATTCACTGATCAGAAGAAGAAGATTGGCTAAAGTGGAAGGAATCCAACGCCGCCTTTGTTTGAAAAATTCGTCAAAATTGTCTGGACAGTAAGTGCTGTCCTCAGCTGCCGCACAGTATTCTAACCGCCACCCAGACTGCACCATCAGAGTACACAACCAGCGGTCTTCACCTAGAGCCAGCAGGGAGGAGGGGAGTGGGAATAATGAGCATTCAATTCCAGCGGCCCATAAGGCTGGTGTGTATTCAGCAGAGAAGGGTAATCATTATTCCTATAGTCACAGTGGCAATAGCGATGCAAAGTACATGTACAGCATGTGTCTATGGAACATGAATGACTCAACTCACATTCAAACAAATAGGCCATATTCATATCCTTGGTATTGGACTGGAACTAGCTTGCAACTGAAGCCAAACTGGGGATTCTTTTCCAATGCAAATGGCATTAATCCAGTTTTTATGATATTCCCCCTCGTCAGCCTCCATTGCAGGCTAGTTGCAGTCCAATACCAAGATTACAAATGGCCTATTAATTCAAGGCTCTAAAGTTGAAAATTTTCTAGTTTTAATTTACACACTACAAAATTAATGTTGAGTTTCCAACTTCAAAAATTCTTTTGAGATCCTCAAAAAAATTCTTGTCATGAAACTAGAAACTAGCCTTAAAACTCAAAACTCAAGCATTAAAACTTGTTTCTCAGCTCTTGTAAGCATTGACTATCAAGGCTCAAGTTTCCAGCCGAGACTGTCAACTTTCATGTGACCAGTACTGTCACATACACTCCATCAGAGATATTTTAACCAATTCTTCAGTATGTCAGCACTTCTAAGACACCCTACATGTATTTCATTATGACACAGCATCACATTGTATACATGTATTTCAACATGTATTATTTATAAGCTCACTTCAGAATTTTTGTTCTTTGACTCACAATTTGGTGTTTCTAAACAATTTTAATGTCTTCCCTTCCTGAGAGGTATTTTACAATGTATCTCTCAACTTATTGAACACTCTGATCATGTTTTGTTTCAATGCTTTAACCCATATGTCATGTTGTTCCTCTTGATATCACAGAAAATGTCTCTTTCAGCAATTTCACCTTTTCGTCTGTTTAATAAGTCAATAAATAAAGCTTGAACAAGTGTTAATTGAATTATAATTATATAAAGTAATTTCCTACTGCAATACTTGGTACAGAGTGCAAAGTCAGTTTGGTCTCAGCTGCCTCAGCTGGCCTCATAGAGGATGCCAAACATTAGAGCTGTTAGTACAAATGTAGATGTACAACAGACTCACCCATGTCCTTGGTGAGAAAGTCTGATGGGCTGTCGACTTTGGAAGAATATATCGGGAGCACATCCCGAAGTGCAGCAGCTCTGTAGACACTGAAGCAGCCGGGTGAACACAGAACAGAACCAAGAACGTGATTGGCCACCTGTACATATATGAAGGAAAAATGAATAATAAAAGAAAAGTGTTTACACATAGACATGAAAACAGGCTCCCCCAGTGGAAGAACTCGCCTACATGTATGACAAGAACAGGGATGCTTGTGGTCTCACTTAGGGTTGTAATTGATGGATTTTGGACTCACTTAGGGTGAACACATACATATAATTTCTGTGTACCTTTTGGAACCAGTGTCCAATTGCATAATCAAAGACCTGGTACCAGACAACAGGTCCGACCCCTAAAGGATGTGTCCTTCCACAAACAGCACCCACGGTGGGATCTCTTGCCATGAGATCAAGCAATGCTTCCACTGATTCATGGGTGAATCTGACATCAGCATCTGTTGTTAAGATGTAGGTGTTTTCATCTGTCACTGTAACCAAAAACAATGATTTATAATGCTATCAGCCACAAAGACAACATACATTATAATATTATAATACATGTCATTCTAATTAATATGATTCTAGTTTTGTAAAAAAAAAGGCACCCAAGAAAGTGGTGGAAATTAAGCCTAACTAAGGTTATCCTATGATAAAACTCCAGTAATACAGGTGGTCAATGGCCAATGAGAGAATTTGCGAGGTGAGAGTAAAGTTTTTCTTTGTGAGCTTGAGACATTAAATTGACTTTTTAAATTGCCAAGACCGAGACTTTTAAAGGTTATTCCCTTGAAATTCTTCTACTATCAAACTGTTTTTGAAACTTGGCATAGTTAACAATCATGATATGACCATTAAAAAAATGCAATTAAGAAAATGGGGGTCACCGTGCTTGTTTACACGTCAGCAGGCTCTTAAAAGGGGTATTCTTACTGGTTGCGCGTTAAAAATTATAATCATCTTCATACAGAATTAGGTCCTTATTACTTGAAAGACAAAATTTTATCTTGAAAGTAAAGCTTCTTTTATTCACATAAGTCCTATTGCTTCATTTAAGCCATTTTTGATTGCCTGGTTGCAGGAATATTGCACTTTTTTGGACAGTTCTGTGGTTAGCTTGAAGTCCTCGCCTTGGCCAAAATACATCCAGTATGGAACTATTTTGCAAAAAAAAAAAAATTAAGTTCTACTACAAAACTTTTTTCCTTCTTCAAATAATTATGTTCTTTATTAGACTGTTCTTAACAAATACCCCCCAAAAAATAGGGGGTCACCGTGCTCATTTAATAGGAAAGGAGCATTTATTTCGCTATCGAGCTTAGTTTGAGAAAAATGTCTTAGGTTTTGTACGCGCACACACTCATGTGCGCATGCTAATGATGGGAAATTGTGTGCAGTAGGGATGCGCAATGCAATACTAAGGAATTAACTTAAAAGCATTTATATGCAAGTGAGAGACATTCAGACTCTAAGACGTCACAAACAAATGAGGACTTTGACACTTTCTTAGCCTTGCAAAGAATGAAGACTCCAAGAAAGCTTTGTATTAAAAAGCTTGCGAGATCCACAGGTTTTGAAGGACCATTTGCCAGGCCTAATCATGGAGTCAAAGTCTTTCAAGTATCTTGGCATGATAAATAATCTGCACCTGCATGTACATGTATCATTAAACAAACATATTCTTGACTACATTATTTACCAGATGAGTGAATTGTATGTACATGTACTTAAGCTTGTCAAGTGAGGATTTTCCCAGATAATAATCACATATGTGTACCTTCCATTTGTTTTTCTTTAAAATCCAGCACATATGACATATACATGACTTGACTCCAGCGCTTCTTGTTCTTTACCTATTAGCAATTTCAGGAAACATTATGACTGTCACAGTGTTTTGTGCCATGCTGGGCAGCATTAAGACATCAAAGAATTCAAAATCATCACTTATTAACAGGCTTGTGTTTTTTGAACATCCCCTTGGTATATATACCCCTTGGAATTTTACATTACATCCAAGAAAAGGGGCTAATGTACACGTAACAAGGCATGATTGAATTTGCAAAATGTTCCTATTCAGAATCTAATTTAAAGCTACACAAAATATGTTAACCAAATTCAGGAAAATTGTAAGATTGCCTTTAAGAGGTACATGTACAGGCAGCCAGAGTCTTGGCACATGTACACGTATGTGCACAAAAAAGGGATTATTATCAATAATAAAATATTAATTAGTACATCTGAATTAAGACACAAAAGTTAGGCTATGTAAAAGTTGCATCTGAGGTGAGTGGAGTATTGATCAGGTCAATGATAATATTTTACTACCTAAATTACTAAACTGTTAGCACCCCGGAAAAAAACGATCGATTGCATTTGAATTTTGGGCTTGCTCACGTGACCATTTGGAGCGCCCAGATTGGTAACGTGACATTTTCGCAGTTTTGGTTGTGTTTCGCTCCAGTCATGGCTGTGTACAAGTAAAGGTTTTTACGGCGCAGATTTCCATAAATGTGTTAGGTGCACATTTGTGTTGACAGAAATCAAGCGCAAAATCAAAACTAGCAAAGCAAATGCGTTGTCACTATAGGCAAATTTCTTTCAGATAACGTACCAGAGTAATTTGATACACGTTATTTTCGCTCAGAGAAATGGGATTCTTGAGAACAGAGATGTTCAACCGTTTTCATTAATTATATATTTTGTTACTTACATGTTTGTGTTTACATAATTCGAGAATAGCAAATTTTACTCTGATGAATTTAAACGATTCCAACCAGCCCTGAGATTTGTCAGATTTGTTCAACAGCGAGTTGCTAATTTTAGAACCGTGGAAACTGCAATTTTAACCCAGCAAGTTTCAAAATTTTTGCTTTATTTTCAACATTACTGTACTCACTGAAATATTTGTTGTTTACCAAATAAAGGTGGTTTGTGTTCTGCAAGAAAATAACTAATATATGCTTGAGGTGCATCAAATTAAAAGACGCTGTTTTATTGATTTAAATCGTCACAGGTTATTTCCTCGATTTAAAGTCAACGCTTACCAAAACAACATGAATAAAACTGAGCAGCGCTTATTAACATCAACTTCAATGTATAAATTCTGCATTCAATACTGGTTAACTTTACAGTGTTGAAGAAATGAACAACACATCTGATGATGTGTTTACATCTTAAGATCACGTACAATTACACATTTTTATATTCCATGAAAACTGACATTTGACCCATCCAACAAGTATTTACAGTCTATTTAAGTATCCAACTTGATCATAAAAACCACGTAAATCGCTAACAGATATCTCTTGAGGCACACGGAAAAAAGCCGCTACATCGATATTAAATCTGAGGAGATCACGGTATTCATACATTTTGTTGAAAACTAATTCAATGGGAGCAAGCTCAAGGGGAATATACTGGAAGATATACCAGAGTGACTCCAAAACTGTCCAACCATTCAGCTAATGCTTGTCCTCCATCGAAACGGTGCAAAGCAACATTGTCGACCACTATGATGTCTCCATATTCAAGGCTGGGGTTCCCGTCAGGCTGCGTGAATTGGCTTGCCTCGTGAAAGAAATTCAAAAATTCCAATGTATTGCTTGCTCCATTAAGGGTATTGGCATACATTACTCCATTAAGCCCGCACAATAAATTCAGAGTGACATTTGGCGTTTGTGTGTTTCTCATTATTTCTATACAAGGTTGTCCCTTCACCGAGTGTCCGTACTTCGGGTTCACGCAATCCGGCAATTTGAAGCCAGCTTCATCAAAAAATTTAACGCGAAAGGGACGTAGCCTACCCATGAAATTGACGTAGCTTTGACAATAAGCGATGTTATCAGGGGTGAATTTCTTGCCTGCTGGCCTCGTCATCTTTTTCCAAGTCATTTTCTCTTCAGGTAAGCGGTCTCGGACAGCACGGCCTATCACTGTTCGGTAGAAATCGTCCTGGGTAGTACTCTGTTGAAACATCCCCGCCTCTGCTCAAAATATCATCAATAATCAGTCACCTCATATCCTTTTCAATTGATTTCCCACAATGGAAAGTTCTTCCGTACGCATTCATTTCAAAGCAAAGTTGTTCTACCCGCGAAAAGAAACATCCAGGGCCCCTCTGGATATCAGCCTCGTTGCTGAATGGGCCACCCTGGTAAAATAAAGTTTACTATCTATCTAATATCTAAATATATCACATGACCAATCTGGGCGCTCCAAATGGTCATGTGAGCAAACCCAAAATTCAAATGCGATCGATCGTTTTTTTTCGGGGTGCTAACAGGTCAGTGATTTCGGTAGTATATATCACTGGTTTGCAGATTATCCACTGGATATGTTACTATCCAGCAGATAGCATGGTTCGTTTTGTTCACAATTGAAGGGGTCAGTGCAAAGCCATACCAAGCCACGCCAAGGGGCTGATTATTTGCATGTGGTCTTCAATGTACATAATTAAAAAAACATGGTTTTCGCTGAAGTTTGCTTTGTTTTTGAGTTATTATGTATGCAGAAAGATGTTGATTTCACTTAAAATACAGCAAAATGTTGATTTCACACAACAAGCTCAAAATGATTTTTTCCTCTTAAAAAACAATTAAAATATTGATTTCATGTTGATGCGTTGACCGCAAGGATGCTGCTTTGACTTAAAAACCAGAGTTGCAAAACGTTGATTTTACGCAATGGGTAAGCTTAAAAATGTTGATGTCACATCAAAAACAGATACATGTAAAATGTTGATTTCATGTTAATGCACAACCATGTGGAGGTTGATTTCACTTAGAAAACAGGAAAATGTAGATTTCACGTAACCTGTAAATTAAGCTCAAAAATGTTGATTTCACATCTAAAACAGTTAAATTGATTTCACAAGAATGCATGACCTCAAAGATATTTATTTCACGTGACAAACAGCAAAATGTTTATTTCAGAGAACGCATAGGCTCAGAAATATTGATTTCACATCTAAAATAGTTAAAATATTGATTTCACAAGAACACGTGACCACAGAGATATTGATTTCACTTGACAAACAGCGAAATGTTGATTTAATGAGAATGCATGACCAGAGAGATGCTCAATTCATTTCAAGAAAACAGTTCAATGTTGATTTCACATCAACGAGAAAGTTCAGAGATTAATTTCACTTAAAAAACATGTTGATTTCACGTCAACAGGCGACCTCAAAGAGATTAGGGTTCTGTCCCCTGATCCCAGAAGTTCAAAACACTACAAATCACACTGATTTGAAATACAATTTCTGTTATAATCCAGTGGCGGATCTAGGGGAGGGGGCCCCCGGGCCCCCTCCTTATTTTGGGTAAAAAAAGAAGAAATGACTGAAAGGAAAATGGCCGCCATGGCAAGTAAATCAAGACCGGGCCCCCCCTTAGCTCAAGGTAATCTAGTAATCTATCACTACTTGTAATGGTCATTATTTGTGGGACTCCCTGTGTCAATAACTTCCAAAAATTCACTTCCTCTTCCTTATATTACCAGGCCACCAAGCCAACAAAACATCCATTGAGCGTGACTGCAATGCATGCTGGGAAGGGTCATTTCACCTTGTGTGTGGGTGATTGATGCAAAACATATTTTATAAGTCTAAAACCAGTTCTTGCTCTCCAAACTTTGACACCAGCAAATGGCTTGGCAAAATAGGCCACAACTCACGAGAGGCATTTTTTCTTGTGCAAGAACTGCTCTTTGACTTTGCTGCCTGGATCGATCTGACTTCAAATGACGATGACATTATTATATCCTCGTCCAAATATCAGAGCGCATTAATTTTTGGTCTTTTAAAATGGTATTTCCTTTGGCACTTGATCGATTCACATCTTGTGTTTCACGTCACAATATGAATAACCCATGTAAACAATTTGTTCCCGCTCCATATGCTATTTTCCTTTGACTTAAAAAGAAAGACAGCTAGATTCCATGGGATTTGATTTTGACTTTGTACTCTATAAATAGTCCACCTGTTTCCTGTTCAACAAATGAACTTCTAAAGATGCCGCTAGGAAAAACTGAGTGGTTTTTTGCAAACAAAATATCTTGAAAACGAAGCAAAAGTTAACGACTGAAATACACAACAATGTTTTTCTATTACTGGTACATGTACATTGAAGATCACATGCAAAAACTGAGGTACTTTTTCAAGAGAAGAAAAAAAAAATTTCACCCAAAATTGTCATGCATGGTTTTGCACTAACCCCTTGAATTATCCACTGAATAGCGATTTATCTGGTGGACACCTTTAAAACAACTGTGGCCAGCATGATCATACTGTCTCCCCTAATACACCAAAAATAACACTCACCCGTAAATTATCTTTCAAATGGATATGAAAAAACATGCCTCCTGGTAGTTTCCAGCGCATCTGCATCCCATAAGGAGTCTTGAGTTTCATGCAATGGTCAATCTTTACTTTCAGTGTCTTTGGGATCAATGAAATCAACTGCAAAACATAATTATTCAAGACATCCCCTTTGATTGCACCATCAAAGAATATGTGTGACTCAATTTGTCGTTTTGACTTTTCCCTTGCACAGTCAATGTCATGAAGAGACTGGAGCAGTTGCTCCATTTCTTGTTCAATTTCATGGTACATTGTTGTACATATATACACACAGGAATTCTTCACCAGCTCTCTGTGGTTGATCTGATAGTCATCTGTGATTTTGTTACGTCGGTTCAACAAAAGATGTTGTTCCAAAAGCACACCTACAAGAAACACTATACATCAGCCAAATGTCAAACTACATTGCACAAACACGTACAGTATGTGGCCCAAGTTTGCACACAAGTGCTTATAATCAAAATGAAGAGCTTTCAATTTGCAATCAGACAATGTTCCAGTATTCCCGAGGTTACATGTATGTTTACAGTATACATGTAGTTTAAGTTAGATGCTTAACTTATAAAATAATAATAACTAGTACTAATAAATGTCATGTTAGGCATATATTTGTTATACAGTGTACATGTGCATAATAATCATAAATTGTAAAATGCAATTGAAAATAGTTTAAGTACAGTTCCATACCATTATACGTAGGCATCCAAAACAAGCTGGACTCCTTGGCCATAATAAAATCTTGTCCCTTGAACAAATAATAGCCAACTGAGAGAAACTGCGCAGACAAGAAACATATACCAATGACATAAAGTAAAATCTCACTTTCATCACTGTTACGGAAATGAAGAACGTCATCTTTGGCATCATGGTTGATCACCGCCAAGAGAACCGTTATGGGTGTTGCAAGAGCCATTGGGAATGCAAATGCAAGAAATTGCATACACATAGAGCACGCCAGTATTCCCAACATGTATCCAACAAAGCTGGTGAATAATTGGACCATGAAATACCGAAATGCATAGTGGTTGATAGTAAAATCTGAGAACCCATGTGATAACTTTTTCAAGTCGGCTGTTTGGTAGACATAACAAAAGAAAGCTGCTACAAAAGGTATCAGAAAGAGTTTCCCCAAGCTGGTAATGACAGCTGCCTTTCCACGTGCAGATTTTGAACTGGTAGCGACACCAAGAATTGTTTCCCCTATTGGAAGTGACACAGACACACCACTTAAGTTCTCAATGCATACTGACTCGTTGATGGATTGTCTTTGACCTGGAGGCAGTTGATCTGGGACTGGTTCAATGGCTATCTTGAATATCTTGGGACACCATGCAAATGAAATGCTTAACAGGGCTAATGGAATACTAGCCCAAACCTCAATTTTGGTTGATTTCCTACTCACCTACATGTACAAACAAAAGAACAAATCATAATTTAAAAGGCATGCTGGATAATGCATGTACATGTAAGTACAACTGTACTTATTTGATAAATAAATAAATAAATAAATAAACAGACATGATATCACTTAATAAGTGTTGTCACTGACTCATGACCTGATAACATGCAGTCCAAGACTAGTGAAAGCCACTGTTTTTCAAGAGAGTGATACACCTACATATACAATGTGGCTATATATGTTGTCTATACATTTTCGCATAAACACACATAAAGCTGTCTGCTGGGAGAGCATGTCACTCAATACAGTATCAAAATTGACCAGTATGTTCTTACAAGGCATTCTTGTAGACATGTACGGTAAGATATGACTCAGGATTAAAAGCAATCAACTGTATGATTGTACATGTACATACATGTATACATAGTCTGAATGTCCATTTCCTTTTCCTCCAGCAAATACACAAAATGTATGTGCAACCACCCACCCACTACCACTAACCTGCAGCGCATCTCATTTCTACTAACATGTATGTTTCACTGATCATTCAGCGCATTGTCTTAGTTAAGTTTAAAGTTGCATAATCTACAACCATGGACAAAGTTGCACTTTTGGAACTTTTGCACACATTCCAGACATTAATACAACTTCACCTGCCTAATGTCACCACCCACCCCACATACAATGTTGAAAACTAGTACCTGCACTTTCACCTGATAATTTTTCAACATTATGTTGGGTGGTGAGTTGGAACAGCAAACCATTCTTAAAAGGATAGCAGGGCTTTTTTCAAACTTCAGTTGTCAAACACAGATAATTATTTTGTTACATTAAATACGTGTCCCAAGGACTTTTGTCCACAATTGTCTGATTTTCACATCTTGTGGTGAAATCCACAATTAGGATGTTGTTTTTCAGCCCTAAATGCACATAGAATCCAAGAATATGAACATCTGAGATTAGAAAGGCATTTCTAAGAGCTTTTACAAGGCTTTTCTGTATTTTTCGATGGTTTTAGGCCCAACAGGAAAGGTTTTAAAGTTAAGTATTGTCGCTGAGTACTGTTGAGTTATGCAAATAAGAAGTGACCAACTCATTGTCTACGACACTAAAAAATGTCACACAATATTTTTTCATAAACAAAGAAAGAAAATGACTTCCAATGGCTGGAAACAACTTTCTACCGTTTGCCACGATGTACAGCAATTATGGAGACAGTAAAGAAGGTTTTCAGCTGGTTTCCAAGTTTTGTTTACATTGATTTTCTGTTTGCTTTGAACACTTGTAAGGCCAAGTGCTAACATAGTTTCTTTCTTTTTCAGATCAAATTGCGTTCTACCTTAAATCAAATACCGTTCTTCCTTCACCTTGGCATCTTTGGTCTCTTGTTAAATGAAGCAACGTTACTCACCAGATACATCAGGACTGCAACTCCTGCTATCTCCAGGATCAGTGCCAGGGTAAATACCAGAAACTGTTTCAAAGAATACTGTTCTTGACAAAATGGTCCTTTTTTATACACTTGCCATAGTACCGGAAAAACAAACACTCCATTCATCATGATTATACGTAAATCAGGTGGGATATCTATCTGCAGCAAGATAACGACAGTGAAGAAACACAGGCCAAAGACTTCTAGAAGACCAGAAATTAGACCCTGGAATAAAATCGAAGAAAAAAAACTTTAAAAAAAGTTACATTTTTATCCCTAATCTCGTCCCCAAAGCCTCAGGGTGTATACAAAACCTGGGCCCACCCTGTGGCCTACCCTATGGCCCACCCCCGTACAGGGATCAAGCATTCTAAATTTGAGAGATAGCCGCGACTTGTTTATCAAACTTGTCCCCAGTGTGTCCTCGTCATCACTGGTGGTTTATTAGGCGCTTGGGCCCAACATAAGAGGCAATCATGAGAATAAAGGTAAAGACAGACCAGCACAGACTCCCTACGTGGCTTACCATTTATAACTACCTTTAACCCATTGACTCCTGGAGCTTTTTGCCAAAAACACATTTTTTGGACATTTTGGAGATTTTCAGCCTGGACATTAGCCAAATTAGCTCCAATCTACTTAAATAGCCATTTGCAACACAATAGCACACCTTTCTTTCCACTAGCATTGCGTTTTACGACATTTCTGCTTGGGCAAACTCTCCTCTAATTCTGCCAACCCCTACTTCCTACCGGTTCTTTCCGTTGTAGTAAAATCTGTGCTACTTGCCCGGCAGGGGGGGGGGGGGGGTACTTGACCCATGTTTGGCTATAGGGTACTGCTGAGGGTTTAAAATCCTGACCCTGTTTAGGACAAAATACTCCAAAATCCCTTCCCTGTGTAGGACAAAAGCTTCCATTTCAAGACCCTGTTTAGGACAAGAGACAAACTACACACTCTCTGGCTTTACAGGAATTTAAACTGCCCAGTAAGCCATTCAAATCAGAGAAATCATCCTCGAGGTGTGTAAAACCCTGTTGTGGCCAGCACAATCTGTTCTGTCTATGTGCACTTGTTACAATACTGATAAGTGGAAAATACTTTAAATTAAAGGATACCGACGACAAAAGCATTCTTGTCCAGAAAAAGATTGGATCTTGATTGATGACATTGTAATGTCCGGATAACAGTGGGTTTAACTCACTTGATATTATGCAAATCAGGAAAGGAAACATGCTGCTTGATTGCATGCTCTTTCAACTTAACTACTCGCAGGCTAGGAAAAGAACGAGACTGCTTGCAGTCTGGGTTTAAGTCTCTCAACTCGTAATGCCATACCCTGTTTAGGACAGGTTTTGACCCTGTCTCGGACAGAGGCAAGTTATATGGTATACCCTGTTTAGGACAACGAGGACAAGAAACCTTACCATGTCCAGCGGCACGTCCCCGTATATCCCAAATACGGGAGTACTCCCTTAGCTTGGGGCTACTTGTCCCTATATTTCTCACAGACCAACTACATATACCTTCATTTCTACCGTGTCCCATAAAATCTAACCAAACCTGTGACACTAATAACCTCATCTACATGATTCAATGTAACCGCTGTAATACATAGGAGAAACGAAACGACGTTTAAAAGACTGACTTCATGAAAACCACTGCACTATAGATAACCCTAACACCAAATCTAAACCTACCACAGCCGCAGAACATTTCCTTTCCTCTCCTAACCACACTGCTAGTGACATGCAATTGATCCCCATCGAAAAAAAACGTTTCCAACCAAGACGCTATCCGTAAGGCCAGGGAAGCTTTTTTTTTTTCAAAAAAGGCAGATCAATTAACCCGGTGGTTTCAACATCCGTGAAGAAACATATTAATTAATTGCTTCCCTTTAGGATGTTATTTCATTATTTTATTTCACCATATGGTTATCTTTAATTTACACTGTCAGTTAGTTTTACGTATTTCCAGTATTACGCAAATACTACATAAAAACCTCTCCCAAATATAAAATTCTCACTGTACCTGAAGAAGGCTGGTTTGGCCAGCCGAAATAGAGTACACCTTTATCGTATGTTGTGTCGGTTTCTGCTTTAATTTATATTCTTCATTTGGTGAAAACAACTTTTATTAAACCTCTAATCATCTCTTATAAAAGGGAAATCCCTTGCTTGTGCAAAAATATAATTTTAAAGGCGATAATGCGACCCGACCACAAAAGACACATGGAAAGTCCGTGCCAGTCTGTCATTACCTTTATTCTCATGATGGCATCTTGTGTTGGGCCCAAGCACCTAATTAAACATTAAACCACCAATGACGACAAGGACACCCTGGGGACTAGGTTGATAAAAAAATGGCAGCTATTGCTCGAATTTACAACACTTGATCCCTGTGCGCGTAACTAGTTGTTTTTTCTTTATAATTGGTAAAATTACAAAATTTGGGGAGGTCCAAAGGGTAGGCCACAGGGTGGGCATAGGATGGGCCATGGCCTGATTTGTATACACCCTCCCCAAAGGGACCATGATCATTTTGGTCAGCACCAATAACAAAAACAAAATAATAATAAATAAATCAATAAATCAAAAAGTAAGCCACGACCCCTGTTCTATTTCTGTTCTGACCCTTGTTCTGACGTTATTATTAACAGCATTGTGTGCATAATTTCTGTCATTCAATCACATCTGAGGGGAATTAACACTTATATTTGAACAGAACAACTGAAAGTCTCAAATTGCCGTCCTCGCAAAATTTCAAAGCCTGCATATGCTGAGAGTTCAAATGACATTTTTTTAATGCCTTTGGTTTAGTCAACATTCTGTTGTTTCAGCAGCCCTAAAATTTCATTGCGGCATAAGCTAAAATTTGTTGCTGTAGCTTTCATTGATAGTGTATCAATCAAGAAAAGACATGAAAATCCTCCCACATTTTACCGGTTGATTTGTCCTGGGAGGGGTGGGGGAGGTGAAAGTGTTGGAAGTGTCATTCTTAGGATGGAGAATTTCACACCATGTAAGGGGTAGGGTGGAGTTGAAGCTAAAGACATCACGAGACAGCCATAGCCACTTTTTGTCTAACTCAAACAATCGCTAATAAAGCCCAAAATAAATATTACGCTTATATTTGCAATTAAATTCATATCCCTTGGTTGACAGTTCTTAATCTTAGCACTGACTAGCCTTGCCTGATTATATAAGGGAATCTTGATCTTGACTTACTGCGCAGTCAGCTAGCCAAGCGCTAACTTAGTTATAAGATCAGTGATTACGCAGCTGTTTAGACTTACGAGCAACTAATAAACTTGAGAAAGCTTCGCAGACACAAGCTCGATGTTATTTGAAAAAAGTGCTTACCACGATGATAGCTTTCCTGCACGGCCACTTGCGACTTTTGCTGAAGAGACTCGTCCAACAAGCCATCAGGAACGAGTAACCCTCTGGGATCATTAAAACTAGCACAGTCATAATGAAAAGAGTTTCTTGATTTTGTTTTGGATCTTTCTTCTGCGTATCAGTGGCATTTGTAGTATCGCAACGAAAGGAAGCCATAGACAGCAAAGATATTTTGCTGGCGACAAGACAGATTAGCACGGAAGCGAACAAGAAGATGCCAACGATGCATTTTGCAAGAGAAAGCCACACCGAGGATCTCGAATCTCGCTGCTTTTCGCGATGTATCTTCGCAGTCTGTCTGACAGTATACTCGATCTTGTTAGAGGTTTCTGCAGCTGGTATTCGCTCAGCAGCACTCATTGCGTTGTTCTCAATGAAGGTTGTCCGTATTAATTGCGCCGTTGAATCATTGTTCCGTGTCGTTTGCAGGGTTTCCCTGCTCGAGATTCTAGGAAATGCCGGAAGCGAGCCCGCGAACGGGTCCGGGCAAATAGGCTGTCGTGAAATTTGACCTCGCAACTCAATCTCCATCTCAACTCAGCTTTTAGAGCCATGTTGTTTTGGTCTATTCTTTGTTTGGACTCCTCGGTAGACATGGTAGATTGCTTTCGGTTTTCTTCCGACAACTTCCGATTTTTTTCTCCAACAAACGATGGCCAATCGAGTGGGGAGGGGAGGGGCAGTCCTCATTTGTCACGAGGGTGTACTTCCCAGGGTCCTCTCTCCCTCGAGAAAGATAGAGGAACCTGGGAACCAGGTTGTTTGCATGTGATGGCTCAGGAGAGGGAGAGAAATTGGGCGATTTTTCTATTTACTATATTTCTTTTTTGTCTGGTTTATGTCGTGCCAGAAATTTATTTCTCCGATTTGCTCCAAATGTATCAGTTTGCGTGGCCCGCTTTAGGCGATTTTTCTTTATTCTGTCACTTCCTGCAGGAATATTTTTGGCAATGGCATAGCACTCCACCAACAAAAACACAAGGGTCCGTTTCAGGATGGCCTAAGAATAGCCCCCGGGAAATAGCCAGTCCGGCATGGATCCTATGACAAGAATTTCCTCCTCACATCGAAGGCCCAAGTATATGCGTATTTTTTTCTCTTCGATTGAGAAACGTGTTGTATTCCAATCTCTTTAATTAATACGTTTGGAAATGTGATCCGAAACACTCCGATTCTTGACCAAATAAACACTTGCCTCGAATAAGAGATTTCGAAATTATCCCTGACGTAGGGAGAACCAATCGGAGTTCACGAGTAGATGGTTGATGATTCGCGGAGGGAACGGATGATACCGGGCGTGTGCACGTATTTATAATGAAGAATTCTTCGCCTCTCGACGTCCATGCATAACAAATGAGCTTTAAATCTAAACGATCCCTCTTGGCAATAACCCCATTCCTTTTGTGCAAGGCATATTTCTCATAGCTGGGATGAATTTTAATGAGGTATATAAAGAGGTGTCAGTGACACACCCATTTTAGCGTCAGTCGCCGTTACGTTGTAGGGAAGGCAAGAGCGACGACATGTTCGTCGATGAGGAGTCTTCAGGCAAGTTTACGTTTCCACTTCATCTCTTGTGTGATTCTTATCGATAACTAGTTGTGAACGTTTCGCTTAGTTTCCCTTGCATGCTTTCCAATTAATTTAGCCATTTAATAGTTCAACTGATGATATAGCCTTCATGTTTTGATAGTTTTGAGGCCATGATGTACATGAATTCTCATCGCCATTCCTTTCCAACCACGACCATCTACACATTTCCCTTACCATGAAAACAGAGAACATTCTCCGCGCCTGCCATTGCTCTGACGTAAAGAGAACAAGAGAAATTCCACTCAGTTCACCAGTCAACCTTGCTGGAAGTCGTTTTAAAGTTTTAGTCCACTTGTTGAGGGGAAGTCATCATTGAGAGCGAAAGAGGTTCGGGAACGCTAGTTAAACTTAACAACTAAACTAAGTTAGTTTAAGTCTAATAGCGTTTATTTATCGCTTGAGCCTGAGCCATGGTTTTGTTGTTGTTTTCCAGAAGTCGAACAGAGCCAACAAAGGTGAATCCGAACGAATTGTCTTGGAGTGTTATGTTCAACTTTGGCACAGCCTTCATTGAACAACTCTTTCATCACCCGAATTGAAATAAAGTGTGGCCCGACAAGTTATGGAGTCCTGAGAAGACGCTGTTTGTTATATCCAGTTTGGCTTAATCATGTTGGAGACAACGTTGGAGACAATTCCACTCAGGATTGAATCGAAGATAGGTGAATCACAGTTGTCGCTCAATTTGCTTTGAATAGACGTTTCTATTTAACAATTAGATTATTCGCTCTCGATTTCTATCGCGTGATAGTTGACTCGGGCTGCGCCCTCGTCAACTATCGCACGATAGAAATCGAGAGCGAATAATCTAATTGTTTTAGTATAAATCTACTAGTCGTTCAAAACGTAATCTAAATCCTCTTCTCAACACTTCGAAAACGCCAAGAAACGGCCGTCATTTTGTTAACAAGTGCACACTGTTACGCTACTCACTATCTATCACAGAATAGATAGTGAGTAGCGTAGCCAATCAGAGAACGGCCTTCGTGATAGAACGTTAGTAGATTTATACTAAAATCAATTTAGAACCGTAGGGACATTCAGATATACGGTGGGGGGTTTTAAACAACCGATAAAGTAAAGGACGGGAAATTATATCTAAGGCCGGAAAGTGCATGATCTGTCATCTTACCGAGATCGATAAAGCGAGAAGTTCGAAGTATACCGTATTTAAACTGTAATTGAGACGGGAAAGTGTGATAGAACGTTAGTAGATTTATACTAAAATCAATTTAGAACCGTAGGGACATTCAGATATACGGTGGGGGGTTTTAAACAACCGATAAAGTAAAGGACGGGAAATTATATCTAAGGCCGGAAAGTGCATGATCTGTCATCTTACCGAGATCGATAAAGCGAGAAGTTCGAAGTATACCGTATTTAAACTGTAATTGAGACGGGAAAGTGTGAGGTCCATTCATGGGTTTGAATTTTGCGATCTAAGGACTTTCCTGGGTTAGAATTTTTGTACGTAGTGTCCTGTTTAAGTTTTCAAAATGTTCTTGAAGACCTTTTTAGAAGGTGTAGACCAGGCAAGATTTCCTTATCGCAGTGAGTCAATGCAACGGTTTCAATTAAGACAGTTGAGTGAAGAATAAGGACACTGAGGTAGACTCCGGAACGGTCTAGAATTGTTGAAAAATGACCACCCGGGGGATTAATCATTATGTTCTGGACTTTTTCGAAGTCTAGAGCTAGCCCAATTGGACTTTATTTGCTATAATAATTTACTGTTATTTCTCCTCTTCATCATCACTTATGCACCTCAGTAATTAATTCCTGTAAACAGAAATGTAATTTGTGATAATCGGTATTGACATAAATTTATAGATCACCTTAAAACCCCAAAGGTGGCGCCACTGCATTTGGTCGGGGGTACACGGTCCCTATTTTTCCTAACAAGGGATTTTTTGGGGTTTACGTGTCCGGCTTTGGCGCATGTAGGACGTTACTTGATGTATCTCTTATCCACTTTAATTTGTTTGAAAGCTTATTGTCACAATTAAACAGATCTTGGGCCTGGCTGATCAACGCGCCCATGCCTCAACCTCTGAGTGTGTTCGGTTGTGTAGTGAAGGCAAAATCTGTTGTAAGCATTCAAAACTCAGTAAGATACCGTACAGTGAGAGCTTCTGAGTAACTTGGCTGATATATCAATGCCGTTAAACTGGAAAAGATGTTACGCTCGAGGGAAACGTTTAGCAACCTATTCCAACCAATGAAATAGGGTGTTCTTTTGATAGAAAGTAAATGTAACGTAGAGAGTTTGGCGTCAATCTTTGTGAACCTTTGGAAACGTTTCTTGACAACTCTCTGAATAAAGACCTGGCTGTTCTTTGTCATTGCAAGGACGTGTTCGTTGACGTGCGTGCGAGCAAGGCTCGAAAATTGCGTTCGCGGAGAGGAAGCGTGACGTGGGACATGTCGTGCGCCTGTTTATAGTCGAGCTAAGTTGGTTGAGCTGTGGCAGTTAATACTGCAAAAAAAAAGCACTGAGTCAGATGAAATCATGGAAAGAAAATAAAATTACAATATAATATCAATTTAAATAGTATCTAGTATAGACCTGGATCACTAAACTGGACATTTCACACGAGAAAATAAAACCGGAACTACAAAAACTAAACCTTGACACGAAAAAAGATAAAGCGAAACTAAAGTTCATATTGTTACCGCTCGAGTCGGAGTCGACAGTGTGTCGAACGCACTAACAATGTGCACGCGGGACAAAACTCTTCAAACATGGCAATGTGAAGTACAAAACAAGTTCCACAGTCTTCTATTAATAAAAAAAACATATCCCTGAAATCTTTGAGCTTACTGCATCGGCATATAACCCAGAAAAAACAGGCCCTATATGCGTGCAAAACAAGACAGATCTTCTGCTGGAGAGTTGCATCTCTCTTTAAGACAATGTTAATAAAAGAAGTTGGTTCATTTTTGGAGTGAGCTTATTAGTCAAAGAATTTTCTCGTCTAAAAAGCGAGGGCGTGTTTTCGGGGGACGTGACCAATACAGTAGTTAAATTACATGGCAGTCAGTTAAGGAGAAGGCTTTATACAGCTAGGAAGGGGTAGACGGAGTGTGTATGCCAGAAAAGAATTAATGCTCAATTTTCTACAAGATTTCTTTACCAGATGCGAAGCCACAGTAAATCACGATCACTGCTGTTTTCTGAAAATCTATGAAATTTTTCAACTCTGACATATGTAACACGACTGCAAATTAGTCAGTTGACTGAGTGAGCTAAAATAGTGGTATTTATTGACATCTTTCTTTTTTTTTCAAGGCTGGAAACAGATCAGTGTGGAAAGAAATTCCACCGTCTTAGATCGTAGAGTACTCTTGGACTCTAGGGCAAGTTGGCTATTGCGAACATCAAGTTCAGATAAGTGCAATAGTCGTGCTCTTGTTAACCATTTAACGGCTTCAGTTCACTGAGAATGATGTAGAAAGAAAATAAATTACCAGAGTAATTGTACTTTTGAAGATTTCACAGAATTAATATTAGAATACATATTGAGCATGTACCTTTTGAGGATGTACTTTTATCAGAGTTGTTATTTTGATAATCATCCAGATACTTCGAATATTGCATCTTGTGATTTTCGTTTTTTAAAACTAAATTCCTATTTCGTATTAGCGTATGACAGAACCAAACGTTTTCAAAAAAGTGGATGAGAAAATAACATTTTTCCCAAAGAACTGAAAACAAGGGTAGCTTCCTTTCAAGGAAAATTTAAATGAAAAGCTGTAGAGAGAAATTTAAGCATGTCCATGGTTTATCAAATCAATACAACCAACTCGTGAAAGTTTTCTTGTCTTTCGCATCAATTTCGAGAAGACGTTGTAGTTTGAAGAGTGTATGTTGTAAGTATCTCAGTTGAAAGGTTTAAGCATGTAGCTCGTAGATTTATATATAACATTGGAAACTTCACGGATGTTACATATTCATGCGCGCATCGCAATTAAATGAGGACTTGTTTCCGAAACAACGAGTGCTTTCTAGAGAGGTCCAGGGACATGCTCCCTAACGAAATGTTCTGGACTTTTTATACCTTAATGTTCCCTTTTTCGGATTTCGGAGTCATTCTGAAAAATCTGACTGATTTCCGTAAACGTTGGATATAACCTATTATTATTATTATTATTATTATTATTATTATTATTATTATTATTATTATTATTATTATTATTCCACATATTCACACCATTTTCAAACAAAACTATATAATTTATGATACATACATGCTGACTTGACCACAAAATGTACAAGTGTCCTTAGGGACAAAGCTATCTTGGCCAGCCGCATCTATAGTGTAGATAATGTCATCTAAGTTAATTGAAAACCTCTAATGAAAGTTTCAGATGATATACCCTTTAACTTGAGAAAGGCCTTAGAAACAGTTATATCATCTAAATCAAAATCATCCTTGAGTTTAGTAAAACCGCTGGAGACCATTGTCGTTTTCGAAATGAGCAGTTCTTAAAATTGTTTAGTTTTACACCTTACAGGATGAAAGATTTTTTTCCCACATTGAAATTTCAGTGAAGTTATCTGACTTTCATCTACATTCAAAGAAGTGGACAGGAATTACACTTCGAATCCCTGACCAAGTTAAAACATTTCTATGTATTAATCCTTAACATTTGTCACCCGCTATTTTAATAAGCTTATTGTTCCAGATAGCAATTTCAAATGTAGAAGACTTGGTAGTAAAATCTTCACTGAAGTCGGCCCACCAATGGAGACTGAACACAAATTCAATATCCGAATACTTTTTGGGATACGTATTAGACGTTTCCAAGATATTTAGCGTATTTTGGGTTCAGTTTAGCCCTGTGTTTTCCTTACTACTTTCTCGAAACGACACTCAGTTCTATGCCAGAAACAATCCAGTCTAGCGATTTCCCACTTTAAAAAGTGTAGTCGATATCACTAAAATCGCTAAAGCCGTGATTTTTTCAAAATGGGGGATGCTGGTAACATCTAACTGCCCGAATCTCCTTTCTCCACTCCTACTACAACAAGAAAATTTGAACATTTTGCCCTAAGTGATTGAATAAAGAGAAGAGATATGTAGAGGGTGTTTCGAGATATTTAGAACAAAATGGTGAGACTTTTTCAGAATATCCTGAAAGATATTTAGGCGATTTATAATGGTAATAGGACTGAGTGGAGTTCAATTCGGTCTGTAATCATACCAGTGATTTACAAAATCAGACGACCGCGAAGTGGGAGTCCGATTTGTTAATCACGAGTACGTGATTACAGACTGAATTGGACGACAAGATGTCCTGTTACCAATTAATCATAACACAAAAGTAAAAGTTTGATTTGAAAAGAGCTTTTAGTTGTCATTTTAAAATATCACAGTTAAAAACATGGAGAATAGCTTGCAAAATGGCTGTTAAGTTTCCTTCAAAACAGTCACCGGAGACTAAACCTCCACAATTT
Source organism: Micromussa lordhowensis (assembly GCA_964020085.1). NCBI lineage: Eukaryota > Metazoa > Cnidaria > Anthozoa > Scleractinia > Lobophylliidae > Micromussa > Micromussa lordhowensis. Next base: position 40,428,462 of record OZ026595.1, read on the forward strand.
TACAAAGTAAGTCTCTTGAATTGTGTTTACTATAGTGATTGTAATCAATGTTGTGATTGGTGGATTTAGTGGAGAGGACTTAAAATGATTGGCTCGCGTAACTGTCCGTTTCAAACTTTGCAGATTAACTAGAGCAAAATACAGCAGTTTGGACCTATCATGTTTGTGGAAATTGTAATTATTATATATACGTGATAATTAAAGGCCTGTTTTCAATTATAAATACAAGAACATCGAAACACTGGATTGAGCATGGTAGCTTTTTACGAGACGATCTCTGTGAAGAGTAAGGACATTGCGATGTAAATCCCTTCTAAACAGTAACAAGACTAATGATACAATAAGTTCTTGCTACTGAAATTCTTCAATGGTAAAATTACTAAGGAGACTCGGCGAATAATTTCAAAAGGAAGCCGCGAGTAGGGCCGTTGAGATGAGAACAGGTTTGCTATATGCGAGTGCAACAAGTGAAAAATGAACAACATTTCTATACGCGTAATAAAACAAATATATCAGTTTAGACTCATTGGCTCTTCAACTACGCAAATGTTTACTAAAAAGGTTTGGCGGTCGAAATCGCGGCTATTTTTGTTTTAACTTTCAATTTATTGTTCGCCCCATCATCAATGTTTTTTGTAATTTGTCCTTGAAGAGATAAATTTGCCCTCTAGTCACTTGTAATTAAATTCAGAAAGAGCTTTACATCAGAAAAAGTTTTGCATATCTGAGTTATACTTTATTAGGGGTACTTTATTTGCGGAATTTGAGTAGCTTCAAGTACTGTTCGGTGCACATTTCAACCTACTTTGCTGTGCAACATATATACATCAGTTTTTCATGCGTCTGTCCTGTCATTGATCATGAATTTCTTCATAACATTGTTAAAGTAGCTGTGGATCCATTAGGCAAAACCGCATACTGTCCGAAAAATAGCTACTAGCAGCTAGCCCACAAAAACCTATCATCTGGAAAAGATTTATCGATGACATTTTTTCAGTGTGGACCTCGCCCGAAGAAGAAATCTGCAACTTCGTAGATTTCGCCAATTCATTCCACGCCAAGATCAATTTCACGCACGAAATGTCATCAGAAAAAATTGTTTTCCTTGATACTGAAGTTTTCAATGGACCACGTTTCGCTAACAACAAAACTTTGGATGTTCAAACACATTACAAGCCTACAGAAACGTTCCAATATATGCAGTTCTCTTCAAGACACCCTTTCAGCGTTAAAAAGTTTTTTTTTAAGGAGAAACTTTGCGTTTACTGAGCACAAACTCGGTTAAAGAAACATTCGAGTTACGGAAGCTAGAATTTCTAGCTCGTTTACTCGAGCGAGGCTACCCTAGAGAACTCGCCGAAAATATTCTAGCCGAAGCGAGGCACTACAAAATAAAACAAAAACATCCATAAATGTTTTGCCTTTCATCACGACTTTCAACCCAGCTACGCCTAACCTAAAAAAGATTCTTATGAAACATTGGCACCTTATAACTGAGAGCAATAGACTCGGTCAAATATATTCTGAACCTCCAATATTGTCGCGTAGAAGAAGGACAAGTCTCTTAAATACCTTCTGGTCAGAGCAAAAATTCCTTCGCACATTTAACAACAACATTTTGGAGTTATAAACGGTAAGGGTCAAGTGACGATATCACAGAAATGAGGAAAAATATAAGCAATGACGTCAGCCAAGATTCTCGCTATTGTATTGATGTAGTACGTAGATTTTAGAGTAAAATAAGTGAAGCGTTCTTAAATTTGTGACAGTTCGACTTCGCATGGTTTTCAAATGTTTATCACAGAACAAATTCCATAGTAAAACCAGGGGGAAATTTTCTTCTAAGCTACAGTTGGCAAACAGTGATACATGAACATTGTACACTTGTTGCTACGAAGAAAAGTCAACATTTCTTAATAAAGGACAAACGTTGCGAAGTTCTTATTAATCGCTTAGTTAAGGTAAACGAGAAGTAAAGTTTTATGATTCCAAAATTATGTTTATATAGTTTTCACATCGTATAAATATTTAAGTTTTCTTTATTTCTAGTAATAATAATTAATTTAACAAGCCTATCATAGAACGGCTGTGGAAAGACTATTGACTTAGCAGTCCACTCGAAACCTTGTAGGGAATATTTTACGACTGATACAAGTAATAAGACAGTTAATGAAATGGCCTCGAAAAGTTGGGTTGAAGGTTTCAGAACGTGTGAAAGAAGGCGTGGCTTTTTGTATGCTTTATTTTGTACACTTGAGAATTCGTCAAAATGTTAAGACTCCTAGTCTGCAAGAGGCAACTGCCATGTTACATCCAGAGAACGACACTCACCTTCCTATGGCTGCTTCTAAGATTTCTTCAGCCATCTTCTCCTTATGTGATCACCTACTGACAGTTGAAGGTTAGCAGTACAGCCAAATTTCATATTTTTTGTTTGGTTCGAGTACAGACAGACATCAAATGTCTGTTCCTTCTTTTTCAAGAAACGTTACTTCATTCCTGGCATTTTTCCAACATTGACCTGGGGGAAAATCTTTTAAGTTGTTCATATCTCAATCTTGAAAATTCAGTTAGCTTGAGTTAAAAAAAATAACAAAAGGACAAATTTTTAAAACAGTAGTCTTGTGAATTGTCAGTCCTTAAATTCTTCGTTAAACCAAAGCTTAGAGTTTGGTAGTTAAACTAGCATATAATTGCTCAGTAAACAAATTCAAATAAAATTTTCACACTATTTGAAAACCTTTTTCCTTTTAATTGATTAATTACAATTTGTAATCTTGTCAACAGACATGCAGAGGTCAGAAGTCTTAGAAGGATCAGGCTAGGAAAGAGGATGTGGTACTTAATAAGCTATATAAATCAACCTAGTCAAAATCATGTCAAAACGTCTTAAAGACATGATGTGAACACTTCTTCAGTATAAATGTTTCTAACAATCGATTCTTTTTCATTGGCCAAAGCCACAAAGTACATGATTTCAATAAAATTTCATATCTTTATAGTGAAAAGAAGGGTAAAGAGCTGATTAAAGACGTGATGACAAAAGCTCGTGTAGCCTTCAAAAATATCACATTAATAGCTAAACTTAGGAATGAAAGACATAATAAAACCAGCCACACAGCCAAAGTCTGAGTGGCCAAAACCTTTGTCCTTGTACATTACTCTAATATTTACCTAAAGTACGTTTGAATACTGTACACAAATACTTTGAACAAAGGAGGGAGGGGAGCGGGAGGGAGATTACTCTTCCACCCACCCTCCTCTACTCCGTAGGAGGGAGGGGAGAGGGAGGGAGATTACTCTTCCACCCGCCCTCCCCTCCGTAGGAGGGAGGGGAGAGGGAGGGAGATTACTCTTCCACCCGCCCTCCTCCACTCTGTAGGAGGGAGGGGAGAGGGAGGGAGATTACTCTTCCACCCGCCCTCCTCCACTCCGTAGGAGGGAGGGGAGAGGGAGGGAGATTACTCTTCCGCCCGCCCTCCTCCACTCCGTAGGAGGCAGGGGAGAGGGAGGGAGATTACTCTTCCGCCCGCCCTCCTCCACTCCGTAGGAGGCAGGGGAGAGGGAGGGAGATTACTCTTCCGCCCGCCCTCCTCCACTCCGTAGGAGGCAGGGGAGAGGGAGGGAGATTACTCTTCCGCCCGCCCTCCTCCACTCCGTAGGAGGCAGGGGAGAGGGAGGGAGATTACTCTTCCGCCCGCCCTCCTCCACTCCGTAGGAGGGAGGGGAGAGGGAGGGAGATTACTCTTCCGCCCGCCCTCCTCCACTCCGTAGGAGGGAGGGGAGAGGGAGGGAGATTACTCTTCCACCCGCCCTCCTCCACTCCGTAGGAGGGAGGGGAGAGGGAGGGAGATTACTCTTCCACCCGCCCTCCTCCACTCCGTAGGAGGGAGGGGAGAGGGAGGGAGATTACTCTTCCACCCGCCCTCCTCCACTCCGTAGGAGGGAGGGGAGAGGGAGGGAGATTACTCTTCCACCCGCCCTCCTCCACTCCGTAGGAGGGAGGGGAGAGGGAGGGAGATTACTCTTCCACCCGCCCTCCTCCACTCCGTAGGAGGGAGGGGAGAGGGAGGGAGATTACTCTCCCACCCGCCCTCCTCCACTCCGTAGGAGGGAGGGGAGAGGGAGGGAGATTACTCTCCCACCCGCCCTCCTCCACTCCGTAGGAGGGAGGAGAGAGGGAGGGAGATTACTCTTCCACCCGCCCTCCTCCACTCCGTAGGAGGGAGGAGAGAGGGAGGGAGATTACTCTTCCACCCGCCCTCCTCCACTCCGTAGGAGGGAGGGGAGAGGGAGGGAGATTACTCTTCCACCCGCCCTCCTCCACTCCGTAGGAGGGAGGGGAGAGGGAGGGAGATTACTCTTCCACCCGCCCTCCTCCACTCCGTAGGAGGGAGGGGAGAGGGAGGGAGATTACTCTTCCACCCGCCCTCCTCCACTCCGTAGGAGGGAGGGGAGAGGGAGGGAGATTACTCTTCCACCCGCCCTCCTCCACTCCGTAGGAGGGAGGGGAGAGGGAGGGAGATTACTCTTCCACCCGCCCTCCTCCACTCCGTAGGAGGGAGGGGAGAGGGAGGGAGATTACTCTTCCACCCGCCCTCCTCCACTCCGTAGGAGGGAGGGGAGAGGGAGGGAGATTACTCTTCCACCCGCCCTCCTCCACTCCGTAGGAGGGAGGGGAGAGGGAGGGAGATTACTCTCCCACCCGCCCTCCTCCACTCCGTAGGAGGGAGGGGAGAGGGAGGGAGATTACTCTCCCACCCGCCCTCCTCCACTCCGTAGGAGGGAGGGGAGAGGGAGGGAGATTACTCTCCCACCCGCCCTCCTCCACTCCGTAGGAGGGAGGGGAGAGGGAGGGAGATTACTCTCCCACCCGCCCTCCTCCACTCCGTAGGAGGGAGGGGAGAGGGAGGGAGATTACTCTCCCACCCGCCCTCCTCCACTCCGTAGGAGGGAGGGGAGAGGGAGGGAGATTACTCTCCCACCCGCCCTCCTCCACTCCGTAGGAGGGAGGGGAGAGGGAGGGAGATTACTCTTCCACCCGCCCTCCTCCACTCCGTAGGAGGGAGGGGAGAGGGAGGGAGATTACTCTCCCACCCGCCCTCCTCCACTCCGTAGGAGGGAGGGGAGAGGGAGGGAGATTACTCTCCCACCCGCCCTCCTCCACTCCGTAGGAGGGAGGGGAGAGGGAGGGAGATTACTCTCCCACCCGCCCTCCTCCACTCCGTAGGAGGGAGGGGAGAGGGAGGGAGATTACTCTCCCACCCGCCCTCCTCCACTCCGTAGGAGGGAGGGGAGAGGGAGGGAGATTACTCTCCCACCCGCCCTCCTCCACTCCGAAGGAGGGAGGGGAGAGGGAGGGAGATTACTCTCCCACCCGCCCTCCTCCACTCCGAAGGAGGGAGGGGAGAGGGAGGGAGATTACTCTCCCACCCGCCCTCCTCCACTCCGAAGGAGGGAGGGGAGAGGGAGGGAGATTACTCTCCCACCCGCCCTCCTCCACTCCGAAGGAGGGAGGGGAGAGGGAGGGAGATTACTCTCCCACCCGCCCTCCTCCACTCCGAAGGAGGGAGGGGAGAGGGAGGGAGATTACTCTCCCACCCGCCCTCCTCCACTCCGAAGGAGGGAGGGGAGAGGGAGGGAGATTACTCTCCCACCCGCCCTCCTCCACTCCGAAGGAGGGAGGGGAGAGGGAGGGAGATTACTCTCCCACCCGCCCTCCTCCACTCCGAAGGAGGGAGGGGAGAGGGAGGGAGATTACTCTCCCACCCGCCCTCCTCCACTCCGAAGGAGGGAGGGGAGAGGGAGGGAGATTACTCTCCCACCCGCCCTCCTCCACTCCGAAGGAGGGAGGGGAGAGGGAGGGAGATTACTCTCCCACCCGCCCTCCTCCACTCCGAAGGAGGGAGGGGAGAGGGAGGGAGATTACTCTCCCACCCGCCCTCCTCCACTCCGAAGGAGGGAGGGGAGAGGGAGGGAGATTACTCTCCCACCCGCCCTCCTCCACTCCGAAGGAGGGAGGGGAGAGGGAGGGAGATTACTCTCCCACCCGCCCTCCTCCACTCCGAAGGAGGGAGGGGAGAGGGAGGGAGATTACTCTCCCACCCGCCCTCCTCCACTCCGAAGGAGGGAGGGGAGAGGGAGGGAGATTACTCTCCCACCCGCCCTCCTCCACTCCGTAGGAGGGAGGGGAGAGGGAGGGAGATTACTCTCCCACCCGCCCTCCTCCACTCCGTAGGAGGGAGGGGAGAGGGAGGGAGATTACTCTCCCACCCGCCCTCCTCCACTCCGTAGGAGGGAGGGGAGAGGGAGGGAGATTACTCTCCCACCCGCCCTCCTCCACTCCGTAGGAGGGAGGGGAGAGGGAGGGAGATTACTCTCCCACCCGCCCTCCTCCACTCCGTAGGAGGGAGGGGAGAGGGAGGGAGATTACTCTCCCACCCGCCCTCCTCCACTCCGTAGGAGGGAGGGGAGAGGGAGGGAGATTACTCTCCCACCCGCCCTCCTCCACTCCGTAGGAGGGAGGGGAGAGGGAGGGAGATTACTCTCCCACCCGCCCTCCTCCACTCCGTAGGAGGGAGGGGAGAGGGAGGGAGATTACTCTCCCACCCGCCCTCCTCCACTCCGTAGGAGGGAGGGGAGAGGGAGGGAGATTACTCTCCCACCCGCCCTCCTCCACTCCGTAGGAGGGAGGGGAGAGGGAGGGAGATTACTCTCCCACCCGCCCTCCTCCACTCCGTAGGAGGGAGGGGAGAGGGAGGGAGATTACTCTCCCACCCGCCCTCCTCCACTCCGTAGGAGGGAGGGGAGAGGGAGGGAGATTACTCTCCCACCCGCCCTCCTCCACTCCGTAGGAGGGAGGGGAGAGGGAGGGAGATTACTCTCCCACCCGCCCTCCTCCACTCCGTAGGAGGGAGGGGAGAGGGAGGGAGATTACTCTCCCACCCGCCCTCCTCCACTCCGTAGGAGGGAGGGGAGAGGGAGGGAGATTACTCTCCCACCCGCCCTCCTCCACTCCGTAGGAGGGAGGGGAGAGGGAGGGAGATTACTCTCCCACCCGCCCTCCTCCACTCCGTAGGAGGGAGGGGAGAGGGAGGGAGATTACTCTCCCACCCGCCCTCCTCCACTCCGTAGGAGGGAGGGGAGAGGGAGGGAGATTACTCTCCCACCCGCCCTCCTCCACTCCGTAGGAGGGAGGGGAGAGGGAGGGAGATTACTCTCCCACCCGCCCTCCTCCACTCCGTAGGAGGGAGGGGAGAGGGAGGGAGATTACTCTCCCACCCGCCCTCCTCCACTCCGTAGGAGGGAGGGGAGAGGGAGGGAGATTACTCTCCCACCCGCCCTCCTCCACTCCGTAGGAGGGAGGGGAGAGGGAGGGAGATTACTCTCCCACCCGCCCTCCTCCACTCCGTAGGAGGGAGGGGAGAGGGAGGGAGATTACTCTCCCACCCGCCCTCCTCCACTCCGTAGGAGGGAGGGGAGAGGGAGGGAGATTACTCTCCCACCCGCCCTCCTCCACTCCGTAGGAGGGAGGGGAGAGGGAGGGAGATTACTCTCCCACCCGCCCTCCTCCACTCCGTAGGAGGGAGGGGAGAGGGAGGGAGATTACTCTCCCACCCACCCTCCTCCACTCCGTAGGAGGGAGGGGAGAGGGAGGGAGATTACTCTCCCACCCACCCTCCTCCACTCCGTAGGAGGGAGGGGAGAGGGAGGGAGATTACTCTCCCACCCACCCTCCTCCACTCCGTAGGAGGGAGGGGAGAGGGAGGGAGATTACTCTCCCACCCACCCTCCTCCACTCCGTAGGAGGGAGGGGAGAGGGAGGGAGATTACTCTTCCACCCACCCTCCTCCACTCCGTAGGAGGGAGGGGAGAGGGAGGGAGATTACTCTTCCTCCTCCTTGGATCTGTATCAAAATGAGTCTTTGGGCAGTATAAGATTAAATATCTTGGCATTACTATCTGCCGAGGGAGCAGAGAGTGTTGATTGGAGTAAACCAAATTGAAATGGAAAGGAAAGGAAAACACAAGTTCAACCACATCCCTTTTCTGATTTTGTAACATTTTTGTTTTTCCTTGGTTAGGTTTTTTTTTGTTATCATTTAATCTATTATAGGAAGGTTTTAAGAGCTCATTGGAGTCTAGTCTTTAATTTGCTCTTAGCACCTTTCTTTACATCATTCATTACTTAATTCAACTACAAAATCTCTCTTTTTAAGTTTTGCTCGGCTATTTTCATACATGATTTTAATGTCATCTATAAATTCTATATACATATGTATGGTCATGTCTTACTGTCAGGATCAAAAGATATAAAATACAATGATTTTTTTTCTCCATGTATAATAATTATCCAAGTCCAAAGAGTTTATTTTTAAGTGTTCCTGGACTTGTCTTGTTAACCAGATCTTTACTGTGGGGCTGTGTTCTTTCTCTTTTTCTTGACCATTCCTCAGCTGTCCTGTTTATAGAATCTAAAATAAATGCTACATTAGAATGCGCGAACTATAATCAACATGTGCTAATTAATTATCGTGGTGAACTGTCCAAATACAGATCTTACTGTGTTACCATGTGTTTCTTGTTTTCTATTTTTCTTCTCAAGGAAATCTTTACAGTGTTAGCTCATATAATTACCGGTACATATTAATAAACTTCAGCTAAGTTTAAGCTTCAGAATTTTGTAATAATGAAACACTGAGGAGCCTATAGCGAATCAGCTATCGCCTGATAGAAACTGAAAACCAATTTACTTGTTAGTTTAGTAAGATTCTTACCAATTTATCTTCAAATAATGATTTCAAATAGTTTCTGTACATTTTTTAAGTGAAACTAAACTTCACTTCAGTGCAATAGATGTCAGACTGATAATAATAATAATAATAATAACAATAACAATAACAATAATAATAATAATAGTAGTAGGGTGTAGTGGAACGGTAGATAATTTGTTGATTTATAGGGTGGCGACGTTGGATTGTCAGAGAAGAAGGCGTAACCTGAGTATGGCATGGGTAGATGTGAAGAAGGCATATGATTCGGTAGATCATGGGTGGTTAGGTGAGATGATGGTGCTGCATAGGTTTCCAAAGTGGCTGTGTAAGGTGATAAGTAATTTGTGTAAGAGTTGGAAGACGAGAATCGTCGCCAACACGCGGCATGGGTGGGAAGTGTCTGATCCTATTATGTTTAAGAAAGGACTACCACAGGGAGATGCGCTCTGCCAGAGGCTTTTCACGATCTGCTTGAATCCCGTGGCCTGGAAGAGCAGCGCTTCCGAGGGATACAAGTTATCTAAACCAATCAGTGCCACAGTGACTGATCTGCTGTATATTGATGATCTCAAAGTATTCGCAGCTAACGAGACCAAGTTGAACCAAGTGCTAGAATCAACGCAAATGGCTATGGAAGACATCGGACTACAGTGGAATCCAAGGAAATGTGCAGTGGTCCATATAAGGAGAGGGATCCACTCCCAGGAGAATTTAGGAGAAGATATATCTGGAGGAAGATTACCATCACTTGAAGAAGGAAAACAGTATAAGTTTCTTGGTGTTCTTGAGAGCTTAGTCCAGGAAGAGAAAATGGTACTTGAATGTGCAGCAAGGGAGTACCTGCGTCGACTGTCGATCATCTGGTCCAGTCCCCTCTCAGACTTTAACCGGGTGGCGGCTTCTAACCAGTTTGCCTTGCCGGTGTTGGGTTACTTAATGTGGACTCAAAACTGGCCGATAACAGAGTTGAAGATCCTGGACAGGGAAGTGCGCAAGATCATAGTGGAAAATGGCGGGAAACACCCAGGTGGTTCTACGGCTCTCTTGTACCTCCCGAGGGAACAAGGCGGAAGAGGTCTACGTGCGGTGGAGATGGAGTATTAAGTGACCAAGGTCAAAGCAGCGATTCGAATGTATGAGAACCAAGACCCGGCGATGAAAATGGTGAGAGAGTTTGATGAAAGAGCCGAGTCATTCGGCCATAAATCAATAGTGAAAGATGCGGCAAAGTTTGCGACGGAGTTGGGTGTTGACCTTCATCTTAAACACCCGGAACCTGTATGTGTTATGAGAAGTGGAGTGGCCACCCCACCGCAATGTGTGAAGGGAGTGCTGAAAGAATGTGTGGAGGAGAAGTATGAGAGGGACGTACGTGGCCTAGAATGGCAGAGGAAGCTGATGAGGGAGAGAGAACGGTTGTTTCAGCTGGCTGAGTACATGGAGATCATGTCCCACGTATACTATTGCCGGTGCGTTTGAACTGTACAAGCAACTTTTGCCAACAACGCTCTACACTAGCAAAAAGACTCACACAAGTTGCTCTGGGGATGTGAAGTGTAGAATATGTGGCCACGCCCAAGAGAGTGTCTCTCATATCCTGTCCGGGTGCACAGCGTTGGCTCAGACCAAGTATTTGTTCAGACACAACATGGCTCTAAAGGTCCTGTTTTATGAGATCTTACATGACCAGGGTCTTCTCGAGGAAGTACCACCGTGGTACTCGCCAGTAATGCCCAAGCCGGAGTACAGGTCAGAACAAGTGGAAGCATGGTGGGATGTACCCGTGTATGCGGACCACCAGGAGGTTCGAGCCAACCGTGTAGACGCGAGGATTGTGGATCATGCAAACAAGAAAGTGTTGACCTTAGAGATGAGCTGCCCTTGGATTAGTAATCGAGAGAAAAAGAGCGAGGAGAAGACGATGAAGTATGGTCCGTTAAGGTGGGAATTGAAGCAGCAGTATAGAGGTTACGAGGTGACTCAACATAATATTATCATGGACGTGTTGGGAGGCTGGTCGAGAGAAACCGAAACCTCAATTCAATCACTGGTAGGACGCAAGGCGAATCAAGTTTTAGAGGCCATGCAAAAGGCAGTCTTGTCGTCATCCCTAAATATAGCGAGAACTTTCAAGGTTATGATATGAAGACCTAAGATCAAAGCCTGATTATCAGCCACGAAAAACGAGAGATATTAATTACAGACATTTCTATGCCTAGATTATAGTTTTTAGTCATGTAGATATTCTTTTTATTTTTTTTTATTTTTTATTTTTATTTTATTATTTTTTTTTTATTTAATTTTTTTTAATTTTTTTTTTTACTCCTTTTAAGTTTCGCTTGTGCACACAGGTTATGCTTAGCGCCCTGTGTCGCTTTATAACACTGTGCATACAGATAGTCTTACTGCACAATAAATATAAAACTTGTATTGCGCACAAACAATACAAATATTTTCATATGCGCATTACAGACAATAATCAAAATTAATAGGTAATTAAAAAACTATGTATAAATAATATGTATTAACATAATAATAAAAAATTATGAAGAAATAATGTGTATAAACTATGTATAAATAAATCAATTAAAAGTGGTCTTTAAAAAATGTATGTTTTGAGAGCGTTTAAAAGATGCAAGGGTCCAAATGTTTCTACTCTCCACCGGAAGACTGTTCCACAGTTTCGGAGCAGCTGACTGAAAGGCTCAGTCACCAAGTGTGGGTAGGCACCATGCATTGGCTGGCACCAACAGAGTTGCATTCCTGGACCTAAGATTATACCCCGACTGGGGAGCAACAGCAATAAGATCAACTAGATATTGTGGTCCATAGAGACACTTGAATGTTAACAGCACAATTTTAAATTGAATCCTGTATTTGACGGGCAACCAATGAAGATTTTCTAAAATGGGAGTGATTTGACAGATGCGAGGAGTGTTAGTTACAAGTCTCGCAGCAGAACTTTGAACTCTTTGAAGTTTATTAATATGAATTGTAGGAAGGTCATATAGAAGACTGTTGCAATAGTCCAATTTACTAGTAATAAACGGGCAGATGAGGGATATGGCAGAATGACGAGACAAATACTTTTCCGACTCTGTACTGTATGTATGTTACAGAGGTAATAAAAAGACGAACTTCAGATGTTATTGATATTACTTATCATGTCGAGATTAGGGGGCCAAACCATGATCCCAAGTTTTTCACTTTTGTTGAAGGACATATTTGAGATTCACCCACAACAAGGTGTGAGGTAATTACTTTCTCAATTTGCTGTCATGTTCCAAGAATAAGAAATTCTGTTTTGTCAGGATTAAGTTCTAATTTGTTGAACAGCATCCAGTAGATCATGCTGTATCATAGATGATACAGCAGCAGTTTCGTCGGCGTGATTACCAGGTTTAAAAGTGTTTATTAACAATGTTGAACAGTTTACTGGAATAAATGACGAATAACAGAGGACCTAGGCAACTGCCTTGGGGTACACCAAAATCGATACCAAACCGATCTGATAATACACCGTCCACTAACTATCTGAGAACGATTTGATAAGTACGAGGAGAACCAGTCCAAGACTTTTCCAGATACACCAAATTCTGTGCATAAACGGTTTAGGAGAATTTGATGGTCAACCGTGTCAAAGGCGGCGCTGAGGTCCAGAAGGATAAGAAGCGTAGCACGTTGTTTCTCCACATTCATGAAAATGTCATTTTTAATTTTGAGTAGGGCTGTTTCAGTGCTATGATTAGGCTGATATGCCGACTGGAGTGTAGGAAACAAGTTATTCTTAACCAAATGGGATTGATGTGGCTGATCTGCTGCTGCTTGTTCAACTAACTTAGAAACAAATTGGAGATTACTTATAGGGCGAAAATATTTGAAAAGCCAGATCAGAACCAAGAGTGACAAGAGCTTCTTTCTTTTCTTTCTTTCTTTTTTTTTTTTTTTTTTTTTCCCAACTGATGAAGGCTTAAGCACCAGCCGAAACGTCTTGAACGAACATCAAAAAACTAGTCAGTGTCAAACCATTATCTTACAAGGCACAAGTTAATATCAGTTAACAAGTTCATCCAAACATTCTTTGACTACTTTCGTCGGGACAGGATCCAGAGAACACAATTTCCTTGGTGCACTAAGCACATTAGTTTCTTGACAGAGTCTTTACTGATTGAAGAGCTCAAAATTAGGAAGAATCCTGAGGAAGATGAAAGTTGGGAACAATTTGCTGATGGAGCTAAAGTACTATGATTATTGTGAACTGTAACTGCTAATCTAACTCAGAGCGAATGTTAGGTATTTTCATTTTGAAAAAGGCTCCCAGTTCATTTGCGAGGGTCAACCAATTACAGTGCTCTGGAAAAGGGGACTCCTTCACTTGATTAAGCATCTTTTTCGTTATGGCAAACAGTTTGCATGGATCACCAGACATTTTATAATATAACAAAATCAGAGTAAAACTAGCGTTGCACCATATTCATAACAAACGTCGTTCTGTTCCTTAAAACTTTGAAGGCCTGCCAATCATTATCAAGTTTAGTTCTCCTCCATTTTCGCTCAGATTGCCTGCGCAACCTTCTTATAGACCTGATTTCATCAGTGAACCAAGGTACACGAGTCCTGTGTACAACTGTTCTCGTACGAAGAGGAGCATGTTTGTCCAGGAGAGCTGAGAGCACCGTGTTGTAAGTGTTACCAAGTCATCAAGGTGATTCGGAATGTTCCATGGCAATTCAGACGCTTTAAGATCAGACTTAAACTGCTCGTAGTCAATTGAATTTATTTTTTGATAACTCACTTTCTTAACAGTAGGATTTGATTACGACATACTTAAATTGCAGAGGACAGTACAGTGATCTGAAAGGAAATTGTCACAAAAGGGAGTGCCAGCGACAATAGAGTCATATTTCTGTGTGATAATCAAATCTACTGTGTGACCATGGAGTTGCATTGGTGATTTCACATGCTGTCCGAGGCCCATAGAATCAAGCAGATCAATAAAGATGAACAGGATCAGGATTGCCTGCCTTGTTATAGAAAAAAACATAGTGCTCTTTCCTCACATAATACAGTAACTCTTTTATTGACCAAGCTTAAGTTGTCCAGTAGTAATTCTCCGTACTGATTGTCATTCAGTTTTATATTGTGCAGTTTCAGAGGTGAAATAGTAATTCTCCATACTAATTGTAATTCAGTTGTATCGTGTTGTTGCTATACTCCAGCTAATAGGTAGGCTGAGGCATGCAGCCTTGGTTTACAGGGCACATGTACATATTTGATATTGGACATCCAAGTTATGGTTAATTGACACCTGCCAAAACAAGCTACCACTGATCAGTATCACGTTTACAGTCTCAAGTTTAGAATGCATTATGTCACTGTCTTGTTGTTTGACTGCTGCCCAGGTATCGGTTTTCGATTGGCTCGAAAATCAGGAGCTCCGCTGTTCAACTTGGCCAAATAAGATAACAATAAATAAAAAATAAAATGGAAAACAAAAATATGTTAAATGAAAGTAAGAAATGTTGCGTTACAAGCCAAAATAAAGTCTGCGTGACATAATGTCACTTTCACAGAGAAGTGTTGTGCAGTGCGCACCGCCATGGACAAAGGCAATTGAGAGGTAGACATCATTTCATCAGTCAGTTATTAATTCTTTTTTTATATCATCTCATTTGCTACTTATCCTCATTCAATATCGTTTTAGCACGTGCAAGAGAAGAGGCGAAAAATGAAGTGAGGAGCAAGACTTTTATACGATTGACCAGCTACTGAAGTGCATGGTGGCGATTTATGTAGTCCATGTCGTACACATTAATACTTGTTTCTTCTACAAACTTGTTAATTTCTTCTTTACCTGAATTTGATTCATTATACGCTGAGTAATTTACATTCCACAAGCGTATTGACCTACAAGCAAAGTAATTACGCAAATTTTGGACTCCATGTATGTTTCAAAGTAGGATTTCCAGGTATATAATTTAACTAAATTACCTATAAGTTGCCCATCTTTTTTAGATCTAGCGGCAAGTTCATAAAAAAAATAAGCTCCTTTTTTAGGGGGAGTTGACTGTAGCATGCTTCCATTCCTTGTGAAGCATCAATAAGAAATTTAAGGCTGCAAACTAGAAAAGAAAGATCTGTTGCTTCATTGTGAAAGCCATGCATATCAACTTCCCAACTACACTAAGGCAATGGATCAACACCCTAGTCAAAATGACAGCAGCAAAATCATCAAAGATGACTGATTTAGCTCTCAAAGCAAGCCTTGCTCTTCTTCTCTTCTCAGTCTCTCCTCACTATTGTACAACATGTTAGGTGATCAACCTGATAATCACAAACAAAGTATCCACCATACCAATAAACAATAGATGTCGCACAGATGAATATTCTCTTTACACAGAAATGGCTTGCATTAGTTCAGAGTAGTGCCAGACTGGCAACTAAGTTCATTGGAAACAGGAAGAGAAACAATGCTTACTGCACAGTTGAATTGAGCTTTCTATGCTTGCTAGATGTTACATTTTATGTAGCCAGCTGCACTCTACAGTGTGCACATACTTTCTCTTCTGTATATTAATTGTCTTTTATTAAATTCTAACTTACAGTGAAGCCTGCATGTATATACATTGTATTCCTGCTATGATAACGAAAACATCAAGCTTAGTTAAACATGACCATCAGGTATTTATGATAAACAATAAATTATAACTAACACTTCTTTAAATGCTCAATTCCAAATAACAGGAGGATAGGCTATGCAATTAAATTGTTCCGAGACTTATTTTCTAGCCTACACGGACAAAGAAGATAACTTCATATGAAATCTGGAATGCAAAATCTTCAAGTTTTACTGATTTAGATGTTTTCTGTTTTCTCATTCCTGATTGCTATCCCAAAGTTGATTGAAATGCTAGGTATGGCTTACAAAGCTGCTGGGAGATTCTTTTATACAATATTCCCTGGAAATCATACCTCTGACCCATCTTTATATACCTGGAAATTTTACTTTTATGAAAACATCACTTTGCAAAGCAACATCCAAGCATTGTTTTTTCTAAATTTTGGTATACAGTGTACCACACAAATTAATTGTGAAAGATGGGAAAGAACTATTGGTGCCTCACCAATCAGTACCGGCAAGTCCTTAAATTCAATTCATTACTGGCTGCTAGCATCGATCAACTACGTGCAGGTTAAATTTGGCTGCTTAAATATGCAAATTCATATGTGGAAACTGCTTTTGTGATGTTGAAATCACAATTCATTTTTTCATGATTTAAAGTGTCATCAGAAATGTGCACTGTTTGCAATACCTTTTTGCCAATTTTGGGAGGGTGAAATAGGGGTTTGTGTGGAGATGGGGAGGTTATAGCAAAATTTCTAAGTCAGTTGGACTCTTGATCAACAGGTCCAAAATGGAGCCCAAGCTGGAGTCATTGTATCATGTTCTCGGGCAAGACACTTGACTCTCCCAGTACCTCTCCCCTCCAAGGAGTGGAAATGGTACTGACCAATTGTAAGGACAACCTGACAAAAAAGGGGTAGCTTGTGATAGACTAGAATCCCATCCAGGGAGAGAGTGGCAATACCCCTAAGCACTTCATGTTACAGAGGCCAGAGGTAAGCACCGGCCCTGATGAGCCAGCTAGCTTCTCCATATCCCTAAGGAGAGGAACAGACTTCCCTACCCTGGAGCTGGAAAAATAACCACTAAAGTGTTATTGTTCTGAGCCACAAAGACCAGAAGAGGGGTTCCATGACCTGTGTGAAACAAACCTTTTGCCATAAAAAGTTTAACCCCCTTGACTGAATGTACCAACAAAACTTTCAAGTGAGGGTGGGAAAAAGACATTGGTTAACATGCACTTCAAACAGACAGCTACACGGCAGATGAATGGAAATGTAGAATGGCAGGTTGGGATTAGGACAATGGCGGATCACGAATGAGGAGGGAAAATTGGAGAGTGATGCTCCTAAGTGTGGTTGAACAGTAAGGTTGATTCAAGAATCCACAATGAAGGACAATCCCGTGGTGGTGATATGGTCAGTATGTGGTGATAACCAAGGGTACAATTCAGATATCTGAAGAGCTGTTTTTTTGTTATAGAAAAAAGATGGGCAGTCTGTAACAGTTATCCTTTTTGAACTGGGAAAATAATGCATTCCACGCTCAGTAGAAATAATGTTACATGTTCCAGGCCATAATGGCACTAGGTAGGATGGAGAGTGAGTCATGATGGGTGATCTTCCCTTCATGTCAAAGACATTTCCATCCTCCGGCCTTCAGTTCACGATGTTCAAGTGTTTCTCTTGCAGGAATTACAGTGCAAGGATTTTCTGGCTGTGATAAAGCAAAATAATCCATTCAGGAGAAGTATCAGGTGATGAACTGACACATCTTGATGAAGAAGTGGCTAACAACAATCGCATGAACTGAGGAAGATTCAGGTTGTCCACTCAAAGGTGCCACAGACACAAAGATGCTGCATGTGTACCCCTGCCACGTGCTACAACCTTTGCCTCCAACCATGCGCTCCGCTGCACCATCACCACATCTGCATTGCCTCCATCTTTGCTGCAGTAACACGTTCGTGCAGAAGCATGCTGAATCATCCACAGTTTATGTGTCTGATGTTAGCTACTTCCTCAGCAAGGTGTGTCAATTCATCACTAGAGACTTCTCCTAAATACATGGAAGATGACGCTTTGTCAAAGCTAGCACTGTAGTTCTTGCAAGAAATACACTCAAACACCTTGAGCTAAATGCCAAAAGGATGGAGAAGTCTCTGAAATGAGAAAAGGATCACCAACCATGCCTTACTTTCCACCCCATCTGCTGCTCTGTTATTGCTTAAGACATGTGACATCATCCCAGCCAGTACAAAATAACGGTTGTTTTATGACCCATCTTTTTCCTATAACAAAACAAATCATTCAGAGGTCCGAGTCCTAACCTTGGTGACCACAATACCATGTGCTAAACCAAATCACTACTGAGGAATTGTCCTTCTTTGTGGATTCTTGAATCAACCTGACTGTACAGCCAAACTCGAGGGGTACCATTCCCTGATTTCTCCACCCCATTACACACCCCATTACTGCCCTGGTTCCAATCTGCCATTCCACACTTCCAGTCATCTGTCGCATAACTACTTGCTAAAAGTGCATGTTGACAAATGCCCTATCCCTCCCTCACTTCAATGATCTGCGGTAATTATCCAGTGAAGGGTGTTGGACTTGAATGGTGAAAGGTTTGTTTCACACAGGACACTAAATTCCCCTGGAACCAGTCTCTGAGGCTAAGAATGAGAACATTCCAGTGATGTTTTCAATAGCTACTAGGCATGAAAATCAGTTCCATTCCTAAGGGATCAGAGAAGCCAGGTAGATCATCAGCATGGGTGCTCAACTCCAGTTTCTGTGACGTGAAGCATCTAGGAGTGATGCTACTCCCTTTGGATAAGATGCTAGTCTGTCGCAGGTAACCCCCAGCAATTGCCAGGTTGCCCTCACAAATTGGCCAGTACCATTAACACTTCTGGGTGGAGAGAGGCATTGCGACGGTAAGGTGTCTTGCCTTGGAAAATGACACAGGCATCCCAGCTTGGACTCCATTTTGGACCTGCCAATCTAGTGTTCTACTGACTTATCATTATGCAATCAATTCTCTCTTAAGGTAATTCCTTAGTATTGCATTGCGCATCCCTACTGCACATGATTTTCACATCACAAGTGTATGCTCACAAGAGCATGCACAAGAGCATGTTGTCGGTTGGTCGGTCGGTTGGTCGGTATGTATGTATGTCTGCAAAGTAAGGACGTGGGACCAATGTGAAACTCGCGTGCAGTTTTCAAATAATAAATATTCGCATGAACTTGTCTTCGCAAAAGAAAAAAGATTCGGTAAGCTTAACCCTTTACTGCCCAAGAGTGACTTATAGATTTTACTCTGTCTAACGCCAGACGATTTTACTCGTCACAGGGAGACCCCTCGGGGAGTAAAGGGTTAAGTGTACACTTACATCAGCTAGCGTTTAGGCTGAATATAAATCAAATAATAGACTTTATAAAATTAACTTTAAAGACCAACTGATCAACAGTTGATCATGGGAACATAATTTTCAAAGGAATAAAGCACTGCTTTTAACATACGTAACTGTTTTTCACTAGTTTATAACCACAGCGTACACAACTGACAACATGTTGTAACCTTACCTTGAAATACCAGGTGCAACGTGGGCTTGTCACTACGTTTTTGCTGACGAGCGTTTCAAGCGCTGTGAACAAGTCAAACAGACAATGCAACAGTCAACAGCAGCTAGAGTTCAAACATATACATTAAAGCTGTTATTAAAACTAAGCTTACTTGATTTAAAAACTCCCGCGCCTTGGATTAAATTTGCATTAGAACATGTCCTTCGACTAATCCTACCCAGAGTGCACCCAGAGTGCACCGAGTGAAAGCGAGTACAGTCTGGTTTGTCAGCGGTTAACTCCAAGGTAAGGTTTGTACGTGCTGTAACAGTCTCGTAGTGAATGCTACTTCTGCGATACCGATCCGATAGATCACAACCTTCCTCCTTTAATTCAGTATAACGGTACATACAACGGTCATTTACATTTTTTCTAGAAACTACCGTGAAAGTTCTGTTAGATCTATTCACTCCTTTCTAAGCCCCCTTCAACCCTCTGGCTACTCACAATCTTCCTTTAGAAAGTTGTTCGTTGGAATAAACTCTCCTTTGAGTTTTATTCCTTTAGCAATTGTTTTTCCGTCCTGCTGGCTTACTTACGTCAATTTTTCACGTTTGACAGCTTAAAAAGTATAACTATTCCACTGTGAACGCTGAAATCGAGATATGTTGTTTTTAATGGTGTAATTCTGTTTTTATTTAGAAAAGGGTAATGCTTACGTATTATAATCTCTTTCTCTTGGCAATTTGTAAAATTCCGACCAACTTCGCGTAGACTCGGAGTGCCACCAGATACATTTTTCCTTAATTCCCTCCACGATTGCAATTGCACTGGAATGAAACTAGAGTACGAGAAGGCCGACGAATAAAATTCATTCATAGTTTATGGAGTAACTATGATTCATCTACTAAAACATCGATAACCTGAATTTCCGTCCTCTCCTTTTGGTTAAAATGTCAGTAACTTTCCCAACATCAGAAGCTGTTTTTAAAATGTTTGTTCCCATAGTATTAACTGAAGGAACCCTAACTTGTTTTGCAAGACGTCCTAAGAATGTAAACGGATGTACACAGGTTAGGAAGTGTATTTTTATTCCAGTCCATTTTCCCTAATATAACGATGTTAATTTATCCGTGTATTCTTAATTTATGCGTGTTGATCCCAAATGAGTTCACTCCCTTGATTCAATGTACTCTCGGTTTAGAGACGTTGTTTTGCGAGGTTCTAGTGCTTCATTACATAATACATACATACATATTTTATTGCAACTCCCTAAAAAGGGTTTTTCAGTTACAACTAAAATAAATAAATAAATCAGTAAATGAATAAAATACAAAGAACAAAAATCAATATATAAATCAATATATACTTTGTACCAGTACTACTAACAATTGAGAAAGTATTCTTTTTAATGAAAGGTCAGGAGTTCTAGTCCTTCCTCGTTCTCAGAAGCATTTTTCTAGCTCATTTACAAATACTCCGTCTCCTCTACTCTAAATCTAATCCATGTTGCAGGTCATCACTTTCTGTGTCAGTGGTTGTCCATCGCATTAATGAATTTTATTATGTAAGATTTTGCTTCCACTGTACATGTGGTAAAGGTAAAGAATCCGATCCCACCGACGCGTTGGCCGACAGAAGACCGACTGTCGGCCGACGCGTTGCCCACTGTTGAACCTTATAACGTACAAGATGCGTCAGTGACGTGTCGGTGACTTATTTGGGCCATATTCAATTATTGCAACGCTAAACATGTTCAAGTATTGAAATATTTGTTTCAAGTGCGAGCAAAGAAAACTGAACAAGAACAACATTTCTACCTTTGCACTCAAAAAGCTTGGTCAAAATCGTTATTATTTATCTAGCGAGGAGAAGATATGGATGAAAAAGGAAACGGGAAAAAGGAAGTGTTTGTCCTAATGAATGAAAACCTAGGTCCAACTGTTGTTCATTGCTATTTCATCGAAATATCCATTTGGGTTCAACTTGCTGTCCATAATAATCTTTCACACACAAAGTTCCCCTACAGACTGCTACAATTGCTGCCAAGTGGTCATCGTTCACTTTGTCGCTGTACTCAAGTACCATATGACGTAACGATGACGCGTAGGACATGGAGCGAGATGGGATTTCGTCTCCCAGTGATTTGGCTGTTTCCTGCAAAGAAAGGGATAACACAAGATTTTGTTTATACAGAGCATGAATAAGCAGCTTTTCTTTTCTTGAGTTGTGTATGGTAAGAAAAGGCACCAAAGGCAAGTGCAAGCCATGGCTCTCATGAAGATGAGATAAAAGTGAAAAAGGTATATCATTAGTGTTATTCGTGTTCAACTGCAAATCTGATTGAATGGTTCTGTTACAATTTCATATTGAAGCAACAGACGATGTAATTTCTATGGTTTTTTGATTGAATAACCCACACGTAATGTTGGAAATGAGCAGAGAGCAAATCACTAGCGAATGATGAGTGATTTACAAGTTATTTAAGTGTTCTTCACAATTCCATATTATGTGCCTTTTAAAATAGCCAATAGCTATTAGCCAATCAGAACCAACTAATAATACAGTTGCTACATATGTATAGTTGTAACAATTGTTTCAGGAGCACGATAGTTTGATAGAGCCAAGTTGACTATAAATAATAATCATGTCATGCCGCACTGACTGGAAAGAAAACAGCAACAACAACGACATATCTGCAAATCTTGCTAAACCTCTGGCTCAGTGCCTACCAAAGCAGTCGGTAGCACAATTTTATAAAGCACAATTTAAAGAAGATTTGTCAGGGAGTTACATGTATAATTGTGAGTTTACACTGAGGTTTAGTTTTTTAAGCTTTCCGTGAAGCTGTTTCACATAGGTTAACCTCAAAAGAAAGATGACATTAGTTCATCTTTCTTGCGATATCAAAGTTGACATCAAGTTAATAAAGTATTTAAACAAAATGTCAGTATTATAAATCAGAATCGAACTCACCGAGTCACAGGTCTTCAAAGCAACTTTCCCTTGAGAGGAACTAGTCTGGAGTCTATTCCTGCTGTACCTCCATAACTCTTCCAACAGTTGCCAGCGTTTCAAATCTCCGATAATCCCAAGGAAGGGCTGGGAAGTGATGAGTTTTAATCCACATAAAACCACCTTCTTGAGCTTGTTGCAGCATCTTAACAGGGCACTGATGCCCGTGTCAGACAAACTCGAATTCCAACTCGCATCTATGTCTCTAAGCAGCGGCATGTTTTCCGCCAAGCTGCCGAGTGCTGCGTCTGTTAAGCTGTCAATTCCAGCGATGTTTAGCGATGAAACAAGATGGCAATTGTCCGCAAGTGTATTTAGAGTGAGCTTAGAGGCAGCACATTGGCGCAGGCCTAGGTGTTGAAGGGAAGGACAACTCTTTGTGATGATTGACATTCCCCGATCTGTGACATCTTCACACCAAGAAATATCCAAGACTTTTAACTAAAGCAAAGAAAATAATAGTTGTACATTATTTTATGAAAAAACTTATCGACATATAATTACTGTGAAAACTGTTAGGGCGCCATGCTTGGCCATTGTCAAATAATACCCTAAGTGTATTGCCACCATCCAGATATCATCTTTATAATCCTCCACATTCATACTTATTGTTCTCCTTTCATACATACAGTTGCATTATTTCTCCCTGAACTGCACTACTTAATTGAAATGCATATTTTTTTGCTGTCTATGTTTCCTCTTTAGGTCAGAATTTTTTCAGCCTTGAATAACTAGTTTCAACCTAATTGTAGGTTAACTTTTTAAAATCATGCAGTTTCTTATTTTTATATATTTTCCACTTTTTGGGGGGTTCTTAAAAAGAATAACACACGCACCACACATCCCCTTCAGTTCCTAACCCTACCCTAGCCTACCGGGATCCCATATCAAAGATTTAAACATCTTGCTCAAGAACAGAACACAATAACACTGACTAGGGCTCAAACCGGGTCAATCAATCCAGAGTCTTCTTGTAAAGCAAAGAAACAGTGCGCGATTGAAAATAAGACCCTACTCGCGCATTTACCTTATTATAATTGTAAAGTCCTGACTTCTGCCCACCCACTGTTTAATAATTTAATTGATGATAATCGACCTTCTAGAAAATCGCTAGATTCTCTCAGTAGTCTCACCGATCTTACTGTATTTCAGTTAAACGTTCTTGACAAAGATATTGATCGTGATACAAATTTCACTTCAAATAAGATACGCTCAAAATATTACTCTCCACACAGCTTTGCGCAGTTCATTGACAACAAACAGTTGCAATCAAAATTTCC
>OZ026595.1:40454224-40599224 GCA_964020085.1 Micromussa lordhowensis
TGACTCAATTAGAAGAAGCACGGACGCGGGAAAATTAACCGGGGCCTTATTTATCGATCTAAAAAAGGCTTTTGATACCGTCCCCCATGATGACCTCATTTGCAAGCTTAGAAGATTTGGTTTGGAGGAAAATTCTCTAGCGTGGATGGCGAGCTATCTAACTAACAGATCTCAGGCTGTTTGTGTCGGAGATGAATTATCCAGTCCAATGCCTGTCCTCAGTGGCGTACCGCAAGGCAGCATCCTTGGCCCGGTACTGTTCACCCTTTATATTAACGACCTACCATCCTGTATCCAGTTCTCCAACATCATGATGTACGCGGATGACACAGTGTTCCATCTGTCGTCCTCATCCACCTCGGAGATTGAACTTAAGTTGAACCTTGATCTAGCTAATTTATCGCAGTGGCTACACTACAATAAACTTGTTCTCAACATGAAGAAGACGGAATTCATGATGTTTGGCACACGCCAACGACTCGCGCGACAAAATTGTGATGGAACTGATATCAGCTTAAATGGGCAGTCCGTTAAACACGCGGACACGTTTAAGTACCTGGGTGTTGTACTGGATGACACCCTTTCTTTCAATGACCATGTAGACTATGTGAGGATGAAGGTATCCAAGCTACTCGGA
The DNA here is from genome assembly GCA_964020085.1 of Micromussa lordhowensis. NCBI lineage: Eukaryota > Metazoa > Cnidaria > Anthozoa > Scleractinia > Lobophylliidae > Micromussa > Micromussa lordhowensis. The sequence continues at coordinate 40,454,862 of OZ026595.1, forward strand.
ATGTTTACCAGAATAAGACCTTTAATTACGCTAGAAGCTGCAAATCGGCTCTACAAAGCCATGGTACTTCCGGTTCTAGATTATTGCGATGCAGTGTGGCATGAATGCGGACAAGGAAACAGTGCCAAGATAGAACGACTACAAAGACGAGCAGCTAGAATCGTCTACTTCAAAGCTGCCTCAAATCTATCAACCGATCAAATTATCACCAAACTGGGCTGGAAACCTCTCTATTCTAGAAGACAGGAGAACATCTTAAGATTTGTTAACCAATGTATTGCAAATAGAGTTCCCAGATATCTTTTTAACTATTTTAATGTAAGAAACCATGACAGTCCCCGTTATAAAACTAGGAGTAGTAATGGTCTAATTTTAGAAAAGGTTAACCTAGAATGCACCAAGCGTGCTTTTTTTTATAAAGGTGCAACTATTTTTAATTACTCTCATTAATGTAACTTAACTTTAGTGTAGCTTCTTATCTGTTTTGTAATATTATTTTTATTATACTTTTTACTTTTTTACACAGGACCTGCATTGATAGCAGTTTTTCTTTAAACTGATGCAGTTATCCTGTATAAATATGTTTTATTATTATTATTATTTTATTTTTTTTTGATAGAAATCTCGCGCTCATAATCTAATTTTTAAATAGAAACACGGTTTTAAACCAATCAGCGTGCGTCTTTGCTTTGGGTTATTTTCTAATTGCCTTTTATCTATTTGCTGACGATATCAGTATAATACTTGCAAATAACAACTTAAAGGAACTCAAGTCTCTTGTTAATCGCAAGTTTGGCAACGTCAACAAATGGCTTAAGGCCAACAAACTGTGTCTGAACATAAAAAAATCAAACTTTGTGATCTTTCGCCCTCGGCAAAAGAATATGCCCTTCATACCTAGGATTAGAATTCTTGACTCCGTGACTAATACCCACGCAAACCTTATTTTTATATTTATTTATTATTTACCGCCACATACATTCATACAAGGCTACAGTGAATAATAGACTAAAAATCTTAGATAAGTTTACAGTGAGTAATAATAACAATAGCAGAAGTAAGAAGTGGCGAGGAGACCTCAGGAAACCCCCAGGCTTATACTGAGAGGTCCCCTCAAGGATGTGTTAGGACTGTGAGACTTGTAAAGACATTGTATTGAGACTTATTTTTTAAGTAACGGTGGTAAGACTATAAAGACACAAAAGACTCGGACGTTTCATACAATTAACTGAGGAAATTAAGAAGCTTTCTTTTGAAGGTGGATAGACTAGGGGAAGAGGTAATTGATAATGGCAAAGCATTCCAGATTTTTGGCCCTCGAAAGAGTATAGTGAATTGCTTGATATTAGTTCGGCAGGTATGAGCTCGGAAATGAGCTGAGGTTCTGGTATCATAATTATGAATTTGACCACTAGTCAGAAATAAATTTAGAAAGGGCGAGGGCAGCAAACAATGGTGATAAGAAAACATAAATTTTGCCGCAATATAAGAGGAATTCCCTTTAAAAATATCTAGGATATTCAATTGTGCAAATAAAGTTGCAGAAGGTGTAAGGTGATTGGAATTTGTCATAGCTCGCACTGAGCTCGTTTTTGAATAAGAAAAATGCGATTTATGTTTGTTACATAGGTAGAAGACCAAACTGTAGTACAATAAGTTAAATATAGGATAAATTAAGGTATAATACAAGGATATTTTTGTGTTTGATGACAAAAGGAAACGAAATCTGTACATTATACCAACGGATTTAGAGATTATCTTGCAAATATAACTGATATGCGATTTTCAACGTAAGACCTTCAAAAATATAAATACCTAAGAACTCAATTTTTGTTTCTTGCTTCAGAGCTATACTGTCAAATGAAATTTGGGAGCTCATGTGGACAGATTTTTGTTTAGGCTTAAACACAACATAATTGGTTTTCTTTATGTTAACAGAAAGTTTGTTTGACTTCATCCATAACCTAATCTTACTCAGTTCACTATTCATTACAGAGGCAACATGATCAGGGTCTGAATTGGAGTAAAAAATACTAGTATCATCTGCAAAGAGCAGGCATTCTGCCAGTCTGGTTGTTTTGGGAAGATAATTGATATATAATATGAAAAATAAAGGGCCTAATATAGAGCCCCGTGGAACACCGCATCTAATTATCTGTTCGGAGGAACGGGTATCGTTAGTTTGGACGAATTGGGTACGATTAAAGAAATAACTTTTGATCCATTGCAATGCTAGTCCACAGACACCATAATGTTCAAGTTTGTCAAATAAGATTTGGTGGTCTAGCGTGTCAAATGCTTTAGAAAGGTCAAGAAAAACACCCGCAGTGATTTCATTTTGGTCAATGGACGTTGCAATTTTATTAGCCAGGTAAATTAGCGACGGCGCAGTGGAATGATCTTTACGAAAGCCAAACTGGAGTTGGTAAAAAATATTATGGCTATTTGCGAATTCTACTAGTCGATTGTGCATGACCTTTTCGAAGAATTTCGAAAAATTAGGAAGTAATGAGATTGGTCTCTAATTTGTGAACAAGTCTGGTTCAGCAGCTTTAAATACAGGAATCACTTTGGCAACTTTTAGCTTGTCCGGGAATATTCCTTTCAAAAAGGATAAATTAATAATATTCTTAAGAGGTTCCGATACTATTTCAAAAGTATTTTCGATAACATACATAGAAATATCGTCATATCGTGGGGCTTTCCCAGACTTCATGGACATACAGATACCATTCAGCTCTTCAACAGTCGTTGGCTTCAAAGTCAAAGACTTGTTGATCTGATCATTCAAAAAAGAGTGGAAAGAAGTGTTCACCGGAGGTATTCAGTTTGCTGCTAATTTAGGTCCTATGTTAGTAAAATAATTACAGAACCCATTTGCTATTTCTACAGGATCGGTAACAACGCTACCATCAGATCTAAATGATGAAGGAAAAGGTGGTCTATATTTACGCTTGTTGATAACTTTGTTGATTAATTTCCAGGTCTCCTTTAGGTCATTTTTAGCCGAAGCAAATCTTTGATCATAATAATGGCGTTTGGCAATTCTAATGAGATGGATTAATTTGTTTCTGTAAGACTTATACTGTAACTCCCTCGTTGGATTAGGTGAACTCAGTAATTGTCTGTACATTGGGCTCTTTATCATTAAGAAGTCCAGTCCAATTGACTTGAGAGAGGCGAGTTTTGAAGTTATGTAAATTTGCCGCAGAAAAGTTTCTCACGGGTCTGTTGCCAATTCTTTTATGAACATGAATAAAAGAGTCATCAGAAACATAGGCAAAATACTGGTAAATGATCAGATATCTCACTTATGACAATGCCTTTTAAAACTCTTGGTGTGAAATGATTTGTGAATATGTTGTCAATTAAAGTGGCCGAGTGTGCAGTAATGCGAGTTGGTCTGTCGATTAGAGGAACAAACATGTGCGAAAACAAACAATCAACAAATTCTTGAGTGCGTATCGCAGGAGGTCCAAATTAAAGTCGCCGGTGAGGTAACAGCACTTGTCATTTCTAGAGATTTTTGAGAGGATGTCAGTGAATTTTTCCATGAAGTTGGTTAGGTGATGATTAGGAGGGCGATAGATGACGCCTACTATTATATTTTTCCCCATGGGGGACTGAAATTTCTACAAAAACGATTCAATGACATCTGGATCAGAGATATTACAGTCTGAACAATCAAGATTATCTTGTAAACAAAGACCGTTCCGCCACCAGATTTAGTAGTACGGTGATTTGAGATGAAAGCGTATTCCGGAATATTGACTTGATCAGCAGATAGATCACTTAGCCAAGTTTCAGATACCGCAATGACAGAGAAAGGCTTTTGCAGACGACCTTGACCTTGAAATGAAAGATTATGTAAAATATCTTGGCTTAATGATTGATTCAAATCTTTCATGGAAATACCAGTTTCCTCTGTACATGATACCAACAAAACCCTCCATAACCACAGTATAATTCTCTTGGGCAATCCATTCATCATGAACTGCCCCACAAGCATGTTATGGCACCTTACCTTTTCTCCACAACCCTTTGATATGCTGTCAAGCGTACAATCAGTGATGGGTGCTTCAGCCAGAGACAATGATTGAAGATGATTGTTTCTTGCCAGGGGCATGAGGCCAAGATCCGTAACATAACACATACCCTCGAGGTCAAAACTGCTCAGCTTAGGACAGTGTATAGGAATGGAGCTCAGAGAAATATTGCTAAGCTTTTCACAGTCATCCTTATAAAACAAAACAAATAATTACATTATTGTAAATTAAGTTTATAGCCAGTGTCCCATCTCTCAAGTATTAGATATCGCAGATCAAACAAGTGTACTGCTACATTACAGCAACAAAATTTACAGTTTGTTTAGTAACAAGCTCCCTGGAGAATAGAAAGTCCATGGGTGTTAATGACCTGCATACAGTGTACATGTAGCAAATGCTATAGGTTACAATGGATACTAAGATGAAGGAGAAAAGAAGATACTGAAAGAGATACTACATGTACTAATACTGCTTGGCTATGAACACTCTACTGTATTTGTTGTGCTGAAATCGTCACATTTACAGAAATCTTGGAGATGACATATTGAAAGATTTGACAAGTGAGATCTGGAGAGAGTACAAAACTACTCTTGACTAATTTACTGTTATTTGCATGTGAAAATAATCACTCTTTGATTGAACATCACATCCCAATGACTTCAGGGTGATTACTGGGTGCCAATTTATTCCCTGGCCAGGCTGTGCCCAAAATATTTTCTAGCAGTTCCCTCACAGGCTACAGTTAAATGGTCAAAGAACTACCTGAGTTCAGTATGTGATTCAGAATAGCCTCCCACCAAGACTTACCAAGTGAACGTAAGTGTGTAAATAGTGGCAAAACCTGTACCTGTAGATGATTTACTGTACTATAAAAAATGAATCATCTTATCTGGACACATTTCTCCAGATCTTACTAATGATCCATTACTTTCATCTCAAATGTACATATATACATGTACATCTACATGTATATTACTGAGTAGTCATTTCTGAATTGGCCACAAAAAGGTCATGTTACAAGATCTAAAAATGACCGATAACTAAAGAAATAGGAATCAGTTATGTTCAACATACCAGAGACAAACACTCCAACTCAGGTTCATTTTTGAGAAGATATGTCAACATTCTGTCATCCAGTTCGGACCATGAAACTGCAAAATTCTTCAAACATTTGTTGGCCTGTGAAAAAATCTTCAAACATGCTTGACCTAAAGGTTTGCTATGATACGACATGCCACTAATGTCCAAACTTGAAATTTGTGGTTGAAACAACTGTGCTTGAAGCAAATCAGTAACTTGAATGACTTTGCTGGGTGACAGTGTACAGTCTCGCAAACTTTTCTCTGCAGTGGCTCCTATGTCAGGAAATATTACAAAGGGACTTGACTGTTCATCCTGTCCTGTCTCAAACTTGGGCAACACAGACTTGTCTTCCCAACAAGTTGTAACAGAGTGGTCAAATTCACTCCCCTTCTCATCCTTGTGAGGGGTGATAGACCAAATCAAAGATTCAGCAGTTTCAGACATTGCGCATGGAATGGTGGAAAGGCTGACATTACTGTAGTCTGTTTCTTTCTTACAAGGTTCCATGGACAAAACAGATTTCTCCACTTCTTCTATCTTACAATGCATTCCTGGTTCCCCAAATTCTGCTTCTTCATCCATTTCATGTGATTCCACTGAAGGTATGACAGGACGAACAGAGTTCTCATGTTTCACTGCTCCTAATGTCATGACAGAATGGCCTGATCCTTCACGCCTCATAACTGGGCAATACATGCCAAGACAGTTACTGGTAGACTCCTCCACCTTGACTTCCTCACAAGGCATTGTAGGAATGTCAGACTTTAATCCATTGACTAATGGAACTCTTGGAAGTTTCAACACTTCCAACGGGGCACTAGGAATACCACTCTCTATTCTCGGGCTGCTAAGTCCAACAGCATAAACATGGTTAAGCTGATCTTCTACAGGGTGACTCTCTGTATCAAACCCATCTTCATGAATCTCCTTTGTTTCAAGTTCCCCAATAGATTTCTTAGCGGTGGCTAATGTTGTGGGATTTCTTTCAATACTGTGCTCATTTTTCATGGGCACTGGTAAAAGAGGTAAAAGCGCACTGTTGAAAGATTCATCTCTCATTCTGGAGTCCCTCAAAGGTTCAACTTCAGAAGGAACATCCCAGCAAAATGTTCGTTCCATTTCAGTAGCTTTACTCACAATGTCTTCATCACTATACACACATTTCTCTTTATCTTCTGTTTCTAGCAACTGTTCATCGCCTGATGTGCTCTCCTGTTCATACACTCTGCTGCTTGTTACTTTTCCTGGCAGGAAACTACTACATATAGGTATGAAATGAACATCAGAGGTCAACTCTTCATGGCCAGGCACCTCAGGAGATTCATTTGCTTCTTGTAGATGTAGGATTCCCTCTGCTGATTGCAACAATGAAGGGTCACATGGGATGGGTAGAACATCCTTAAGTTTTGACACTTCAATCTCATTTAACTGACTCTCACTGAAGTCATAAGTATCTTCTGCAGTCTCTTCTACTGTATTAGAATCTAAAAAGCCATGGTTTGAGAAATCGTGATTGCCACACAATGCCTTGCTTGACTCATGAAGATTAGCACATGCAAGTTTCTGTTTTACCTCACTTGATGGTGGAACAGAATCAGTTACTGCAGGATCTGCGAAGCACATCATCCTTGCCACTTTTTCCATGTTCAATCCTGCCAGATACAGCAATGCGGTGCAACTGATTCCTGACCAAGCAAGATTGATGCTGGTTAGATTAGCCCCACATAAACCCACAAGGTATTTCACTGCAACAGCTGACAGTGATTGGCAACCTGATATATCAATGCTTGTTAGACTATACCCAGGTTGAGGAGTGTGACTAGTAGATGCTGCACTTGATATGTTGTTCTTGGAGTTAAAGAGTGCAAAAGCAGCATCTGTTATGCTTTTACAGCAGGAAAGGTTGAGATGTTTTAAGAAGGGACAGCACATCAAGGCCACCTAAACAGGAAACATAACTTCAGAACAATTCTAAAGCTGCAATTGAAAACCTTGAATTACATGTATTCATTGTATAATATAAAATATTTGATCACATAAATTATTTAACTTAGTAAATATAACAGCCTATTGATTGTTACATAATAGAAGACATAAAAGTGTTATAGATTCCACTCCGTTTGGAAGAACTACATGTAGAACATTTTCAAAAATGTCACCTGACAGTAAACTCAATAGAGCATACTGCTGTAGCAAAAAACACAAACTTGTAAAGAAAACCTAAACATACAGTTATGTAGCTGTTGCAGGTCAATGAAATGAAATTCCTTTGTTCTTTACCCTAATTATTCATGGACCATGAATAATTAGGGTTAGAAGACAAAGGAAATTGAGAATCAAACTAGGTTATTTATTGTTAAAATCATTTTAATCTGAATTTCATTTTGACCAGCAACATAGCTATAAAAAGGTCAACAACATTTTACCTGGCTCTGTTTCTTGGAAAAGAAAGTGCAAACTTTACATTTATTACACTTTACACTGTACATACTTCTTTGAGGCCCTAAATTTTCAAAAATAAGTGTAGTTTCTAGCTTACTGTATATTAAATTAAAATACATAAATGTAATAGTGAATAACAAGAAAAGAAAATAGAAACCAAACTAGCCTGGAAAATTTCCAACCAAATTAAAATTAATCCACAACACATCCACTTACACCAGTAGGCATCAAATTTTAAAGAAAAAATCCTGTAATTTTGGAACACACCTGAACTATGTCATCAGAGACAACTTCTGAATTTTCTAAGGAGAGAGACACCAGGTTTGTAGCTTTCTCTCTGATACAGCAAAATACAGTCGGATGAAGCAGATGAACACATTCACTGAGGTCAAGTGCCTGAAGCTGTTGACACCTGCAATAAAAATTGATACATAAATATATTAATACTGCAAACATGTACATTAGTCATGAGCTTGAACACCAACTAGCATTGAACAAAATACACGTAAAAAGTGCAGGGGTGGATTTGAGCCCAGGTTGATTGGGCCATGATCGAATACCATTTTTTTAACCATTTATTATTATCATTTGAATTTTACACTTTAAAGGATTACAAACCCGCTTATAGCAGAGCTAATCTAGGCGGGCTGTACTATTTACAATTATATTTACTGTGCAAAAAGTGAATTTAATACAGTTGCTAAATAGGTACACACATACAATAAACAATTATTGGATGAGGTTGAGCATGATATCATGAACCATCAAAACCGAGGTCTGTGTCATCCGCCAAAGCCGAAGGCTGAGGTAGACAACACAAACACAGCAAGGCTTTGATAATTCATGATATCATGCAAAAACCGAATTCGAATCTCACAAACACTACACGTACATGTACATCACTGCAGAGCTGGCTCATAAGTTATTTATTAGATTTAACCATTCATGAATTGGTCCTATTCTAATTCAAGCTAATCTGAGAGCTATTTTGGCTAACATTGAAGCATAGATATTGTAGCATAGCATAGCTGACAGCTAATGTATCAAGGTGAAAGCAATATATTAACACTACAAGTGATATTTGAAAATTCTTTCAAATTCTTTGAATACCACAAATAGAGTAACTCCTAATTGCTTGAACTTTTATACGATTAGTTATTTATTAAGCTTATGTGACTGAGAAAAACTACGAACGTGCCTGCATTAATTTGGGTAAAGGTAAAGAATCCGATCCCACCGATGCGTCGACCAACACATCGGCCAACGCGTTGGTCGACACACCACCGACACACCATTCTTAGTTTGATATCCTAGTGAACATTTTCTGTCGAAGACACTTCAGTTCAGTTTGGAAAAGGTATGTTTAGCATTAAGTTCAATAAGGCCCAAATAAGTCACCGACACGCCACCGACGCACCACCGACGCATCTTGTACATTATAAGTTCAAAGAGAGGTCAACGCGTCGGCCAACAGTCGGCCAACTGTCGGCCGACTGTTGACCAACTGTCGGCCGACTGTTGACCAACTGTCGGCCGACTGTCAGTCGACTGTCGACCAATGCGTTGGCCGACGTGTCGGTGGGATTGGATTCTTTACCTTTACCTTAATTTGCACTGCAGTGAAAATTAAAATTGTCTGTTCTTAGCCAATCATAAATGGGCTAAATGCTACACGTTGCCAGAGCGCTTGGAGCTTGATTTCTTGCTGTATTCGCTGCTGTTGATTTGTTACATGAGCCACTTAAAAGACAAGCTTGCAACAGAGACAAAAACTGAAGAGGGGCGTGACAGCATTCGTAACACACATACTTAGCCACTGCCTTTTGAAGTCCATTGCACGACAAACGAGTGCAGTTGGTTAGTTTAAGATGTCTTAGATGAGGAGGTGACAGAATGACAAGGAGTTCATCAGTAAGTTGACTGGGAAAGTCTTCAATTATCTGTGTAAGGATTTCGTCGCCGAAAACACCTTGCCCCCAACCTCGAAAATACTCCAGCATCACCAAATGATCTCGTGAGATGTCACTGCTGCAAACTAAATATTTTACTATGGTTGTTTTGACGATATAGCGTAAATCAGCTGGGTTCATGATGAAAAACCAGCAAAGAAGCTTGACCAAACATTCACTCTTTGTCCGCCATTTTGATTGTATGTCCCACAAAACACTGGGGGCATGATGTTGACATACGCATGCGTTTCAAGGGTCTAACCGCCAATCGCATTTTGCGCGTCATTTTTCCAAAGCAACAGGCGCGTGGATGATCACAGCGTCAACAACAGCTTTGAAAACCGCCGTAACTTTTTCAAACTTTGAATCAGAGCCATCATAGCGAGCAGAGATGAGTCTTTCGCTAAAGACGCCTGATTTCAGCAAAGGAAGAGGCTCAAAAGGCAAGCGGCGCGAGTTGGGCGAGGAGCAAAAACAAGAAATCAAAGAGGCGTTTGACTTGTTTGATACAGACAAGGATCGAGCGATAGACTACCATGAGCTCAAGGTACGAAAGTTTACCTAAAACTATCAACTTTTAGCGATTTTTCGCTGATCTTGATGACTTAAAATGGTTTGATTTGTAGGACATGGTAATACTGGTGAGGGATTTTTCAAATTGCCTTCTCTTTTGTTCCGCTAATGATTGTGTGACCTTCTTTTGAGCAGGACTTTTCCACGTAATTGACCTTTTTACTTAAGAAATTCTTTCGGCATTGTCAGAAAACAAAACCGGTGAATTGAAACAATTCACAAAGATCACAATGGTAGCAGTTCGGTGGAATTAAAATCAACGTCTGGGGCCGTTTTATTGCCTGCCAGAAAATATACGAGGTGACAACCAGCGAAGTCCTGCTCGGATTGTCAACGTTCTGCATACGTAAGTTTTTACTTGTATCCCTTATAGTGGAAAGAAATACCACGCATCGATAGAAATAGGTGAAGTATTTCTGTTCATTTACATCCCAAATTTGAACGCAATCTGTCGGTGTTTAATTTCCTGTTCTTTATTTATTCAAACAGCTTACGGAATCATTTTCTGCAGTTTCATAACAATAACAACATGTTCTTTCAGATTCGAGAACATTTGTAACTTGATTGGAAGGTTTGAAAGAACTGCGTTTGGTTTGACCTCCGTCCACTTGCACATTGTACTTCTCCGATTTATACACATATCTGATGCCTTAATATCCTGCGAAACAATACTGCTTTGTGGGGCATTTGATTTGAAAATTAACCATCTGCTGCTGTGTTGATCAAGCATTTGTTGGTTTGAAATTATGACTGTTCAATAGAGTCCTGTTCAGGTTTCAATTGCTGAGCATTGTAAGAAGAGTGTGATTTTCTCCCGATTTTCTTCAGATAATTACAACCGGGTTTTAATTGTATTCTGCTTGTCAAAAATTCAATCAATGGTTTTGACAACTTAAGTGCCATGTCATTTAAAATGTCAATCCCATTTTGTGCCTTTGAGAGCACAAAAGAAGTGCTGATTAAAACATCCTTAATATAGTAGTATGTGATACAAAAGCACTTTGAGAGTGTCTTTGCTATTTTTTAGTGTGTCCATCTTCCTTTTTTTACAAATTGAATTCATGTAAAATGACCAATTGTTTATAATTTACAAATCTAGGAAGGTAAACAATTGATCATGAACATGCTCAAGTGTCCCATGTTGTGGTTCAGTGTTTCTTTGCTTTTATCCTGTGACATTTGGGAACTGGTCCGTATTGAATTGATTTATCAAGATGGTAGAACTTGATGTAGAAATATGACGTACATGTACAAGTAGCCTGCCACTAGATTTGAAAAAACTGAGGGAGTGTATACTTTCTCATACTGAAAGGCAAGGATTTCATCTGAAAAAGGCTTTTTGTAAACTCTGAAAATAAGCCCCATGCATGTACATGTAGTACAAACATTTTCTGTGGGCTATTTTTACTGCATGTAAAAGTATTGCAATGCTAGAATTCACCAGTACGGTCATCAATTTACAGTGTGACTACTCCAACCAAGGCCACCCGACAAAAAGTTCCACAAATTTATCAAATAAAAATCGCGGAGGTTTAACAATAGTTTGCCAACAAATTAACTTTGTAATCAAGCTGTACATCTCAAAGGCAACAGATTGTGGTCATTTTGGATAATTTGTTAGAAAACTATTGTTAACCTCCACGATTTTCACTCGTTAAATTTGTGGAAAATTTTGTCGGGTGGCCTTGGTTAGAGTAGTCGCACTGTAAGGAAAACAAGAGTTTTTTTCTTGCGCATATACATGTATAATGATATGAAACAGAGAATAATAATGTCTTCCAGTTCTATCGTATTTGTTTGAGTGGACGGTTCGGGTTGTAAGTCAACTGATAAGTAGGTTTCTCTTCAAGACCAGGATAAACAGCGGATAAGTTTCTTTGTAAAACATTTCCCTGCGAAGAATTCTTATCGGCTTGTCACAACCACTGCACAAAACGTTCTCGACTTCCACTTCCTGAAGGTTTTGGGGTCTGTCACTGCGGCTTTGTAAGATCCTTGTGCAATTTGCGACATTTAGGCTCTTTTCTAGACACCTTGAATCTGTTTAATATTACCCACATACGCAGTGTTTGCTTTCTAACAATATTTACACATAAGTTAATCAAAAACCTAGACCACCAATCTTTCTTTTTTTCTGACTTTCTGGTCTAGAATACAACACGCTCAAACAAAACCTTGTACCGGACTGTAATTCTTGTCTGAGTCATGCGGGGTCTCTGGTGATGTAATCTATTTTTAGAAACTGTGCGTGATGCTATTTGAAAATCAAATTTATGAAAATACATTTCTGCCATTGATTTGGGAGTGAGGTTTGTCTTGAGAAAGTTAGCAGCTTATGTTCTGAAACATCTAGTGCATGGAAAAGAGAAATTTTTTAAACTCATGTGCTAACACTCTATTTTTCACAGGTTGCAATGAGAGCTCTTGGGTTTGATGTTAAGAAGACTGATGTTCTAAAAATCATGAAGGATTATGACAGAGAAGCTTCAGGCAAAATTACATTTGATGACTTCAATGAAGTCAGTAAGTACAAGCATGTAAATACCACAAGCTAGAAAGGCTACAAAAGAGTACTGGTTTTGCAATCCTGTTACTGCATACATGTATGTTGCAGATCAAAATGAAATTCAGGTTAAAATGATTTTAACCTAGCTTTATTTTCAATTTCCTTTGTCTCATAACCCTAACTATTTATGATCCACGAGTAATTAGGGTTAAGAGACATAGGAATCTCATTTTAACTTGAATTTCATTTTGACCTGCAACACATACATGTACATATACATAAAGGAAATGTTTTGTGATGGGATCTGCAGTGAATGATCAGGTGCACATTGTACAGTTTCATTTCATATGACTTTAGATATATTTATCTAGGTACATGTACATTGTCAAGTGAAGTTTAGATAAGACATAGTATGAACCTAATCATCATTGTTTGCTCTCAAAGGGCAGATGGCTTGAGTTTGTTGGAAGTCATACATTGTAACATTATGTCTGAAGTTACATGTATGTACTGGTGAATGGGTATTTGCTGGGCCAGATGGCTTGTTCCAGTCTGGCTCATGCCAACCTGTCTGGCCCTGGGTTATATAGGGCGCTTTCCATTTAGAAAAAAAGTTCGGAAATTTTGGTGTGAATTTCCGGGAATTTCTCTATGGGAAAAAGATGTTCCATTTTGCTGCAAATTTCGCCTGTGTTGAGGTGCGCGTTGCCTAAAGGGACACCAAAATGGCGGCAGAGTTGATATTAATGTTAGATGAGCCCTTGGCGGCTGATGAAGAGGAAATGTTGATTGATTCTGATGATGAAGAAGAAATTTGTGTTATAGCAGCGACTTCCGTCTTTATGAGGCGAGATTTGAACAGAAATTACGGATTTTGCGATGTTATAGTACCGACATATTCCATAGATGAGTTTAAGTCTCACTTCCGAATGACAAGAGGTACATTGGATAATTTGTGCAGAGAAGTGGCAGCGACAGGAATAATTCCACAGGGAAACCGCTTTGGAAGACCACCTATACCTGTCCAGTGCCAAGTGCTGGCATTTGTTTGGTTTATGTCCAATTCTGAAGTCATGAGATCCGTGTCGGACAGATTTGATGTCACGCTAAGTAGCCTGTTTAGAATTATTCAGCGAGTAACAAATGCTTGTATTTCTATGCGGCAGCAATACATCAAGTGGCCTACACAGGTGCGCCTATATAGAAACTATCTAGAACCTATTGTATATTGTCATTATTATCAGTTTTGTTCTATCGTAATTGCTATATTTTCTGTTGTCTTGGTTATCAAATAGCCAGGAGAAATATTAATAAACAAACATATTATTGCCTACACAAGTTGTATGATAGAGATTACCGGGGAGATGCAATTGGAACACGAGAAACCAGTCGGGAAGTTCCAATCGGGAAAACGGGACTACCTTTTGAGCAGTTCCACTTTTTCTGGGAATTTTCCAGTCGGGTGAACCGAAAAAACGTTTTCCATTTAGCCCCAAACCGAAATTTTCGGAATTTTTGACTAAATGGAAAGCGCCCATAGTCTGCTGGTAGCTGTTTTTTTCTCTAAGGGTCACTTAGAGAACACAAAAGGGCAGTATGGCGGTGGCCGAGTAGGGAAGAAGGCGAGACGAGAAAAACCATCTACGGACTCTTTTTAAGTTTTCTAACCCTCTGTCAGCACTTCATGTTGTGTTGTAAGGAGGAATTTTAAGAGAGTTGAGCTGTTAGACTGTGCTATAACAGATTTTTAGAGGTCATAAGTCTGCATGATTTCTGCTTTTATCTTGACACCTCTGTAATTTGCTTTGTCTTTATGCGTTGTTCAGGCTCATTTCTATTGCAAGAGATATGTTTTCAAGTCTCCAAGCATTTTTCTTTCGAGGGACAAAATATAAAATGTACTGTGAACATGCTGCTTACTTGCTTTACTTGCCGGACCCGGCCGTTTGATTAGAACTGTTTGCAAGTACAGTATGTAGATTCTTATCACGGATATCATACATGTACATGTATCTGTCCATGTATGTTTTCCTTCAGAAATGCTGTAGCTATACGTTTGTCTAGAGACATCCTTATGTGTCTTGCATCTGTCTGATATATACATGTAGGTTTATTCCTCCTTTTATTTGTCCTGGCCTTGCAAGATTCAAATGTAGCTGTTTATGCGCAAGTCTGTTGACTGTTATACATGTTGTGTATGTCATTGTTCTCTTATGGAAAACAGTGAAGAATGGACTCTGCTTGCAAAATTCACTCGACAAAAGCGTTTGGTATTTGGTAAACATAACGCAAGAGTTTCAGCAATCAGTTCATGTTACTGTTACGAAAAACTAGTTGATTTTAGTTGGTTAATTAGATCATTTTTGACAAGTATGAATGTCCTCAAAAACATGAGAAGAGTCAACAATCTGTTTTTCTTCATGTGCATGCCACGCCCATTCCTCTTTAAGCTAAAGCATCTCGCATCATAATCCCTGCCGAATTTCCAGAGAAAACCACACTGCCAGCAGTCTATGGGTTATGCAAAACAGCTTCCAGTGTTCCTTTGTATAGGATTGCTTCTGTATGGCCATACTGTGTGGTGGTTGATGATGATGTATACTTTGTGAAGACATAATTGATCATGACAGATATATGCTCAATTTTTAAAAGCAGTTGTGAAATTAAGGCCTAAAAAAATTCAGGCTTGAATGGGATTCGAACCCATGACCTCTGCAATACCAGTGCAGTGCTCTACCAACTGAGCTATCAAGCCAACTGGGAGCTGGTCACATTGCGAGTTCGTAAGCAGTTTTGAAATTAAAGCCTGAAAAAATAAATCAGACTTGAAATGGATTTGAACTCATGACCTCAGCGATACCAAAGCAGTGCTCCAGCTGAGCTGGTCATGCTGTGAGTTCACAACATACCAGCCCCGTAGATGGTGAGGATACAAGTGAATATATGAAAGATTTATTTGAACTGCAGAGAAAGATAGGAAGACATGGTTGTTCATTGCACTTATATAGCCTAAAAAAAATCAGGCTTGAATGGGATTGGAACCCATGACTTCTGCAATACTGGTGCAGTGCTCTACCAACTGAGCTACATGTATCAAGCCAACTTGGAACTGGTCACATTGTGAGTTCATAATATACCCGTAGAGGGTATGATCTTCCATATATTCACCTGACGTATCTTCACTATCTATGGGTATATTATAAACTCACAACATGACCAGCTCCCAGTTGGCAAACCTAATTGTATATCCTGCAGTGCATGTACATGCAAGGAAAAATTGTATTATTTATAGTCTATAAAAATAATTTATAACAGAGGACATTTATCATACAATACAAACTGAAAGCTTTGTCTCTGATTTGTGTTAGTGACAGACTGGATGCTGGACAGAGATCCCCAGGAAGAAGTGTTCAAAGCATTTAGGTTATTTGATGATGATGACAGTGGCAAGATCAGCCTGAGAAATCTCAGGCGAGTCGCAAGAGAACTGGGTGAGAACATGACAGACGAGGAGCTCCGTGCCATGATTGATGAGTTTGATAAAGATGGTGATGGAGAAAGTGAGTTCCTTTCTTGTTTACTTGCAACCTGTCTCAATGTGGCATGTATACACATGTAGGAGAATCTTTGTTTATAACATTTGCCTCATTAGTATATATAAGCAATACAGTTTCTGATGGAGCTACAAAAACATTTTAGTTCTGAATTTTGGAAAGGCACAGCATGATTAACTGTCCCAAGGAATTTGAGCCTGATGTATTGAATACTTGTTGTAAGACGCAGGTTGAAAAAGTCAGAATTTTACAAAGAATGTATTCATGTGCTCATTAGCGCTTTTGCCACCCAGAAATTTTGCAGTTTTTGAAAGCCAATCTCTCCTCGAGTATAACACCCAAAGAGCCACAAATTTCACCAATTATTACTAAAGTTTCAGAAGCTCTTTAAATGTTTGTAGCCAATGATGCCTTCTCTGTGCAAAGTCACAGGAAAAATGTACTAAACAATAACATCAACAAAGATTCTCCTATGGCTGGTTTGCAGAGTCACGCCATCAAAAATAAATATCGTAACCATTCAATAAGTTAAGTCAAGAAGCTGGCAGATGAAGAATGATTGATATATAAACAACTTCGCCAAGATTTAAGTCTGTGCGGTTTTCATTCGCGCGTTATTCGGAAAAGTTGTAGAGTTTTGTATGGAGTCTCCATGTTTGTGTCCCATGGTGGCCGTAAAGTAACAGAAACATCTGTTATTGAGTTTTGCCATTGAAATGAAAAGTTATTACATGTACTCTAGAGCTCCGACACATTGAAATTAATACTTCTTCTAGGGCAAAAACTATTTAGTTCGCCAAAAAGTGAGCAACGACTCACTTCATGACCTACTCAAGTGCCTTATCGGGCCACCATTATATTGTCACGCAATGCATTAACCAGGAAATTCAGGCATGCTATATCACATAATGAGGAACCCTATTGGGCTTAAACGTTGCAAAACGTCGAGTTATTAGAGGGTCTTACATGTAATGAAAATAAAACTTCAGAAGGATTGGTACATGTACATGTAATTTCTTATTTTGGAAAATTATGACATCACATGAAAACCAGCGATAGCTTTCAATCAAAATTTAATGAATAGGTACAAACCTATGGATTAACTGGCAGACTTTGTAAAACTGAATTTCAGCCTCATGCAAGGTTAATTAAAATTTAGTGTGATTTTTTTACAAAAATATTGAACTACATGCACATGTACAGTGTACAGCTTTCATGTTTTCAAGCATCAGTATGATTATTTTTAATGGTTTGTTACATTGTAGAATAATAAATATATATGTTATTTACCGCGCAGGAGGTCCGTATGGGAAAAAAACTGTACTTATGGGTGCTTATTGACAAAGACAACACTCAAAAAGAAGTGCTTATTACATGTAGAAAGGGATCGCTTTTTGGAAGGACACTATATTAAATCATTATGGTACATGTATGCTGAATTGGAAGTGGCTCTAAATGCCAAAGATGATTGCATTTGTTTTGTAGGAGGATGATGTTTTGTAGGAGAATAGCCACATTGTTAAGGTTTTTCAATTTGCCTGAAGTTATTGTATTGTTTATTTTGTTGCAGTAAATGAAGAAGAATTCCTGGCCATTATGACGGGGGATACATGAAGACAAGTGACCAAGAAAAGAAGAAAACTACATGTATATTTTGTTGGAAAATATCTTGACATAGTCATCAACAATTACATATTTTTGTAAAGGAAATAACCAAACAAGGATGTAAATTGTACTTACTGTTGCAGTATATATATATATGCAGGAAGACATTTGTAATATGACAGCAAATCACAAATGATCAAGGAAAAATCAATCAGAAGTTCAGGTTTATTCCAGTGTGGATTCAAACCATTAGCCACTCAACATTTTTTTGTACATTGTTTTTTGGAAACTGCAGAATGAGGGTTCTTTTATTGACAAAAGTATTTAGTCTTTAAAGAGTCCTCATTCTACAGTCATCCCCCCAAAATGTACTAAAATGTCAAATGTTCATGATTCGAGTGCCACATTTTAATGTAGGCAGAACCTGCTGGTGTTATTAAGTTATTTGATTTCAGCTGATTAGGAAGTATGGCTTGTATTGTTATTGTATTATGTATTTATTATAAGGAACAGCAGGGTAGAGATTTTATTACTTTTAAATAAAAAAATGTTGAAGCTGCACACATAGATCTGTCATTTGTAGTCATGTTGCCTTGCCACGCCCAAATAAAACGGGTGCAGTGGAGCCCCTTTTAACAATTTAGCAAAGTGAAAGTCGATTCAATATTGTGTTGTAAATTGTAATTTTTGTAACGTATGTTTTCTGTAACAATACACTTTCTCTAAAAAAAAACTTACTCCTGGATCACTGGTCATGTGTTTTTGTGTGATAACCCCAAAGCGCGTGTTTGTCTAGTGACAGTCTCCTCGATCTTATGCCTGGTATGGTTGGGTTAGGTGGGAGATGTAACATTTCCTTTGTCAATCTCTATGTTAATTTTACAACCGACACATGTTACAACCGACTCATGACGTCGTGAGAATTAAAAGATAGTGTAAGAAGATAGATAGACGTTTTCAATGGAGTGTCATAAATACCAAACCAATTCCTTACCAATTAGACCACTCAGCCAATCTCAAACCGTGGTAAAAACCAAAACCAAAGAAATAGTCTGATTACTTTTGACACTCAGATGAAAACCACTCTGGTAGTACTTAGTTCATGTTATAACTATTGGGGCGAAAGAAGGTGACTATAAAATGTTTTAAAAGCAAGCAACCGGAACGATGATCCTGCTCGTATACGTTGGATCAATAGTGATCTAATCGGCTTCACAAATAAAATGAAGAATATAAAGGCAGAAACCGACACAACGTAGAATGTTTTTTTGAACGTGTACTATATTTCGGCTGGCCAAACCAGCCTTCTTCAGGTACAATGGAAAATTTTGCATCGGGACGTGTTTTTATCTAGCATATTACCGGAAATACGTAAAAGTAATTGACAGTGTAAATTACAGATAAACGTATGAAGAAATAAAATAGTAAATAAACAAAATAAAGTAAAAGGAAACGATTAAAATGTTTCTTCGCGGATGTTCAGACCATCAGGAACAATTGTTCTGCCTTTTTGGATTAAAAAAGCCTCCCTGGCCTTACGAATGGAGTCTCGGTTAGAAGATATTTTTTCGATGAGTATTAGTTGCATGTCGTAAGCAGTGTGGTTAGTAGAGGACAGGAAATGTTCTGCGGCTGTAGTAGGTTTAGATTTGGTGTTAGGGTACGGCGGTGTTCATTAAAACGGTCTTTTAAACGTCGTTTAGTCTCTCCTATGTATTATAAATTACAGCGTAGATGAGGTTCAGTAGTGTCACAGGTAAGGTTAGATTTTATGGGACGCGTTTCACCGGTGGAAAAGAAAGTATATGTAGTGAGGCCGTGAGAAATGTAGGGGCAAGTAGCGCAGTTTCTGCCACAACGGAAGGAACCAGAAGGAAGTTGGGGTTGAGTGACAAGTAAGTCACGAAGGGTGGGGGAGCGCCTGAAGGCTACTACAGGTAAATGCCGAAAAACTTTTTTGCAACGGTTTGAAGAGAGCAACAAATTGTAATGTTTTGTGATGATGTTAGAGATGTGAGGGAGTGATGGATTAAATGTAGTTATAAATGGTATACGTTTAGGTTTGTTGACGTCCTTGGTTTGTAAAGTAAGTCTGCGGGGGATGTCGGCGGCGCGTCCTATTTGTTTGGTGACGAAGTTACGGCTGTAACCTCGTTTAAGGAGGTAAGTGGTAAGTTGAGCAGCGCGAGTATTAAACGTAGCGTCGGTAGAACAGATACGTCGTAAGCGGAGTGCTAGACTGAAAGGAATGGCTTTTCAGTATGTAAGGGATGGCAAGATGAATAGAGTAGATGTTGGTGCTTGTCTGTAGGTTTAGTATAGAGGTCTGTAGATATACTACCGTCGTTAGTCAAAGGCACACTAACGTCAAGGAAAGGTATGTTAGTAGAAGAGTGTGAACTGGTGAATTTAATGGTGGAGTGAATGTTGTTAAGATAATCGATGGAAATTTTTAAGTTATCTAAACCTTCGGTCCAGATCATAAAAATATCATCGATATATCGTAGCCAAGTGTGGGGTTGAAATGGGGCATTTTCCAAAGCGTTGGCTTCGAAATAACCCAGAAAAAGGTTAGCATAAGAGGGTGCCATTTTGGTACCCATGGCAGTGCCGTGAATTTGAAGATAATGGTTATCATTAAAAGAAAAATTATTCATGGTGAGTCACAGAGTGTGCCAGTGGGAATGGTATTATGAGAGGGAGTACGTAAATCAAAGGCTCTCTGAGCAGCTCATGGATGAATAGCCCAATGCCAAGTTTACTTTTGCCCCTGTGGCAAAACGAGTCTTTGAGCGAAACTATTGGTATGAAAATATATGTCACCTGCACGGTCATTCGCATGAAAATCAAGTACGTTTGGCACAAGCAATAGTTCTGCAAAAAGAAACTCAGACGGTGGAAGTCAAAGTCTACATATGTACCAAGCGGCCCATCAGGCCAGCACTGATAAAAAATAATCTAACAAAAAAACAATTTACCATCTTCTCGTGGTCTGTTTACAATGTCCGATTAAAAGCTTTAGATATCAAGAGGGTCGTACAGGGAAGTCTCTGGCACGGTTCACGAACCTAAAATACAGAGAATGACGGTTCACGGATAAAAAAGTTTCGTTTTCCGAATTACGAAAATAAGAAAGTAAGGACCTGTTCTTACATTAAAAACAGTGTTTGTAGGAAGCAAAATTGCGAATGGCTAAATCAAGGCTCCGTATTGCATATTGCATGGCTAAGGCACTCTCGATAGACCACTGTAACTATTCGGAGAACTTGTGTCTCAAAATCACGTAGAGTTGTGTGGTAAAATCACGAATATCGGTTAATATTTCAGGTTCTTCACGGATCACGCAAAACCTTCAGGTCACGAATCAGGAAGAACAAGAACCGCAGTATGCGGTTGAAAACCGCGCTTTAAAAAAACGCGGTTAAAAAACCGCGGTTACTTACACTGTCTGCGAAACGTGACTCTCCTGCCCTTCAGCAAATATACGAAAAAAAGAGTATCTGATTACATTCTTTGAATAGCGTGAGTTTAGCGTGACTTGTAATCGGATAATTTTGTTTACGTCTAATGAAAAAACACCTTGACCTTTCAATATAAATTTACATATGGGTTTTTGACGAGCGCTATGCTTCTTGTCTTTCCATGTCCATTTGTTACAGCCACTTAACAATTAGACCCGTAGCCCGAAAGTCAATAGCCCATGAGGCGAAGCCGAATGGGCTATTGACCCGTGGGCTATTGACCCGTGGGCTATTGACCCGTGGCCCTTGAGGGCGAAGGGTCTAATTGTTTTAGTACCACCCAACTATAGTTGGACAGAAAAGGCAATAAAAAGGTTAGCAAATGCAAGTTGAAGAAATATTTATGTGGGGAAAAAACGAAAGAGAAACGGGCGAATTTCGCTACTCGATGACTATTGCTAATAGTCCCCTAGTAGCGTAGCCAATCAAAATGCAGGATTTGCATTAGTCCACTAGTTGGGTGATACTAATGCTGCTTAGCTTGACAAATTTCAATTTTACA
This sequence comes from Micromussa lordhowensis, assembly GCA_964020085.1. NCBI lineage: Eukaryota > Metazoa > Cnidaria > Anthozoa > Scleractinia > Lobophylliidae > Micromussa > Micromussa lordhowensis. The sequence continues at coordinate 40,476,643 of OZ026595.1, forward strand.
ACTCTACGAGTTGAACCAAAAACCATCTTCGTGCCGCGTTAGCCGCCATATGCATGAACTCCATGTTGTCGGACATAAAATTCGTCTTTCTAGTACCCCGCTAAAACCTGCTGAACCTATACCACGAAGTGCCTAGGACAAGAACCATACTAAGCAGGGGAGGGTTGGGAGAAACGATTTAATCCGGTTTAATGAATAAATTAATCAGAATCGAGTGAGTGAGCGAGTGAGTGAGTGAGTGAGTGAGTGAGCGAGCGAGCGAGCGAGTGAGTGAGTGAGTGATCGAGTGCCATCCGATTGCCCCCTACACTCATGGATGTTACGTAACATCCATGAGCAAAAATGGTCAGAAGCATTAATACCTTCATTATGTGGGATGAAACATCAAGTGTAACTAGTGAGGAATTAGTGGGTAAATTACCAATGGTAAGGAGTTTGCTAAGGAAGTCGTTTGTGTCCTTAACAAAGGGCGGCAGTTTATGGACTAAAGGTTGAAGGTGGTAGTCAACGAAATGGGACATGCGTTCAGTGGGATGGCTATTAGATGAAACAATGGGGCGTCCTGGATTACCCGGTTTATGTGTTTTGGGTAGAATGTAAAATTTAATGTAGAATGTAAAAATTTTGGGTAGAATGTAAGAAGGAGCTGTATAAGACCTTGTTTAAACAAAAACATGTGACAATTTTAGTACGCAAAATAATTCTTTTATTTTCCTTTGTAGCATTTCACTCAAGAAGATTATTTTCAAACATCTATATATATATTTGCTTGTTGACTAATTAATTTGATTAGTAAATGGAGAAAAACAACATGACATCCTTAATCATAATTTTGCTACTACAATACTCAACTGGGCAATTATACAAAGTTCTCTCTTTTACTGTGTCTTTAAGGTTTCCTTTGTTTCCTTCATTTTGATTGTAGTTTGTACAGCACAAAGCAAAATGACTTCAAAAAAGCTAGTTGAATATAAAATCGTCACACAAAATCACTGTTTGCCTAGTAACTTTATATCACAGAACATTGAACGACTGATTTTAGAAGTTCTAGAATATAAGGCTCCTGATTGAAATCTATACATTTCAAACCACAGAAAATATACCAGTTTACAATGAATTTGTCGCTTACCCAGTAATAAGTAAAACACTGAAAGACATGCTCATTGCCACCTTGAGGTCTTTCAAGCAATACTACCAGAAGAACTCCTTATTTACCATGCGGTACCTTGTCATGGATGTGCTAAAGTACTGTAATCTTATTATTTTAATAGGAAAATATTGCAAACCAAAAACGTTATTTTCACAAAATCTAGAGGGAATACAAAAAGGAACCAAATGAGAACAAAAACTTTTACAAAAATAAGAAATAATATCAACGAAAAATAGATTATATTCTGCAACAATTTTGACCTAAGCACCTAAATACGTATAAATTCTTTGTTAGATATGCATTTGCCGAAACCGTTATCCCTATAACATATTTCTTGACAGGCCGTTGCGTTGTACTTGTCACGCAACATCTGCTCTTGAGCCTGCGTAAGTCACGCAATTCTTTTATCAGAGAAGCGTTACCAATTGGTTCTTATCGAGTACCACGAGGCAAACCACTACCCTGCCTCTTTGAGAAGATTTTTTAAAAATGTAACCGATTCTCTGCAAGAGTCCAAACTTGATTTAGTACTATCTCTTCTGTCATGTCTAAAGCAGTTTAATTAACGACTTTAACCTTTGAAACTAATCAAAGGCCTCTTTCATTCTTCTCCATCAATACTAACCTGAAATTACCAGAACACATGTAAGCTATACTGAAAACGTTTGGAGCAATTCGTCGGTCACACTCACTAGCAGCCTAGGTTCATTTTTACAAATATTAAATTATTCCATAAATTCAATTTCCTAGAGTTTAGTCCTCGTCTTCTGGTCTGTATTTCGCCTGTCTTATTTGACTCAGTTTACTTCTGGCCGCAGCGAGTTCTTTCTCGATGCGAAGAATCTTCTCTTGAGCCTCAAGTTCTTGCGCAATTCCACCAACAAACCGCTGGTTGATAATGACCGTGGTCTCTTGTTCTTCAAAGATGGCCGCACTCTTGGCCGCGGTTACCAAGTTGTCCGCAGCTCTTTTGACGGCATTGCCAGCAGTCTGGAAAGAAGAATAATGGTACAGTAAATCAACCGATAATGTCATAATTTCAAACGAGTAGAGAAGTACGGAAACACATGACAAAGGAGGAAAACACGAACAAACGCTAGGATCAATTGCGCAAAACACGTACCTGCAGTCTCCTCTGCGTCTCGCTATTAGAATCAGCTTTCACTCTACAGGCTAGCAACAGCTGAGCGGTGGAATTTGACACTTGTTTAGCACCTGCGACCAACCTCTCCTCACTTGCATTACCCTGGACAGCAGCGTTAGCAGCGTCACACAGTGTTGTCGTGGCTGCTGCTACCATACGCGCCTGAAATCAAATTCACATGATCAGTTTCTTAGTGTCCCGCAATACTTCCCAAGAACAGCACTTATTTGGGCCATCGCGTAACGCTCCTCCCAAGCAAGCCCTCTTTGGGATGTCACGCAACTGCGTGACGACCAGATAACTGCACCTGTTGTGATAATAAGCAACGAGCAATGGCCCAAATAAGCACTACAAAGGAGATCCCACAATTGTACAAATATTGACAGCATCACTTACCGCAGACACAAGCCCTTGGGACCATTGACCATCCTCACTGGGATCAGTGGATGCTGAACACACCTGGAATTAGAAATCGAGACAGCAAACTAAGATCAACGAAACATACACGAAACGCCCGCTTGAATTATAACAACAAGACGATCTAAGATCGTAAGTCGGGCTGTAGCTAGACGTGCTGCTACGAGTGTCGATTATTTGAGGGTGCGCAGCAGTTCTAAAAATAGCATGTGTGATATGTACATGCTAATAGATGCATGTCTAAAAGAAACATCATGAAACTGTGATCGTACTGATATGTACATATTTCATCATGAAAATATTGCTTATTTGAACTGACCATTAGATGGAAGTGAAAGCTATGGTAATCGTACTACAGTTGATTTGAGTTGTGACGTCACAAAGTGTTGGGGGAGATTGGGGTCACTGTTACGTTTGGTATTTTATAATACTTGACCCCATAAGGTTTTTCAACCGAGTAACACATTACATAAAGCCCAACAGCGCAGCATTGTTTACAAGAGCAGTTGTCTTCTTATAGAGCTTTGTATAGAGAAGCCATATTGGTACGTTGTAAAACGTTAATTTCCTAAAGGGTCATATCTGTTAAAAGTAAAACCTCCGAAGAAAAGGAATTTGTTTAAAAGATATGACTGCAACACACGAGAACTAGAAATACATCACATTCATTTGACATCACGATATTTGATACCACAGAAACATTCCTGCACAACAAGCGAATACAACATGCACACAAAACTAATGGCACAAATAGGAAAATAACAGCTGATAATATCTCTGTTTGAGCAAAAACGTAGCAACTGTTATACTCAAGATAGAGGTCGCATAAATAACACAATTACGTTTATCTTCAATCTGATGACAGCCACTGCTTTTGCAGTCAAACATGGGATCAATTGTTGTTTCCTAACGTTTGATCATGATGCACCTTGTCTTTATCAGCACCTAAAACTTTCCTAAATGTTCTTCTGCCATCTGTAGTAACCCTCTGTCCACATTTTCTGTTCATTGGTACCTCATTTGTTGACATATTCGGCATATCTTATCCTTAATTGTCCGCATCGACTACTATCGTGGAAAGAAGGTTGAGCCTTTGTTACGTGCCTGCGGTATTGCCCATTGCACGTGGCTGAGCTTTGAGGAGAAATACGAGAGTAAACCTATCGTCGGTCGCCCGACTAATAATTCTTGCCAAGCATGCACTCATAGCCTCTCTAACAAACACTACTAAAGCCTCTTATCTAGTATAGCTAATCTCACTTGTATCGACCGAAAGCTACAAACAACATCAGTCAGCGGCTTACCCTGCCACTCCTAAGTAATTCATGTATCCCTTCCAGATATTATAGTGCATCTAATACACTATAATAACGATAAATATACTATGCTACGTTCTAAATACACTATGATATGGGATACACCAAGTACTTACCCTGCCACTTGCCACCAGTTCTCTTTGCGCGGCTGATGCAGATTTCACCAGTGCTACAGTTGCAGCTGTGATGGCTTTGGCTGCTTCTAAGATTTGTTCTTCGAAGTTTAGTGACTCGTCTGCTTCCTAGAAATACATTAGACAATCCAACAGCATGAAACGTGCAAATGTCAACATACATATTCTCCTTAATGGTGGCTACACTAAACCTATAATGTCATTTCAGAGAATCGTAGGACATCAAGAGAGATACCGCCTCAGGATACCAAAAAAATTTGGAAAGCACCAGTTTCACTGAACATTTTTCAAGACTTCTCAAGCAGTCAGTGTTTTTGGTATGTTACAACAATGTTGAAACATGGATTTAGCTTCAAAAAGACGATAATGATAAGCAAGGAAGCGTGAAGGAGAGTGACGTACTTCTTGCGATTAAATTGACCTTTTTAGCTTGGCCGGTTTGTTGCTCCATGTCAGACCATGTGATGATACTCTTGAGAATTCTTGCTTCCAAATTTTCAAATAGTCACGAGTATATGAATGAATATTTTTTAAATGGATAAAAGAAGAATTCTCTAATACCACGTGGTCTGTGACGGGAAAACAAACCGCTCACGCTAAAAAGTCTATTGGTACGCAATAGTCACACACACGTCACTAGAATGTTTCCCTTCCATCTTGAAAACAGATTTTTACGCTGATAGAACGGTTTTCAAAGGCTATATAGGTATTTTCTCGCGTCGACTGACTTTTCCACAGTGGTTAAAAACGACATTTACAGTCTTAGTGTATGAATTCCTTCAAATATGTTTAACTTAGAAGCAGTCGTCACTCAAACTCCGCTCTAACATTTAGCACGTCCATTCCACACAGGTAAGCGGCTTTACCTTGGGTCTTGGCTTGGGTTTCAGCTCGGCCAGTTTTCTCGCAGCCGCTTCAATAGCAGCAGCAGCGCCAAGGAGTTCGTTTTCAGCAATGACATTGGGGTCTTCAGGATTGACCCAGTTAGAACCTGAAATAACCACGACAATTAGTGTATGGGGATTTGTCTTGTTAGTCAAAAATGCATTGCACACAACAGGCTTGCTACACATGTATATTAGTACTACAAGAAATTTGAAAGGGATGTCTTGAGGAAGAACGTACAACCTACATGTTGACAATGTTTTCTAATTATTGTTCTTTTATTATTTTCTGTGTAATAACCGCTTTCGGGAGCACAGTCACACATATAATAAGCAGACACTCTTGAGTGTACAGAAAGTACCCAAGGTCACAAAATTTAGATCCTTTTCAATACCGTAGGTATTCCTTGAAATGTCTCAAATGGCCATAGCGACTTTTAGGAAGCTACGACTTCTACCACCAAAAAGCGCTTTCTTTTGTATCTAGAAAACATCTTCATACACACAAAAATCTGTTCCCTTTGTGGAAGTTTTTCTTATTAATCAATCGAGCCATTTGCACTCTTACATGTAATAACAAAAATAAACCAAAACACACTGTTCTAGATATATAGTCTCTGCAAGCATTCCACGAGTATGCAACTTTCGTTAGAATGGTATTTCCAACTACAGGAAACTGTTTTAAACGGACACCTCAACACTACAGCATTCCCTTATGGTGTCTGCTGTGAACACTGACGTTTTTTTACCTTTAAGCGCCTCAGCGGAGTGGACAAGGTTAGCTACTTTGTCCGCCACAACCTTCGACTGGGGTGTTAACATCTGTTTCTTTTCGTGAGATGGTTTCTGTACAATCTGTAGGTGTAGAAATGTCGTGATGTTAAACACTGCAAAAGACTGAGACTAGTCTCTCTTGAGATCATAACGTAATACTAGAAAGGCACAAAAAGGGTGACTTGAGCATGGCCTACGCATCACGCTAGCCAAAACTTCGCTAACATTGGAGAGAATATGTGAAATTCGCCAGACGTGTCGCGTGTTGAACCACCTCTACATCAGAGGAATTACGCAGCGCCGACTATGGGATCTCGATTTCTCGGCGAATTCCAAACATGAGTAAAAAAAGGTCTGTCTATATTCATGTCCTCTGAGAGGAACAATTTCTCTGCAAGTCTAAGAATACAAGAACAGAGTGCCCCCCAAAATTTTAGAATCCCTGAAGAACTCGGTTTTGACGATTGTCAATTGGTTTGACTAGAGGAAAATATTTAAAAGTGAAGGTCCCAAAACATTTTCCGATTTAGATCAAGAAGAACAGAACAGTTTGTAAACAACTATTATGACTATCCTTACATCGTGCACAAGATCAAGCAGTTCTCCAAAAGACGCGCCACATTCCATTCCACTCCTAAGGGCCAGCGTTCTGGCTTCGTCAGTGTCAGCTTTGTGAGCAGCTCCCTAATGAGAAAAATCACACGCGTTAATCTCGGTAACCCAATTCTCCACATGTATGCTTCATTATACCGGGTTAAAAGCGTGACTTACTGGGAAAGAACTGGGCAGGTCAACTTTTCAACTTTTGTTGCTATGTTTTGTTGTTTCCTCCTCTCAATACATGTGTTGGGGAAAGAATTCGGGCGATTTGCGCAAGGTAGAATGCTGACCAGATAGCTGTGCAAGACATTTAATAAGCTTTTCTAGTCTAATCTCTACACACCGTGATTTACTGTTGAGGCCTGTCACGCCCAAGTTGTTTCCAAGTAATTTTTTGTATTTGACTGCTAATAAGGCAAATACTGGAATCAGATTCTTTACCGAGATTGGCAATTATATTGAAGGGAATAAAGGTGACCAGTAGTTTTAGTTTAAGCTGTTATCATATAAAATGAGACTCAGTTGAAGTACCTTGCAAATAATTAACATCTCCGTTACTGCTTTGCGGCCCATATTAGCAGCTGTGATGATGTCGTCTTGTTGACAAGAATTCCCAGCAGCCACTGCTTTAGCCGTTGCCAAGGTTACATGTTTCGTGCTCCTGATGAGGTCTTCAGGCGTGGCGTCCCGGACGGGCAAAGAAGGATTTTGTACCACCTGAACAAATCAATGGTTTAAATACGCAAAATATAGCTAAAATAAAACTACACAGAACTGTTACTGTAGCAAATACAAGCCAGCAAGTAGGAAACTACAAACAGTTCTTGTGGGTTTACACGATTGCAAGGCTCTTAATTAAAGGACTAAATGAATACAAGTCGTCGTCTCGCATAACCTTAACCTCGCATTAACCTGTGCAACGTTACTTCCCCTCTATGAATAACGTATCACCCAGTAACGTATACTGTCGCTGAGAACTGAGAGGGTGAGGGGATAAGCGTACACTGTTGATAGAATGGTATCGAGTGGCGGAACAAAACACACTTACCAGCACAGCCTGTTTAACAGCATCTTTTGTAGACTCCAAGGCTCTTGTACCTCTAAGAGTTTTATCTTCCACGCTCTTAACAGTCTTCAGCAGCGAAGACACGTTGGTTACCATAGCCTGAAACAAAAGTCAACTACATTCACCACACAAGCACCCAACTAAACTCTTGTTGAAAAGGTATCTTATATGCTTCAGCCACTAAACTCACACAGAGACAGCAAATTCAGTCTCCTGAGTTTTGTTCGAGCGACAAATAGAAATACGACGACAAAATTAGTCCATAGTATTTACAAAATTATCTACGCATACATGTGTCGGACGAAAAAGCAGCTGAACGATTTTGTAAATGTCTCATTTTTGGCTTGGAAGAGAAGGATTCATTAATACGCAATGGTCAGCGATAGCTGCTCTATACACGCGTTCCTATTTATATTCACGACTAAGAGACGGGAATGGGTGTGCAGCTCGAACTAAGGAGCCTGAGTGTTTAATGCCGTCCAAATATCATACAAAGTTCAACATCATAACCAAAGAATAGTATATAAATATCCCAACATAAAGCCACTCAGGCTAACCATTCACGTGCGCCGCCCAATACGAAAACCAAAAAACCCAATGGGAAAAAAATTGGGAACGTATTCCCCAACCGATGCAGTCGCACAACCTCTGGGGGTTAAAGGTAAAAAATCAATCGATAGAAGAATAAAGTAAGATATAAAAATAAAAGTTGATAGTTCGAGAGCTGAGATGAATACATCATGATTACAACTGTCAAAATCTTATATACCTCATAACAATAGAGTCAATTAACGCCATAGCGGCTCACGTGCGTTCATACCAATAGTAAAGTATTTACATTCTCTGCCACTGCCACTACGTTTAGCTCCGCCGAATGTAAATACATAAACGATTGACCGCTGTGTCGGAATGCTACTTAAGACTCGGAGCTGATACAGTACCTTTCCAGTAGTCTTGAGCGCCTCAGTGGATGGGTCGTTGACGGGTTTTCCTGATGCGTCTTTGGTCGCGTTGATCAGCGCTCCAAGGGCGGACGCCACGTCTTTAGCTGCGTTCAGTAACATTTGCTGCACAAACACAAAAACGATGAAACAAAAGCTGAAGAAAATGCGACTTTCCAATGCAAAGCAATCTTGACAGTAGCAATGAAACACACACACCAAAATTCTCAGGTTTCAGTGCATGGGATTCCGATACTGGTAAAACCTACAACCTAGTAAATTAATAATGCCTCCAGGAACAGATCAATAGCCAGTCTCTAATTATATGTATAGTTCTAAATATTATGTTTATACATGAGTTAGCGAGGGAGGATATCCATCAACGATTACGAAGGACTCCAAAATTGTCTCACAGGATTCCTTTTCAGCATGAATATGTTTTTAGAAGACAATATCTGGAATTTAATTAAGCATACTGAATGGTACGTTTGCTGTCAGTTGTAAACCAAAACCCTCCAAAAGAGACCACAGAAAAATCTATTGCTGTAGAGAGAACGCGGAGATTTCCCGATTTTAACTGAGATGATTTTACCTGTGCATCACTGTCGTCTGGTCCAAGAGCAAGAGCTCCCAGCTTGACGTTATCAGCTAACTTGGATACTGAGCCAACCGCAGACTGGGCAGCCGTGGCCAGCACATCTTGGGATGCTTGTGCCGAGGAGACTAGATTCTTGGTGTCTTCTACAAGAGTCTTGGCCGTACGAAGGATAGCCTCTCTAGAGAAGTCAACCATTAAACCAAAGGTCATGAAACGTTCAAACAAGGATGGATCAAAATGCAAAACTATGAGAGACGAAGTTGTCAATTGAGTTCTACATTCATAATCTATCTAACAAATGACACTTCCGCCTCCCACAATCAACTAGCTAGCAGGTGCGTTGATTTCAACTGAACCTCTACGACACCATGCGCTTCTAATTTCATAAGTTTTGAACATAATAATGACATCAATTTGCTTGTTCGGGTGTTACACCAACCTGCGATCTCCAAATGTATCGCCCTCAGTCTCTGGGTGCAGCGTTCCAGTTGCAGCGAACATCACGGTGGTGTCCAGGTCGCCCACAATTCCTTGCACCGCGCTGGCTGCATTAATGCAGGCCTGGGTACCACGGGAACCTTGTTGGAGAGCTGCTAAGAGATGAGACACCTAAAAAGAAAGAGAGAGTTTGGAACTTACATACGAATAAGGCTTCAATTTTTTTCCGCGCGGGTGCAACTGGGTACTACGTCAGTTCTACTTCGTATCTGATTTTGTTCCTGAGCAGATAGAACCAAGCGGAAACAGTGCCCAGTAAATAGACGCTGTGACAAATGATAGTAATAAGAAAGTCACCTTTTCCGCCACATGCCTGCAGTTGTCCGCTAGTTCTCTCTTAGCGAAAGGATCTTTGGGGCTGCTCTGTACTGCGCCGCCACTCTGAATCAAGCTAATACAGGACTCTCCCAGCCCTTGAACACCAGTGCGAATACGGTGCGCAATCTAGCAAAAACAAAAACCAAGGAGAAAGAAAATAAAACCGGTGCACAGATCATAGATCCGATGGAGTGAGTGAGCATTACTTTTCATAGCCTGTGTAGCAAGCGTTCACATACGAAGAGCGTTTTCCGCATTCTGGCCGTGCGCAAATTGAAGCGGCCCCGACCCGTCGATCTTTTGCTGTTGCCCTTTATTCGCCCAACCAGACTCCGAGCACTCGTTCGTCCTCCTCTCCGGAACGCTGGCTACACAGGCTACAGTTTTCACTTTTCTTATGAGAAATGCATTGCACAAATGCTACTATTCATGTCATACCTCTGGGTTACCAACAGTTTTTACTGCTCCTTTCGTGTCTTTGGCAATGTCATTGTAACTTTTGCTGATATCCTTACCCAGGGGACCAAGCTTGGTGGGATCTGTTGTCGATTTACCAACCTGAAACAGAGCAAAATTTATGCCATGACTATCCCAGTCACAGTCGCCAGATAGACAGCTGCTTTTCCAAGAGTTAATTATAAAAGCAGTGATGCGTCGACAAAATTTACAACGCAAAAGAAAAAAGTCATAAATGTCCACACACGTTTGTTCCATATTAACGTAACTATTCAGCACCTCTCTAGGACCACGCATGTTTGCAGGTTACCAACTTCATGTAATTGCCATAATGTACCGTCGTTAAAAATAATACCAACAGAAATTTCACTATGTAGGTCTCTCAAACAACAAACAACATTATATGGACTGTTGAAGCTCTTTACGGAGGAGAGTGGAGCAGCGTTTTCCTTTAGCGCATGTGTTCTGTTTTACTCACCATGTCATGTCCTTTCCTGGTCAGTTCTTTCATGGCTCTTGTCATTCTCTCTTGATAATTCACAAACGGTTCATCAATCACATCAGCACTATCTCCTCGCTCATTCTGGGGCTGGTCAATCTAACAACCAAAAGTCCCAAAAATATTGACACTGAAAGTATGTATCCTTTCAAAATTGCGGAGGCGCGTTGGCCTCGAGCGGTGCGGGTTTGAGCCCTGGCCGGGGATACTGTGTTGTATTCTTGGCCAAGACACTTTTTACTCTCACAATGCCTCTCTCCAACCAAGTGTATAAATGGGTACCGGCGAATTTAATGCTGGGGAGTAGAAATACTGCTAGTCATTTTAGGATACTGAAACCGGGATAAGCACCGGCCTGATGGGCCACTTGGCTCTGTATAAAGCGACACTTTACGTTACTTTTTAGAGTTGACAAGAGAGATGATTGATTTTTTGGACTAACAGTCATCCAAAATTTTAAACTTTCGCAAGGCACTTTTTTAAAAATTCGAGATCTCACTGGTTCAGTTTGCCACTTGTAGATAAAGGGATGAAAACCTCCCTTGCACTTGTTGGTGCATGAAGGATAAAATAAGAATTCACCTCGGCAAGTGCTTTCCCTATGCTGTCAATCAAGCCAGACACCACGCCAGTCTCGCTAGCTGCCTCTTCGAGTGTCTGTCCAAGATCCCGCACAGCCTCCTTCATTCCTTGAGCGGCTTCATTAATGTCTGGATGGACGTCAACAGCCTGAAACATGTATCACATTCAAGCACATTAAGCCACCTCAACTCTAACAGGGATTATAGTTCACCACTAAATTTTGCCCGACTCTTATTGGCTTGAAACGCCATAGTGTTCATCCGAGAGAGACACTAGCCCATAGTGCCTATCCGAAGAAAATACTTACTAAATGGATAGTACTCGTTAGTGAAATGTTTTCTATAAACAAGCGGGCTTGTAGAAAATTGTAGAAATTGGCCTATTGCAAACAACAACATTCTGTGCCATTCTAGTGGGCAACTAGGCTTCGCTGCAAAACGTTTGGATGCCTCGACTGTAGAACTAGGCTTCGCTGCAAAACGTTTGGATGCCTCGACTGTAGAACTCCAACTGTAGAACTTTAACCTAGCGCATTAAAATATCGTTCATTGCTCTTGCACGCCTTTATTTCTTAGGCTGGTGGGGTATACCTATACTCAATAAAGGCATTTAAACTTAACACTGAAAACACATTTGAATCGGAAGATTGATAAATAATTCGATCGCTTTTAACCCTGGGGAGAAATTGTAGTGTGAAAAGACATTTGAACAAGCAGGGCCTGATTTCTTGCCATGTTTGTCCATACGACAGTAACAGCCATTTTGCATATCTCATTTGGGTTGTTACGTAACGTCCCGCTAGAAAGTAGTGCGCGACAAACCAAATAACAATAACAACTGCTGTCATAGAAACAACAAGAGCGGTACTAAACATGAAAGCTATTGGCTCTAATACTCTATGCAGGCGAGGCTTTCATATAAGTAAAATCTTATCACCTGTGGATTTCCTCCGCCTTCTTTAGTAGCATACATAAGTTGAGCTGCTGATTCAGCCACAGTCTTGGCCTGATCTAACAAGTCCACCTTGCGCTGTACATCAGTCGTGCGCGACGCTGCGCCCACAGCCAGGTCAGCCAGCGGAGCAATGAAACTCGACACCTGGGCTACCTAAGATTGACATTAATCAAACGTATCAATAAGCTGAATAACTTAACGGACTAACTATCATTTACAGCATTCTTCACTGGTGTACACATTACTGCGGTATATACGGAAATAAATACTGACCGAAGCGTCAAAATGGTTGGATACTGGTAGCATGCTGCGCAGGCGTTTTCCATGTGCTCATGAGTTATCAGTGTTAGTTCGTGATCGAGTAGATTCGCCGCCTGGGCGGGAAGTGGGTGGGGGCGGACGGAGGGAAAAATCTTATCCTTCCCCTTCCCCTTACTCGTCTTTCAGCCTCACTCCTACTCCCTAGGACGCTTTTTTGTCTCTCCCTAAGCCTCTTCCGAGTTTGAATCCAAGATGGCGTTTGCTTGATCAAAATGCGCTCGCTGGCCAAAATACGCCTCCATTGCAGGCTAGGATATTGGCCAAGTTCTTTTACTGCATGTTTATTGACCAAGACGGAATCAAGGTCCATAGAACGAGGCCAATATCCAGTCATCTTGACTTAAAAAGCTTGGTCAATAAAGGATTTATACTAGTAGTAATCAAAGGTTAGAGCAGTGCGTTCACCCTTTGCATGCTTGGTCTACTTTGGTGGCGTTCCAATGGCTCGACAGAAAACAAAGTTTGGTCGAATGTCAGATATAAACGATTTGCACGTGAAGTTGAACTAGCGATGAACAGATTATAACCTGCGGACAAAATCCAGAAAAGGCATTTGAACTTTTGGCGACACAGATCGCCAACACTTGTGGCAAATATTTCTTGAGAAAATAAAGTTTTGGCAAGCTTCCCTGCAAGACGGCGCTTCGCCAAATGTTGTGAAATTTGTGTTGGTATTTGTTTACATTGCTTGAATTTACATCACGTTTTTACAAATGAAAAAGGTGAATTAACCATTTTGACCACAAAATACAGCCTTTTGATAGGTCACACAACACGGACAGTCAAATTTGCCGAGCTAGAAATCGGAAAATGTATTTTCTGACCAAAGATCTGAGGGTCATCATGGCCATTTACCGAGCTACACGGAAGATTGCAATTGTTTTCTTACCACGACTCATGCCCATTTGCCATCGCCGACCTACATAACATTCTTTCCCCGTGACGCAGGCTTTAGTTACTTGTTGTCGAAAGCGATCGGAACGAAATACAGCTTTCCAGACATCATACACACTTGCTACGAATCTACACGGCGAAGACGGCGAATACGCGACTGCCAAAATGCGCTCATGATGTAATTTGCCTCTGCTGTTGGGGGGGGGGGGGGGGGGAATCGGTGACCAAATTCGTCCCAAAAAATCTCGTTACAGACTGGACTATGATTGCGTTATAATAAAATACAATAATTCCATGTGTGTCTTCTAATCTCCGTGTGACGAGGGGACAACACAGTTGACACGTACCCTGTGGCCAATGTTTTCAGGTTCAGACTTGGCTGCTGTTGCTAATGGGTCAATAACGTCTGACAGTTGACTAAGGTTCTGCATCATTTGCTCCTGGAAACCCTAATGACACAAAAAAACAAACAATACTGTTTAAAAGTATCACAACTTAGAAAGAAACAAAAAAACACGTAAGGGAAAACGACAAGAGAGACAACGAAAAAAATCTCAGATGCCGCTTGTGAAGTTGAAGAGACAGTACTCTGCCAAGTTTTAAAGGAATTTACAGTTGCATTTACAACATTTGAAGACAAGAAGGAAACCACACGTAATTAATCAATGGAATACTAGCACCCTGCTTTGGCATCTCGGGATCATCAAGTAAGTAGCGGAAATGCAGGCAAAAGAAAATACGGCTGTACGGAAACCTGGAAGCTAGACAGGAGTGGAGAGAAGAGAAGGGACTGGAGACAATGTCTTTGTTACTATAGCCTACACACTATAGCCTGGGTCGGACGAGGGGAAAAGGATGGGAATAAGAAAAAGGACATGTCTGCGCAATGGTCACTTGCTCTCGTTCAGTGCTCCATAACCCATGTTCTACCTTGTTCAAATAATGAAGAAGACCTTCAGACAATTTGTTTTTTTTTACGTCAGAATGATTTCAAACTGGGTTAATTTGTGTCAAAGGGGAAAGGGAAGTCTAGGACCATTAATTTATTTGACCAACAGTTTACGGGATGCATGTATATCCGCCTTATGTCACATTTTAGGTTATATTTTGCTTTTCTCGCTGCGAATTGCCAGAAAAAAACTCACAACAACTTCCTGTTCAACAACAATACAAAGACGTTTGTCTCACATCAAATTTTAGGGGAGGTCTATGGATAGAACAGTAATGTACTTTTAACTGACCTGTAAAGTGTTTTCAGGCCTTGGTTCCAGCTGTTGACTGATAGCAGCTAGAGATGCTTGGTCCAACTGATTTATTGTATAGTTAATTTGCTCCAGGGCTTCGTCGCATTCTCTTTGCCCAGGAGCATTGTCCCTGAAATAATAAATATAGACAAGTTCAGCAAACGTTTCTGGTTGAGTCGGTTAAATCTTAAGCAGTGAAGAGCCCATTATGTGGAACAGATGGCGCAGAATGCCTGTCTGAAAGCACTACACCAAACCGTCAATAAAGCTTGGTCTATTCTATGTTTAACAGATCAGTTACTGGGTTGTACTTTACACTTCTTGACTACTTGCTTTCAGTTTCTAACAGGGAACTTGAATGGTGTGCTTGGTAGCTGCCGAAGGAAATCCCCCTGAAATGGGAGTCATCTGATCTCCCACTCTCAGCCTTATCCCCAGGCGAGAGACGCCTCTCGCCCGGGGAATTAGGCTGAAGAAGACTGACATTTCAGGCTACCCAATGACCACATGATGTTCTACTGTACGAGTACATGTAATGCAAGCAGATTCAAACTCACTTGATTGCTGTAATAAGTCTCCGCATGGCATCAGACACAGCCTTGGCTTGTTGAGCGAGCTGCTGCAATCCGTTTTGGTCTTTAGAATTCACAGCAAGTGCTTTAGCTACGTTGAAATAGTTTGAACTTGACGTGGCCATAGATTTGCCTGACATTATCAGAGGAACCTGAGCTGAACGAGCCTGCAAACAGAACACACTCGTTCATTGACTTGTACCAACATACATGTTGCTTCTGTGCACTGCCAAAGAATGCGTTAAAAATTGCGCCCAGCCATTCTCCGGTTGAGGGTAGGCTATCCTCATAAAAGAACTGTTAGTTGATCACTTTCCACATTCTAAACACAAGCAACCAATAACAGGTTCTTTTTCATGACTAACCTCTCTCGGGCGATCACACTAAATGAACTACTGATACTCCAGGGTTCAAACAGTAACAGTGGATGGAGTCTCAAGTGGCGCCCGATTTTTTGAGCGTCCAAGGGAAACGAAAATTGATTTGAAAAATCGGGGGTTAAATTGCAGTGTTCGAAAAAGGGAAGGGAAATTACTTTGGGCACGAATTAATAAGTACGATTGAAAATGTATTGACACAGTAGAGAGAAATGAGGAATGTATAACAATGGAGAAGACTACAGAGGATGAGTCATCATTCTTTTATGCAAACTAGATGTGTGCACAACTCAAAGCTGTGAAAAGAGACGAGATCAAAAACGTTTTCTCACCTCATCGCTGATTTTAGCGGGCACTGGAGCAAATTCTGGGGACAGTGCATAAGCAGTGAGACTCTCCACGCTGTTAATAAGAGGCTTGGTTGCTGCTGCACATGCTTCCCTGTTGTTATCAGACATGTCACTCGCGAGCACCTGAAAGGAAAAGTCACGAGAATCCAGTTGCGAGACAGTGTGCCCGAGGTGAAACATCTGCGTGACAGTTCTGACAAACTGGAAAAGTCCACTGCTAAGTGTAGCTGGGCAGACTCCCGGTGGAAGGGGCAACTCCAAGAAATATTGGGTAGCGGTGTGTGACCCAGTTTCCAAAACCATTACCCCATTTCATACCCAAATCTACAATTTTCCCTACCCAATTTATGACCAGACCAGAATCTCAATACCCTATTTCAAACATGCCTTATAATTAGTTCCCCAGTTCAGACCACTGTTAAAAGCAATGTTTATAATCCTTTTATCTGGTAGGATGGCTTCTTCTGAAATAAACATACCCAATTCAAGACTAGAATGCAAAACCCATACCCTATTTGAGACCAAAAATGACCAAATCGATACCCTATTTCTGACCAAAACGGGTAAAAAAACCATACCCTTCATACCCTTTGGGACCGCACATAACTATATAGCCCATATAAGGGAGTACTCCTCCCCAGGACTTTTCTGGCAGCTGAGTCTGGCTGACAAGCTAATGGCAAAGTACAAACCTTGATGTTCTTGACCAAATTAGCTGTGCTGTTGGCCACATCCTTTGCTGATTGAACAAACTGTCTCTTGGCTGCCGGGTTATTTGTTTTAGCAGACGCTGCTTTACATGCATTGCACAGAGCTGAAGTGTGCTTGGCGACAGATGTAGCTGCTCCTAGGACCTGTCAACACAAGATTGCATTACATTACTTGGTTTGGTTGAGGAGTCAAAAATGAATTAGGTTTACCAAGGGAGGTTATCAACTCAAGGGCACAAAATTCGCACAATCAGCTAGCATGCGTGCATTACTAAAGAGGAATTTCTGATCAGGTACTTTAATGTAGAGGCAAATGTTGGACTTGTTATTCAAGTCTGCTGTTGGTTTACACTTTGCTCAAACCTTGAACTGAGGAAAACAAACCACTTGGAAAATTTGGTGAGCCAATTTCAACTGTACACCATTACATCATACTAGTAGTGATGAATATCATGTGGAAAAACTTGATGTTCAACAATACCTGCTGCTGGCCGGCCTCTGGGTTCAGAAGACTCTCACAAGCATCCACGATCTCTTGTTTAGAGTTAATAAACTGAGCCTGATCAATCAGACCTGGTCTTCCTGCGACACTCGACGGATCAGCTACTGCCACAAGGTACGCAGCCTGAAAATAATCACATCACCCATTCAGAACTGAATAGAGTTCACATGTCTAAAAATAATGTTCTGGACTGTATCCATCCCTGAACTGTAAAACAACTCATAAAATAGCTAAATTAAATAACAAATATATGGGAGACCTCCCACTGTTCTCTTCCTGTGTATGGTTTTGCATTTGCTGTTCAAAAAGCATTGGAATCAAGTCAAAGACCGACCTGGGCAGCAGACTCAGTTAGTGCACAAACAGCTCCTGACGCATCTTTAACTCCATCATCAAACTCATTGAAGTCACCAGACTTGATACTGTTGGAGATTCTAGGCATGGCTTCTGTTAGGTCCTGCAATAAAATTTCAATCAGATGAAGTCTTGGAAAAAGTTATTGTAATAACAAAAGTGAAAACAAAAACTTTGGGTCTCTGGAAGTTGGGTTAAAAGTAGTTGAAGCATTTGAAAAATATACGTTTCTGATCATCAAAAAACAAAAAATACATGTGCCGACATCACCTTTTTGTCTTGGAATTTGGGAAAATGGTGAGTGTGACGACAGGGCCTCTCTGCGGCCTTTCCTACCCCTTGTACGGTAAGGGTCTGTGCCTGTATTGTGTTAGTACGTGTATGAATGATCCCAGTGTAGTTTAACATAAGACTTAAACTTACTTGAGATTTGCGAGTGACTTTATCCAGACAGTCAAAGAATGTGTCGTTGTTAACAGGTTCAACGGGATTGTCGAGGATGTTACTGACAGCCTACAAAACAAAACAGAAAATGATTAGCAACAGCAAGGTACTAGCTAAGCATTCTTTTTCGGGTAAAAGTCAGAAAATGAGTATGACTGTGGTGACAAGTGTCTGCTTAATAGAGGTGACAAGTACGGTGTTCATGAATAGCAAGGGCAGCACGTTTCACGGTTACTTCATCCTCTTCTTTTGAGCTTCTTTATGTCTGCCTACTGAAATCTGAAACCATACCTGAATATTCCTCAAGGCATTATCACATTCCTTTTGTCCAGGAGCAGCGGACATACAAGCATTTAGCAACATGTTTATACTGTCTGTCACAGCTCTGTAACATAAAGAAAACAGCCCGTTACACGAATAACAATTACACAGCTGTTAAACCATCTGTATTGGATAAATGGGATACAAAACGCGCTTTGAAGCAAGGTCGGCGAGAGACTCATTTCAGAAAAATTGACATGTACAAACATAACATTCAAGTGGGAGTAATGAAAGAAATGAAAATAACACCACTCTTTACAAAAATTCGTAACAATTATCATTAAAAAACTGAGGGACAACAGGAATAAACACATGTACTGCTGATCCCCCAGCTGGTACACAGGAAGTCATACATGTATGTACATACCTTGCAGCATTAGCCAATGAGTTCTTTGCATTAGGTGCATTTGGATCTGACACCAAGGATTTAGCAGCCAGGAGGAGTTTACTGGATGCTGTTGATGTGTTCTTCAGATTGCGTACCAGGGAATCTTTAGCTGCGTCATCCTGTAATTACAATAAAGCTTTACAGTAAACTTGATAATGTTACACTGTTGAGTTATTTTAAAGGCATGTATATTATAAACACAGCGAAACCAGTCACTAACAGAATTATGTTAGGTTGTAATATACTTAAACTGCTTGTAAAGGTGAAGATTCTCTTTACCCACGTGGCCAATTAAACTGTGAATTTACAAGCTGAAATCCTGTTGACTACCGTGTTTTCTCTTCCCTTTGTAACTTAAGTGATCACAATTCTACCATATTGCTGTTTTTGCAGGTTTTTGTCAATGCTTGAATTTTTTGGTCCACTGTAAGCAGCTGTATAACACAACTCTAATCGATCATCCCAATATTTCATGAACTGCAAGTTCATTACAAATACATGTATTTTACCATTACCCACTAAGTTTGTCCTATCTCATGTCATATCACTACATGTAAGTGATTAGGCTTTCAGTTAAGGCTGTTCACAGGTAAGCTCTAAGCCAAACCACAGTAAAATAAACTCATACCTTGGCCTGCCCAGCCAGTTTCATTCCACTGTCCAACAGATCTTGGTAAGACCGTGAAAACTTCTTAGTAGACACAGCCAGTTGATTGGATGTTCCTCTCGATGCCGTCACCATGTCACTGGCTGCCGCATTAAGGGCTGCACCTGTCATACTGAGCTTCTCCTGGACCACCTGGTAACCTTCGGAGGTAGGTGGGAACTAGGCGACAAGAAACAAAAATTGTCTGTTGGTTTAGCATTTTGGTCAGCCCTCAAGAACCTTGCAAAGTAGCATAGGAATTGGTGACAACGTATGGGTACTATACTGAATCTCACACAGATGACCTAGATTGAAAAGATCCTTAAAAAGGGTCCTCAACTGAGGAAATACAATGTACGATGTTTTGGCTGATACAATGCTGATTGGCTATTGCACCTATCAATGTGACAGACTATCCATGAGAATTTGATTACAAGGTCTGTCCTCTGAGGTAGGGATTTTGATTGTATGTGATGTTACCCAGGGTAGGGAATTTGACACGACCGCCATCTTGAAGGACCAAGAGAGTCTGGTAATGAACCATCAGCCATCTTGTCAATATCCAGAAGTCACTGGGAGCAATGGAGTTTTTGTCTGGAACCTGATGGGCATCTTGTCAGAAAGTAGTCAAACAAGGATAAGTGAAGCTATATATTTATCCTTTTGACAAGCCATCCGAAGTTACAGTGTGATTCAGTCTATACTTGTGTGTATTGAAGGAAAAGAGCTGTCGCCGGCTTCATATATTTTTGTGTCAATAATAATTCTCTGTATGTTTACATTTTAAAAATCCTGTTATTGGAGAGAATGTTCTGTGCATACTGATGGCCTTAAACTAAGTTAATAAGGCCAAGCACTGCTGCATTCAACTCACATCTTCTACGGCTAAACTCTGACTGGAGTTGACAACAGCCTTTATAGCTTCATCCACATCTCTTTGACCAGGCAAGTAGTTCACACAGTTGTTTAATGCATGGGATACATCTTTGGCAGCCTACAGAGAGAGAATGAAATGAAATGAATGAAAATGAAATGTTAGCCAAGGACTTGTCAAAAAAACAATTGCAAATTAACGCACACGCATGTTCAAATGAAAGCTGAAGCAATTCAAGTGATACATGCACTTGAAAATTATTTCAAATTGCACTCCTCATACAATTTCGTGAAAATTTTCAAATATCACTTGTAGAGTAAATCCTTAATTGCACCTGCATTCAAATGATTACTGATACCAAAACGCTTGGCAATAAAATTTTATATGTCACTTATCATTGATTTTCTTTGGGTGGTCATGTCATGCAACAAGCCAAATAAGGGCTTCACAGACTACTTAGTAAACACTAAAAACCCGATCTACAAACCCTGTGTATACAACAAACTGACTTCAAACTCAGCCTATTCTCAGAAATGATCAAGAGTCCAGTCAATGAGGGTGACTATCTCTTTCCTGATCATGACAGTGTTCATGTATTTATCAAACACTGTTACAAACTTATCACAGCAACTTTTAAGTTCCTCATTGCTTATTTCTAGTGAAGAGTGCCTACTGAAGACAGTAACAATACCTGTGCTAGTCTGGGCTGGTTGTTAGGGTCTCCAGGATTGTTCACTGCATTCTTTGCCTCATGAATTAATTTTGCTGACTCGGCAACTACAGCCTGGGTTGCCTTGATAAGATTCATCTGCAAGGCTCTGTCGTCCGCTGTTGCTGCGACTCCCCTGGCTGCTGCAGTCAGAACACGCAGGGCACTGGCTGTGTCCCTTGCTGCAATACCTGTGTAGCTTTCATTACCCTGTCAGCAAAAACAAACATTTCAAAAACTTTCGTGATCAATTAGATGTACTTACAATTTCAGTCCAAAACAACACAACATTTTACACAGGAACAAGGATCAAGAAAAATAGTGGAACTTTATTCAGGTACCTGTGAAGCCGCAGTTAACAACTGTGCCATTGATGATCCAACAGACTTTGATGTGGCACCAAGTTCAAGACCACAAGATTCTGCCTGAGAATGGAAGATGACAAGGAAACATTCACATCTCACATGTAAAAATAACAGAAAACTTCACAGCACAATTGAGAAAAAGACAGAGCTTTGTTCAACATGTGTCTTTCTGCACAACTTACAGTATCTCCAGGTAAGGGAAGCAGTTTGCCATCCTCAGCGCTCTTCTCGTATGCCTCCAAGTCACGACCAAGAGAACCAACTGTATCCAAAGCACTGTCAATCTCAAGAGTTCCACAGGCTTCTGCAGCCTGAAGATTACGTATACAACATCATACAATGTCATGTCTTTAGACTAACATCACCAAAACAACAAAGCACACACAAAATTATTTTCATTAGAGACTACCACCTTAGATCATTACAGGTAGAAAATAAATTCTGTAAAATGTATCAGAGACACCTCACGTTTCTCTAAAATGAATTCAAGCTAACTAAGAATGGGTGGTGGAAACAACGAAAAAGATGAAAGTGACAGGAGACAACTGAAACTAAAGACAGAGAAATGGATGAACACATGAGAGACCAACCAAATAAACAGAGAAGAAGGGTACATTAGAAAGGAATGAAAGCAGCAAACATGGAGGGGGGAGAAGAAAGGGAAGAAAGGAGGGAGAGAACATGCCCACTTGTTTATCAAAGTAAACTACTCTCACCTTATCTGCAGCATCTCGCAAGTCTCCCAGTGAGGAAGCAGTTGACTTGGCAAAGTTTGCAAGCTGTGTGGCTGTGATTGGATCCCCAATAGTTGGAAGTGCAGCTTTGGAGTTGGCAACCAGCTTTGATGTTGGCTATAAAAATGCATACAAATTATGTACGTCTTTTAGACTCTTCAAGGAAACAAAAAAAATTGCAATTCTGTAATAAAGTGTAAACATACTGAATGCCATATGTGTATGACATACCAGTAAATGTCTTTAAAATTTTAGTTATCTACCTGAATAAACTCTTTTGAGGCATTTATTAGACCCAACTGAGGAGCAGCAATGTCAGGATTTCTTGCAGTGTCTCTCAGAGCTTCAACAAGCTGGTTGATGTGTTCTTCTACTGGCTGAAAAAGAAAACCCATTAATAAATATTGCCAAATATTATGTTCACTGAAGGCAACTATTAATCCTTTTATAACTGTTTAATTAAATGTAGCATTCTCCAAACGTAAAAATGTACATGTTTCATAAAGAAGGACAAGGCAAGTATGGATTTCCTCTTTATCTTACTTGAGCCTGAATTCTAGGTGTTACTAATTTTTTATTTCTCCAGCACAATATCAATTCAATCAAAGGCAGACAAATGGCACTGAGAACAAACAAAAAGCATCAATAAAGGGACATATTGTCTTGATATACCACCATATTTTCAGACCTAACATTACAAGTTAGGTCCGCAGCAGTAAGGAGAATGGGACTTACTTTGCACTGGTCACTCAGCTGTTGCTGTGATGCTTGATTACGATTGGATGGCCCTGCACTGCGAGCTGCAGCAATAAGCTGTGTAGCCTGGCCAGTTGCCTCCTTAGCTGCCGCCTTACAACAACAAAAACAATACTTGTTCTCACTGATCATTGTCAAACAAACATCAACATGAAAAAAATCAAGGACAAGCAATGCTGCTTTCAAGCAGCCATCTGTTTAGTTATTGTTATCAAAAGTTACTGAAAGGCCTCTGTCTACCATTATCTTATTACAACAAACTATTTTGGCTTCATACATGTGGTCTAACAGAACATATAAAGACTTAATACATTTTAAACAATTTGTTATATCAGTGGTTACCAGTCAACTTAGCCAGCAGGTAGATAAAACTGTCTCAAAAATTGTTTTGTATTCTTTGTTTTTGTCATGAAGGGCAAATTAAGGAGGTCAAGCTGTCTTAAATCAGGCTTCAAAATAGGCAAAAATTTGCTAAAATTTGCTAAAATCTATATTTAAGGTGGCTCCCTAGAGTTATTACGAAACACCCTCAGTAAAAAGCGCGAGTTAGAAAAGGAAACGTAGTTAATTTCTCTTAAAGTTTTCCCCTTGGAGATTTACCAGTATGGGTGCTGTTAAAATAAGGCTTATGTTTTGGTTGTCAATTTTCAGATTAAAGCCGTTACCATGGTAACATCTCATCCAATGACAGGCAGATATATTCCTTATTTTGACCTAAACTCCTTAATATTTGTACTTTCCTACTGTGAAATTTTTTCATACTTCGCCATATCATGGAAATGATATTACTGGTACCTGACATTTTGAACTGGTAAAAAGTCAAGGTTCTCCAGACGATTTTTCCAATATTCTGTAATTTGTCATTATTCTAAATACGTGAGATTAGCTCTGACAGATTTCAACAAAAATAGGGTATTTTATAGGAATTGGATGTGGTTACAACTGAGCCAAATTAAAAAAAATTCACCGAAGGAAACGTGAGAAAATTAGCATTTAATTGCACACGTGACGTCACAAAAATCAGAAAAACACGCGTGTTATCGCGTGTGGGTATTCATTTAGGCGCGTGCTCAGGTGATGCCATGTATCGCATGCGAGAAAGCAAGAGTAAATTAGAGCTCTTTTACAGGTTATTTATAGAGCTTTTTGTCATATTTTGTCATAAACACATGTTTGAACGGAGTTTGAAACTATTGCTACTTATACCGAAGTGATTTAACGCTTTTCAAGTGCTGAAGTGATTTCGTTTCTTCTTAGGGCTACTTGCATCATTTTTGAATGCGCGATTATTACTGACGTTTGGCAGGCAATGGTAGCGCACACTAATGAGTCTAAGAAAAACTCTAGGGGGCCACCTTAATTGTCACAGATAATGTAAGCACCCTTTTTGTATCCTTCATGCAAAAAAAACTAACTACAGTGCTGTAGTGATAACTGATCAAAGAAGTGACCTAAGGTGGGAGATACACTGAAGGGACATGATCCAAGCCTATGGGCCCCTGTCATCTACACAAGGCATCTGACAGGATGCAGTGGTGCGGATCCGCATACTTTGCTAACATCTGCATCCTCCACATAATCAGAGCTTTTTTCCGCATAAAACAGGAAAATCGTTCCATATTAACGATAAAGCAGCTTTCTTACAACCCCACAAGCAAAAATTCAGAAGAGATTGAGTATTTTGTAGTTTTTCTCCTAAAACAGCGACAAAAACACCCCATTTTGTTCATGACCAACCTCCAGGCATTCCAACCTAATTTGGGTAAAGAGCCTTTAGTCAGAAAACATTTAGCCCTACACATTTGACATGATAACCACCTCAAGTCTTTTGACCAGCTTCTTTTTCAATGCATCACTAGCTGCTGCATTTGTTGCAGATCTCAAATCCTCTGCTGCCTGTTTGAGCTTCTGCTGCTGGTCAGCAGCATTAGGGTTTCTGGCTGCTCCCTGTGTAAATCGGACACATTAATTATTTTATAAACTGATGATCAGTCTACATGTATATACAGTTGAACCTCCCATAAGTGACCACCCAAAATGTCAAGCCTAGGTGGTTGCTTATGGGAGGTGGTAGCTTACAAGAGCTAAGACCATATTGAATCAAAGTTTTGCCTCATTAGCATATGGTAACTGCAGAAACTTACCCCATGTTTTAAATGTTTTACTCCTGCGAGTCAATTTCGAGATAAACTCCGGTACTTCCCATTGAGAAATTTTTGTCCCTAGTACTAGGCTATTATCTGTCAAGATGTCACTTACACGGAAGTATAAAAACAAAAGAAAATTTGAAACTTTCAGTTTTAAACTTGGTCGCCGACTCTTACGAGAGGTGGTCGCTTAGTTCCCCATTGCTATTTTTTTGTTGTTCTCTGAAAACTAAGTGCAGGACGGCCAGGAGATAAACAATCAGATACAATGATACAATTTGGTTTAACACAGAAGTAATCTCAACATGCATGCAGGAACTGCTACATTTCTCTGAAAGGAACTTCGCCCAAATAAGCATACCATAGTTCCAATAATTATCAAAAGCTGTCCTGCAACACCTTAGTTTTGTTCACACATCACAAGAAGTTTGCAATTGCCTGAGGTTGTCTCTAAAATGTTATACTCTTTCTTACAAAATCAGAACACAACGTGACTTTGTACATTATATGAACAAACCTTGGCTGCTTCCACAAGTTTTGCAGTTGCATCAGCTAACACCTTTGCAGCAGCTAGGAGACGTTTCTGTGAGTCTGAGTCATCCTCAGTTTCAGCTTCTGCTTTGATTCCAGTTACCAATGAAGATGAAGCCTGTATAGAATACAAGATGTTGACAAGCAATGTCTTCTTAATGTGGGGCACGACCTCTATCCAACCAGAAGTCACTCCATAAATCACTTACAACTGAAGATGGGGTGGGGGAAACTGGTACATATTTGTAAGCTGTATAATGCCCGAGTCTTGGATCTTTCAAATTTAGCATGCTCAAATGTGATGGTCTCTTTATCTTAACAGGTTTGACAATTCACCCTTCTTCACCACATACAGCAAAAACTTCCCCTGATCAAGACAGTTATAATCTCAGGGTGTAAATAGAATTTAAGCAAGCCAATAGAATCTAATTAGGAAATCAAACCCGGGGTAGTGCTCATAGTTTGTCTATCCTGAGTAGTAAATATACAACTTAACAAAGCAAAACAGTAAGAATATTTGAGAAGGAAAAAACCACTGGGTATGCAAATTGTACTGTCAAGTCTCCTCGGACATAACGTTTCATTTCTTAACTATAGTACAGTTTCCACACCTGAGCTAAGATCTTAGCCTGTTTAACCATCTCTCCTGCATTCCCCATACTGTTAAACAGTCTGTCTGTAGCTCCTAAAATGTCATCACATGCTGAATCATACTGTCCAGCCTGCTGTGCATCCCAGCCTCCATCTCGCACTTTCACCAGCAGACTGTTCAAAGCATCCCGTACAGCCTGTGCTGCGGTCATCAGCTCTCGTAGCAAGTCAGATTCTTCAGGAGCTGCTTCCTAGGATTACAACAGATTTATCATCAACAGCTAGCACAATGGTGTTATCAGGGATACCATAAGTTTATAGACTTCATTGGAGGGTTCGACAGGAAAAAAAAATTACTCAAGATCACGTGGTCATCAAGGAAGTCTCTGCAAAATGACAGAAAGAAAGAAAACTTTGGACCATCAGTTTTTTGGTATTTTTTCCTACAGTATTACGTCAGAGCTGTGTGGCATTAGTTAAATGCATCTCATTACCAGAAATAATCTCCCTCTTGCAAGATCTTATTCCACAAGATAAGTTAGATACTGTATGGAAAACACAATCTCAAAGTACATGCTTAAGAGTCATCAAAGTATCTAAACGTTTAACAGACCAGTCTGAAAACACACCTTACAAGCTCCTTCAGTATCATTGACAGCTGTAGCAACAAGTTTTGCGGCTTCAACAACTTGTTCCTGGCACATGTGACTGCTTATGGATGGAACAACCACCTTAACACAAGCTACCAGCTGTGCTGTGGTTCTGGCTGTCTCCTTTGCTGCAGTGATCACCTTGCCTTGAGCTCCAGTATCATTAGACTGACTGGCGACATTCTTGGCTTTCAGGACCAGGGCTGCCGTTGCATTGGCCACCGCTTGGGCCAGAGCCAGTAACATTTCCTGTGTTTAATAAAAAATGTTAGTTGAACAATCTACTTGGTATAGTCTTTGTAGCTATATTATGTATTACACCAGACCTGTTTTAAGGGATTGCAAAAGATAACTTTGAACATTTCTTTACTCTCTGTAAGTACTTGACAATCTAAACCACTACAAACAATATTACAAATTTAACAAAACAAGGTTGAAAATCTTAAATGGTAGGAAGCAAACCATCTGGCTAAGCAACTGAACTTGAAAACACTCCAACTCAATGTAGTGGTCAGACCTGTGACTTCTCAGTTTCAAGTCAGGCACCCTAAATCAGTCAATCAAGCTCCCTAACGTGTTCTATCATAAACCAGTTGACTAAGTTGTTAAAAAACCCTTCTGATTCCCAAGCTATATTTGGAATCCCCTTCTGAAAAATTAACCTGAGTGATATCCCTTGATGGGAAGTTTGGCACCACAACCAAGTGAAGCTTAAATGTCTAATTGAATCAAAGGTTATACAACTTCAGGCACCTATTTATCACTTATTTTTATTAGATAAGATGAGTGACATGGTCTTGTACTTACTTGAGTTTGTTGATCAACTTCTGGTTCACCCATGTACTGCAACAGTGTTGCCCCAGACGAACCCACATTACCAGCTGCTGACAACAACTTGCCTCTGGACTAAAAAGTGTAAAGTGTGTGCTGATTACAAGGCATTCAATGGAAATTGATGACAATGAATGATAAAATCATCTCTTAAATCTGTAGCAGGAAAAGTCGGCTATCAATAACTAACCTCACTGTCTGCTCCACCTCCTTCTTGAGCAGCTTTCAGAAGATTAGAAAAGGCACCTGCCAAGCCTCGTGTAGCATCCAGAAGGTTCTTACCATCATCGTCATCATCCAATAAACCAGCAATCATCTTGATTCCTTTTGATAAGTCTTGTAAGTTAGATGAGCTGAAGAAAAAGGTCAAAGCCAGTTAAGCAGTTGCCAAGTTTCACATACCAGTGGTATGACAGTATACATCATACAAGAAAACAACAACACCTGTTGAAAACAAAAACGATATTCTCATGCAAGTCACATTAAATCAGACAACAGACTTAAACGGCTTGCTGTGGGAAGACCAAATCTTGAAGTCTTATTGCAAATCCGTCTACCCCTTTTTAGTAAGTTCTCAGCTCCAACTATTGCATTTCTAGCTTTTTGATTGGCTAAAAACTCAGATTATGAGTCAATAGTCGGAGTTTTACGTCATATGGAAAATAGTGCGCCAAGTTTAAAACTTCTGCGCACGAAGTTTTCAACTTCAGCCCTCTATAATGGCCGAAATAGAAATCGGTGGCAAAACCCAGTTTGAGAATTTACTAAAACAATTATTCCATTTGCCCTTGCTGGATATGAAGTGATTATAACCAACTCGCGCTACGTGCTCAATGGTTATTTTATCACTTCATATCCAACTAGGGCTCATGAAATAATTGTTATATATACACACCATACACATACTATGCATTTGCACCATATGAAGTCTCTCAACCAAAGAGAATGTGTTCTTTCATTTAATCAGTGGGTTATACATAGTAGTGGGTTATACAGAGTAGTGAAAGGCAAATAAATGTACAATGTACAAACATCACCAATGCAAAAAGATGAACTTACATGGTGTTTACAGCAGCCCCGGCAGCAGTGTAGTTTGTTTCCTCTGGCTCTCCTTAGGAAAGAAAATCAAGTGTCAAATTACATATAAATTCAAGTGTATTAATGCCTTTAAATGGTAGAAAAAGAGCACTATATAATATATTATTATTATTAATAGTATTATAATCAGATATAGTACAGGCCCTTATTTGAAAGTTAATAGTTGTAATTATATCCCAACTCCTTTTAAACAGTTTTCCCTTTTATAGAATACCAACATCTCAGTTAGCCTGTGGACAAGACTACCATGATGGTTAAGAAGAGAAGGGAGGGGGAGAATCATAACAAAACATTACAAAAGTACAGTATAATCAAAAGATGGCACAGGAACAGGAATTTCATATTCCATAAATTTTTGAAGTCCAGACATAAGCCTGTCTTTACCTGAAGTCAGCGTGACAATTGAAGCACACGATGCTGAAAGAGCAGCGAGACGGGATGCGACATTTTGTCTGGAGAGGTCTAGAGTGTTTTGCTTCCACTTCAGTGATGCCTGAAATCATCCCAAACATTGATGTTAAAGACTCATAATTTATAATTTATCTAATATTACGTTCCATGCTAGATTGATTTTCTTTTGAGAAATGTCAGCAGAGATGAACAGAACTTTATATTATTCAAATAGACTACAGAATGTCTTGTGGACACAGAACAGCCATTGGTGGTGATATGCAGTACTAGAGATTTGATCTTACTGGATCTGATCCAAGGGCAGGAATCTCAGCAGGAGAACCCAGATCCTGTTCTGCAGAAACAATAGTGTCCAAGCCTTGACTCAAACTACTCATGTATGCCTTCTGTGCAGGAGTAAGACTGTGAAGCTTAGCTTGGGAGCCCTGTAAACAATAATACCACATCAGTAGTGTAATCTCTGGTAGTCAAGATGAAAAGAGCGGTTAATCATACAAAATGGTAGCTGGACTGATCGTAGTTTCAGGGGTTTCATAAAGGGCCAGGCACCAGGCAAACTGACCAGGTGTGAGGGATTTTACCAGCTTGGTATCTTGCAAAAAGTCTTTTCTTATAAAGAAGTTCAGTTCAAGTAGTTTTGACTGTCTGTGAAAGCCAGTAGCCCTCTTGCACAATCATTTATTGAGAAATAAACAAAAGAAGATATTAATGAAGTGAAAGCCTTGTTTATTGAATGCTACACAAATGATAACCGACTGAATTGGACTACAAGAAGTCTTGTTATCAATCAAAACTATGACAAACTTTGAGAGGTAACTTGAATTGTCTGAGATGCATGAGAGAAGGAATGGGTTAAAGTGTAACTCTTTGATAACAACAGGTGCAGAAGACTTAGGAACTACTCAAGAAAACATCAGGCATGATGTATACACTGTCCAGTAACACAACACAATATAGGACCTGCCGATAACCAATCAGATTCAAGAATTTTGTTACAGCTACTCACAAAAACAGCAAGCAGTGTTAATTACTTTCTTGTACTCTGTACATAAATCACAAGGTGGAAAAATCTTTCATTATTTCACCAGAAAGTTAAAACTTCTGGATAATAGCTTCTCACCATGGGTGGCCTATGGGCTGAGTGTGCAGATCCTGTGACTGTCCCATACTGGGCTGGCTCCATCTTACCCACACTGTATCTGGATGCTCCTACAAAAACATCGCAATAGTGAACCAGTGACATAAACTTTTACACTGAACATCAAGACGGGGCCTTGGTCCTGTAATAAATGTGCTTTGCAGAACAAGCAGAAAATGTGCATTCATGTAAATAGGACGTGCATATTTTATGACGCTTTACAGACACGTACCTGGACCTCCGGCTCTCATCACAGCTGGCAAGGCTACTGAGCCAGTAGCTGCATGGCCAACCTTGTTCGTTTGACGCTCCAAGTATGTACCTCTGAATAAAAGAAAAAAACAGAGGCATTTAATTGCAGTATTTGTAGGAAAATTTACACAAACAATTCATGCATTTACAATAGACTTACTAACCTAATCCTCTTCACCCCCATGGGACATAAGGCAGCAACTTGTAATCTCTCCCCTATTAGCACTATTTTGTGCCGCAAGTTGTGCCTCACTCTGCGTGAGTTTACCTCACTGAGCTCAGCAATGACAGGTGGTTTTTGGCCAACCAGGTTTCATTTATAATGGTAAAGAATCCGTAATTCAGGGAAAATTGAAAAATATTGAGCTTGAAAACTTCAAACATGTTGCAGTTCTAGTCTCTGCTTACTTTGACGGAGTCACAGAATCCTCTACCATTGTCGATTCCTCATCAAAGTCAGGATCATAACCTTCCTGGCCCTTCCTCTGTGGGCAAGGAATAAAAAAAGCACAAGCCCTTAAAAATAATGTACTAAAACGAAATTTGAAAAGATGTGTTTCAGTTGTTTTCGCATTGATGTGTGAAGGAAGTGACCACTGAAGCAAAATCGATCAACATTTGACGATATCTACATGTTCTGTCAATTTAGGTTTTGACACTGCCATAAACTGTTAAATTACATAATTTACAGATTATGTACATACGCACAATGGCTTCAGAATACCAAGTTTGCCATGGCTGTGGGGTACCTTTTTATGCTGAAGCTCTAATTTGAAACTACATTGTATCTCTTATCCACATGTACTAAAATACACCTTTTATTATATCATTGGTACACAAAATATTCATATCATCACTGCAATCGTTAACCAAACCTTAATAATATGGAAAATATTGTCATAGTGGCAAAGCAGTCCACAGGGTGTTTTACTTTCGTCCACTACTTTTTACATTACCTTTTTCAAAATAATATCTATGTAGCCAGCAATGAGCTGAGATATTTTCTCTCCTTCATTTGTTTGTACTGAATAATAAGACTCCAGGTAATCACCAAAATCCTGTTGAAAGGAAATACAAGGTACAAATAAAAAAAAAACATGCCACAGATTTCATAAGAAGAATAGGTACCATTACACTCAACATCTCTATTGCAAAAATAACTATGATTATTGTAATTTTGTACAGACCAACAGTTAATTAATCTAATCTTTGAATACGGCACTAAAATGTTATTGTTTTCATGAAAGCATGGCAGACAAAAATAAATAACATCATTTCTTTAATTTTTATTACACCTACTTGCAAATTGTAGACGTACAAAATAATTTACTGTGTCCATTTATCTAACTGAGTCTACTCCATCTTCCACGCTAAATCACCCTATTCCCTTAGCATTTTTTTTAACAAATCTCAAAATCAAAACAAATCAGTTTACTAAAGGTTTAAATGGAGTTTGCCAAAATCAATTAGTTGAAAGTGAAAGCAGTTTCTTCATCAGTGTATAATTTATTATGTTTTTCATTAGCAATTTAATAAAAGTTGTGAGAATTACCATACCAGTGTAAAACTGTTTGGTGAAGCTGCCCAGCGTCTAACTGTAGTCAAGGGCCAGGTCTTCATCACCTGAGGTTAACACAATAGAATAGTATTAAATCTTACAGTAGAGATCTAGATAAGGACGTCTTCAATTAACAAAGAATTAATCTGGCTAGCCTAACTCCAGAAAAATCTAATTCCATATGTTTTCCCACAAATGCCTTTGTTAAGTGCCATTTGAAAAAAATTCTTACAGCAACATTGAGGTACTAAAATTTGCAACTTTACTTTCCAGTGTGACAAAGTCGAGTTGAAGTAACAAGAAGTGGCTTGCAGGCCATGTAATAATTTGCATATTTGTTTTTATTTTTGGAAAAAAATAAACAAACTTTAGGTTAGAGATTGTTACACCAAACTTAAATTATTATATAGTAAATTTGGTAAGAAACAAATTCAAAGAATCTTCAAAAACAAAGTGACAGGGAAAAGAAAAGCAGCAAACTGGTAATAAGTGGTAGGTGCAGTGGCCTCATGGTTAGTGCGCTCGACTCCGGAGCGAGCAGTCCGGGTTCGATCCCTCGCCGGGGACAGTGTGTTGTGTTCTTGGGCAAGACACTTTACTCTCACAGTGCCTCTCTCCACCCAGGTGTATAAATGGGTACCTGCTATTTGTTGGAGAAACCTAACAAAATTGCGGGGGAGTGACCTGCGATGGACTAGCATCTCGTCCAGGGGAAGTAGAAATACTTCTAGCCGCTTCATGCTACAGAAACCGGGATAAGCTCCGGCAGCTATGAGCCAGCCTTGGCTCCAAGGCTCCACATAAACCGGTATTAACATGATTGTGTAAATACCAACATTACAGGTCATGGTGTGGATACAAACCTCTTTAGTTTTCTCATCAACTCTCAGGATGCTCTCTTTTGTGACACCCAAGAGCCTAGGAACTAGTTTATTCTTTCCTTTCATTTTTTCCTGCAAGAAACAAAGCATATCAAATTTAATAAATAAACCAACAGACAAACAAACATACGACAATATACTCATAAAACAAGCTGAAAAATGAAACAGCCAATCCACATATACATGAACTAATTCATGTGTAAACAAAATAAACCAACAAACAAACAACAATGAACCACCAAACAACCAAACCAAAGGATCAACAAACAAGCCATTCACCTGGAAACCAACAAACAACCTTACAACTTCAGCTATATGAACTAACGACTAACTAACAAAGCATAAACCCCCAATACACCAACAAACACACCAACATACCAAATGAATAATTAAATCAACAAACAAATAAACTATATTGTTTAAAGCATACAAGCATAAAGTCTGCATTTTGCACTGACATTGTACAACTTTCAGTCCCATCACAAAGGAAGTTGTAACCAGCATGCATAGAAAGTAATGTCTGACAGCCTAGAGTTATTGGATTTTGCAGCTGGGCAGGTGGATTATCTCCTTTGCTTTCCCAATGGGGAAGTGAAGTTGTTTGGGGAAAATATCTTAAATTAATTATCCATCTAAGAAATTTGGGGGGCTAGTGAGAATGACTTTTGGGTCAGTTGATCATGTCACTGCTTGCCAAAACAGATTTTCTTTACATGCTGGCAACTAACTTGGCATATGCATGTATTCCATGGAAAAAAAGAGGTTCCAATGAAAATACATGTATACTAATGTGAAACATTCTACAAATTTGCATGGAGCACTGGCACCAGTCCTGCTACAGCCTCAATTGTGAACTTGCCTTTACAAGAAAAAATGTCACTCCATAAGTCTTTAACCCTCGGCACAACTGCACATACTTGTACTTGCCCTGTAATTCATCATGTCCCGAAACTTTCCTGTGTTCCTACACAGAAATGACAAGATAAACAATGAGTAAAATTGTACACAATAGTACAAGGTAAAGTGCATGCACTTATGATTAATTTTATGAAATATGACCTTGTACAAACATGTCTCTACAACACAGTGGATTTATTGAAATCCCTCACCTCTTTAATTTTCTTCTCAATATTCTTAGATTTGACATATTCCTTGGGAAGAAATTCCTTTAAGCTATCATGAGAAAAATAGAACACCTCCACATTACTGGCTGTAATATATACATGTGCAAAACATTGCCAAAATGTTCTATTTGTAACCAAAGCATTGAACCTACTCTATAAACTTGTAATTGCCTTCTTCAAAATCACCAAACTGGACCTGAATCTGAATAGCCCCGAGCTGCAGAGAAAAATAATTAAACACCACTCTGAAAGCAGTTTGGGCCTTAGAAAGTACATGTAGAACAAAAGAGACTCATGCTAAGACAAATCAACTGTACAAACATTGAAACCACCCAATACACTATATATGCAGTTTCTAATGTACTGTTTCTTGAATATGAACCATTTAAGAATATTTGAATATTTTTATTTGAATATATTATTTGAATATGAACCACAAGGGAAATAACAAGGGTTGACTGTGATGGAGGCCCTAACTAGATACTTCTATGTACAACACACATACCTGTGATGCCTCCTCCTGTGTACAGGGATGTGTACCATCTAAAATACCATCTCTACACTAAGCAGGGAGAAAAATTAATTATGGAAAATGCTTTTATTAATTTAGCTCCACCCACATGCACAGCTATTCTGCAAGTTTAAGCATGTACTATTCGCACATATTATAGGGGAATCCTTGTTTACAATATTTGCCTCATTAGCATAAGCAATTCAGTTTTTGATGGAGCTACAAATAAATCAGTTCTGAATATTGAAAGGTCATAGTACGATCAACTCTGCCAGTGAATATGAGCCTGATGTTTTGAATACTTTTTGTGCAACATGGGTTTAAAAACTCAAAATTTAACAAAGAATGTATGAGCTCATTAGCGCTTTTGCCACCCAGAAATTTTGCAGTTTTTAAAAGACAATTTTTCCTTGAATATTACACCCAAAGAGCTAAAAATCTCACCATGTACTAAGTTTCACTAGCTCTTCAGCTACATGAAGTCAATTCATATCTAACATGTTTCCTTCTATACGCAACACCGTATGCAAATGAGCAAAAATGTAAACAATGACGTCAGCATGAATCCGCCTATACAACGGTTTGTCAGAGCTGGACTTCAACTAATAGCTCTTATCGCAGTTATCAGCGGTTTGACATGCAAACGAGGCGAAAGGGTCAATACTGCATTGTACTGACCCTTTAGCCTCGTTTGTGTGCCGCTCTAAACAAAGGAATATTTGACAGCGGGCTCAACTCCGATAACAGCTATTCAGACCAGGTTTTATTCCAGCCAGAAGTCACATGTGAGTTGAGTTTACTGTGTGTATTGAATGATTTTCTTACTCTTTTACCTAACATTTTTAAATGTTTGCTCAGAAATACATGTATGGATGGTATCTTAAAGGAAATGTTTGATTGCTTCCTTGTAACTTGCATTTACATGCTTCACTGATTGACTGGCATATTATGTTTTTTTAAGTAAAACACTGTTACTGTACCTACCTGAACATACAATAAGCCAAGTTGGACAGGGTCCTTGATGTCAACGTTTTGATCTGAGTAAAAGTACTTCCGTCTAAAAGAACATTCAACAAAATTACTATAGACTGAACCAGTCAAGGGCTCAGAATAACAACCTACAGTAGATCTTCATATCATAAATGTACATCATACATCTACCTAGTCTGAAGTCCAGTATTTTACTTCATTCTGGATAGAGCAATAATTGGTCACAGTACCAATAAATTATGGTTATCGCTGTACTTAAGACATTCATGTGAATTAATTTAGCCAGTTAAATGTTGTAGGTACTGTTGTTATTTTACATGTAGTGGAAAAATCAAGTCTTTTACAACACGCAATAATTATTTTAAACTTTAAATACCTCAAAAGAACAGTGCATGAATCATCAACTCCTTGCTCTCGAAGAGTTTTGTCATGTCCAAGCCAGTGAACTTTAAAAAAAAGAGATAATTAAAAACCTTTATTATATAGACACGGATGTTTTACTGAAAAATATACCACTCATAAAATTCATAAAAAATACATCCGGGACCCGAGTGGTTAATTTTCCATAATCTCACACGTGAGTTTATCAATGATTTCATTGATATCAAGTTTGTCTCTTAAATTGTACTTAAATTCATTGGTGTATCATCGAAACATCTTTGGGTCTTCCTCGAAAGTCTTCAGCAATCTTCTGAAATCTTCGGGCATCTTCGGAAATTTTCGGAAATTCTCGGAAAACGTTCGGGAGCGTTCGTCCTGCCTTCGGAACAATTTTGAAATTTCTTCGGAAATCTTCGGAAGGTGGTCAGAAATCTTCAAAAATGCCGTCATCAGCATGTCTATATAATAAAAAGAACATTACACGGCGGCTTGAAGATATGAATTTTATTTTCGAGTGGCAAAACAATATTTTACTCACTCGCTGCGCTCGTTCGTAAAATATTGTTTTGCCACTCGAAAATAAAATTCATATCTTCGCGCCCCCGTGTAATATCCTCTATATAATGGAGCAAAATTTACATGTACAAGCAAAAGTCATGTACATGTATTTTAGATTAGAAACCACCTTGTGTAAAAGCATGCAGTACAAGACTCAAAGAAACACAGAACTAGAACAAACTAGCAATATAATGATGCCAAGGCACAGAGAATTTAAATAAATTATATGATCTAAATAAATATTGTGTGGTTCTAGAAAATATCCATACCCCCCCCACGGAAGGGAATGGAAATTTCGGGGGGTGTGGGGTGTCATAGGCCCAGGAATTTCCGGAGGGGAGGGGGGGGAAAGGATGTTGTTTTGATGAATTTTTTTCCAGGCCGGTCTCAATTTTCTTACTGTTGTACGTAATGTTTCGTTGTTTGCATTGAGCTTCTCGAGTCACAAACGCAGAAAAAATAAATCTCGCTAATTTAAAAGCTGTTGGTTAGCCTCGATATTCTGTCGCCGCAAGAGTCCGCAATTTCCCGAGTTGTGGCTAGAGATCGAATCGCTTGTTGTGGAAAATAGACGTGTGAATCGTGACTGATTGAAAATATATGTTTGTTGCACTTGACCAAATACTTCTGTCACTCCTATCTGTATCGTCTCAGCTGGAAGATTTCGTCGCATTTTTAAGTTGTCGTCGCAAAGCGTGAAAAAATAGCGTTTGAACTGAAAGAGTACACAACATCGAACTAGCAGAAATTCGGAAATCGGTAGATAACAGACCTATTATCTTGTTAACAATGATTCTTGAACGAGTAAAACAGAACAGTAACAATTCTAGTTCAGCAGGTAAATATATTTTTAAAGCAAGCCGCGTGCGATAGAAATCAGCAGAAATTATCACAGATAAATTAACGACTTTGCTGCTCCAATATTTCCGCATAAAAGCCGAGGACAAAGGGCAAAAAAGCGTTGGATACCCGTTTTGAATCACGCAGAAATCATAACATTTACATTCAAGCCTAAAGTAATCCTGAATGATATCGAGTAACATAAATCCATTCACACAAGTTTTGTTTACATTCCATCAAGTAGAGTGTGAAGCTATCGTTTCCAAACGCAAGCACGGTGCTTAAACGTCATTTTCGACAGAACTTTGAATGAAAAAAAGTGTTTTATAAAAATTTTACAGGTTCAAGCAGATTTTCAGAGGTGCAGCACAAGGCTGTTTGCCATAGGCTAACGCCATCAGAAAAGTTAAATTATGCAAATTTCAAAATCGGCGACATGTCAAATCGATGGGACGCCAGCTGTCGCGAAAAGATCTAATCACATTGAACGGCTACAAAAAATCGAAGACGCATTCTTTTTACTGTTCTTATAGGGAGTCGTAGTTATCTTCCAAAATTACAGTAAAGAAAGGGTTTACACCAAAATCAGATGTGCCGACGGGAGCTGTTCCAAAAATTGGAAATTTCTTTTTCCATGTCATTTCCATACTTCAAAATTAATTATGTTGTTTTGATTGTTTGGTGCGGTGTAAAGCGTTTCTTGTGAGCATTTCTCTCTCAGTGGTCTTGGAAATGAACTTTTTTAGTAACCGCTGTTTTGCCTAAATTATGAAGCGGAATTGACGGGATTAAAACTATAATTTTCATATCGCAAATTCTCGGCGACATACCTTCTGGCGATGTGTTACTCACAGTTTTTCGGGAAAAAAAGAAAAAGATCAAAATCCAGTATCTTGCACTAAAAAAATAGCTTATTTCTGGTTTCCACAAGGAATGATAATATTTCCAGGGGGTGAGAGGCTAAAATGGAATTTCCGGAGGGGAGGGGGGTCTATCCTGGGAGCCGATTTTGGAAAATCCAGAGGGGGGGAGGGGTCATACGAAAAATCCCTTCCGTGAGGGGGGCATGGATATTTTCTGGAACCACACATTACGATTAGTTATAATAATAATAATAATAATAATAATAATAATAATAATAATAATAAATAGGTGCTTATACAGTACCGCTCGAAAATAAGCGAACCAAAACATACGCGAAATACGCGTATGCCAATGCGCGTATACAAGTATACGCGTATGCTCATTAGTATTTATGAGCTAGCTTATTGTTGCTTTCTTTGTAATACTGTAGTTCAATGTTGTTTCAATGGCCCGGCAATACTGGGATTATATGGGCTGCCTAAATCGCTACGTGCCAGATACGGTAGCACTAGCCACAGTTTCACAAAATATTTTTATAGAATGCGTTCTGTAGCATTACAATAATTTTATTGCAATAAACTGTCGGAAAAACT
The DNA here is from genome assembly GCA_964020085.1 of Micromussa lordhowensis. Taxonomy (NCBI): domain Eukaryota; kingdom Metazoa; phylum Cnidaria; class Anthozoa; order Scleractinia; family Lobophylliidae; genus Micromussa; species Micromussa lordhowensis. The sequence goes on from OZ026595.1 coordinate 40,515,484, forward strand.
TGTAGTCGGGTTTCCATCAGAACATTTTACCATTCGTTTTAATCATTAACTTCATCTTGCTCCAAACAGAACCATTTCACATCTTGTCATGACGCTTCGAAAAACGGCAGCGACAAAAACAACTAGCCATCACCTGTCAACAAGATTCACGGCAGTAAAGTTTCGCGGTGCATCATAAATACTTAGATCAAACAGTTTTGCAGATGGAGATCATTTCATTGTTGAAATCACCGAGTTATGCTAAATAGAACCAGAGACGCCATCAAAATTTTCACTACATTTCTTGCCGCGTGACGCTTCAGTCGACAAAATAAGAAAGCGACCCTCCGGCGCGTACCGAAAGATAAACGTGCCGAAAGATGAATGGGCAATTCCAGAAAATATCCATACCCACCCACGGACGGCTTCCATGTTTTAACCCCCCCTTGCCTTCGGAAATTCCAAAATGCGTTACCCCCCCCATGCCCTCAGAATTCCATAATCATGAACCCCCCTCCCTTTCAAAAATTCCGGGGTTTTTTGGAAGTACATTTTCGGCTTGGGAACGCCTATATGAACAAACGAACATGATGTAGCGGCACCAGGTGAGAAGCTTTACTCTTCAGCGACAAGAAAAACCTACCGCTTGTGGTGGTCTGAATTTGGCTATAAAAATAAACACCACGTACGGTAATTTTTCTCCTCTTTGTTTTCTTGTGTTGTTTTGACGTTAAAAAAGCAAAATAGTTCAAATTCAGACTGTTAAAATCTTTCGGCGGTCAAATATACACTTGCTTCCTCGTTGTGTCCTTTTATACACCATGTAGTGTGCACGAAAAGTGTTCTCAATCCATATGCTTCATGTAGTGTACATGAAATGTATCATGATAAAAGATCAGGTCGAGTATAATCTATTTAACAAATGAAGAAGCCTAGGCCGTATATTACACCGTGATAAAACACGATGGGCATTTGAGAACACGAGGAAAATGCAGAAAACACGAGCCGCTAGTTTCTTCTTGGCAACATGCGAAGACCAGACCTCGTTCTCCCGAGTCTTCCCCGATTGCCCTCCGACGGTCCGAATGCTCAATAATCTTGCAGGCATTCCTTGGAAGCAAGGGACTGGTTCGAGTTTTTACTGAGTAACAAGAAATTTGCAATCGGAAAGATACATTTTCAGATTTTATTCATGTGACAAGAACTTAATCAAGGTAAATGTGAAACCCACGTCTTATTGTGAACACTTCTATAAGTTATGAGCGTAAACACGCCTCTGATCTATCGATGCTTGTCTTCTGCTTCCGTGGTCATATGTTCGTGGTTTATTTACAAGCTACAAAAGTCCACAACAATAGCGTTTTCAAGGAACTCACTCTACACTTTCTACTTCAGAAATCCCACCTGTGAAATCCCCCCCATGCCTTCGGATTTCCAATCATAAATACCCCCCATACCCTCAGAATTCCATAATCGTGAACCTCCCCTCCCCTTCGGAAATCCAAAAAGCCGTCCATGGAATAGGTATGGATATTTTCTGGAATTGCCCAATGATGAAAACTTCATATTGAAAACTAGTTAATTTCTGTTTACCGTGAATGAAAACTTTAGTCAATTTGCTTCACAATACTTAGTGATATTCTTGTTAAAGCTACGAACTTAGATGTGAAAACAACGCTTTTTAAACTGAAAGCAAGTGACGTGTTGTTTACAAACTCGTGCTATATTTAGCAGGAATAGTAGCCGGTGAAATGTGTTGCGAACGTGTTCCACAAACGGACTATTTCTTTCTGAACCAAAACTCCTTGGGTTGGGAGAAAGCTTATTGTCCAAACACAACATTTTGCATCGATATATTGCTCCCTCTTAAAGCAATTAAAAGACCGTGATGCGGCTTTTCCGCTGTGACACTATTTACACGGCATTGGTAGACTTATCGGAGTGTCTCCTGTGAGCTTCGCGGTAAAATGAAATGTATGCTTAGCGGATTATACTCTTTTCCTAAACAGGAACCAAGCAGTCGTTGCAAGTAGGCAGTGATAATTACTCGACCAGTGGCTAATTGGTAAATCTTCAAAGCGAACTAGATTGGAAATACATGTACGATAGCTTCATTTAAGATGTTTTTACAATATGCAAATTTGGCTGTAATCGAACGGCTCTCGCTTTTTAAGTTTTCCTAACAAAGCTATTTATTGTTTCGTCCAACAATTCTTGGTTTTCACTCACGTGACACTGGCCTTGGCAACGGTTGCTATCCGCCATCTTTGTGCCCCTCGAGTGTAAACAAAGCTGAGAAGCGAAGAGACGCGAATGCGATAGTTTGAGATGGTCCACTGCATTGTAGTTGGTTGTGGGAACAAAAGCGGCAAACACAAGACAAATTTCAGTAAAATACCGAAGATAGTTACAAATCAAGGCGAAGAGTGGGAAGAATTAACGAGGGAGAGGAGAAATCGATGGATTTCTGCGGTGAGTCGTGGCGATACCGAAACGAAGAACGTCCTTGAAAGCGAGCGTGTTTGTGGTCATCATTTTGTTTCAGGGAGGCCCTCAGCTGCGTGGGACAAGCACAATGTTGACTGGGTTCCCACTTTAAACCTCGGTAAAAAAGAATTCAAGACAAACGAAGACAAAGACAAGAAACAGAAGGCTGTAAATGAAAGAGCTGAAAGAACAAAAGAACGAAGGAAGCGTGTCGCTGAGCAACAACAAGCCGAAATTGCGGAGAAAAGGAAAAGTCTAAATCAGAGTGGTTATCGTGTCGCTGATATCTCCTTCTCCGAGGCGAGCACGAGTACCTCATCTGGAGACCTTGAAAATGCTGGCACTGCTGAAACGATGGAAATGGAGCAAGTGGAGTCCTCGTGTAGCACAACTGGTTCTATGAACGAAGCCACCATAAAATGTGTTGATGAGCCCGAAGAAATCACCGTAGCTTCTTCAAACGACGCTGAAACACAGACCGAAGAGTTTGAATACATGTTTTACAAGCCCACGTATCGAGCTCCCGACAGAGAATATTTTAAATCCGATGACAAAGTTCGCTTTTACACAGGACTGCCATCCTACCAGGTCCTCATTGCAACATTAAATCATGTGGCACCGCACGTGAGTCGACGGACTCAGACACTAGATCCTTTCCAGGAATTTGTTATTGTTTTGATGAAGCTACGACTCAATATGCCGTTTCAGGATCTGGCTTACCGATTCATGGTATCAGTACCAACTGTTTCCCGGATATTCTGGTCGTGGATAAATGCCATGGACAACAGGTTGAGTGGGCTCCTTCACTGGCCAGCGAGAGAAAACCTTTGGAAGACAATGCCAATGAGCTTCAAGTATTCGTTTGGCAATAAGGTAACAGTTGTTATTGACTGTTTTGAGGTTTTTATTGATAAACCATCAAATTTGTTGGCAAGAGCACAGACATTTAGCTCCTACAAACACCACAATACTATTAAAATATTAATTGGCATCACCCCACAAGGAACTGTTTCATTTGTTTCAGAAGCGTGGGGAGGACGAACCTCTGACAAGTTTCTTACAGAAAATTGTGGATTTCTTGACAAACTTTTACCAGGGGACATGGTTATGGCAGACAGAGGCTTTACCATCAATGAAAGTGTGGGGTTGAAACAGGCTAACCTTGTAATTCCAGCGTTCACCAAGGGGAAGTCACAATTGGACCCGGTAGATGTGGAAAAGACCAGGGGAATTGCCAGTGTGCGCATTCACGTTGAAAGAGTTATTGGACTGTTGCGCCGAAAATATACGATTTTAGAGGGAACACTTCCCACCGACTTCCTTAGGGGTAACCCTAATGGACCACCCGAAGCACAGGTTCCGATCATAGACCGCATAGTGAGGGTTTGCTCTGCGCTTGTAAATTTATGCCCCTCTGTAGTCCCATTCGACTAGCTACATGTAACATGGTATCCCAAAAGAGAGCCCGCTCTCTGACCACATTGAATGTCGACAATCTTTTTACTGTAGAGAGCTTTGAAATCATGACTTAACTTGTAGTGTTATAATTATTCTTTATTTGGTACATACTTTGCCATCTCCTTATTAAAGGGGCTACGTCACGGTATTTTGAGTTATTTCTACCATTGACAAAAATTACCTCTAAATTCAAGGAAACCCGAAAATAATACTTTACAAAGATAGAAAAACACTAAAGAGATAATAATAAACCATAAAGGAACAAGGATGGAGAAGATTGACACGAATTGCAAACAACAATAGTGAAAAATTTAGGCTAAATTTTTCACACCGTTTAACAGTGGCACAGCTCCTTTAAGAACCCACATTTTCAGAGTTTATCACAAAATATTTGTTACGTTGCTGCTGTGGAATTTAAATTATTAAGGTTTTTGAAAGGTTCTTGTTTCATATACCTCTTTCTTCATTGAAACAGCAGCTTGTTTAAAGGCTGAAAGTAGAATACAGAGCTGAAGGCTCACTTTCAGAACATACAATGTCTTACAAATTTCTGAATCAGGTGTTTCTAATTTCAGATCATCACAGGTGGAAATCATACCCTTGCCTTTTTTAGAATTAGTTTTCGATTTGTTTTTTTTTAACACATTATACAGTTTGTGTGCTGATCTTTATAGTTCAAGATTTATAATAATGTCAGCTTAACTGTATGTAAAGCTTACAGTGAACCTAACCCCAAAACATCTTCACTGAAGTAATTCTTTGCACCTGTTCAAATACAGCTGTATTGCACTTTTTTAAGTGCCATTGTTACCAAAGTTTGACTTCTTACAGGCTTTTAAAGTCAGAAAGGGTTTGGATCTAATTCTTGAATTGACATCACATACTGATTTGCATCTTTGTAAACATGCATGCAAAACAGTTTGGGAAGTCAATTCAAAAATAGACCTAAGCCCACTCTGACTTGGTCAAATATTCTTAAACAATGTGTAGCTTTTTGTACAAGTTTGAATGCTTTATAAGAATTAAAATGTCTTAAATAGGTGCAAAGTTTTACATCAGTAAAAAAAAATACTTTGGATTTAAGTGCGCTTAAAATCTCACTCAGATATATCTCCTAAATACAACAAAGGGGAGGAAAGAATAAGGCCCCAAGTAACACTTGATGTAATGCTTTCCTCTTTTTTCACAAGCAAATAAAAGGGAATAGCTCTTATCGCAGTTATCAGCGGTTTGACATGCAAACGAGGCGAAAGGGTCAATACTGCATTGTATTGACCCTTTAGCCTCATTTGTGTGCCGCTCTAAACAAAGGAATATTTGACAGTGGGCTCAACTCCGATAACAGCTATTAAAAGGAGAAAAGTCTTGTTACTCAAATGTCACTTTAGCTTTGTTACAAACCCCTTCAAATGTTACTTACATACAGTAAGGCAATTTACTAGGGTATGGTATGAATAAAACATGCAGTTAAAAAACTGGGAACATGTTCAATATTTTGTCTTTGAGACAAGCTGTTAAATGCGGACGCATTCTTCGAATGTCAAAAGTTACATGCATAGGGTCTGTTCCTAAAGCTAAAGAGACAGCGAAAGCAATGGCGAAAACACCACAGTCACTATCGTTGGTCTGCTGCTGGACTGGAACAAAGTCAAGTGAAACCAAATTTCCACCTAACAAGTCATTGGTCTGGTCCTCTACCTCTTGACTAATGACGTCATGAAATAAACTGTCATAAAGGTGTACCTTACCAGGCAAACATCCTATATTACTAATAGAGACCCAGTGATTACTCCCTGTATGAAGGATCTGGATGAACTCCCCTGAAACAACATTAAAGTTCCGTACACGTCCAAGGGTTGGACACTGCAGGCCTTCAATTAATGGGTTTACATCTTGTAGAAGCACTTGTGCAGCTTGGACAATGTCACAATTAAGCCACCCAGATGAATCATTAATTATGTCATAGTCTGATTCTTGTAAATTTGATAGGGGACCATATTTGTCAACAGTGCCTGTAGTTTCCTTAGTGATCTCAATTTCATCATCACTGTCACTGCTGGAATCACTTGAAACACAAGAAGATGTAGACACACTGTCTGCCACTGGGGATGAACAAGCAGCAGAAGAAATAGTGGAACAAGTGGTTGGCTCAACAGTCCCTGAATTAGGTTTAGCAGAAGAAGTACAAGTGGTAGGTTGAACAGTCCTTGAATTAGTTTTTTTTGTTTTTTTTCTGCAAGCTTCACACTGCCAAGTTGTCTTAGCATTGTTTGGCATCCTTCTCAGCCCCAAACAACTCAAATGAAAGAAGTTTCCATTCTCACAGCTTATCCCATGGCATTCTAGTAATCTGTCAGTTGCAGTTGCCTTGGTGTTACAAACACAAATGCTGCTGCATAGCATGACAGCCTGGTTCACTGCAGGTGACTGCTTGCTCTTTTTTGAGCTCCTCCTTTGTTTGAACTGTGCTAATCTTATGCAGTGTGGGCAGTACCATGTTTTCAACATTGGCACCTCACTGAGTGATAGACATGCGGTGTGGAATTTGGCATAAGGGCAGTCCACATTACCACACGAGACCACATGACCACTGGGCTGGCCTCTGCAAAAGCAAATTCCATTGGCACTGGCAATACTCAGAGGTGCATCACATCTTCTTGTGAACCATCTCCCTAGGATCTCGGGCAGAATGCATATTCTCCAAAAAGCTTCCAGTTTCTTTATGACTGCATCAGAGTGGATTGGATTAGGGTAAATTCTGTCTGTTGATAAGTGTGCATTTAAATGAGAGTCAATGCCACAGACAACAAAGTCGCAATGCATCCTCCCTGGTACAGTAAATAACTGTTGCTGAACCTGAAAGTAGTATTTGTGTTCTCTTTTCAACTTGAAGGAACCATCAATCTTTTCCAAACAAGAGCTCTTTTCAGTGGCATACTTCTCAAAGTCACCTTCTTGGATAGAAATGGGGCATTTCACTTCACCACATCCCAACCCGCAACAATCGCATGATGTTAGAAAGTCTGGTGTGGCATGAAGGAATGGAAACTCCTTATTAATAAACAACCCACATCTTGTAAGCAGAAAGTTAATGTGGGTCTTTTTCATATGCGCCTCATATGCCCTTATAGCATAATCTTCGTACTTGCAGCCATGCTTTATTGCCTTGGTGTTCACCTTAAAGAGGTGTGGATAACAGATAGACTTTATTAGTGACTGGGAAGGTTGTGCAACATTACTGTGGTAGACTGCACCACTAACTGAGGCGCCAATTCGACCTGCTCGATGCCTGAAAAATCCAGGGCCCTTTGCTTGATCTCGTGTGTCCTGCTCAACTATTTTAATCTCTTCATCTGACACGTTGATCTTGACATTTTTGCACTTTTGAAGCAGTTCTGGATATTCAAGATCTAAATTGGTGGGCTCAAAAAGATCTGATAGCACAGGCACACTCCGGCTTTTAGCTACAAACTGTTCAGCATAGGGATCAATGAGACTGAGAACTGATGCTTTTGTTTCACACTGGTTTAGTGCTTCGTAAAAGATGTCCATTTCCGATTTGGAGGCCGGATGTGAAGGAATGGCAGTTGTTGCTTTACTACATGTAGGTTCAACCTGACTGTCGGCACAAGTCGTGTCCAGAGAGTCAATTCGAGTGTCAAGGTTTTCCTTGAGCTTCTTGGCAGAACTAAAATCAATATCCTTAACTCTTGCGTAGGAAACCTCGGTCACATAAGTTGGCAAGAGCCACGCGCATTTCACTTGCGTACATGCCATCTTTCCGTTGACACGGGCCCAGCATTCGATGTAAATCATGGCGCTGGCGACATGCGAACACGATTCAGCGAGTCCAGCTTTACAGCCTAAACAGTGAGAAGAGAGTATTGTTCCATCGGTGTCGGCTATAATCCATACATTGACGAGAGGATCATTCATTCGCTGCGAGTGACGAACTTTAGCAACAACAACGTACCTTCCGGAAATCATTTTGCCTTTTACCGAAGCCACAAACCCCGACACAACTTGGTTGTACGCTTCTAGGCTCTTGAAATTTTTAAACTGGTCATTCGTGTAGAAACTCGTCTGCAGAACCAAATAGCTAAACAAATCGGACTGTTCGATAGGTGGCAAACATTCCGGACTGAACTGATCGCTGGGGATATTTGCCGGGTCAACACCAACTACAGAAATCTTCCGAAGGTATCGCAGTTTTATGTGGCTTTCCAGGGATGCTGCATACTCAGAAATCACAGGAATCCTTCTGCTAAGTTTCTCGATTTCATCTTTCCCATTTTCCTGGGATGAATCCATGCTGAATTCACAGAACAGCCCAAAATACGCGAAAACTACACAGATCTGGCTTACTATTATCATAAATTTCACCCTCTGAGGGGCACAAATATGGCGGACAACCATATTTGGAGAGGCCTGTGACGTCACGTGAAAACCAAGAATACTTCACAAAAGAAACAGTTAGAGGTGAATAACAAAGAAATACGTATACGCACATAGGTATACGCGTATACGCGTACTGTAATACGTGTATACGCGTATTGTCATACGCATATGCGCGTATCGACTTCGTATGCAAAGTTCGCTTATTTCCGAGCGGTACTGTAGGGCGCATTTCTAACCTCAATGCGCCTAACAACAAATAATTCATTAAAAAACAAGAACCGCGGTGCGGTTGTAAACCGCGCTTTAAAAAAACGCGGTTTGTCTGCGAAAAGTGACTCTCCTGCCCTTCAGCAAATATACGAAAAAAGGAGTATCTGATTACATTCTTTGCATAGCGCGAGTTTAGCATGACTTGTTTACGTCTAATGAAAAAATACCTTGACCTTTCAATATAAATTTTACATATGGGTTTTTGACGAGCACTAAGACCAAGTTTTAACTTTTTTTCCCCAGAAAATTCCACCATTGCTTCTGGCGAACTATACACGATCTTACATTTATCACCGTCAGCATATTCCATGGCCAGACGTAATACCTTTTTAGCGCATTGAATATTCCCTTTGAAAGTGAACAGAAACAATGCAAACATTCCAGATTACAAAATGTTCTGTTTTGCACGCAAAACGAAAATACAGCTTAACTCTGGATAATTCCAGCCTTACTAGCCAGCAGCTGGTCCCAAATTAGATGCTTTATCCTTGCAAATGTCCTGACGCCCATCGCCGAAGGATTTTGGCCCAGGTTGGACCAAATTAACATTTTCTCCCTTTGGCCGCCATTTTTTTATGTAAACAGTTAATTCGCTAACTTGACAAAACCCTCCTGAGGGGGGGATATGACAAAAAGAGCTGAGAAATGGCCTGTAATTGGCTGATGATGACATCATCCGGTGAAGACAATTGGCCGTGAGTGGGAGTTTGGGTCTGCTCCCCAACAAGACTAAAAAAAAAATGAATAAATAAACTGAGTGCAAAGCAAGAAACCGCCCGGCCTACGGCTGCGCGGTTTAATAATTAATTAACAGTAATGTTTTTGAAACAAAAATGTTTTAAGCCTAGTTTTAAATGTTTCTACTGTCTCTGCCCTTTTAATATATTCGGGAATTGAGTTCCATAACTTCGGCGCAGTTGCTGAAAAAGCACGGCCACCATAAAAGTTGGATTTGATAGATGGGGTGCATAGTAGTGAACGAGTTGATGATCTCAGTGTTCTTAGTGAGTGATATTCTTGTGATATTCTTGTATATCTTGTATAGTTATCCTTCGGTTTTCTTGCTGCCTTGCTCCAAAGTTTTGGAAACATTTTTTCTATCTTTCTCCTAAGTTATAGAGTTATAGAAAGTTAAAGAAAAACTGAGGAAAACCCGGGAAACTCTTTCCTCCCTGCGCATGCTTCCACAGCAATTCTTGTTGTCCCAAACTTCCAAAATTGTGTTTATGTTTGCTGAACTAAGAGATAAACTCTTTCATTTTTTTTCCAAGGGGAACATGTCACATGTCACGCAGAATAGAATATTCTGCGTAAATGACGCAAAAACACAGCCTAAATTGAACACTGCCCTTGCGGTTAAAGCTTAGTACTATTTCAAAGAAGTTCCTAGTATTAAATTTGTTGGAGAAAAGTAACACGAGAGAAAAAAAGAATTAGCGTTGCACAATATTTTAAGAGCCACAGTCATGCAACCATTCAGATGCTAAAAAGTGTTTATTAGCATTAGCAAAGTATTTATCTAGATTGTTTACATTTTATCAAAAGATAACTAACTAGCTATCAAAGAGAACTAACTAACTAATATAACAGGTTTAAGAAATAAAAATGATGGCTTAAACTATAACAACAATTTGGTGTCTCAAGAATAAGGGTGCCACGAGACATGTCAAAAGACACTTTGAATCACTGAAAACCCAATCGCTCCTAAGGGCTTCGCCCCGTGGACCCCCACCGGGGCTCTGTCACTAGATCCCGGTGGGGGCCTACACGGCCCCCACACCCCCGGCAGGAGGGGCAAGTAACAGAGTTACCTGCTATTTTTATTCTTTTTTCCTTCTATGCAAAAATTTAGCACGAACCCTGCTACTGGATGATTCAATTTCCAGGAAGACCAAAGAAAGGATTTAGTAACCATGAAAACCTCCAAAATGTCCCAAACATGCGTTTTTAGCAAAAAGCTCTCACTGGGAAATTCTCTCAAGATAGCTGTGGGAAAATTATGTCTTAAAGTAAGACTCGAGAACTAACCTGTGAAGTCTAAAAATGGAACTAGCACAAATGATAATTATATTTGTACCTTCATCATCTGTGTGGAGTTTTTTCTTCAGCTGATCCATTTTTTTCTTGTCTCTTTCCTCCATCTTTTTCAGGGAGACATCTTTCACAGATTTGTCCTGTTTTTACAAGAAATTATAATACAAAGACATTCTTTTTTATTAATGGTGTTTCATGTTTATCTCTTAAAACCTATTTAAGGAAATCTTGACTTACATGTACATGTAAAGCTAGGGTTCTACCAATATCTGGAAGGACATATCATGATGGATTCAACTTCCATTATGGACTCAGAAATGCTCTGAAGTGATTCAGCTTGTATTCATTTTATCTTCATTTCATTTTAAGAAAATATCACGCAGTTCGAGTTCATGGATGTTCCTGAAAGGGTTCATCTGTACTTGTATCTTTAGTAAAGCATGTGACCTGTCAAATCTGCACATACAGGAAACACACATGTACATGTACAGTAGAACCCTGATAACTCTAACTCGTATAAAAACTCAAACTCCCCGCTAACTCAAACTAAGTCCCATTTGCTTTGGATTTGACCCCACTTTTCAGTTATTTTAACTTGGTTAACTAAAACTTGGATAACTCAAATTCCCCACTAACTCAAACTAAATTTTGTTTCCCTTGATCAAAATTTACCCGATAACTTGAATTCTGGTTCATGTAACTCACCACAGATGTCATCCCATTAGCTTTAATTTCTTGTTGTGCAATTGGTAAAAACATTCAAAACACTACAGCAATTTGATTTTATTTAGTGCAACCGGCCATTCACATATTTGACAGTCATTTCCCAATCTTATGAGTCATAGTCTGCGTTAGAGGCGTAAACGGGGAAGGAGTAGGGAGGTACAAAATCAACATTCTCCCTCTTTCCATCCACGCTTTGCCTCCCCAACCCCCTCCCCCTTTTAACGCCTGCTACGCAGGCTAATGAGTCATACAGGGTGTTGCGCCTTAAGCTGTCACAAAGAGAAAAACATCGACCCTGAGGACATAACTGAGTTACAAATTTCACAGTACTGTATTATCATAGGAAAGGTGCATAATAGTTTTACAGTTTCTGACGAGATAAGTTTTGTTTGCACTTTACTGTATACTGAAGTGTTAAAAAATCAGTAAATTATCAGTTATCAACATGGCAGGTTGAATATTCAATCAACCCCAATAACTAGAAACCCTCCTACCTCGAACTGTTTCTCGTTTCCCTTCAGAGTATGAGTTACCGGGCTTCTACTGTATACACAATGATAATGTAATGTTTGCTTTAAGACAACATACCCGCTTTATTGTTCCCATTTTGTCTGCATCTTCTTTGTCTTCTTTCTGACCTTCAACAAGCAGTGAGAATTCCTCAGCATTTGCAATACCTACAGAGAAAAAGAATGCAAGAACTTGTTAATCAAAAGAACTAAACGGAAATATATTTCAGAAGCAATCTTTCTTTGTTAACAATAAATCAGAGATGTACTGTACACACCCATTTTCATACAAACAGAGTCTAAAATTTGACCAACATTGTGACTGTCGTCAATCTAAACAGCAAGAAAAACAAACAGAGAACCATTAAATATACATGAATGCACTTAATGCTAGGATGACTGTTGAGAATACTGCCTGAAAATAAGGCACAAAGAACATTAAACCTATGTCACACTGTACAAACACCTGTGCAGGGTGACCAGAAAAGAAATTTTGGGGATTGGCCTTTAGAATACCGTCCAAAAGAAAGTTACCAGCCTCTCACAAGATGAGAATCTCATCTCACAAGAGCCTTAAGAAACTCTAAGTACCATGGCTTGAATTTCTCGTGAGACTTTAAAAGCCTGTTGCAATGTGAGCATGAAAGCATGCAGAAACAATAGCCAAGCAAAACTTTGCACCCTTGAACGATATATTCCATATTTTGAAAGACTTCTGTTTTGTCCTAGTCTTTTCCGAAAGCGCTCCATCGATCCATCAACAGACTTTGTTTAGCTTGGTTGCTAGGCACATTCAGCATCAAACAAAACTAAACAAAAATTCAATAAAATAATGAAGCGTTTGTTCTTTGACTTGTAAAAGTCTGCTAACACATGTAACACTTATAGAACGCCAGTTTATACTTTGTAAGTGTCAATTTTTCATCTGTTTTAATGATTGCTCAACTGACCTTACCAAGCTTTCTTGCTTAGCACATTCAACAATTCGAGTGAATTTGGAATCAACAGACTAGCATTTGTTACGTACATGTATGCCGTATTTTGACTGGGTTCTCCTTTCCCAATAAAAAATAATGAATCCTTCAAAATAGTTTTTGTGGTTTTTCGAAAGGGAAGATATTGCATTGCGTTGTTCACGCCTTTTATTGAATGCGGTGGCTCCTAAAGGAGCCGTTGTGGTTCTTAAAAGTACCGTTTTGTTTTTAGTGCCCTGAGGCGCGGCCAGGAGTGATTGATGTACGTCATACACTTTTCTGCCATCACCCTCTCCCTCCAAAACCTCATGATTCTTGTGAGTAACTCTTCTTTAGCTGTTGGCTTTATTACAGTTTTAGCTCATGCCACAACACCTCTATGGGATTGAGGTCAGGGCTCTTGGGAGGCTTCTTCCACCAGTGAATCCAACTTGATTCCATGAACTCTTTTGCCAGCCTACTAGTGTGTTCCAGGTCGTTGTCTTGTTAGAATCTATGGCGGTCAGGAAATGTCACTCAGATGAAAGGTACAGTACAGCCCAAAAATAATGCACGCGCAAGAACTTCTTTTTGCGTCCGCAAGAAGAAGTTCTTCTTGCGGCTGATTGCGGGTTGCTTGAGCTTGAGTCCTGGAAACCGCAAGAACTTCTTTGCGGCTGCATGATAAAGGCGCAAGAACTTCTTTGCGTTTGCGATAGGATGTTCAAACCACAAGAACTTCTTTGCGGTTATAATTTGAAAGGAACAAGATAGGGTACGCGTAAGTAAAACGCAAAGTGAAGCGAAAGACAAGGTGAGCATCGGCTAAAAATATAATTGTCTAGAATAACTTTTTATTGGCTCAGGATGCCTAATATGCTTACCTTGTGTTACATGTAAGACTTATGTCTTGAACGTTCAACACCGGTTTCAATTTCACCTGCAGGCATTTTATAACTTGCCGAACCACGTTCGTGAAAATATCGAAATCTTTTGTGTCCTTGTGATGCCAACGGTCTTCAAACAAGTTGACGATGAACTCTGTTTAAATTGATAACAGCTATTTTCAGAGCAGAGATTCGAAAACAATTTACGTTTCGTTCGCCATGTTTTCGACAAGGACCGAACGCTAAATTCAGACAACAGACATTTCGTAAATGACTTGCCGACACGTGCAGAAACACAGATCTTTTCCTTGTAAAAATATAAGTTCACTAAAATAGGGACTTCAAGCAACTGTTTCAATTTTCTTTCCATTTTGGGTAGCTTAAGACCAAGGAAGTGTCAAAGACACAGTAGTTTGTCGTTGAATTTGCGAAGTGATCGAAAACTCGAAATATGATAGCTTTCATTGATCGGCATGACATTTTGACGGGTTTTAACATATCTCCGGTTATATCTCACCCAGAATATTCATTCAAACAGTAAATTGCTCTTTGCTTGACGAAAAAAATGTTTATCGAAGTTTTTATGGTGTGCCACTCACATTTAGTTATTTTTTACTTAAAGGAAAAGTTCTGTGTTTTGCACGCGTTGGCAAGTCGCTTGCGAGATGTTTATTTCTAACGCATTCCAAAGACTTGTCGAAAAAATTATATCTCCAGTTAAATTTGACACAAATCGTTCATTCAAACAGTAACAAATGCTTTTTCTTTAACCAACTCATTGTTTATCAAAGTTTCTATGGTGCGCTGCTCGCATTTGGTTACTTTTAACTTGAGGGAAAAGTTCTGTGTTTTGCACGCGTCGGCAAGTCGCTTGCCGAGATGTTTATTTCTAAAGGCTGGTTTTCACTAGCGACGGAGACGGAGTCGGAGTTGTAGTCGGAGTCATAATCATTCATTCAAACGATAAAATGCTCTTTCTTAAACCAAATAATTACTTATCAAAGTTTCTATGGCGCGCTGCTCACGTTTAGTTATTTTTTTTTACTTCAGGGAAAAGTTCTGTGTTTCGGCATGTGTCGGCGAGATGTTTGTTCTGAAGAGCTTGTCGAAAAAAATTATATCACCGGTTCTACTTGACACAACTCGTTCATTCAAATGGTAAAATACTCTTTCTCTGCCGATAGAATTGTTTATCGAAGTTTCTTGAATATAAACTTATTAATAAGCGTCTCCTACGCAGTTGGTAAACTACACGCTCATGCAACTCTTTACATACAGCTGTACATGTCCGCCGATCCCAAACACAGAAGACAATCTGGCAAAACAGAGAGATTTAGACCCATGTTTACGCGAACGTCAAACGGCAATAATCCAACTTTTGCCTTCTGCCTTTAAGCCATTTTCGAAGTAAAGTCAAATGTTTTTTTTCTTCTTTCTCTTAAGAGAAAAAGGAGCGAAATCAGAATTACATTTTGCCGTTCGTGTTTGCCGTAAACATGTTTCGAAATCTACATGTATTCTACTACTGTAAACTTCTTGCGGTTATTTGCTCTTTGCGGTAGGACTCGTAACTTCTTGCGTCTTCTTGCGGATAGGATTTTGAACTTCTTGCGTTTGGAACTTCTTGTGGAAAAAGCGCAATTTAACTCCTTTTTGCCGCTTGCGTGTTCTTGCGGCGCAAGAACTTCTTGCGCTACTTCTTGCGCGTGCATTATTTTTGGGCTGTACTGTAGCAGGATTCTACCGAGAATTTCTTCAACGTAAAATTTGTGTTCATGTTTCTGGTAAACACGAGGACCCTCGTTACACTGCCCTTAGAAATCCTGGACCAAACACAAACTTTGTAGGGATGTTTCACACAACCCTTGAACTTCAGTTGTTCCCACTTGCATCTTAAACACAGCTTGACATGTTTCTCCATGTGTATGGAGCATTTGTCTGAAAAGATAACATTGTCACACGTTTCACTGTCTTCCTCGCACTACAGGAAGAACTCCAGGTGTTTTACCCTGTCAGGCTCTCTTATAAGCTGACAGTATTTTGTGCCAGTCTGCACCCAGCCAAGTTTTTTCCGAAGCTCTTTAACTTTGCTTTCGGGAAGTTGTCCTCAAACTCTTCGTAGATGTTCTTCCAGAGGTTGGGAGCTGTAAGTTTGCCATTCTGCTCCATCTGGTTGTCAATGAAAGTCATCAGCTGTGGCGTCACATCTTTTACAGGCCCGTTGGGCATTGGGGCATTTTCAGATAACTGCCTCTCTTGAAAACGTCTCAAGAAACATCTTGAGCTGAGGTGACTGATATTACAATTATCATCTGCCAGTGTTCTAACTATGTTACTGATGTGCATATATATCCTGCTCTTAAAGTCTCATAATTTTCCCTTTTTGCTCGTGCGTCAAATGACCCATCATTATAATCTGATCTAAGAGTTGAGAAAAGTCTCAAAACTGACTTGGGAAAAAAGATTACTTGCTACCAATGAGT
Source organism: Micromussa lordhowensis (assembly GCA_964020085.1). Lineage (NCBI taxonomy): Eukaryota > Metazoa > Cnidaria > Anthozoa > Scleractinia > Lobophylliidae > Micromussa > Micromussa lordhowensis. The sequence continues at coordinate 40,531,668 of OZ026595.1, forward strand.
GAACAGAAATTAAATTAGTTATACATGTATTCCATTGGGACCTGAAAAAATTAGCCTTTAAAACAACCAATGGATGATGGGATTTTTGATCCGTTTTAAATAACAGAGGTCTAAGCTTGCCCCATATATAAACTGCCCTATCCTTACCAGTAACCCATAGTCATTCTTAACTTGCAATACAGACTTGTCAACCAGATCAATGACAAGATAATATGACTTTAAGACAGTTATGCCAAGACAAACAAATTCCATCATTGGCACTCGACATGTATCATTTCTCTGCTGAATAAATAACGGCATTGCTCCCATCAGACTCGTAATCGAGAAGGACAAAGTTGGTGTGGGTAACCAAGTTACCGTAAACTGGGCAGGTGAAAGAGTTGGTTGTTGTGCCTCATGAAGTTCCTGTGAAAAGGTCTTGAATTGAATGTTGCTTTGTTACATGTAGATTCAGCACTGTCATTACAAACAAAAAACTTTAATGGACTGGAAGTAATGAAGGAACGAACGCCAAGACGTTAACAAACACATGTGTCAGTTATAAACATTGCAACGCACCAGTCAGTGTTTTAGGTGTTCTGAATTTGCATGCTACATGTACGTGCGTGCGACCAATGAAACTTGCTTTAAGAAGAAATGAAGAAATTGAGGCATTATGGAAAGCACTTGGTAAAGTTTCAATCTTTTTCCTGAGTACTGTAGTTATTCATGGCACATCAAATTTCCTCAAAAGTTAACTACTTGTAATTTATTCCAAAATATACGCTTTGCTGGTTCTTGCAAGATGAGATTCTCGTCTTGGGTGACGAGAGACAAGAGGTGGTAACTGACTTTTGAGCGCTACCAAGGCTGCTGCCTAACAGGAGCCCGGTAGCCTGGGGCTCCCAAGAAAGTCCTTTGGGCTCCCTAACTTTTTGCAGCAGCTCCCAAAACATTACCTGTTGGGCTCCTAACTTTTTGGCTTTTACCATTCTGGGCTCCTTGAAATATTTGTTAGGCAACAGTCCTGGCTACTATATGATGTACTATCCTGAAAATCACTCTCACTAGCCCTATCTTGTGCAGTAATGCTTTCATTTGAATTTCCTCAAAAACGTTATCATAGACAGAACCCAGAAGCCCAATTGGAAAATCTTCTAGCCTCATGCTATCAGTCAGGAATTTCTTTGCACACTGCAGTACATGTAAAAATAAATGTATTATGTGTGCATACAACATGCTGATAGGCACAAGTGAGATGCTTTGCGGAGAAAACAGCTGAAACAAACTAATTACCTGTAATGTTTTCACTGATCCATCCATGAATTTGATTTTTAGATGTCTAACTTTAGACTTGTAGTCAAGCATATCCTGAAAAGTTAGTAGATGACATTATTTCCAGGTCTGACTTGCGTACCTTAGTGTATTACTGTGTTATAAGAGTCATGAATTACTAAGTTACAACGTAAATGAATAAATAAATAATGATAGATAAATAAATAAACATGACAGATAAAACTAAACAAGGAAAAGCAATATTTTTATTCTGCTGTTCTGTTCCTGTAGATTATTTTTTTTGGTAAATTATCACTGCAATTATTTCCAGATTATTTCCATACTTATTAGTCATCACAAGATACACTGTATCCATGGAGAAACACTTAATGATCTTACGGTACTGCTCAGAAGTGACCCAACAGAGAAACCCAAAGAGTCACCCAAAGAGAGTACACAAGACAGATCTATATACCGATACTGACGATCCTACTGATAGCACAGGTACTGCATGAGATGAAATAAAACACTTAGTCTAACAAAAGTACTGTCATTAGCAATTACTTACACCAGACTTGAGTGGATAGAAGTCAAGGGTCCTGGCAGGTTCTAACCACTTTCCTTTCGATGGATCATCATCTTGACTAAATAAACCATAATCTGAAACTACAAAAAGGGAAAGGACCATGGTCAGTAATGCTTTTTACTGCTGTGTTGTTTCATGCAGGGCGCAAGCTTGCATTGTACATATAATGTACAAAATCTTTTGTTAAGTACAATAAAGTACTGGCTCAGACTGTGGGCTTAGAACCAATAAGGACCAATTTACATGCAAAGCAGGACAGCAATTATTTTATGGGTTGATGTTCCAACAGTCATCATCCAGCCTGTGCGTGCCAGTAGGCGCATAAAGCCGATGTTCCAACAGTTCTTAATGCTAAATCAGGGTTGTAGCTAAGAAAATAGTCTCCCGGTTTGAGATTTTCATACGCCGGTCACCATTTTTCGCGAGAGACCTGGAACAAAATTTGTCCCAATCTTTCCCAACGCCTGGGATGCGGGGCTACCAAGCTTCACATTTACAAGATGGCAGACGCAGTACAAGGAAAAGGAACACGATAAAAAAGTGCTCAAAACTAGTTTTTTTGTCAATTACTTTACTCATTAGAATGGCGCCGATACTCAAGGTAGTCAGAAATTTATTCCAAACTTTTCATTTAGTTGATTTAGACGGTTCAATATGGTTCAGATATCAAGTGATTGTACGTGCATAATCTAAAAACCGTTTGTTGTTCTTTACCGAGTGATCACTCGCCAAAATCCAGCCGGCGATCACCTCTTTCTGAGCCGGCGAATTTAGCCGGCAGCCGGCGCTTAGCAACAACCCTGCTAAATGAGGTCAAGGCTCAGCCATTCCTGGAGAAAAGAAAAATTGTCTAGACGAATCTCTTTTTTTTTTTGTTCAGGCATATGGAGCAGGACAAACTAGTTAACAAACAAAAATGAAGCAGCTCAAAATTTGAACAAACTTGATTAGTAAAAAGTACTTGTTTCTTATGAAACATTACATTTTTAACATAAATACACATACATGTAGTGAAAGATGCATGTCAAAAATGGTGAGCTTGAGTTGGTCCAGATGAAAATGTGATTGATTCAGATGAAAAAAAAAATACCCATTATCTAACCAATGAAATTGCACAATTCATCTAGACTGCTCAGAAAAAAAAACAAGACGGGCTTTTACTAGATAATAAGAGAGTAAGAATATTACTCACTTTTTCCTGGACTTGATCCTGGAACTCTTTCTCTTATAATTCTCAAAGCTTCTGCTATGGTAGCTTCTGGGTTGAACTACATATCAATAAAATGAATTTAATATTTTCTCAGCAAAGTTAAACTTCATTCCACTTATATGTGGGTTATTGAGCAAGTGTGAAGTCAAGATGACTGGATATTGGCCAAGTTCTTTTTTGCATGTTTATGGACTGAGACAAAGACGATGTACATTAACACCTAAAAAAAGAACAAGGCCAATATCAAGTCATCGTGACTACACAAGTTTGGTCAATGACTAAAGGATTTATCATATAGAAAAAGAACAATATTTACTTCCGGGACACAACAGGTAATCCTGAGCAGGCAAGATAGTGCCATCTTGCCTGCTCAGGTAGCCAATCACAGTGCAGGACTGGGTTTGCCTTGCACACTAATAAAATACCTTTGTAATTGGTACAACGACCACTTCCAGGATACTTTGTGTTTTACACTTACTCTATACATGATACCGTGCAATATTCAACATGTCAACCGGTACTGCATTAACAGAAAACCCCACCTGTAAAGTCTTGACAGAGCTATTCTGGATAATGTTGATTTTCAGTGTCAGTGCCATGTTTAAATGATGCGATTCTCTACTAGCCTATAACCTGCAAACAATGATCATTGAGTAAATATTCCTAACTCTTACATAATTCATAAAAAGGCATTGAGTAAATATTCTTACATTTTGTAATTCAAAAAAAGTTGTATTAACTTCACAAAGAGTTTGCCAAAAAAAAGACGTAAAAGGTACTACTGTTTCTAATGATTCAAAGAGTATTAAAATATTGCACCCTGCCAAAATTTCCAAAAAAACTTTTAATCAACATTTAGTGACTTTTTTAATTCTTTTTCTTTTCCTAAAAACTTGTAGATATCGAATGAACAGCTTATTATTTAAGTGCTTATTGCATCAAGAAAGTCAAAAGTGGAGAACCAACCCACTCATTTGCAATAAATGTACATGTACATGTATATCACAAAAACTTGCAAACTAATTTAAATAGAAAGATACCATTCAACATGACAAGAAGTGTATATAGGACTTTCTCACCACCACAGTTTCTGCTGGGTGCATGTACATGTATTATAAAGCATGCGAAGAAAGTCAATTTCCAGCTTGGTTTTTGTAACTAGAACAAGCAAGTCCAAAAAGGATTTCCACTATGCTGACTAACAACAAAATTAAGTTAAGTTTATCAGTTAAGAATTAAATACAGACAACACTGCAATCTCCAATCTTTCCTTTAAAAATGGATCCCACTGGCCTGACTATAATATCAACTAGCCTGGGCTAACAGACGTGGCTATCTTTGCATGCTTGGAACACTGACAGGACACAATACCAAAACACCCAGCAGACATGTTTGGGTAATTCACAATTAACCAGATCACATACATTTTATCATTATGGCTTTTAAACTTTCTAATTGTGTTCAAACAACATGACCTGTCAGTAGGAAGTCAACAGCAAAATAGCAAAGCGCAATCTGCACAAGTTTGATTTCAAAAATCTATCACAAATCATTTAAAATTAACTCCATTAATAAAATGGCCATTGGGCGGCATTCCAGTGATGACCAAAAAATATATTTCAGAGAAATACTCTTACATTGGACCTGCATTAAACTCTCATTAACTGACCTCACTAACAACATCTGCTTGTAAATTCAATGGGTGAGAATTTGACCTGTTTTCAGTACTAAAGCTTTTAGCTACAGCTACATAAAATATATACAGGTTATCAGATTTACCACACTGCTATGCAGAGCAGGTTTATGATCAAAATCACATCAAATTACAGCAAAAGATGGTAACACAGTTGTAATTTATGATGTACATGTGCAAATGTAGATATAAAAAATTTCAATTGACACTGGAACGCATAGCAGCACAAACTAAGCAAGGCCAAGAGTGTAAACTAGTTCTAAGTGTTATGCTACTAAAATTAGCCTTGAACGTATCAAAGCTTATATTATAAGCTAACGTTTGAGAAGGCATGATAACGTCAAGAAGTCTTACGGTCACTCACGAGTTCAACTTCTGTTGTCTACAAACTAAACCCTACATGCATGGAAACATCATTAAAATTTTAGAATCACAAAAGTATTGAAGCTTCAGTAAAATAAATGGGATAATTTTACAGATTCCCCAGGGTTCTATAGATTGACAGGTACAACGTTGGCTTTACAATGTAGAACGCCTCTATACCAAACACAGTCAATAAAAACATGCAAGTTAAAAGTGAAATATTGAACAAAAATGCTGCAGTCGATAGTTCAAGTTTCAATATCAAGCCAAAACAAATAAAAATGAAATTGGGCTCCAGCTGAGGAATTGAAGTGAGAGCTGAACTGTTGAAAGAATGATTCCCTCAGACTGTGAGCAATAATCATGTGTTCGATCATGCCTATTTAAACTAAAGCTAATCCATTCTCTACGATATATTGAGAGATATATAAATACATATTTACATTTTTTGATTTTCCTTTGTCAACGCAGCAGAACAAGCAGACAAACAGCTGAGCTCAATTTCGAAATGCCATCATTGACAGTAAGCATGCAGTGTGTACAGTAAGCTTTATATGTCTGGGCTAAGCTTATTTTCACGGTTCATAAACATGCATGCCTTTGCTGTGTAGGTTTATGTGTCCTTATTTAGCTCGTTATTGTATGATTTAGCTAACACGACTCGGTGAGCTCAAGCTGCAAACTTGAAATCAAACAACTGATCGAAAATATTTTTTTTGAAAAACCAAGCCTAGTTTTCGGCACTTCAGCGGAATGAAATTCCACAACACAACCAACAATAACACAAAAGGAAAAGAGCACTTACCTCCAAACTTTGTCTCAAATGCGAAAAAAAATATGCAAATCTCTTCTCAGATAATAGCCAAACTGACTAATTTTACACCTCCCAAAGGAAGAATTTCAAAGACGGAAATACGACATCGAGCTGGGGATCAAAAATGGCCGCGACTTCGTGACCCGCGGGCGGCAACCAGAAATGCCCATATATGGTATTCAACAATATCGAGAATACTCGAGCAGATCTGTGATTCATTCACTTCACTCACTCCAGACAACATCTGCTTTGAGCAAACAAATTTTCTCCTACTATTTCTTTACGAGGTCTGACTGAAAAATCGGATTACAGTTAAGCATGAGACACTGGGCTTCTCAATGTATGTTTTCTTTTTTTTTATTCTATTTTTCTAAATATCCTCTGTGGGAATAAATGGCACATTGCAGTGATAAGCATACTGGGGTGGGGATTCAGGGGGTTCGGTCAAACCCCCTAAATCAAAACAACTAACCAGTCAAAGACTTGTAAAACTATTAAATAAGTACAGTCAATCTCAAATGAGATATTAAAACACACTGACTTTGTCTAAGAATAGCGGAAATCGCGTTTCCAAGGAATTGAAATTTTCCGCGGGAGAATACTCCCGGACCTCCCTACTGGGGCGCTGTCTTTCATCGAACCCCTTTTCCTAAATCCGCACCAGATACTTCTTAATCCACAACTTTTTCTTTCCAGATTTAAAAAATTTCCCCATCCACACATAGCATATTCATGGAGAGTGGATTCAAAAATATCTGGATCCACTACCTGACATGACAAAACAAACATGTCGTAAAAACTATAATTTTAATTTGAAGTTTTGTGTGCTTCTACATACATCTTCAGAAGTAACTGTTATGCTATTTAAGTAAAAGTGAAAGACTGGTACCTAGTCAGGAGAAAGAAATAATATATTTGTATACAGACTAGCTTTAATAGTTGTTTTATTGTCCAGTCTACAACCAGATTTCTGCCCATGAATAGGTCGTTTAACGTTTGTGGTCTTGTAAACATGACCAAAACAGAAACATTTTTTCCCTTATTTGGAGGGAATATAAACGTAAGAAGTGAAAATGTGCAGTTCCAGAAAACATCCATACTCCCCCCCCCCCCCCCCCACAGAAGGGATTAGAATTTCCTGGGGGATAGGGGCTTCTGGAAGATCAAAAATTGTAAAGAAATGTATGAAGCTTTACTGGAATTTCCAGAGGTGTGGGGAGGTGTTAGAAAAAATCCCTTCCGTGCGGGAGGTATGGATATTTTCGGGAACTACACAATGTCTAGGGAAGCAAACTTAGTTACATTAGCTAAGGTCAGTGATTTCTCAGAAACTGGGTTCGTCTTTAGCTGGCTTCACATTAACTCTTTTGGGGAGCGATGTTACTGAGAGGATAGCAAAAGTGTTGTCATAATCTGGAAACTTACAAATTGGCCGCCCAGACATTTTTCTATTACACTGCATGTATATCATCCAGGGTGTGATGTGTCACATGCACAATCTTTTCAAGACTTTCAAGGCAAAAGCCTTGTACAAATCATGGATACTTCTTTAAACTATGACTTTGAGAATTCATTCTGGACTAGTGCTCTATATTATGTAACAAAAGTTCTAATCAGTATGAGGTAATAACATAAACCATAACAAACATGGAAAACTGCTTGTGCAAATAACAAATAAAATAAACAAATGTTTGTTTATAGTGGACATGCACTTAGCTACACCAAGCTAGTTTACAGGCATGCCACTCAAACAGCTGAAACAAATAATTTAAATTAAACATAACATTGTTAAGAGTCCCAACTGGCCGGAGGCAGACCAGTTGGCTATTTACAAGTGTGGCCGAGGATTTGAACTCGGGCGCTCCGTGAAACAAATCCAGCTAGTGGCCAGAGCGGGACTCGAACCCGGGACCGCTGGATTGCGAGTCCGACGCGCTGACCACTCGGCCACGCTGCCTCATAAGGTGCAAGATGGAAACAGGAATCAGTCTCAACCCAAACACCCTATAGCATGTAATGAGATTCTCAGATTTGGTTATGGTCAAAAGGTAAAAACCTAAACTGATTGTCCACAGTACACTAATTCCTATTCAATATTGTTATATAGCTGGAGTTTAGTTGAATCTAATGCAGGCTCTTACTGGTTGTAATTAATCAGAAGAATTAATCAGCTTTCACTTGGGATTTTTTCTTTCTTTTTTTATCCTTGCTGTCATTAAAGAACTCATTAAAATTATCAATCGCTGACCCATAAAAAAACTTCTGAACACAAACTTTGTTAAAAATGCTAAAAGTGTCGCAGTGTTGCAAATATTATTTGAATTAATTCAAGTCGTTTCCACTTTTTTTATTATTATTATTTTGGGATTCCATGACTTATATTAAGCTGTTAGTTGCTTAGTTCGGAAAAGGACTCTGGAAATTTTCAAACATCCTTTATCTTGATTAAATCCCAGAAGAAATTCTTCTTGCCTTATTTTTATGCACCAAATAACAAAATATGCAGTTCCTGTACCCTTGGGAAACAGTTTTGTTTTCATCCAATATCAAGATTATTGGCAAAGCAAAACTATTTTCTTCAGGACCAGTAATTGAGGCCCTGTCCACACCAGAGAAATTTGAAAACGACGTTTCTACTCTGAAAATGCAACAAATTAATGTTTTCCATCCACAATGTCTACTCCAGAAATTTAAAAACTCAGCAATCACGGCCACCAGTCATACAATCCCACTTAGATTTGTGAAATCACACAAATAAGGAATAATCTATAGGCTCTTACAGGAGCTGTGTCACGGTTAAACGGTTTGAAAAATTTAGCCTAAATTTTTCAATATTGTTGTTTGTAATCCGGTTCAATCTTCTCCATCCTTAACCATCCTTGTTCCTTTATGGCTTATTATTATCTCTTAAGTGTTTTCCTATCTTTCTAAAGCATTATTTTCAGGTTTCCTTCAATTTAAAGGTAATTTTGTCGATGGTAGAAATAACTCAAAATACCGTGACGTAGCCCCTTTAAGTCTTAATTAGGTCTATATGTTTTTTACTTCACAAAGTTTTAGTCTATTGACAGTGGTAAGCCCGAAATTGAATAGGTTGCCATACTGGAAGTTGTGCAGTACCGTAGCAAGGGGAGGGACCGGAGGGCCTGTGCCCCCCCCCCCCCACCCAAGCTATTTTTTACCCCAAAAGTAAAAACAGACATGTGTAAAATGTTGAAAATAAAATCTCATCTCCCAGTCATTATTCAGTCACTGAATAACCTCTATGTATCCATTTGCCCAATTCATATTTGTACATCGTATTATTTTTGCTGTCGTAGAGTGATGCACAAAAATAACAGCCAAACAATGAAGTTTTCATTAAAACAACATATTGATGAAATCTGCATTTACCTCTAAGGCCCTGTTCATACACTGTAGGGCATGTTTAAAACATGAAATGGCAAAATGGTAAAATGACACTTAAACATGTTAGATATGGTTAACCCATACAATTACTATTGAAGGCTAACGACATTTTGAGCTAAAAACACACCCCCCATCCACATGTTTTTCTTTCTGGATTAAAAACTTTCTCCGTCCACACATAGCATATTCATGGAGAGCGGATTCAAAAATATCCGGATTCACTGCTTAATTCGCCAGATGCGTGTGGACAGAAGCCGTATCCGGAAAGAAAAAGTTGCAGATTAAAAAATATCAAGATACGTGTGGACGCCCAAGGCAACTCAGACAGGTTAATAACAAACTTTTAAGTCTATTGTTAATGATCTACCAGCCTCCTGCCTCCCGCAGTCTCATCTCAGGGTTTGAGCTAGGATTTGAATACTGAGGGTCAATTTGTCCCTTTAGGTTATTCTTGGGGGGACATTTTTCATTTCAGAGGGTCGCCAAAGCATAGAGAAAATTTCAATTTAAACATTTAATGAAATAGCAACGAGTTACATAACACTGTGGCATGAACGTATCTTGCATGGCCTCTTCATGAAGAGCATCTTCGTGATCCTTGCAATCTTTATGCCTCTGAAGAGTTGATGTTCGGAAATTTGAACAGCCTGCTGATCCAAATGCATTTGTCTTCTTCAATTTGCGGCAAAAATGGCAAAACATCGCTCCATTTTCAAAGCGCAACCATGTGTGGTCACGCAGCCAACGTGTCTGAAATGACTGCGCACTTGTAGTTTTTCTTTCACTGCTTTCATTCGTCACTTCCTTTGCTTTGTTTTGTTCTCCATCGGTTGAACTAACTTCCGTATCATTTTGTAAAACCTCTGCCTGAGAGGGGCTTCGTGTGGAAGCGAAAAAACTCTCCAGTGTTCGAACACGCTTCCGTGACGGTGCTAATTATAACCTGCGATCATGCCCTTCTTCCCTGTATTCAGAGGTTATGACGGTGCCGACCTTTCTGAAAGGAATCTCCACTACGTGCTTCACGGCTTCATGCTTGAGTGAGCATGTGACATGTTTACCAGACCGTGGCGAGAGCATGACCTGGCGCACGACCGTGAAAAAAGCCGCAATTTCAAACATTTTGCATACTTCTTAATTCATAAGTTTTGCTTTGCTTATACACTGTTCTGAAAATTTGTAATTTTTGAAGTCTTTTTTCTAAAATATGCTGAAAGGGACAAATTGACCCTTAATCATTTTTTGACGGGACATTTTAAATTTCATTGCGGGATTGGCGCAATGGCGCGGCCTGGCTCAAACCCTGCTATCTCACATGAGCTGAGAAGGCAGAGGAGGTTTGCCACTCCTCTTGTAAAGACAAATAGATTTGCAAATTCATTCATAGTTAAGAGTGCGAGGGAAGCATTTAAGTAATTTCTGAGAGTAGTTGCTTTGTAATTTTATAACAGTAGTTGTTTTTAAATCATTAGTTATATTCTTACTTGTAAAGAAGTGCAATTCAGTTTTTTAACTGCAATGTTTTTCTTAATAAACACAGTCTATCTATCTATCTATCTATCTATCTATCTATCTATCTACGAATACCTGACTCCGAGTCTCTGACAGCTAAAACACTTCCGCGAGAGATCCGTTTTGTTATTTTGTAATTTTGAGTTAGAAACACACAGTTTTAAGTTTGCAATACATGTTTCAGATGACCAACATCCATCTTCAGTTGTGAATATACATGAACCGCTAGTCAGTGATACATGGTCATCCAAAACAAGTATGATGTCGCAAGTGTTATCCTTTTTCCAATCTGCGTTGCTTTGCCAAGACAGTGCAGGAAGTAATTCGCGATAAATTACAAATTGCTCTTGGAAAACACTGGAAATAGCATTTCCAAACCTCTAGATTTCAAAGTTTTCTGGCGGGGTCATGCCCCCAGACCCCTCTAGCGGCTCACACCTTTGCTGCTCGATTCTGTGCCCCCCAAATTTCCCCCCTTGCTATGGCACTGTTGTTAGTACAGAACATCTAGCGAAAAATCCAGCTGTTACCAACTGTCATATATAGCAGATTACCATACCTGATAGTTTAGTTATTTACTATTGTGGCAATTATTTTACTATCAAGCACATGTCACTGGCTAAAGGTTGTCTTGTCAACAGATTTTAAAAACTCCTGCATAGTATATCTCAAACAGGATTCATTCCATATTTCATACTCCGAGCTGATCATTTTCTTGAGGCAAAGCGTGAACATAACAGTACTTTTCTGCCAAGTCCCTCCGTAGAACAACACCATGACATAATCCTGCCTCTAAGGCCTGGTATGTTGCTCGACATCCACTTCCCTGCTTCCATAACAACAGCACATTGTAACACTTCTCTACAACTTTACGATTCTCCTCGTCTACAACCTCAATATTGGCTTCTGGTATTCCTAAAGCACGAGCAAGATTCTTCCATTTTGTTCCGAGTTCAGAAGACAGATTAAGGAGCTCTGCATCTGAAGGAATTCCGTTTCTTCTGTGCATGTTTTAGCGACCTCCAAATCTCCGATTAAATCACCTCCAAATCTCCTCCAAATCTCCGATTACTATCAAACAAGATAAAATAAAATTGTCAAAATATACCTCAAGCTTGTCTTCTTGAACTTTCTTATAAGCTCAATAGTTTATAGCTTGTGCCACAGCCGCCCTACCCGAATGGAAAATCGTGCCTGGAAACAAGGCTTTTATTATTCAGCTTGAATTTTGTTTAGCGAAAAAACACATAAGGCCTACAAAGTTAGATTACATGCCAGTAAAAACTGAATGAAACAATTCAAAAGTACCTCCAGTAGCTTGCAAATGTACTATACTTTATACTCAACTGGAATGAAATGAAGTTGTTTGATCGACTCAATCAGTACTTTCCGCCATCTTGGATACAATCAGGAGTGGATCTTTTCTCCGCGAAAGACTGAGCTCCAGCGCGCGCAGCTTTTTGTAGACTCTGGGGAGGGGGGAAAGGCAGCGGGAAATGGATAGCCGAGTGGATCCGCAGACTACTTTGACAATGTGATGACAAAATTCATTATCAATAACAGGACAGACTCATTAAAAACTGACATCAATTTGTTTTTTACGATAACGAATGGTCGAATTGCCCGCTCTCGCTCGCTCACGCGTCGCACGAATTTCAAATTCATGTGTCTGTCCGCATATTGACGATAAAAATTAGCCAATGAGCGCGCGAGAATTTCTGCAGTTATCGTAAAAATTATTCCCGAAAACTTTGAGAAGTTTTCCATTTAAGGTAATTCCCTTGAAATTGTTCTACTATCAAACTTTTTTGAAGCTTGGCATTGCCTGATTTCATACCGTGAACGACTAGATTTTGTCCGGATTTGTCCGCATTCCATACATTTCTTTTACGTTATTTAATGCCTGTATCTCAGTGAAAACTAGCCCGATTAACACCAAACTTAGGGATTTTGCGAATCTCGGTGTGCTCTTTTTGCATGTGAATCAATAGTTGCTAATCCCATAATTTTCAGACTCGTACCTAGTCCTTCACGGTATGACACTGGACGGCGGATAACTGAAAGGAGCGAACGGTTGCTCGCAGTGGTTTGTCTCTCGTCCGGCGTAGGAGAAACCTACTGCTTGCGGGGTAATCCTAAGTTCAATAAAACACGTATTTCGCCACAGGTAATTATGATGATACTTTAAGGGGTGTAAAATGTGCAAGAAAGTTTCAACCAACTTTTGTGAACGCCATAGTTACCATTGATATTGTTATATAACAGCGCCCGAAAAGTTAACAAAACAAACCACGCTATCCGCTAGATAGTGATTGATCCGGTGGATAGCGTTATCCAGCCTTCGAACAACCCGGGCTAGGCGTTCATCACTAGGAGCGTGCAACTACCCCATTTCCTGGCCTCCAGGCGTTCAGTTAAATTATCAAGAAATTCCTCCTAGAAGAAAACTCCTTTCAAAAACCTCCTTTCAAAAAACTACTTTACTCCAAGAATTTTTGGTTTACATTTTGAAAATTCGCAGGTTTTGTCTTTTCTAAATATTTTATGAGGACATTTCTATACCATCTCTTCCCTTTGTAAATTTCCGGAGTTTTGGGAGAATGGGAAGCACCGTGTGAGTGTTGTTGCACTAGGTACATCACGTGATAAGTTCTAGTCCAATAGGAAACTGTGTTTCAGTTGAAGATATAGCAATTAAATGCTAATGTCCTGTCTGAACTTCGTTTTAGGATTGGAGTTTACAAAGACTGATAGTTTTCCCCAGTAATTACCATAGAACTGTGAGAAAATGAGTTCGATATAGTCTACTTTAAAACGGATCTTGCGGTTTATAGTACATGTACGAAGTTATTGAAAAAGGGGTAAACGTTTAAACATATGGTTTAATCATAGCTCTGAAGAAACTGTGGAAAATGACAGTGCCACTCAGGGGTCTGAATTAAGCTGTCTTCCAGGCGGCAACTTTATGATAGGTTACTATGAATTGGAACTCAGTGTTAACAAGAGAATCGGGTTCAAAGCCGGAGAAGGAGGAGCTTGTGACCACCTTGGAATCATGTCTGGGGATATCAAGCAAGCCAAAGTCTGCCACAAAGAACACCTGAGCATAGCTCTTGAACTGAAGGATCGGACAGGAGAAGGCCCGTGGATATGGCAATCTTGACACTGCTTATTACTGTATGAACGATATGGAGCAAGATTTCTTCAAGCTGAATCTGAGTATCTCCGAGGAAGTTGGACAAAGGGCCAGTGAAGGAGGTGTGTGTAGTTGTCTTAATTCTTATGCAAAGTGAATCGAAAAAGAGGACGAAATAGCAGCTTCCGTTCACGAGGGTACAAAGCGCAGACACGGAGCTTTCGAATCGAGACAAATTCTCACTTTATCAGCAGTGTTTTGATTGCGCGCGCTGTGGCATCGTACTGAAAGGGAAATTTTACGGTTCAAACAGTACAGCTCTACCACAAATTGAAGACTTCAAGTGGCATTTTTTTATTGACAAAATTCAGACGCTCTTTAAAAAGAACTTATTTGTAGCCCCTGTTCTCTGCAAAAGTAGGTCTTAATTTAAAAAAACAACTTGGTTTAAAAATGACAAGAGGACTGCGTATAGAAGCATGATAGGCAGCTTCCTTTCTCGAGCATTCTTGAAAATTCACAAGTACTTACAATATAAACAATGTACGAGGAGAGGGTGATTTGCTTTATAAAATGTCCGAGAGCATGCATCCGAAGCTTAGGAGACTTAAAGGTTGAGGCATGAATAAACAATTTCTCTTGCTTCAGTCTCCATTCTCGACCCCAGATGAGAAGACCTCTGGGGAACTGGGCCAGAAAGTCTGCCCTGATTGGTTTATCATTGAATCAATAAAATGTCTCTGATTGGTCAATTTATTACGTGCTGCAATTCCCATTTGTCCAGCGTATATGATACCATAGATCTGTTTGGAAAAACGGCCCAAAGGGAAAATGTTATCGAGAAACTGAAAGAAGTGGGAAATAGCTACATCCAAGTAAGCCACCATTTTGGTTTTGCACTGAGGATGCGCTGTGCAACTGGCATAGCCAGATTTTGGCTACGCTTGCGCAGAGTTCCCCAGAGCCCTTCGCGCGCGGTCAAGAAAGTGAAGGGTCTGGGGTCGAGAATATTCAGTCTCCTGAGCCTTGCTCAACCCCTTGAAAATTTTTTAAAACAGAACTAATTACGGTGAAGCCTCTTTTATTGTTACAAATTATTATGGACTAATGCTTTGAGCATTTCAAGGTTGTACTATATGACATATTATTCCATGAGCCCGAGTTGGATATGAAGTGATAAAATAACCAACGAGCGCATAGCTCGAGTTGGTTATAATCACTTCATATCCAACAAGGGCGAATGGAATAATTGTTTTAGTAAATTCTCAAACCGGGTTTTGCCGCTGATTTTTATTTCGGCCACTATAGAGGGCCGAAGTTGAAAACTTCGTGCGGAAAATTTGTAAACTTGGCGTACTATTTTTTATATGACGTAAAACTCCGACTATTGGCTCATAGTCGGAGTTTTTTAGCCAATCAAAAAGCTAGAAATGCAATAATCGGAACTGAGAATTTACTAAAACATGACATCATACGCAAGAAGCAAATAATCGAAAGGAGCTTTGGCTGAATTGAACTTAGGAAAAGAGAATAAGTTTCGCATTTGCATGGGCAATTTATGATCGAAAGCAAAACAACACCCCACACTAGTTGATATTCAACTGAGCCAATGTTTCTGAAAGTCAAACGGAGCATAGTTATAATATTCAATTAAGCCCAGAGTACCTTTTAGTCAAGTGGACATAGTTTGTAATGACATTGAAAACAACTTTGTTTTTGTTGTATTTTGACACTCGTAATTTTCTCGAAAACGCTCTCATAGAGTTTTTTTTAAATTTTGCCATCGATAAAACAAGAATGTCAAGCCTGAGATCCCGACGTCGAATTTCCAAAATTATCCCTGATGGCAAGTTATTATGTAAAATGGGGCATGGCGTCACTTCGTTGCTATGGTAACTCAGATCCTAGTGAAATGTACCGCATTTGAAACTTTCATCGGCTTTCTCTAGCACACAAGCAAACGTTCGATTTTCTGTTGGATTGATAATGGTGCTGTTCTAGTCGTTCAAGGTTGAACAGTATCGTTATCCAAACATCCGATCTAGCCACCGTAAGTAGGCAAATATTTCAAGAAAAGACTAAGGCCTATAAAAATAAAGTTATTTTGTGTCTACATACGTTATAGCGAAAGCGCATGCCATATTTTATCCGTAAGGAAATGTTCGAGTGTACTGGTTTCTGTTCAAGAACTTTGGGTTTGTGTATCTTTTTTTTCTATAACAATAGAAAACTTTAGCTAACTAAATACAGCCGAAGCTCTCCTTACGGACAGCTCAATAATACGAACACCTAAACATAATGGATAGCACTTGGTCCCAGAGAAACCAGAACAGAAACAGAGCTGACAAGCCTATCTGTATTTCGTCTTCCTTGACTGTGTCAGCTAAAATAGTTATTATAGTCATATTACGCTACCTACAAGGCCACATGATTTGGTACTTCTTTTATCAAAAACCTAATTCAATTGTTGTGATGACCTTTTTACAGAAGGTCAGCTATCTTGGGAAAGCCACAATCGTTTAACACATCGTACAAATAACCGACACTTGTACGCCTCTGATTAGCAATGAAAGATAGAGCAGCGTCACATGGGTTCAATGTTCGCTTGTCAAGGAAACGAATCTCTTGTGGCGTCAAGCCCAGACTCTCGGCAATCACCTTCCATTCATCTCCACCTACAAGAACAACAGAAAATTTCAAGAAAATATCAAGTTTTTCGATCGAGTGACGAAAATTGTTTAAATATTCTCGTACGAGCGCCGTTTAATAAAGTTTGAGTCATGGGATGTTCTAGTCGATCCTTACAAAAAACAGACTGGTAACTCCACGGTAAAGAAAAAAACACTAACAGCTGTATTCTTTTAGCTTTGGAAATGACGCCTACATGTGACGAGGATATCTTGCTACGGTTGAAAGAAAAACTAAGCAAAATTAGGATCTGAGAAATATTTGTGACATTCAAGTGCATTTAAAGTTCGCCTTTTTTCCAACTGATCATCTTAATAATGCCCGTACTAAACTATACGTAACACTTACCACTCAAGTCAATTGTAACCTGTCTTCGTTGAGAAACAGGAATGTTCCGAACATCAAGGTGTTCATGCAACAGAGGACCTAGAGAAGAGAAAACGAGTGTTCAGAGAGGAATTAAATATGTTGGTCCAACATAGAAAAATAAAGAAAGTTCAATACAGAACAAAACAAAACACCCTAAGGGCAAGACAGCAACGACAATCCATTGCTGATACACTATGTGGACCCAAAAGCACCCCTCAAGACAGAGTTTCAAGTATATTACACAACATATTGTACAAACTGTAGATACCAGACTCGCAATAAACTGATATCCGCGTTTAATTACAGAAAGACACAACCACAGGAAGTGAAAAACAGTTTTGAGCAGTTGAAGGTGTCTGTTTAACAACCTTTCACTGTAGCCAGTGCAATTCCGTTGTTGATGATTTTAATTTCACTGATAGCTGGCACACTACTAAAATTCTGATATCAAGAACTACACTAGGGTGATAACAAATCACGAAACTGTAAATCTCGAATGTATATCACACATTACTCAGTGCTAGCAGTGACAACGCCTAAAAGAATTTGTGGCCGAGATCAATAACCATGCGTTGTTAAATTACACAGACAGGCGGAAATCATTTGCGGGTACATTTTGTTCAAAGGGTCGTTAAAATGGCGCATCGATTACAATATACACAGCGCGCAATCTCCAAGGAAAAATATCAAGCTACGCTGGAAGGAGTTATAGAACAGTGTTTTTGCTTCCAACAAATACAAAGCTGGGTTCTTTAAACTCTAGGTACATTGGCACCAAGCCATTAGTAATTAATTGATTACAATGACTGGGAATCCTTCTTTCAATGTATTGTTTGCACCTTGATTTGAAACGAACGAGTTATAAAACGATTCCGCATTTTTCGTGAGGTAATGCTGTTAGATTTCCTAAACACGACAATTAAACTTATTTCGAATATGACACGGTCAGACTCACCCGTAGTCCCAGCGGGTGTAACTTCCCTCAAGTATTTCACAACATCAAGCCTCTTTGAATGTTTAGCTTTTCTTGCCAAGCAACGGATCAATCGTTTGGTCTCGGGTCCTGGATGTTCCAGGGAATCGTGTTCCACCTGCAGTTGCTCTCTCAGCTGACGTACAACATCTCTGGGATCACATGACTTCGACAAGAGAGACTCTTGGACCTTGGCAGGTATAGCAAGGGATTTGTCTTCGCTTCCTACATGTAGGAACAGATTAATTATTTGATAATTCATTGGTTAAAAGAGTCGTAGTGTTGTTGGCTGGGATACGATTAACAGCGTAACTCTTCATTTACTGTCTCCTTAACCTACACCACAAAGTAACCGTTTGGATAAATTCTGGGATAATTTTATCAGTTCATCAGAAAGATTAAAGCAGTTGGTCGTTTTCCTCCAAAGATTTTAAAGACTAACAAACGTAAGATAAACACTGGAGTGGGGTGCGTTAAATCATGTATTTTACACGCTGGGTGTGACTACGTCAGTATCAGCATCAAGTCTTACACCCATGTCAGGAAAACATTCTGCTCAAAATTGAAAATTAAACTGGTTTGAAAATTTCAACCCAGTTTGAAAAATATGAACCAGTTTGAAAAATTTAAACTGGTTTAACAAAAATTAAACCAAAAATAAAATTGAACCACAATATATACAAAAAATAATATTAAAAGCACTATAACGCATTCCTGCCACGATACAGCAGAGAAACAAACAAACCTTCCTCAAGAGACAGATGTATTCCATCACGTTCATCAATTGGTAGCTGTGGTACAGAATTTTAAAAGAAAAAGAGTTACGGTGGAACCTTTCACTGCATTGGCTCATGAAACACCAACATTCATTACGAGTTCTGCGCATATTCTGAAGCTGACAATGGTTATATATAATTTACCTGTTCTCCTAGGGATGCAAACCATGGTGCAAACATCTCAGCGCGAAACTTGTTATTCTGAGCAGCAGCAGACTTGGTGCACTTGACGACATGCTGGCTGCCACGTAACATGGACTCAGACCAGAAGTGCAGGCATTCCTCTTGCTTGCAGCCCTGTGTGTGATGGACGCGGCAGTAGATAACTGTACATCCTTGGCAACAGACTGGGCAGACGACACGTAGGTCATACGTCATATTCCTTAGCCAACAGAACTCCTTACGCATACACTCGAGCATCAATTGCAGCTGCCTGCACACAGCACGAGTACAAGTCACATCAAATGCGTCATGATGTTCATCTACAGACAAGTTCATCTTTGTCTGTAGATCGCCTGCTAACTGAACACCCACATTGCCTCTGTGGAAAACAATTTCAATGGACGAAGAATGGCACAGTAGGATCACAGAACAGTCGTCGTCTTCAAAGGTGAAAAATCGGGCAAAATTGTGGTACAGCTGTGGGTCTATTGGGCTCCAGAATTCTTCTTTGCCCCATTGAAAAAACTGCAGCACCAGTCGGGGAAACAAGCCAGGTGGAACATGACCAGATTCAAATTTAACGAAGAGAGGAGGAATTTGAGCCGAAGCAACCAGCTTGGCGATGTCTTCTGGTGGATGCGACATCAACATCGATGGCACCAGGTACTGCTTGGAACATGAAGCATCTGATGAAGGCCATGGACAAAGCAAGCTGAATTTCTCCATGATCGCTACAAGGCTATCGGAGGTTTCTCTGCTGTCAAACAAAGGACCCCAAACATGCTCTAATAACTTTTCCTCCAGGATTCCTGTCTCAAGCTTAGCCCACAGTTCTCTAAATCCCTTCTCCTGATAGCAATATGGCTTAATGGTTATCACCTTCTTGAACACATCAATCAACCACTGAGGGTCCAACACCACCAATCTACTCAATTCCGGTGTGTCATCAAAATGAATCACAATTCTCTGGTCATGTAAAAAATCGAGCAAGGTCTCGAATTGTTTTTCCTTGACAATATTACAAACTTCAGACGCGATTTGTTTTGCACTTTCAAGGGTAATCCACTTGTTGCCGTCTTCCTTCATGACTTGAAGTGCCTTCTCGTAATGTAACCACTTGATCGGAATGGGGATCTGCGGTAGCTCCTTAGCAACAGCATGTACTTCCCTCTTCAGGCGAGCGACTTCTGGACACTCAGATTGGAGGCCTGACTTTGTGTTATCCACGGCAAAAGCATTCTCATACAAGTGGGTTTTGTATGGCTTAGTGTGTAGAGAACCAAATATCTCCTTGGCTAGTGTTCTGGGATGACCACCACCATCAGGTGTGTCAGCATGAGTGCACACCAAAAACACAGGGGGAAGGTTTGTCGGCAAGATCCCAGAATTAGAAGTCACTCCATGGTTTCCATCTTGATTGGCCAAGGAAGCAACAGAAGTCATCCAAAAATCGAGGTAATCCAAATTGGTTTTTGGGCTAAAGCTGTCTTCAAATTTGTTGAACGTCCCTTGCCTAACAACAGGTTTGGCTCTTTCGAGTGGACCTCGGCTGAGGTCAAACACCAAAAGGTAGATGGCCCTGGCAGTCAGAAAAAGTGGGTGGGTTGCATAATAAACTGACTGTCCACCAAAATCCCATAGGACTGAATAGATGTCTTCTTTGTCCTCTACTTTATCAACTGCTTTGAGCAATCTTTCAATCAGTGTCGCTATCTCTTCTGGCATTTTGGGTATAACAAGAGGAGCGTCATCTTGCTGCCTCTCTGAAAGGTCAGATTTGCCGCATGGTGATGTCTTAGGATGTCGTGTTTCATTAGGTTCTCGATTATTTGATGTCGCAATGGACTCTGGATCAGCTGGCATCTCACCAGATTCTGAATCTTTCGAGCCACCAGAGAATTCATCGGTGTCATGGCTAATTACATCAGGGACATGTGAAGGTTCTAAAGTGAAATCACTGTTTACATTTGATGAGGCTTCATCATTCAAGGGAATGTTCTCTGAGGTAACAGATTCCGATCTCGCGGATTCCTCCGGAACACCTTTTTCCTCCCTCAATGATTCAACGACCAATCGTGCTGCGTGGTGTTCATAAGACATGGCTGTATCAACATTCGTCACTGGATTCGTCTCTCCTGCCTTCCAAGTCTCTGTTGACACCTTAAAATGTGAAGGATCCACATCTATCCCTACCGTGCTCTCTTCATCTCGGTTGAAGCGTGTTCCTATCAGTGAATTCTTCAAGCTGGTCTTTCCTGCACGATCCTGACCAATTAACATTATTGGCACCCTCTTGACGCAAGTCATCCCCTCAGCAAGGGCCTTGTTGTAAGCTTCCAAAGCCAAGCTTCCACGTGCAAGAATCTCTGGAGGAACCACTGTGTAAGTAAAATGCCAAGTAAATAACTCTAGGCCCCCCTTTGACTCAACAAGAAATTGGTTAAAGAATGCTTCTAGCGGAGCCCCATACGAACATACGAAAGAAAAGGAAACCCATAAAATGATTTTCTCATGGTTATCATAGCCAGCGGTATTGCTCTTGGGCGCGTACGCACGACGACGACGACGGAGTCGCGCAAGATGGCGGCAATACCCCAGCTAATAGGTTGACATAGACATGCGCCCTTGGTTTATAGCGTCTTCCTTGATATTGAACATCCATGTTATGGTCAACTGACACCTATCAAAACAAGGTATCCGCTGACCAATGTCACGTGACCATATCGCGGACTCAAGTTTAGAGATCACGTGTTTTTTAAATTGACCGCTGACCAAATGCTGGTTTTCAATTGGATCGCGGGTTCATGTCAGGTTAACTTGCTTAACCCTACCCCTTAACGCTAAACCTAACTCTAACCTGTAACGCTAACCCAGGATTTTAAAAGTTAACCGAAGTATAAATTTTCCATGTATACAAATATTTTATTTTGTGTATTTTGAGGACCTTGAGATTATTCAAACTCAAAACAGAAGGCCAAACAACATAAACAGAAAACCTCACCATAAAGTTACAAAACACAAATCAAAATTCTTGCTTATCCTGGGTTAGCTTAATCAACCCAGCCCAGGAGCTCCGCTTTTAGGCTTGGCTAAGTCTATATATTACTCTTCATCTCACTTAGCTTTCAATCAGCAGTAAAAAGTGTACAAGCTCTGAGTACGCGTTACCCCTACCATGTAAAGCTTTCCACATAGACTCTCCCTAAAACTAGGAATACACAAATCACAGGATACTCAACTTAGAAAATGTTTGGACCCGCTTCTATCGGTTAAAACAATATACCATAATATTTCACAGTGGTAAAACGCAAAACGCAACGTCACTGCGGTTTTTATCAGCTCGAAGTTTGTAATAGTTTGTAGTAAAAATGACTTTAGTCAGAGAGCACTGCAAAACGGGCAATGGTAATTCAAATTGCGAGCTGATAAACTAGGAGAACAACAAATATTAATTCTGTATGCATATGTTGCAGGTCAAAATGAAATTCAGGTTAAAATTAAATTCCTTTGTTCTTTACCCTGATTATTCATGGATCATGAATAATTAGTGTTAGAGGACAAAGGAAATTGAGAATCAAACTAGGTTAAAATCATTTTAACCGGAATTTCATTTTGACCTGCAACACATACATGCGGTGTACAAAGGTTAACTTTTCAGTGACTGCCTTTTAACGTTTGTTCGAAAGTGGAAGAGGTCTGAATTTTGAGACGTTTAACAGCAGAAACTACGCGTACTGTTTGACCGCTGTGAAAATATATATTATAGCAATATAAAATAGCAAAAATATGTTAATAAGAACAAAACTTGGTATGAAGTTCTTTATGATAAATGCCTTTACCTTTCTCTGCCACCTCTTGCTCTACACCCAACTGTTGTTCATCCTCACCCCTGGAAACGTTTAAGAATACAATTGTTACCTTTGTCAATTCTGCTGCAGCTTCGAATTTAAAAGACTTCCAAAATCGGCATAACACGTGCAAGGCATGTGAGCTGCATATAGTGCATGGAAGGAAAGAAGGCATATGTACATGTGCAAGTTAGCTTGGTAGAAATACATGTAGAGTGAAAAAGTTATTGTTGCTCAATGACACGACCTAAGCTAATAACCAAAAGAATAATTCTGAGTTCACACAATGTGGGTCAAACTAAGAGATTGTGCATATAGCATGTATGTTGTACTACATACATACTGTGCACTTACTAATACATTTAATGTCAAGTTTTAAAAGCATTATTAAAACTACAATTGGTCATTCAGAGGTGCAAACATAGTAATGTGGAATTTGAACTTACATATTCTAAGAGCACCTACCCATAAAGATTAGAGACACAAGTTACAGAAAAATCTCTGTTTATACAACACGGCCGGGTGGTTCGAGAGCCGGTTAATGCTAACCCAGGATTAAAAGTTAACCGTAGTATTAATTTTTCTTGTATAAAAATGTTTTTCGCTTCCTATTTTTTGTTTAGTTTGAGATTATTCAAATTCTAAAGACAAGGCCAAACAATATAAACAGAAAATCTCCCCAAAAAGTTGCAAAACTGAAATAAAAATTCTCGCTAATCCTGGGTTAGCTTAATCAGGCTTTGAACAACCTGGCCCAGGGGTATTTTCCACCCAATCTTTTGAACGCAACCCATTCATCTTCACCATTTGTCTATGAATCTTGATTGTATTCCCCAATAGCCAAAAAACAAACAGAATAAATAAGAAAATAAATAAGAACGAATAAATAAGAACATGACAGACGGAGCTTTTGTTCCGGCCAGAATAAAGTGGCCGTAATAATGACTGGTGGCCATATTAATTGGGGGGGGGGGGGGTGTAAGGGGGTGTCCCACTGTATGTCATGTTATACAGTGTTGAATTTTATGTCAAAACGTTTCTTGTTTACTTTCAGTAATTACATTCGAACACCACACCTACACTGTAGACATAATTATCTGGACTAATTGTAAACTGCAGACTGCATTTAGGGCTAAATAGCAACCCTGTTAAACCCTAAATAGCACCCAGGTTAGCCAGTTAATGGTTAGCTAGCGGTAATGAAAATGGGAATACAGTGCGGTCTGTAGTTTGCAATTGCCATACCGATCTAGAACTACACACCACTTACCAGTTCCCTTGTTCATCATGTGAGTCAGTGACCAATGTCTTCAGCAAGTTCTTGAAATCTGTCATTATTATGTCCATTTTTTGCTTCGCCTCTTTGTCCTTTTCACCTAAAGCAGAGCAAAGACTTCTGCACAGTTCAAGTGCTAAAGAAATAATATCCTTGATGTTTTCTAGTCTGTCAGTGTGTGGAAGCATGATAACGGAAGGTCTATCACGCAAGTTTCCACTCTGGGACTGTTCTTTACACAATATCACAGCCTTTTCAAGCAAAGGAACAATTTCTGAATTAAGAACTTCATTGAAAAAATGCCTGCTAAATCTTACACTTCTGTCATACAGAACCACAGCCAGATGAACATATGACTGAAGTTTTGGTCTAAAATGAGCCACTTGCTCCTCTCGCATGAACAATGCCTTCTTATGGAAAGTAACAGCTTTTTCCAAGTCTCCGATCTTGTGATGAATGCATCCCAATTCAAAGCATGAGTCACTTATGAAGCTTCCAGAGGTAGCATCTATTGCATCTTTCTCCATCTCGTGCAGTGCCCTGGTCTGAGCTTGGAGAGCATTCTCGTGATGCTTACTTTGCCGGTACAGATATCCAAGCCAATGAAGGCAAACTGCATTTGACATGTTTCCCTTTCCAAACATGGTCTTGGATTCTAGAGCTTTTTGAAATGACACCATAGCTTCTTGAAAGTGTCCTAGGTGACTGTCAATAAAACCCATATGAAAGTAACATTGGCCAAGGAAAATTGAATTAACAGTGTGTCCCAGACTGATATATCCTTTAATGGCATTGCCAAGGGCATCCTTAGCTCCAGAATAGTTCCCTTGTCCAAAGAGAAACATGCTATAATCAAACCAAGTTTCCAAGGCATGTTCATTCATACCAAAAAGATGTTGTAACTCTAAGATAAGCTTGCAAATTTCAATGTAAAATTGTGGATTTGCAGTTTGCAAGCTATTTTCAGCCACAAGTTTTAAGGCGTATGAAAAATGGACCTTTCTTTTCTTGGATTCTGCAAAATGATCATGGCATTCTGCTCTGGCAGACAGAAGCATACCCTGCAATGAAATAATTCAAATACATGAGTACATGTATATAGCGGTACATGTCATGCATGAAGCAGCTTGTCATGCATGAAGTGGCTTGCCATTTGAAAGGCTGATGAAAATCTATGGTTAACAAGCGTTGGAAAATGCCCCACTATTGCCCAGGGGATGGGGGATGGGCACAGCTGGAATTGACTGATGCATTACAAAACAGAGAGATGGTAAAGGTTGGCCTGATACAGACTGTACCTTAATGATACCAGTGTTGGCCCGTCGCTTGTACTTAGGCCCTCCCTGAGGGAACT
Source organism: Micromussa lordhowensis (assembly GCA_964020085.1). Lineage (NCBI taxonomy): Eukaryota > Metazoa > Cnidaria > Anthozoa > Scleractinia > Lobophylliidae > Micromussa > Micromussa lordhowensis. The sequence continues at coordinate 40,557,090 of OZ026595.1, forward strand.
ACATCCAGGCTCCCCAGATCATGTTGCTGTAGTAACACGCAGTCCTCGTGGTCAAGCTCAGGAATAAAGTCTGTGTCCATTGAGCTCTCAATATTGTTTAAGTCGTCTGTACGGCCCGACATGGTGTCAGAAGTGGGATCAACCCAATAAATCAACAAGACAAGCACTCACGGAGAGTAAACGTACATTTAGCGAATTTAACGACCGTAGCTGACTCACCAAACAGCGATGGCGAACCTCAAGAGACCTGAATTGAAACTCGGCAGGAATATGTCAGAAAATTTCAAGAACTTTGAACTCAGATTCCACGACTACTGTATCCAAGCCGACTACCGAAACTTGGCGAAAAACCAAGACAGAGAGAGCAGATTACTACAAGAAACCGTTACTGGAAATATGAGCGCTCCGATCGGCAATGCCGGACGAAGCTTTGCAAGTGATCCGTTACACAATCGAACTCCAGATAGCAGCCGATGATCAGAAAAAACCATGGATCTGGATGGACAAATTACGACTTCATTACACTGGATCTATCGGAAGCTCCCTACTGGCGGACAGATTTAAATTCTGGAACACTCAGCAAAGCCCACACGAATCTGTTCAGGAATGGGAAGTTAAGGTCAGACAGGCGGGCAGCCTGTGCTCGTACAATGCACTGACAGACGAAATGTGCCGCGGCAAATCGTTTTTGGCTTGCACGATGGCACAATGAGAGCTGAGTTACTGAAAACGCATTTAAAGTCGGATGGAATGCCCAAGAACATGCAAGATGTCGTTGCCGAAGCCAAGGCCCTCGAGTCAGCCCAAAAAGCCAACAAACTCATTGCAGACGCCACAAAAGGAATTGAGGAACAAGTTAACTGGATAAGCCACAAACAAATGAAACTAAAGCGGGAACCTGGAACCTGCTTTTGGTGCGGAGACCGACATGGACCTCACCCTCGGAAAACATGTCCTGCAAATGGCAAAACCTGCACTAAGTGTGGAATTAACGACCACTTCTCCAGAGTCTGCCTCGAGACAGGTCCCCCTCAACAAGAACCACGGAGGACTACCCAATGGCAAGCTCAGGGTAGGGGGCGAGGCTACAGAGCACCTCGCGGCCGGTCCCAACCAAAACCCCTCGTGAACAAACCGTACATCTGCTGCAGACGGCAAATGATCAACACCTCGTGGAATACTAAACTGATGACTACCAAGAACAGTGCTACTCCCTGGAAACATGGCAAATACACAGCATCCACAAAAACCACGCAAAGAAAAAATACTTTGTTACACTGCCTGCAACATGTCTGCAACAGGGAACAAATTCACCCCAGTGGCATTCCAAATAGACACCGCCGCCACCTGCAATACCTTGTCTGAAGATATCTTTCTCAGGCTGATGCCGAGCATGAAGCTTAGAAAGTCACCCTACCTACTACACCCCTATGGCCACTCCCAGCTGCTGAAACCACTGGGGCAGATTGACCTTCTGTGCAAAAGAAACAAAAGATACAAATCGCTCACATTCCAGATACTTCCTAGGGATGTCATGATGAACAAGCCAGCCCTTCTCTCTGGCTCCAACTGCGAGGCACTGGGGCTCATCACCATCAGAGCACACAAAATATGTTCACTCACATCAGCAGTAAAAGACTCGTCAGGCAAGAGAGCCCCTGCCTACCCAACCAGCTCATCACAACCCAATCCAGACCCAGGCGACCCAACAGCTCAAGCCAACGGTACACTCAAGGAAACAAAAGGCCGCCACTCTGACCAACCCGACAGTGACAACCCATACTGCGACCAAGCAATGCTTTCACCTTCCACACCTATAATGATCACTTCCAAAAGACGCCTGGCTCCACCTGGGAAACATACAATGGAAGACATGCTCACACAGTATCCTGAAAACTTCAAAGACCTTGGCTGCCTGGGACCCCCAGTTCATTTCGAAGTAAAAGCTGACGTCTCACCAGTACAAAGGCAAATACATTGAGTCCCTGTGCAAAACGAATCAAAGAAAAGGAAGCCCTTGACAGATACACCGCAGCTGGTATCATAAAGAAAGTAGAAGAACCCACCTCGTGGTGCTCCAATGAAGTCATTAAAGAGACATCAAAGAAGACAAGAATCTGCATCAACCCCAGTCAAACAGTCAATAAAGGTATTCTCAGACCAGTGTATCAAATGCCAACACTGTCTGAGCAACTCCATAAACTCTGCCATGCCAAATGTTTCTCACTAGTTGATGTCAGAGAAGGCTTTCTACACATACCCCTTGATGAAGAATCCTCACTGATGACGACAATGCACACGTCCTATGGGAGATACCGATGACTCTGCCTCCCATTTGGCATATCAAGCGCCCCAGAGGAATTTCAAAAGTGCCTCATGTCAGCTCTAGAGGGCCTTGATGGAGTATTATGCATCGCACATGATATACTTGTCTATGGAAAAGGAACAACCTACCAAGAAAACTTAAAAAATTAACTCTGTGGGACGTAAAAGAACCCACACACTGTTCGAAAAGAGTAGGGGATGTAGTTCCCGGTGTAGTGGTATATCTGTCATCTAATGGTTAAATGCTCGGAGATATTAGCTGCCTAAGCTACTCTAAAATCCGAGGGTAAATAAAGTAATGTATTGTATTGTATGTAAGAAGCCAAGAAAGATCACGATTGCCGTCTTGTCACGCTTATGGAATTAAACCAGAGCAAACTGCAGTTCAAGCTAAAACAAGACCAATTCATGGGAAACGTCATAACTGATCGAGGAATGCAAGCAGACCTAGACAAGATAGCAGCAATCTGAGCAATGGCCCCACCTCGAAACAAAGCAGGTGTTCAGCGATTCGTGGGAAGGACGCCTCCAACCACTTCAAACAGCCTCAACGCAACAGAGCAACGATACTCCCAAATCGAAAAAGAGTGCCTGGCCATTTTTAATGCATTTGGAAAAATTGACCACTGGCTTTATAGCAAATCAGACATAGAAGTTCACACCGACCACCAGCCACTTGAGACCATCTGCAAAAAGCCTCTGCACAAAGCCCCAGCACGACTACAGGAAATGCTAATGAGACTGCAGAGATACCACTTCACCATCAAATACAAGAAAGGAACCTCACTCTACCTGGCTGACACTCTTTTGAGAGCAGCACTACCTGTCCCTGTACATGCCAGGGTAACAGACTTTGAAGTATTCAGGACTGAACTCACAGAGGAATCCAATACACACAACCCTCGCCTCACAGAAACCACCAAATCTCGCCTACGTGACGAGACCAAAAAGGATGAACACCTCTCCAAGTTAATGGCCACAATCGCCCAAGGCTGGCCAGATGACAGAAAGCAGTTACCGCAACCACTACGAGCATACTGGACCTACAGAGACGAGCTAACCACTGACAATGGCCTCATCTACAAAGGCGCACAAGTTATGATACCGCAGTCCATGCAAGCTGAGATACTGCTGAAAATCCATGCAAACCACTTTGGTCTTGAATCAAATGTACGCATGGCACGAGAAGTACTATTCTGGCCCGGGATGAGACAAGCAGTTTTTGATATGCGCAACAACTGCAGTACCTGCGCACAGTATGGATCCAAGTCAACAAAAGATCCTATGAGATCACTCCCAATTCCAACACTACCATGGCAGATCATCAGCCAAGACATCTTCCTCTACAGACAGAAAGCCTACCTTGTAACAGTGTGTCATTTTTCTGACTGGATCGAAGTGAATGAACTTGACGACACTTTGGCAACATCAGTCATTAACAAAACCACAGCTCACTTCGCCAGGTTTGACGTTCCACGTATCTGCCACACAGACAACGGACCACAATTCACTAGTAAGGATTACATGGACTTTGCCTCTCAGTATGGGTTTAAACATATCACCTCAAGTCCCTATCACTCCCAAGGCAACGGTCGAGCAGAGGCAGCAATGAAAGTATCGGAGTCTATGCTAAAGAAATCAGATGACTTCCAAATCGCCTTGCTCAATTACAGAAACACACCACCAAAAGGCCACACCTACTCTCCTGCCCAATGCATGGTGAGCCGCTGGACACGAATGACGTTCTCAACAGCTGACCACCTTCTTGAGCCCATGTCAATCAATCGTGACACTGTATCAGCAGAAATCAAGGCCAAACGCAACGTCAGTAAAGCTCACTATGACAAGACAGCGGGTCCAGAGCACACCAGCATCAACCTTGGCGAATTTGTGTATACACAGCCACCAACAAGCAAACTAGGCAACCCATGGGCGTATGGCCGTGTCACTGGAAAATGCCACTCAATATCTTACGAAATCGGATTCACATTCGGCATGCAGCACCTCCTCCTCCCCCAACACCATCTTGCACTCCACCCACGCTCCCACCTAGACCAGGACACAGCCTCACACATCACTACAATCCTATAAGATCAGAGCTGAATATGCCCACTAATCAGCCTAAACAGCAACCACTTCTCTCGCCGGACAAAATTAACAGCGGCCCAGATCTTGACACATCTTCCCTGCCACAACCACAAGAACCAAGCACACCAGACACGAGCCAAAGTGATCTGCCTACCAACACACCCCTTGCTACAATTCAGGAACAGCCAAGGGATCACCAACCTGAAGTGAGAACACGCATAAGACTCATCAAACCACCAACTCGGTTCAAAGACTTTGAACTCAAGTAATGCCTGCCATAAACGTTCACGCTGCATAACTGCACGATTGCAGAACTTTCCATGATAACTGTCCAAACTAAGAAAATTACTTCATTGTGATTGGCTGAGAGCAGGCCTTTTTATCGTTAATTCTTAATTTGCATGCAAATTAATGTGCACATGTTCACAATTTTCTCAGTCATATAATAAATGAGTAATCGTATGAAAGCTTGAGTAATAAGTATTTACACTACTCAAGATATTTGAAAATTCACTTCTAGTGTAAATCCTCAATAGCACTCACATTCATACAATAACCTATACTTATTTTTAGCTGTAAAGATGGTCACTAGTAATATCCTGACTTAGAAAAATTTTAGCCAAACTCCAATTCTGTTTCCTTTAATTAATTGCAACCTTCTAGTTTTGACAATTTTGGTTTTTAAAATTTTGGTTTAGGTTTTGAAAACTCAGGTTTTATGAAATTAACTTTAAATGTAATACAAGTCACTAAATATACTAAGCCCGTTTTTTACTCAAGCTAAATAATGTTTTTAATATTACCCTGTTTTTAATTTAAGCTTACCAATCCCCCGTAAGCTGTCAGCCAGGATCTGAGGTGGTAATCAAAATATTTTGTCACAGATTCCACTATTTCCTCCACTGCCTCTGCCCCTAAATCGTCCTTCTGCTCACAATATGCAGCAAGCGACGCTCCGAATGCCAAGAAAGCACCCACTGTACCTACGTGTTCTTTTTCTTTAAAGATCACTTCTCCCATTTCGTCAATCATCGCTGGTAACCTCGCAAGAGAGACACGAAAATTCTTCTCGTAAGCCTTGTCACAAAATAATTCTCCATGCTCTGCAATAATGCGATCAGCCGCGGCAGTACTGAAAGCTGCTTTGATTCGTTGATTTTCTGCTGTTATTTCATCTCCAACAAACTTGACTACCAGCGCCGCAAATTGGGATGGGCAACGCGCTTCTCTTTGAACTTTCTGAAGTATGGTGGAAAACCGACGCTGTAGAACCTTGTGACGAGTATAGCTGTTTACTATATCAAACACAATTGGATAAAACTCACTTTTCGACATTCTTTTCCGATGTAATAAAAGATCAAAACAAGTACAAGCACATTACATCCACTACTTCCGCCATTTTTAAAGCCTCGTTTTAAGGAATTGTCTCTGCTGGGGGGATTCCCTGGGTACTAGTTCTCGCGCGTGCGATACAGACAGGGGGGGCAGAAGACTCTACGACGCCTGGCACATTTTTTGTATATGAATCATCCAACAAAAAGTGACGTCACATCCGGTAAAAAGCGGCCGCGAGCGGGAAAAATTTTTTTGAATGCGGCATTGACGTTCTCCCGGTGAGTAAAATGGCGATATTTTGCAATCGGCTGTGAATTTCAAGGCTGTTTTCTGGCAAACTTGAGAGAAAAGAGTGTTCTTCTCAATCATTTCATTGGTTGAAAGAACATCTTTGCCAGTAATTTATAAACGAGTTGTTTTGTGTGTATGTTTTCTCATGAAATGTCTGCATTTCTCTGTCGCTGAATCGCACAGACGACGTTTGTTTCGTAAAAACCATGAGTTCAAGGTAAGAAACACTTATTTAAAATAGCCTATTCTATTAGGTAGGTGTTTTTATATGAGAAAGTTTCAATGAAAGTGTTCTAAATGAGTGAGAACCCCTTTAACAGAAAGCCGTTTTTCGAACGGTGCTAGGAATGTGAAGACTGTTTTAAACTCTACTGCTTGGAGACGTTGTGCAGCGGTACACAAAAACGAAGCGCTTCCTCTGCTTTCCCACTGATTGACTCTGAAATAGTACACCAAACCCAATTTTATCCTTTTTGAACCCGAATTAAATTATTTTTGCTTATGTTTCAATCGCATATATAGTGACTAAACCATGTTCTTTTCTTTCTACTAAAGGTCAAAGTGGACGGATGGAGACCCCTTGGAACCTCGAAGGAGGTCATCAAAAGACAAAGAAATGGAGGTGATCTCTCAAAACATTAAAGGAAAGTCAACTCTGCTTATAGGGGATTCCATCACAAAAAACATGGAAAGGTTTGCCCCCAGTTATCACCGATACTTTCCCGCTTCCACAGTGTTAAACGCAGGCATCGCGGGCGACACCGTGGAAGCAATCCTTTACAGAGTCGAGGTAATGGACATCCCCTCCTCTGTGTCTCATATTTCTCTCCTCTGTGGCACTAATAATTTATCTTCACATTCTCCTGCCACTATTTCTTCCACACTGAATGAAATTTTATTTTTACTGCGACGGAAGTGTCCAACTGCACATATCCATTTATTTCCAATTTTGCCACGATTCGATTACCTTCATACACACGTTGCTTCTACTAACTCTTGTATTTATTTTCAGGTTCAAGAATTCTTTTCAGAATTTGTTTATTTCCACGAACTTCCATCCACCCTGTATAACCAAAACTTGTACAGGGCTGATAAACTCCATCTTACCACAAAGGGCAATGACATTCTTGTCAGGTGGTTTCACCACTGCCTGACAACCTCTACCCCAACCAACCCAGAACCAACAAAACCCTTCATGCCCTCTCTGCAAGATGTTCCCTCTCTTGTCATCACAGATACAGATTGGCCTCCCCTACCTGCCCCGTCACAACCCTCCTACCCAACTATACCACCTCCACGCAGATACAGCACACATAGACCAACTCCCCCTGCACATACCCCTACCAGTCCCAAACAAGGTCCTAATCCCATCTCAGTACCTAGCCCTACCCAGCTGACTCCAAAATGCAGCCCTACCCAAACCATCTCCAATCTTCTACCAAAACCCAGCCCTGCAAAATGTACCTCTAGACCCGGCTGTACTAAACTGAGCTCTAAATGCAGCCCCAGCCAACCCAGATCCAAGATGAGCCCAAAATCCAAACCTACCCCACCAAGACATAAATTCCACCCTACCCAGCCAAAGCCAAGAACTAACCCTGCCCAACTCAATCAAAAATCTAGCCCTACCCAACCCAATCAAAACCCTTACCCTGACCAAACCAGGTCAAACCCAAGCCACACCCAACCCAGTAAGAAACCTAGCTCTTCCAAGCCCAGTGAGAAACCTTGTTCTACTCAACCCAGTCAAAAGCATTTCCAGAAATCTAGCCCTACCCAACCCAGGCAAAAGCCCAGCCACACTCAGCCCAGTGAAAAACCAAACCATACCCAACCCAGTCAAAACCCTAGCCATACATGTTCTCATCCCGGTAAAAAACCTAACTGTACCCAACCCAGACAAAACCCCAGCCCTATTCAGCACAGTGGAAAACCGAACCCTACCCAACCCAGTCAATACCCTAGCCATACATGTACTCATCCCAGTGAAAAACCGAACTGTACCCAACCCAGACAAAACCCCAGCCCTATTCAGCACAGTGAAAAATTGAACCCTACCCAAGCCAGTCAAAGCCCTAGCCATACTCAGCCCAGTGAAAAATCAAACCCTACCCAACCTGAACAAATGCCCACTCAACTCCACTCTGAAAGTGAGCCTGATGCTTCTGTGCTAAAAGAAGATGAAGAGCCCAAAGTCAGATCATCAGATGCCAGGCTGTCTTCCAAACAAAGAGTTCTGCAATTACCCAGCACTGCAACATTGTTTTTGTTATATTTACAGCTATGCTTTCCTTTTTTTCTTCTGGTTACTTTGGCACAGTGCAACATTGTCTTCCTTGCAATGATATTCCCTTTTCCAATCCTTATAACTACAGCCCTTTTTTCAGTTTGCTTTATAGACATGTCACACCCTGCAAATGATGGTCAAAACAACCATTGCAAAACAGATAAGGCTGAAGAAAAATCAAACAAACAAATCCAGGATAATAAACTGTCATCAAAAAGTAACGATGATCTAAATGAACAAATCATCTGTGACGAAGATTCAGAAGACATTTGCAGTTCTATTCTATCTTTCATGAAGGCGTTACTCTGCATTCTTATCCTTTACGAGTGTCAATTTAATTTCATTGAACACCAACCATTTGGTAGCTTACTATGCAGGGGAATTCTAGCAACTGTTTTGAGAGTTCAATGTTCATTGATTATTATTTCAATGCATGTGTTGCATGAGAAAATTGTTGGTTCCTTGGTAGGCATATATGAACAAGGAAACAATGAAGATGCTTTTCCAAAAGAAAAAACATGTTCAGCTTCCTTGTTAAACTTTCTCCATGTTATGCGTTTTAGAACACTTAAACATAAAAAACAAAGGTTGGTTCTGAACAAAAACTGGAAACATGTTTTGAACAGAATTTCAAATTTTAAAAAGAAATTTAGAAACCATTCCTGTTCCGTTAAGAACCATGAAACAAACATGAAGCAGTCAAACAAAAATGACAAGATAACAGTATGTTCATCAACAGAAGGTAATATAATTCAGTATCTTGTTTTCAGCTTGACTGTGATATCTTTACCAGGCTTAATTATACTTTATTTGGTTATTCCTAAAATTCAAATGTTCACTAAATTTCTGTACAACCTTTCAGATGATTGGCTAGAAAATGTGGTGTTATCTCATTCATATTTATTTTCCACACATCATTACCTTTACATGTCTTCTGTCATTTTTGGCAATATGGCTATTAACAGTTTTTGCACTGCAATTCTGTTGGAAACATTTCCTGCTTTAAGTGGTTCATACATATTATTAGTTTCAATCCATCCCATAGTACAAGAAATCGTACAGTTCTGCAGCTTTACAAGTCTCACATGTGTATATTTTATGCTCTTATATGTTGGAGAATATGGTTTGGTACTGTTAGTGTTTTTCTTTGGTTCTTTATTTCAGTTTACAAGTGAATCTCTTTCACTTTGTAACTTTTGGTCATTTAGTACTTTGTTGGGGATTTTTTCAATCTTTGAATATGTGCTTGTTGACTTGTTCAACATATTTTTATCTCTTCCTGGAAATTTACTGTGTTTTGTTTCACCATTTAAGCCTTATATGGTGCAAATTTTTGTCAAAGACTGGCATGGAAAAACTCATATATTTCGACTGCTACAAACTGCCACTGTATCTGATCTTGAAAAACAAATTTTAGTGAAATTCAAACTTTCTAGTAGTGAATATTGGTTAAGTGGTCCAGGAGGAAATAAAATGGCCAATCAAGACAAACTTGTTGATCTCACCACCGTGCATATTAGAGGAAGGTTGCTTGGTGGGATCAACAAGTGCTGCATTAAGGGGTGTACGGAGGATGCAGTATCACAAAGAAGACTACAATGCATGGCAGGGGTTTATGAACTGAAAATAGCACCTGAACATCTTTGTGAAGCAAATGATATCCCCTTATTTGTCTGTAACCATCACTATTACTTGCAAAAAAAGCGTGGCCATAAACCAAAGCGATTATATTCAAGGGTCCTACATACTCCCAAAGTACCTTTCAAAACCAAGGACAAACCAGAAGCAAATGATTGTGTTTCTTTGCTTGGTGTGAAAACATGCACATCATGTAAAAAAGACATAGTTGTCACCAAGACAACACCATGTTCACATCACATTCTTAAAATTTGTTCAAAGTATTACATGTGTGCATGCAACTGCTTTGATCAGACAAGTAGTAGTGGTAAAATTCAAGAAATTAACAGTGACATGTACGACTGCCTTTCAGATACAGAAGACCTTTCAGCTAAATGTGATTTAGAGCAAAACTACATCTGCACTGAATGCAGTCCAGGGTACTTAAAAACAATCAAGCTAGAGAAGAGTAATTATCAAGGAGGTTTAGGTAGAGAATCAAAAAGTGAAAATGCACAAGAGACGTCACAGTCATCTGCTGAAACTGCCCATATTACATTTCCTTTTTCTGTTTTTTTTCCTGGTGCTACCCACAACAGCAATAAAAGCATATTACATGATTATGAATATATTTCTAATATGTTCTTGTTACTGTCTAAAACACAGTTTTCTCCTTGGCAAGTCTATCTACAGCATGGAAAAACTGGTGCCATGCTACATTTTTACCTTGAATTGGGTTCGGAGTCTTTACCAACAAAGAAGTTAACACTATTCTGCCCATTTCTGTTTGGTGAACCTCACCAAGTTTCATTTTCAGTATATGTACTAGGAAAACAAGTTGACAAAGGTATTCTCCCTGATGACTATTTAAACAAAATAAGTTATCTTCTTGATACCCTTTTCTCATTGCAGCTTTGTCTTGGTATTTATGATGAAAAGTTGCTCAAATCTATCAAAGTGAGACAGGAAAATAATGACTCTGGAAATGACTGCAACAAAGCTTATGAAATAGACTCAAAATTTGTGCTTTCTAATCGCTATGGGAAGCAGATAAGTGAAACTGTAAGAAGTATCAACCCACAAAGACCATGCAAGAGGTTTCTAGAATTTCCATGTTATGCAGAAAGGTGTTTGAACTGCACAGTTTTGTTACAAAATACAAACATATTTCATGAACATCACATGTCTTCTGCTAAATGCAGTTCTGAGTCACATACTGCACTATCTAAACTTAGCTTTGCCGAGCTGCTTGCAAGATACAAAAATTTGAAAAAGTCATGTGACTACTGGAAATCAAGAACTAGATACTACATGTACATGAACAAAAAAAAAATTAAGCCCCCAGTTAATTTTAACATGTGTTCAACAGAGCTAGGTGGACTTATAGATACAGCTGTTAAGGACAATATGTTAACAGAAAATTCTGTCTTATATTTGTTATTGTTGGATACTGTGATTGGATTGCAAAAGCAGGAAAAAGAGTTTATGAAAAGTAGCAAAATGACCACAAACAAAAAAAAGCCAAGAGCAAAAGGAATGAGATATCATCCTTTGGTGATTAAGTGGTGTTGCTCTTTAGCTAGCAAATGTAAGGAAAAAGGTTATGAAAGCATTCGGAACATACTTCCACTGCCTCATTGGCAAACTATTAAGCAATACAGACAGACCAGTTCTTCATCAGAACCAATAAACCAAGAAAACTTGCGACAAATGGTACAAGAAATGGAAAGGCAAAATTGTAAAGGAATTGGTGGCATCCACTGGGATGAAATGATTATTCAAGAAGGCATTGTAGTTTGTAAAAGAACAGGAGAACTAGTTGGTTTTGAGAATCTTGACATTCCAAGGGAATTAAGTAAAGATTTTGATGCCATGCAAAAAGAAAGCAATGAAATTTGTATTGATGATAAGGAGTCCTCAGATTCTGAGTCTGATCAAAATTCATCCAGTTCATCATCAAATGAAAGTGATTCTGGTGAATATCCAGCAATTAAAACTCATTTAAAAGCAAAAATGATATGTCAATTCTTCTTTTCTTCTATTGAAGGTGACTTCTCTTGGCCTGTTGCCAGTTTCCCAGTGCAACAAATGAACAGTGCAAAACTGAAAGTGTTAGTTTGGAAAGTGATTGAGGTACTTTCGAAGACATCTATAAAAGACAGTCGTATTCAGGTTCTTTATGGAGTTTGTGATGGCTCTTCTTATTCTCATGCTTTTTTTCGCAAATCAAATGTACAAAACTGGGTATGTTATAATCCTTATAACAATAATGCACCAATTTGGTGGCTTTCAGACTACCCCCATCTAATAAAAAAGCTTAGAAATTTTATTGTTAATCCAGACAGAAAAATGGAATGGTCAAAGCAGAAGGTAACTTATCAACACCTCATTGATGTTGTTGAGCGAAAACAAACAAAACTGCGCTGGAAACATGTTAAATTGAGTGCACGAACAAAAATGTCTGTAAAACGAGCAGTGGAAGTGTGTTGTGAAGAAGTTGTGACTGACATATGTGAGGGCAGTTTTCCTCTTGAAGAGACAATTGGAACTCGAATGTACTTGAGTATGTGTGCAAAATTGTTTAGAATAATGAATAATAGTACAGGGATAGATCCTTCAAGTTACAGAGAGCTTGTGAAGATTATAAATTGGTTCACTAAGTGGCACAATGAGATCAAAATGACGACGCCTGAGAGGGGCCAACGAAAAGCTCATTGGAAAAAATTTATTACTGAAAGGACATATAAAGACTTGGTAAGATCTATTAGAGCTTTTTTAGGGTTGGTGCAGTACATTCAAATGAACCATCCTGATACTATCATAATTCCAAAAACAATGTGTCAAGATGATGTAGAAAATTATTTTTCCCTACAGCGGGCACGCATATCATCAGGTCAACCAACTGTTCTCCAGTTTTTTGAATCTGCTGCAACATTAAACACAGACCTGTTGCTGACATCAGAATTTGGGGATCTTCACGGAAGCATTGGCTCATATGATCCAGTGTCAACACCAAATGCAATAAAAATACCTTTGCTTAGAAGAAACAAATATAAACATTCATCAGAGCATGATTCTCAATATTCTTTTGACCTCAGTGATTTAAATAATTATTCATTTCTTCCAGTCACAGTTCCACAAGGTACTTATGATAAAGCACAGAAACTGCCACTCCTACAGCATGCAAAGCAAACTTTACACTACATTGATCTATCAACTTCATCTACAATAATTCAGGCCAACCAAATTATTGTACATGCTATGAAAAATGAAGTGAACTCTCAACAGTTGTTAGAATTTGTTTCTTGTTTAGACCATGGGCTTAGAATGCTCTATTTCAAAAAAGAAAGCTGGACTGAATATTCATTAGCAAAAGCACTGGTGGCTCTAAAAAATGACAACTATTTAAGAGTACTTTGGAGTAACATGTTAAGTAAAATGCACCTTATCAACGTGGACAATGAATTAGGAAGCAATTTGCTGTGTTTGTTTGTTACAAAATTTACCAAAAGGAGATGCGTAACATATTTGGCAGTTGATGGATTTGGTCCAAGTCCTCACCAAGACAATTCTGCTATACGACAATTGCTAAAGAAATATGACTTGATTGTAGATAAAAAAATGGAGACCATAATAGATTCAACTGCCAAATCAAAAAGTAAATGCCATGGTTGTGGAGAGCTGGGACACTGGGTTAGAGAATGCCCTAAAGGTTACAACAAAAATTGGCTCACCACACAAACATGTTTCAAATGCAACCAACTTGGACACTTTAGAAGAGATTGCCCTTTCAAAGTGACAACACAAAAATCAAAAGCTATTTCTTTTGGCAGTAAAAAGCAGACTGGTGCACCTGAAAAAATGATTTGGTACCACCCATCTAGTGCATTACCTAAAATGATTGGAATGTTAGACAGCTGTGATCTTGACACAAATAACACATATGTGCCACTTTCAGTTGACAATTCACATTCCAAAACAACAAAACAGGGGTCAGATCAGTGGTTCAATTATCGAAAAGGTAAAATTAATGGAAGTAAGGCTGCAGTTTCTTTAGGATGGTATGGTAAGCCTGCTATGGAAAACTATTGGAACCAATTACGACAGGGAGAAAAGGCTGTAAATTCAGAAACTAGTTTCCAGAATAACTTGGCAATGAAATGGGGAACTATGTGTGAAAAAAGTGCCATGGCAACATATATTTCCAAGTTCCTTTCCAGGACTTATCCCAAGAGCAAGGTTAGCGAGACTGGAGTACATATAATAAATGACGAAAATGGAATTCCATGGTTAGCATCTTCCCCTGATGGGTTAGTTCAAATTGAAACAATTACAGATTGTTTAGGAGTTGTAGAAATTAAATGTCCATTTATGGGAGGCAAACCAGTACCATATAAAAGTGTTTGTGTCAACCACATCCCACAAGTAATGCTTGAAATGTACTGTACCAACACTAATTGGTGTCATTATGTTGTATGGACTCCAGTCGGTTACAGCATATACCTTGTTGAAAGGGACGATGAATACATAGCCGACTTGCTAAGTTATTTGAAAACATTCTGGAATTCTGCAAATGAAAGAGAAGGGATTATGCCCAACTGGCAGGCTGATGCACTTAACTTGAAAAGAGGGCTGAATGCATTTCAAAAAAGTGTAGAAAGCTGTCATCTGGCAATTCATTGAGAGATAATGGTATTCTTGAACATGATTTTATCAATTTGTTTTGGAACAGTCAAACAGAAAAGAAAAATGACAAAAAACTAATCACACCAAGAAAATGTGGAGGTTGTAAAGTTGAAGAGTGGAAATGCAAATTAAATCCCTGTGAAATGAGACTAGAAAAGCGAAAGAACAAAAACATTTTGGTTGCAAAACCTCAAAGTTTTTATCAATCATATACTTGGGGTTCTGGGGGACTTGGAAATAGCTGCCATCAGGATACTGTTCTTGAATTTCTTTATCATCCTTTCAGGCGCCAAATTCAGATACCAAGCAATTCTGGTAAAGGAATGTGTGTTTTGGAAGAGTGCTTCAAATTAAGGGAAAATGGAGATTTACTAGAAAGCAAATTAAAATTATGGAAGTGGCTCCGGGATGAAACTGACAATGGACAGATGTATTATTCATTTGGAAGATCTGCTTCAATAATTGGAATTTTTTTTCGACTGATGGAAAATAGTGATGAGTCTTTTACCTTAAACTTTAGAATTACAGAGAAAACATCTACACTCTGTTCTTTACAACCCCAGAAACACTCAAGCCAGCGAATTAAGCACCATGTTATTTTCCCACTGACTGATGATGATATATTGCAAGAACATGCATCACCTGACCACACATACAAAATTAACTTGGTTGTTGAGCATTTGCTAACAAGAAAAAATCAGTTGCTACCATCAGGTAGGTGTGGCAATGTTATTTCTGACACTAATGCCCCAGATTCATGTTCATGCATATCTGAGATTACAGCCAAAACAGCTAAGTTTTGTGATGGGACGAAAAGAGTAACATCAGAGGCAACAAGTAATCCCAAATTTTTTTTTGTCACACGAAATACTTCCAGTACATACATTCCAAATGTTGATGAAAATATCCACATTGCAAATACTAAATACAAACTGACTGGAATTGTGTATTTTAATGGAATTCACTACTGGTGTGAAGTTATCTCTACACAAATAGGCTACAAAAATGGCTGGTACTTTTATGATGGCATGATGAATGGAGGTAGAGCTACTTATGTTGGTGACACTGTTCAGTCTATACAAAAACAATACATTCACATTCTTCTTTATGAACAGTGCACCACCCATGCAAATGAATATGGCAAGACACTTTCATATGAAAAAGACAAACTGAATTCCATAATTTCATTCTACAAGCACATGCTAAATCTATCAGACAATAAGGTTAAGATCAAGAATTTGAAAGAAATTCTTAGACACGAGGCTATTTCATTTGAAAACAATGCAAGACTAGATGAGTTGAAAACACTAGTTTTAAATATCCCAGATGGTAGGGCACAAAATACTTCACCCATGCCAAACAGTGTTCCTGACATAGGTATGACAACACCTCCAAGTGTTAAGGACATGCCATCTGTTAAGCGCATGTCTGGATCGCCGAAAAAAACAACAGATTACACACCTGAACGCCATGCCCCAAAGAAATTAAAGACATTTTTTTCACCATTGAAAAAATCTTTTGTTAAGAAAAAAATTACAAAATGTATTAAGACATTTAAAGATCTTGTACACAGAGTTACAGGTCCTGATGACACTGCTCATAGTTCATCGGAAGATGAATCAGACCAATGTCAGTTTAACACTGTGCAAGATTCTAACCCTTTCTTTAAATACCTTGAGGATCCTCTACCAGAGGAAATTCAGGACTCTAAATCAAATAGCTATCTGGCTAAGAGCTTTAGCTCTGAGCTTCCATTTCAAATGGTTGCTACTGAGGAATTATGGGAGTTTAGAGAGTTTGACCGTTTAATAACACCAAAGGTTGAAGATGGTGGAGCAAGACTTGAGCAGATCAGGCGGTATGTCCTTAAATTTGGCATTGAATCACCACTGATACTTGCATTCAACCAGAAAAATGGGAAAGTATATTTAGCTGAAGGAAATCACAGGCTTGCTGTTGCAATGAGTGAAGGAATACCCTATCTCCCAGTACATGTTACTTCACAATGGCTTGAACCCAATGAATCAGGAAACTATAAAATCATGGCAAATCACTTAGAGATATCAAACATAAGTGAGGAATTACTTCCCCAGCATTTTGGACTTAAAGTAAAATCAACTTTATGTGAGTGAATTTAATACTGCAATACCCCATTTCCTCTATGAGACACATGTGCAGGGGAATCATGATATGCGATGTCTCAAAAGATGTGCATATGATAATACAACAATTATGATTCCCTGTGGGCAAGTCTCATAGGGGGAATTGCCCATTGGAAAGCATTGCTTTACAAAACAGGGAACCTGTTCTGGAAACTGAAAACTAATAGGGTAGTCATCAAAATCAATTTTCAGTTACCATTAAATTTAACCATAGCCAGTGAACAATGAACCAATCAGAAGCCTTATTCACTGTCTTCATTTGCAGAGTGACTTGAAATTGCCATATTTCCAGTCCAGTTTGCATTCTGCAATAAATGCCTAAGCATACCAAAAAAGGTATGATTACACATTATTACAAGACATGATGAAATCTACAGAGAGTGTGAAACTGCTATCACTGGGCAGGAATAATGTGGTTAGCTTGATGCAGGCCGGGTTCTGAAAAACATAAGTGAGAATATTTTCCTCCTTTTCACCAAAACAACGAGTGCCACTTCCATCAGTTTCTGCTCTCCCAAAATTTCACACAGGAAAGAAGAGAAGTGAGAACAATGTAGGCACTGCTTGAATGTTTCTTCTGTGTTGACATTATTTCTACCTAAGATGAAATAAAAATTTGAAACCTTAATAAGCAGTTGCATAAGCCATATTATTATATGGCTAGCTCTGTGTGCAGGAAAGATGAAAGTTTAATAAGCAGTATTATTACATGCATATGGCTGTGTCTCACAAGCACTGAGAACTACCTAATTCACAAAATCGTTATTGACTGTGGTCTAGATTTCCCCATCTAGACCGGTTAAATTTTGCAGTGAACTTTCAAAATGAAATATAAAAATATTGACAAGTTTTTCTAGTGTCAAAAAGTCTGATGAGAAAAACAACATTTGGCAGATTTTAGTTCAGTTCACTACCATTCACAAGCAAAATGTCAGCTAGTACAAACCAGTTACATTAAATAAATTAGTTTTGTCTTGTTTGCCACATAACAAACATCTTAACAGAGCTTAGTCGGTCTGTATGGGAGAATTCTGACCTTGGTCATGTGTACAAACATCACTGCATTCAGTCTGTACTCAACCTTGGTCAAGATTCTTCCATACAGACCTCCTGCTCGGTTAATAAGAGCTAAGCATAAGAATATTATTTTTGTTCCAGCTTCTTAGCAGTCCAGAATCTTAAATCCTTGACGTTGACTGGCTAATTGCGGGTGCTCCAGTAGTTCGGACTTTCCCATCCCAACCTTGGTTACAGACTGCTCTGATATTTTCCAACTTTAGCAGCTTCTCAAGCTTTTTATATGCCAAAAAACAATGTAAAATGCAAACAATCAACACAGTCAAACAAAACAGCAAATGAAACCATTTTCTATTTTTTTGTGAATGGGTGTCGCTTACATTTGAAGCTCATTACATTATTTCATGCTGTGCCCTTCTTTTTCATTGATATTATTTTTTGCCACATAACAGACATTTTAGGGCAAAAACCAACCTTGCTAAATGTGGTATTTCCCAACTCAGTGTCACATGTAAAATCAGCTCCCAAAATACTGCAAATAGTATCACTTTTGTGCCCGAAATGTCAAACACACGTGTGCCAGACTTGAACTGAAAACCTTGAATTAAAATTCAACACAAAAATTGCTTTCAGAGCAATACTGTAGAGAAAAAAAATAAACATCTGGTCGGTCTGTATTGGGAAAAACTGTGCCCTTGGTCTGGACTTTGGGCGCAGTTTTCTCAAATACCGACCTCCCGGCTGGCAAGTAACATAATCATATCTATTATATGGCTTGCTCTGTGAAAAGGCATGAGGAATGGGAATCTGTGTTGTGATTGGCTACCCAAGCAGCCAAGATATATGGGTTATTGACCAAGCGTGAGGTCAAGATGGCTGGGTATTAGCCAAGTTCTTTTTTTGCCTCTTTATGGACCGAAGAAATGGAAGAAGTTTGATCAAAATTGTAGCTAATTGAAGTATAGGCATTAGTAAATACATGTACTATTATTTTGAGTTTTTCTGTTAGGCTTTTGAGTAGTAGCCCTTTATCGAATGTGTTAGAGTTATGTCTATTTTTAATCTTTTTTCCCCTTGTTTGTAAGCACTTTTTTTCTACTTTGTGTATGTGTTTGAAGTTCAATATAAATAAAATTAAATAAAAAAAATAAAAAAATAAATTAACACCCAAAAAATGAACAAGGCCAATATCCAGCAATCTTGAACGAAAAAGCTTGGTCAATAAAGGATTTATTATTTGGCTTTTGGGGACGCTTTTGGAGAAATTTTCTTCGCGGGACACAGCGGGTAGTCCCGAGTGGGCAAGATAGCTCCATCTTGCCCGCTCGGGTAGCCAATCACAGCACGCGATTTGGTTCATCTTGCCCGCTCGCTGAACTAGCCGAATGATAAAGGGCTGTATTGCCCTCTCAGAATAATCCAGTGTGTCTTACAAGAAAATAGTGTACTTTTCACATGTAATAAATCCTTTCTTTACCAAGCTTGTTAAGTCAAGGTGGCTGGATATTGACCTCATGGACTATGGCTTTTCCTCAGTCCATAAACATGCAACTAAAGAATTTATCCAGCCACCTTGACCAAGCTTGGTTAATAGCCCATGTCGAGTAGCTGAAAGAATCCTATTTGTTTCATAATTACCTAGTATAAATCAACAAATTGTATAGCAATAAGTACAGCAACCGGAGATATTTTGTGGTAAAAAAAATTGCAATTCAATAATGCTTTTATCAATGACAAGATTTCGAGAGATAACATTTTTTTCAACACTTTACAGTAATAAATTAGAGCAAATTGTTATGAGTATACCTTTACAAACATGAGGCACAAGTAACTGTCTGTATTCTTGGCTGTATGCTGGGGCAGTAGACAAAAATCTGATGGGAGAATTACATCACCAAATGATTCAGCAGGACTAAAGACAGCGTGAATCGATATAGCGAAGACAGAGATATGCGGTAACACATGTGCAGTATTAACTATGAAGTACAGTTATGTGAGTTACATGATCAAGAACTAACATGTTTGACAGCTACTGACACCAGCAGGACAACTCTTAATTTGATTGATTACTTATTAAGTTTTACTGTTACCAAATGATGACAGTTCTGCAAGGATGTGTGCAGCAAATGTTTAACACATACTTCAGCTAATGTTGGTCAATATTAACATTGCCGTTCTACGAGTTCCATCTTGGTGGGTAATTGGCTACAGGTATGTTGCTAAGGCTCCTCATCAAGACAAGAGCAGAAGTTCAACATCTTTGCTAACATGCCGAACAACCCAAAACTACCATGCAGTTGACAATACTAATATCAACCATCATCTCTTCACAAGTTAATTAACTGTGTTACATTACATGTATCGGTGCTCATGGCTAACTGTACAGTGTACTGAGTGGAAATATTGAAAACCTTTTATTAACATCTCTCAAATAACCATAACCTATTGGCTAACAAAACGTTCATCAGCACTACAGTGGAAAATGTCGTTCACAAACAACATCTTTTCACGTTATACATAACATGACTGATGTCCACTAAATGTTCACTGGCAGCCATCAGTGAGTTACTAATATCTGTGACAGCCAACATGTCTTTCTAATCTTCATGATGTTGCATATTAACACAGAACATTGTTCATGGATAAAGAAATGTCATGAACTACAATAACATGTAAGTGAACAGTGGAAAATAAGGTCCATAACCACAATTCAGCTGCCCTAGCCTAAAGTTAAAGTGTATGGCTAACAAAACACTCGCGAGTGTCACAACAATGGCAAATGTTACTAACAGCCAACAACAGGTACATTAAGTTGCCACATAATTCATAATGACAAGATTAACAACAGTTATTGTGTACAGCAGTTGAACAGTGGAAATATTGATAATGACCATCTCTTAACTTCCTACCCTGCATATCTTCATACATGTAACGTTGTTGATGGCTGACTCTCGACTATAACTTAACTCTAACTACAAGCATCAACTGTCTAACCAGTGAAAAATGAAAAAGGTGATATCTCTTCCTGACCTGCATGTTCTTGACTTTAATGGCCAACAACATTATCAACAGAAAACACTGAAACATCATAACAATCTTTGGAAACAGGATACTGAAGTCAACAATATTTTGATTTCAATCCAGTTGTTTTATCAGCTGTCTCCAACAAAAACAGTAGCACTTGATCAAACTCAGTTACAATTTTGTAGCATGGAAACAGTAATTTCTAATTTGTACAAGATCTGCTCATGGATACCACGCCACAGTACCTGACAAAAAATAATTTTAATTGATACATTTACATTTTAAAGAGATGCTGCATATTAGTTGACATTATAAAGGTTGCCAGGAATAATGGTGCTTGGGAATTCCTTTGCATTAAAAAAAAAACAATAACAAAATGAAAGAGCTCTTTAGCATTTACATTATTACAAAATTTGCCCATTTCAGAAGATGTAATGTTCTCTCGGGAAGTGTTCCTTTATCTGTGTGAAAATGATTCAATACGTTCATTTCCACGTATGAATACATGACATGTATGTTTGAATTTGAGGGGAATAATTCTCAAGGGTAACATTATGTGGCCTGAAATGAAAGAACAAAAACACAAACAAACAAGCAAAGCCAAAGAGGGCTATTTATCTATATTAAGGAAGACATTTTTGGAATTTGTCTTTTCATTCAAAATGGTTTACAATAACCATGGGAAATGTCACAGAGGACATCAAAATTTGGTCCCTACATATGGATTGGAAATCACAGAGAAGTTACATGTCAAGTTTCCTTGCATGTATACACAAGAGTTTCCTTGCATGTATACACAAGTCTAAATTACTTATTTATATAAAAAAAATTATTCTTTGAGTGAAATTATAGTTGAACATTGTTTGTGAAGGGTTGGTAGTTGTCAACATATTAAAGCCTTTCACAATTAATTTTTCTCTGAAATGAATTTAAACTTACCATAATTATTATTCTACATATATTGTACTTACTAATAATTAAAACCAGTGCTTGCTGATAGTATTAAAATGTTTTTTTTTTCGATCAAGGTTACTGCAAGCATGTTATATTAAATTTCCATCATACAACTTCAAACATTGAGTGGTGGCTACTTTTTGTCTCCTTGTAAACCATTAGTAATAATAATATTATACACACTATTCGGGTTGAAAGGGTCATGAATTTGTGGCAGCATTTCAGATCCAAGAGGAGTAATTAAGCAGGAAAACAATCACTAAAAAATCAGACCGAGCTAGAATTTTCAGCCCACCGGCACCCACAATGGAGCGAACACAACTGACCTTTGTTAATTATTTGATGCATGCTTATGAGACAGCCATTTTTCATTATTTCTTGATGAGATACAAGGTAGATGCCCAAACATTGATCAAATAATGAACAAAGGTCCTGTTGCTACAGGGCTACATTGTATCCCCACCAGATTAACAGAAGATGAGGTGTTGAAAACAGATCTTTGGAAGAACTGAAAACAGCTGTGAAAACAATCACCAGCAGCCTGTGTTTCCACTGTCAGCATCTCTTGTATGAAGTATGAAGCTTGATTATTACATGTACACGTATATGCAGAGAAACAATGGTAAAACATTGTTTGAATAAAATTTAATTCAAATTCTACTTAACAACATTGGATTCCCATCAGGTGATAATTTTGCTGATACAGCCCCAAACTATCACCTCAAAGAAGTTGGATCATGTGTACTAACGGCATCCACAAACAACTGTTGATCAACACCCTCGATCGATACCTTCGATTGAAATCTTGATCGGTACTCAATCCACATCCCAAATTGGATACTTAGTTGACACTCGATTGACACTTGATCAATAAATGTTGATAGTCGGCCAAGTGTTGGCCAACTCACGCATTGATTGAAAATTACTCAGCGGCCGACTGACTGTCGACCAAGATTTTGATGGAGTGTTGATCTAATGTCAACCGAAGTGTCAGTCGAGTGGCAACTGAAGTGTAGATAGAGTGTCAATCAAGGATTGTTCAAGGGTATTGATCAAGGGTATCGACTGACACTCGACCTCAGATGCCTTTCCAACACATGATCCAGTAAGTCTTGACCTCATAGTCCAATATTACTGCTGAATAACAGAAAAAGCTAAGTACAGGATAACATTTGAATTCTGTCCAGCATTTATTTATGAACCACTCCACAGCAGATCAGAAGTGGGTATGTCAAAAGGGGGGTTAAGTTAAGGGGTAAGGGTGTTACCATACCATCAAGAGCTAACACTAAACAGGCCAACCCCCCTCTTTTGGGACTACATGTACCCAAAGATTTTGATCCCCAGGCCAGCATTATATTGCAGTTAAGACAATACAGGGATGTACAATAAACCACTGGATGACTGAGTTATAAGACGCGACTGCTCGAAGAATTGGTCGTCGCCCATAGATCTCCTCCTGTACTGCTTCACCCCTTTGTTGATCTTTTCGGGGAAATCTGATATCCCCAATGCCAGCATTTCCATTGTTTTAACTCTCAACACATATTATTTCTTACAGAGAAAAAAGTACTCAACAAGAGATACGGAAATAGGATACTAACCTTGAGTATACGATTCAGCTTGTCTTTTCCACCACACGCACGTGGATACAGAGCTTCAACAGTGTTCGCTGACAGCGACTTTCGGAAAAAAACGACTTCTGTTAATTATGTTCCCGTGGTACCCAGTGCAAACTATGGCCAGCATTACTTCGTCCAGGTTGCTGTTAACATTATAGGCTATCGTACTTAGTGTTATCACTGAATCACGAACACCAACAGCCAGAAGTCGGAACAACACCAGTTTTGCAATTGTCGAAAATCCGCCATTCGATGACAGAAGGCTCTCCGTTATTTTCTTTCAAAACAATACTAAACGTTTCTCTTTTGCCCAAAGGTTTACTTAAAATGTCGAAGAAATGTGCCTGCAACATCTTTCTATCCTCAGTATGAAAGGACACGAACCTGATGGTTAGCAAAAAGAAGAAAATCTTCTCCTATCGAAACGCCATTTTTTCGCTGTGTGAAACGAGCTGCGCGGTGTAGTTAAAACCGGATGTGACGTCACTTTTTGTTGGATGATTCATATACGCATTTTTCAGGAGTCTTCTGCCCCCCCTGGATACAGATCATGTTCACACTTGCATATACGTACTCTACACTCACGACCACTCACACTGTTTGAAACTTATTGTTTCAGTCTTCAACGAAAAATACGAAAGCTTCAAAGGGACATTCACTTATTTACATGTAAAATCAGTCTAATTTTTTTGGTAAAATGGGGAGTTTATTATTTGAAAGAGCAGGCCCTTGCATGGTGGACCTCAAGGCGGATCATGATGCCGACTGTTTAGACGTATCACCAACTGACCCGAAATAAAGAAACGAAACGACCGAGATCTAGACGATATGAATGAAATGAAATGAAATTACCACAGCTTCTAAACCATTACCTATTACCTTAACCGAGCCCTAACCGTAAACAGGTTATTTAAACGGAGTTCAGCAGACTACAGTCCAGTAGAATTGCACAGCCTAAAATAGAACTCCGGTTGGCCTAGTAGCTGAGTAACGCTTCGGTTGCCTGTTTGTGGTTGACTCTCGATGATAATGTATGTCTGTTTAGGATGCGTTTTCGACGAACAACCCGGGAGTCACGCTGTAGTGTGACACACAAAGTGGTCACTTGTCCAGCGGAGTTCGTACGCAGGCTACAGCGGAGTCTTCGATTAAAACATCACTGTAAAACTGCGAAGGAAGCAAGAAGAACAACGATGGCTGTTGCTGAGGAGAACTGGCAGACGAAACGATCAACCATCGTTGAAAGAACCACGTACACTTTCAACAAGGAGTTATTGAGCGATGTGAAATTTGTTGTTCCAGTGTCGACCTTCGAAAGTGAAAGTAAAAGGGTGATACCAGCTCACAAGTTTCTGCTTGCAATCAGCAGTCCCGTGTTCTATGCCATGTTCTATGGTCAAATGGCAGAGGCTAAAGACTCTATTGAACTGCCTGACTGTGACTACGAGAGTCTGTTGGAGTTGTTTCGTTTCATGTACAGCGACGAAGTGAAGTTGAGCGGAAATAATGTGATGCAAGTGTTGTACTTAGCAAACAAATATATGGTGCCTTCGCTGGCTGAGAAATGCACTGATTATCTTCGAGACAATTTGAAAGCATCAAATGTGTTTTGTATTTTGCCAAACGCTCAGAAATTCGGAGACAAAGAGTTGGAAGATCGATGCTGGGAAGTGATCGAGATACAGACAGAAGAAGCGGTGACGTCAGATGAATTTGTCACAGTAGAGCGATCTCTGGTAGAGTCTGTCGTAAAAAGAGAAAGGCTGAACGTGAAGGAAGTGGAACTGTTTAGAGCTGTTAACCGCTGGGCCACAAAAGAATGCGAGAGGAAAGGAAGAACCCCCGATGGAGATGAAAAGAGACGAATTCTTGGAGAGGAAATCGTGAAAGCCATAAGATTCCCACTAATGTCGGAGAAGGAGTTTGTCTCCGTTGTATTTGATTCTTACATTCTTACTATTAGAGAGGTTGGGGATTTGATGAAACACTATAACGATGTTTTAACATCTTCTTTACCATTCTTACAAGCTTCAAGGGTTGGATTCGCTACAAACCGGTGCTGCAGATTTATTAATTTTCTTTCGCCACATAAATGTTGGAAGTACTCCGTTGGGTCTGATGGTATTGTTTTCACTGTCGACAAGCCCATCAAGTTATATGGAGTTCAGCATTTTGGTTCGGAAGGTGGAGAGTACACAGTTTCCACAGAAGTGAAAGATCTCGCAGATGGCTCGTCTCTGGAGAAACAATCTGGAGTCTTCCACTCTGCTAAGGCCGATTTTTATTACGTCTTTGATGTGAAGTTTGATTGCCCAGTTTGTCTGGTGGAAAACAAAGAATATGAGTTAGTGTCGCTTATCAAGGGACCCATGTCATGGCATGGAGAAGCAGGACAAAACACTGAGAAGTCCAAAGGGGTAACATTCACCTTTCGTAATTCACGCAATAGCTCTAACGGGACCACTGTCTCAAGAGGCCAGTTTCCCGCTCTTCTTATCGGCTAAAGCGTTCTTTCACAGGTCTCAAAAATGACACGGTTTATTAGTTGTTGTGTAAAAGTCCTTAGGCGTAGACGGGGAAGGCGGGGAAGGGATAGAGGTAAAAAATGCAACGGAAAAAGGGTCCCCGTAGAATCTACCTCCCCGTTAAGTCAGTTTTACTTTGGTATACCATATTTACTTTTACAGCTAGAATGTCATTTGCAGGGTTCGTCTTTTTCCAATCCTGGAACGAAGTTTGGTCCCTGAAATCCTGATGAAATAACAATTAAGTCAATACTTGTCTCGGGTTCACGAGTGTGGAAGTGTGTAACAATGAAAGTGTAGTGAATACAGCGGTTTTCATTTGAGTGTCGAATAGGAATTGGTTTTGGACTTACCACGCCACCCGATTTGTTTAAAAAACTCGCGCCATTTTTTCATCCAATCAGAAGTAAAACCAAAACCAATCTTGACTCACGCGCGCGCGTTTTCCCGCGCTTTGCGGTTTTACGACGCTCCAAGGCCTAAATAACATGACGGTGACTGGAAGCAATGTAGTAGAATATAGTATAAAGAAAAACACTAAGATACTCACGATTGTATTTCAGTCGAACGTTTAGTGTAGCAAGCACAAAAGAAAACCATGCAAGGCATTAAAAATAAACTAGTAACACACAAATGCTATACCAAGTATTAAAGCTGTGGATCCGCCGGAGAAACAAGCAAGAGACAAGCCTACAGCATGCAAGTCCTGCTTTTGTTTTAAATTCACACGCGTACGATTTAAATTGCATTTTCAACAGGGGTAGAGGAGTAGGTGGGGTTAAATCGCATTATTCAACAAGGATAGTGGGGAGGGTGGTGGGCCGAATATGAAAGTAAAAGTAAACTTTGCAATTAGGGTCTTAGAATAAATAAACAAACGTAATGAATTCTCACTTGGATGTCGGTTTAGAGCTCTTTAGAGTGGTTTTCAATCGAATGTCGAATGTAATCAGACAATTACTTTGGTTTTTGTTTTGGTTTTACCAATGTTTGAGATTGGCTGAGTAGTCTCATTGGTAAATTAATTGGTTTGGTTTTGGTTTTGCGACACTCAATTGAAAACCGCTCTATGAACATTAGGTTCATCTGCCACTTCCTTTATTTACGTTTTATTTTGTTAACTCATTGACTGACCCGGCAATTACCTGCTAAACTGGAAAGGAACTAATTAAATCTCTTTTAGCTTTATTCAAGCCAAATCTACCGCGCTTGGAGTGACACAGTATAAAGCCAGCCAATATAAAACCAGTGCTAAACTTTATTTTGCCAAGTGCAAATGTCTAGACGTATTTAAGTTTATTCAAAGTCAATGTCGGCCTTCAAAATATTCATCTTATTAAATAGATTATTTACAACATTATAATAGACTATCTGTTTTCAAATTTGTGTAACATTTTATACAAAACAATAACAAATGACACAACGAGTTGATCACGTGTTTTTGAATCACCGAATCTAACGCAAAGGAAACACCACCCAGCCTTTAGAGCAAGGCACACAGCTGCGCTTGTTTGTCGGTCAGCAACAAGCTAGTTGACTTGTGAAGGCGCCAAGCAACTTCGTAAGGCTAACAGTGTTCTGTTTGTTTTCTAAGAGGCTTTAGTAAGGTCGTTTTTTCCACCGCGTTCGTTCCTTCTAATTATACATTTTAATTTGTTCCTGATTTTTGACTACTGTAGATTGCGTATATTCTTTTGTCGCATGTTCATTTTTCAGGAAATTTTGATTAGCTTGTTGCAATGGTCATGTGATATTTTCTGAAATTAGTTTGTTCCTAATAACCTGCAAACCTGCTTTTAAAAATAGTACCTTAACGAACACAAAACACGATGATCAAATTTGTTTCCCCAACTGTTTCACATTTTCTTCATAAGAAAGCAATGGCCAAGTTCATTCATCGAAAGAAATGAACGGTTGCCAAACCAGAATCCTCAAAAAGAATGAACGCCAGTTTTTGGCGCTATGATTTCTAGGAACATGGTAACCACCGTGAGCTGTGATTGGTGGATGACTGTCCAAGCACTCCCAGCAACCTTTGTGCTGAAGGGTGGTGCTCAGTCTACCCGAGGGTGCTAGAGTGACAAATTGGATGAAGAGAGGTAGAAACGCCTACTTTTGTAACGTAATGTTTTTTTAAAACACAACAACTCCAGTAAGAAACACAACAGGCGTATGACAGCTCAACGAATTCATCGCTTTCTTGTAGTTGTTCGATAAGAAATGATTTAGTGTAATGAAATCTGTCCTTGTATCCCTTTAGGAGTAACAAGTCAAACTACAAACGACTATAACGTATAAACGTTACGCAATTGCCAGTTAAACGGACGAACGAACAAACACCGTAAGCATTGTTTCATATCTCCAAGGATGTAAACCGTAAGCTGACTCGCTGCACCAGAGACTGCTCCAAGTTCTGGTGCAGACGACGCGAATTGCACAAAATCCGTTCACGGCCTGAATCTCGCTTCGTCGTCTTCACTTCTACTTCAAAACATCACCTCAAACTTCGGTTACATCCGCTGATCTTCTGCATAATAACCAAGTTCTGTCTACCCCTGGCTCAATGTTTTGCTTTTCTGACGACTTCACTTCAGCAGCTTCAGTTATCTGTTGTCCAGCCTTCTCCTCGAGACTGTACTCATGCTTCCGTCTTTTCAGACGGCAAAATAAGATGATGTTCACCATGAGGGACAGAAGAAGACAGGCCATTAAAGGAATCACGATTGTCCAGTTGAGATCTGAAACTACAGAATAACAAAAGAGTGTGAAACGGTGCCAGCCTATCCAAAGCGAATAATTAACAATTACTGGACGAGGTGAAGCAAAATATTGTGATTTGTCAGTGGCGAGCAGATCAATTATTTTGCGATAACCGAGTTCAATAATTGTTTTATCAATCGATAGCCAAGTTTGTTTTCATATTCAAATCACTCTCTGGCAGCTCAGGGAAGTGATCTGCCATTTTTCACACAAGAGCGTAGATTCAATTACGCATGAGCAGAGTTTTATTTGCAGCTATTTGTAAGTAGTTGGCTGCAGGTCACGTGGTGGGCTCTCGGCCAATGAAAAGGAAGGAAAAATACATCAAATGATAATGTAAATAAGCGGCACGCCTTTAGAGGTGTTCACTAAACTCTTCAGAGTCATCGTACAAGTCGCTCAAGCGCATCAGCAGTTCTCTGAAGTCGCCTTTTACTCTAAAGCGTGCATACATTTTTGTAAGGCGTACGCCTACTTCGGTGACGCCCACCAATTAAGCTGAGGCAGACACCTCTCTAGGGCAGACATCAGTCATAGCAGGACAGTCGTTGCTGGCCAAGCCTCCCCAACGGAACAGAAGCCAAGCCAACAGAAAGTGATCTCGTGCAAGTTACTTGAGTAAATTTACTCAATTAAGTTCGTAATTTCGGAAAAATAAGGAGAATATTATTTAGTTTTTTAAAAGTTAACCTCCACCGTTGTTTACCTGCATTTAAAGGGCTTCTTTGCATAGATCTCACTGGAACGACTGACGACACAGACGTCATCAGTGCCTGTGTTGTCCACGTCACCTTTTGTGTTGTCCACGTCACCGCTGTACTGGTTGATTCACTGGTAGATGCAGCTGTTGACCACGTGATTTCCTCAGTTGGCGCGTGCGTCGTTGTAGTTGAATTTGTAAAGTGTAGAGCTGTCGAGTTGGCAGTTGTAGATGAGGACAATAATGATTTTATCGTTGGAGCAGTGGTTGTCGCCTCCGTAGCTGTGGTTTTAAGCTTTCGGTTGCAGCGGGGATCTTCAAAAAGGGAAATAGTCGCTGGTATTAACGTCATAGGAACATCGTAGGTGGTGCATGAATTGTTAGTGGACTTTAGACAAACCAGGTATACAAGAGTTAATCCTGGTCAAATAAGACTCCTCTCATCTGGACCCAGCTGTTTAAAGGGTGAATAACGTTATCCACCTGATAAATCGCTATCGAGTGAATAAGTGTTGACAAATCAAGCTACACTATCCACTGGATAGTGATTTATCCGGTGGATAATGTTATCCACCCTTTGAACAACTGCGGCCTGTAAGACATCCCCTTTACTTTCACTGACGAAGTTTTTTTGACAGAGTGTATGTACCCCAGTGCTAGCGCTAACAATATCCGGCAAGTTTTCAATGAGTTAATAGGGACCTTAAGCAATGACGACGGCGACGCCAAGGACGACGCCTAGAAAAAAATTAATTTATATTTTACCGTCGAATTTCGCACATGCCTAGATCTGTTCAGTACGTTTATCGGTCTCAGAACTTGCTCGAGCTTAATGTGCAATGCCAGCGTACAATTCAAGTAGAAAATACGAGAAATAAGCCGCCGTCGCTCACGTTCTCCAAAGTACCCAGAACTTAGTCATTTCACGTTGCCGTTTTACAGAGGACGGCTAAGAAATGTACCTAGAATTATAACGCACGTGCACAGCTATTGTTCTGCTCATTGAACCTTTTGTTTTGTAGCGTTCTCGTTGCCGTTGCCGTTGCCGTTGTGGTTTGCTTAAGGTCCCTAATATTAATTTTGTTCCCAAACAAATACTGAACGAAATTATGGTTTGTAACATGAGCCATCCATTTGAAGAGTTTCTAACCTTGAGCATCGTTACACACAAATATACGTAGCTTCATGTTGTTGTTCTCGCAGTTTCCTCCTGATCGACTGTAAACTGATGCTCGGGAACCATCAGAAGTGGCTGCAATTTCCAAAGAGAAAACATTACACTGTAAGCTCAGCCGACATATTGCTCCGAAGAGCAAAAAGAAAGCTACTGAAAACAGAGCGATTCCAAATAAGATTAATTTGTAAGGTTTGAACTACACAAAACAGGATTAAAATACTAAGAATGTCAAACGCTTATGACGGTTTTCCTCCTGAGTTCTTCTATCGAGCAAATTTTCAATTTCATATATCATTCACCATTTTTGTTTGCGAGAATATAAATTATGGTAATTGAACTGAGTGGAGTGCAATTTGGTCTGAAATCATACGCGTGATTTCAAAATCAAACGAGCGCGCAGCGCGAGTTTGATTTGAAATCACAAGTTGCACGACCCGAAGTTCAATTACCGCTTTATTAGATCCATTTTTAAATCGCACAATTTAATAGCCTAAATACAGGAACAAGATTTTGGTCAGGACCAATATTTGTTGAACCAAGTTGCCAAATTTGCTAAACAATGGCTTTTTTGTCTTTTATTTTCCTGCAATGTGATTGGTGAGTTTAAAAAAAGCCTTAAAATCTGATTGGTTGTTTTGTTTTACTGTCCCATTCTCATTGGCTGAGAAAAAGATGTGATTTTGAGCAAAAAATAGTGCGATTCGTGAATAAATCGCACCGTTGAGAACCAATCACATTTCAAGGATAACCAGTGATTTCAAAATGGATTTAATAAAGCAAGATACGTGATTGGGCCACAAAGAAATCACCATGGTAAAAAGAGGTGTACGCTGATAGCTAGAAATGCAAGGAGCATAGGAGCAAATGCTAGGAACCAAATTACAAGGTTTCCAGGATTTTCACAAAATCAGTAAGTGACAAAATGTAGGACCCTTCTTCGTTCAAGTCATTTCAACAGATTTTCCTTTTTTGCGCAACCTTAATCATTCGTTATTTCTGCGATTGCCTCCAGGAGTGACTCCTGGACGGACTTCTGCAGAATAACATGGAGAAGAGTTGCGTGACGATCCAAATAAGGCTGAGAAGGGAAGAAAGTTAAATTTTTCTCTATTCTTTGACATACATACCAATAAAATAATATTCCTTTCCTGGAATGAAAACTTGACTGGACAGAGCGCTGTATCTCTGAAATACCAACGTGTAATACTTCAGCCTCAGGGGGTAGATACACCGCAGGAGCAGCCTACTCCCCAGGGTATAGTCCGTGTTACAACGCTCATAGCTCTCGCGTGACACGATCCACAAGTTCTGGTAGAGCTTGTCTCTGGACGTGTTAGCTTTTACTTTTTTCATGATGGTCGTCGGGTTTGGACATACGATGTGAATTTTAGACATCGGAAGAACGTAAAGTATACTGTTATCATTGTCAAATCTGCAACGAAAATAAGCTGAATGATTAGAATATAGCTCAAGTGCTAGTAGAACTGGAAGCCGTATCACCAGCGAGCGCCCATCATAAGCTGACAATATTGCTTGACGATATTGCAAGAAAAGTTATAAGCATCTACGGAAATGAGCTGTCAAGATCAAGAAAACCCAAGAACAAAGATAAACAACAACTACACGGCACAGTTTAACACGCGATTTGAATACTAAGAAGCATTTTCTCTGTACATTATCTAAAAGTCCGGAGTACGATCGTAATAATATCTAGTTATCACTGCATGGGTGGCATAACAGAAACCATAAAAGGTGCGATCAATCAGACCAAAGAAGAAAGCCGAGAAGGGATTGGAGAGAGTTTATGAACAGTTTTGCTCATGTGTAGGAAGATGTAAGCGGCGTGTAAAACGAAAATCATGTCGCGGTAGTTCACAC
Organism: Micromussa lordhowensis; assembly: GCA_964020085.1. Taxonomy (NCBI): domain Eukaryota; kingdom Metazoa; phylum Cnidaria; class Anthozoa; order Scleractinia; family Lobophylliidae; genus Micromussa; species Micromussa lordhowensis. The sequence continues at coordinate 40,589,538 of OZ026595.1, forward strand.
AAACGTTACTCAAGGATACATGTAGCTAACAACAAGTGCGAGATAATAATGAACAACGCCACAAATCTTTAGCAGGAGTTGAACAACATGATAGCGCTCTCTATTACTCCTCGATTTTTTTCTGTCTATAAAATTTAAGCACACTGAAATAGTTGAAATAGTTGTTGTGGTATCACAGTTGAGGACTGAATTAGAAGAAAAACCCAAAAGACTGCAAGCGATACAGCAACAATGGTACGGAAGAGAGGCACTGAATGGACGGACGGGGAGTGGGTGGGTGTGTAAAGTGTATGTTTGACGGCTGTCATATAAGCAGAACCTCTTCTCACACTTGAACGTTTTTTTTTTCTTTTGCGCAAACAACTTATCTTATCACGGACGTGTGCGTCAAAAACACTCAACTTAAACGTCAGAAAATATTACCAAAACACTGCTTCCATAACTTCTAAAAAATGCAGCTTATCTTGAGCAACAAATGCCATTTTACATGGTTGTGTTAATTCCCAGACTTATGAACACACAATTTCCTGAAAAAAGTCAGCCATGATCACTGAATATCCTGCGGATCAGTTAAACTGAGATGCGCCATTTTCCAGGCCGATTCTATCGTGATGTGCATGAGTGCAAACTATTCATCGCATGACTACAGTAATTAATTCAATTAGCCTCTAGTGTTGAAATTCGAACGCGGGAGGCACGAACAAAGAACGTGAATGGCATTTCAGAGGAAAAAGGATATTTTGCAGTCTGCAAATGTACGCCCCATCGATGAATTGACGACAAAAACAGATGCTTTCTTCTGAGCGTTTTCATTTTCAGACAAATGCAAAACCGTAAATACACAAATACGCGTTGTTTTCTCGGGTTTCTTTTTCGCGTGAGACAGAAAAACAAGTCATCTGTCCTGGGGGGTTTCCTGTTGTTGGTTTCCTTTTGACACCTTTTTTTACACCTATTCAAGTGGGTACATCGACAACTGCTTCCGATTATCTTTGTATGGGAGAAGTCTGCTTAAGCTTGTACAATAAAAACCGAGGGAATCAGTAATACGAGGCGGCTGTACTATCTGGAAGCCTCGACAACAAGGCAGTCACTGTTTAAACAGGCTTTCCGACGAATACAAATGTATTGCTATAAAAGGATACTTTCAGGAAAGCATGTTTCCACAGGGCGAAAACCGCAACGCCGCCGTCATAGACAAGACTAACCATTTAAAAGAAAAATAGGAAGTCATGATTGAAATGATTCTCTCAATTCAATCACAAATTACTTTTATTACCTTGAATTCGGAAATAATCGCCTGACATATTTTATTAGGATACTTTAAGTTGCCGCAACGACATGTATAAGTAAAACCACAGAGCTAAAACAACTGGAGTCAGTCATATGAAAACAGACTTGTAGCTGTATATGTTAAATTGCATTTTCTACAAGAAAACGGGAAAAGAATAAATCGGATATAAAAACCCCACAAATGATATTGTTACTTTCGGAATCGAAAGAAAACCAAAATGCGGCATGCTTGCGTGTTGTGATGTGCCGCTCTCCATATATACATGAACAGCTGCGGAACAAACACAAACATTTTTCATCTATGAATATATTGATTGGCCTTCGACAATGCTTGAGGATGTTTTGCTTGCGAAAGAAAGAAAAACAGCTAATATCTCGCTTCCTCTGAAGAGAGGCCATCATGTCAAACTTGTAACGTAAATGCAACTAAAAATCTCACTGACCCCCAAAAAGTGCAGATAATTTTTTTCCACAATATGTTCGTTTCTCATGTCTGAGAGTGTGCTAAAACCGCCTCAAAAGTGCGAAAAAGACGCGAAGATGTATTTAAAAAAATTTCCTTTTTTGGCGGAATCCTTGGAATGTTTTTTTGGCTTCCCTTGAAACTGTGCATGGGGTTACAGATTTCTCAAATTCTCAGACGAATTATTAACACCGTCTAAATCAAAACAGATTGCAATAAACAAAATAGCACTTACATAAAATCATGTATTACCCTTTAATCAAGCTATGACAGATATCTCGTAAAACACATCATTATCATGTGATTTTATCTCTACTACTTGGATTTTCAGGGTCAAAGGAACTCTCCAAGACCGGAGCTGTAAGCTTTGTTGTAAATAAACCGCGTTACGTTGATGCGACGAAGTGAAAAAAAAACTCTACAGTTCGTGACGCACGCGAGATATTTTAGTCCGCGCTACTCGTTTATTAAAATTGATACTTGGGATTGAAAGCCATGATAAATGCAGAAGGTAAATGAAAGCATGTTGTGATATTTCTACCTGACCCGAAACAATCTCGTGCGTTAAGAGTATCAGATACATAATATTACGTCTGTTAAAAGCGTCCGTAAAAGCTTTTTTATGTCCGAGATAAATGATGAACTGGGGTGAGGAAAAGACGAGATAACATCTCTCCACCCAAACATAATTAAAAACTTTCACATCCTCTGCTGTGGGTATGATATTTTGACCAAAAAAAGTTGTATTTGAGAAAACTGAACCAGGTGACGATTTACAAACATTTTTGTAGTGTGTTGCTGAATATACTTTGCCATGGTGGAGGTCGTCAAGAGGTATAACTTCGAGGCGCTGAGTTTTGGTTCGTTTTCAAAAGAATTGACTTACATATGACCTATTTTATACTCTATTTTATGTCCTAATCCTGTCAAGCGTATTATATCCAGAACACGCGAGAGTGCAAAGCATAGCACCACTTCAATCTTCCTTCAGTTATTCTGTGCCAAGCTTTTAGGGTTCCGTGATGACTGAACTGAGCTAGATCATTTAGAGTACAACTGTTTCATCGTATATTTGTATTTCGTGAAGGTATTTTTGTAATTCAACCCTTCCTAAAACATGACCTCACTAAAGGATGAGTTTCAATCGGACTGCTCCAGAAGGAACTCCGGTTTAGATAGAAGTATCACACAATCTGACAGCCACTAAAATCAGACATTTTTATTACAATTTCGGCGCGGTGGTGGCCAAAGTTGAACTTTGCAACATTTCAATCAACTCTTCTCTTCCTATTTTGTTCATTTTGCTGTTACATGACGTCTAAAAATATTGTGCTACAATTTCATGAAAACGAACACCTCTGCCTCCTGTTGTTCGCTCGTTCCCGAAAGCTGTTCGGAGATCGATTAACACCAAAGGTGTTTACAGACATAAAACTCATCCGCTCTTAGCACTTGTCACTCAAACTTTGTTCAAAAAAAGGCTAAAAATACTGCGCACCTTTGAAAGAGATTGACGGAGTGAGAAGAAAAAAAACTCGTCTAATATTGACAAGATTTGTAAGACAAATATAAGATTGCCAGTATCGCCCCATAACATTTCATTTAGTTGATTACCGGTCAAATTCTTTCTTTGGGAATTTATATCGATTTCAAATAGGGTTTTTGGGTTACAACTAACACTAACTTCAATGTTTTTAGGTTATGGTTTCTAACTGCTTCTAAAGTCGATTTTTGCTGCCTTGACGTTTAGCGTAAGACTCCAAGGAGTTGACATTTTTGTTTTCCAAATTACTCTTGTAATATTTTTGTATTTTGCACTGGATCACATAAGTTTTCGCTCTGAAATTTGATCTCTTTTCCGCGATAATTGAGCTTTGTCGACAAATCAACGTTGTTATTCTAAGAAACAACGGAATTAATTGCGAAAACATGCGAGGGATTTCAAATTCCTAAAGTTCGCAGACGTAATTTTTCGGCAAACAAGATTACCTCAAAGACAAATCCCAAAATTTAAGTCGAACGTTTCGCTTTTGTCTCACATGCCAAACTAATCAATCGTCGTCATTTAGCGCTGCATGGACCTAACTTATCTGCCACGTCTTTTGTTACAATGGAGTCTGCTTTGATTAAACTTAATTTGCGTTGGGTCAGCACTTACAATTGAATGGGTCATTCGCTTTTGTTTAAAACCACGACGGCCAACAGAGAGTTGAAAAATAATGTCAAGCGGTTACAGAAAAATTGATCTAAGGATATGAAAAAAGTAAATAAAGTTCACGGTTTGTGTTCTTAGCATTGTGAAATTAAAATGGCACACGGACGAGCTTTTGGATAAACCCTGCTCTGGTTTGCTTGACGGTTTACCTCGCTCATACACGAAATAAAAGTTTGTCAAAGAATTGTTATTACAAACTAGCATGTCCTTGCGACCAAAACTTGACCGTTGACTTTTATTACACGGTATTCACAAATTAAAACAGCTTGTAAATAGAAAATCTCTAGTGTTCAAAGCTAACTATGTACACATCCATTATTTAGGAATGCCGCCTTCATTAGGAGATTTTGGATACAAAAGACATCCTATTTTCACAAGGCACGCAGCGAGTAATGTTTCACCGTTGTAAGGTCACTGATCGAAACTTGATTTATTGCACGTCAGACCAATATCATTCTAACCAGCAGAAGGGGTAATAAAATATATCAAGCGTAAAACATTTTATGTACCATATTTTGCTCGAGGGACGCAAAGCAAAGTTAAGGCCAATGTAAACAACGCAACATGAAAGAAACCAAACAAAACCTAACATGGATGCAAGGAGTCGCAACAGGAGAACAGGTTTCATGACTAGCCTGTTGCGTAATTTACGCGTAAGACTCGTAAAAATGGCCTCAGACGCTGTAATATTGCTATCTCGATAAATGATAATAAACAATTGGACTGCGAAATTGCCTTCATTCATGGCTAGGAAATAAATGAGACATTTACAACGAGCGTTGTAGAAATACATATGCGATAGCGTAAGTTCTGAGGTTCCGCCAACCATGTTTATCAGTTACTTTCGACACATTTGGAGATAACGCAACCGCCAATAAGTTTACAGAGTAATTCCTTCCAACACGATCGATCTTGCTGATAACATTTATTGTCCTGCGAGCGTACATCATAAAAGCACCGCACAAACACACAATTACGACGAGAAACAATAGAAAAATTTAGCTATTTCTATAGCGAATACAATCAAATGGTGTCAAAAGTAAAGCCGTGAGAATCTTACAAGATAGGCATGAAAGACGAGCAGAAGACGACTACCAAGCTACTGAATAGCACAAGATCTCATCGAAAACATCGCTTAACCCACAGCGCGTAATCTCATTAAATTATTACTCACAAATGAGGAAGGAAAATGTTGACTTACAGAGGATTTTGAGGTGACCAGTGGATCGACGGGTACACAGCACACTCCAAAACTTGGAAAAACATCACAATTTGTGCCAAAAGCAGGACGGAGTACGGTTCGCGATACATTGTGAAGGTTCGCGTTAGACCACGGCAGGCATGTGTTGTAAACTGAATCTGTCTGTATACGGCACAGTGGTTTTTCCCCTAGTTCCGTTTTCGCAACGGCTGGAGAGACAAATATTTCACAGCTTCCTCCCCAACGACGTTAGCGTACCGGAAACCCTTTGGTTCTTTTAATCCTCTTGCCACAAATAGAAGTGTTTTCATCGACGAATATCAACCACTGACATTTTAGCGCGCAGCATACCAATATGGTCAACGTGTTGAGCGTTCAGCATTATTCGTTGACGTGTACCAGTGTTGTATTGCAGCGTCCCAGCTCAGTGTCCTCGTGTGTTCCTTCTCACCTCAAAAACCAGCGCTTTGCATTTCTAATCAATCTTTCCCGCACACAGATCAGAACTCGGCGCGTTATTGCTTGCGTTTCTGTGTGTGTTCTGTTCGATCCTTGTTAATAGTCAACTGTACTTGACGACATCAATCCCTTTGAAACGCAAAACCACTCACTCATTCGTACGCTTGAAAGGCGTTGAAAACTTGAGTAGACAGATGTTAATATACAACCAATCTCCTCACCCCACCCCTGAATTTTCTCAATCACTCTTGTCCTCCCCTCTCCAGTCATTTTATTAATGTTTGCCCAACAAACTCACGGGTATCAGTTGTAATGAAAAATGAAAAAAATTCCATAGACAACGAAGAAACTACGAAGTCTACATGAATTCCACCTTAGAACATGTGGTAGTTGACTGAAGTGTTGGCTCAGGCTAGCAATGGATGACCTTGTATACCAAATCATTTGTATATCAACATGTTCCATTTGATGTGCATTAACCTCAACGAAATTATTATTATTTGTAAACCCCCCGCTGAAAACGCCATTACTTTACTACACGCGAAGCACACGGAATGTAGCTGTTGGTTCTAATTGCTCCGGAAGCCAAAGAGGAATATTTAATTCTAGAACGTTTTATCGCAGTCATTCAAAAAACTTTCTTTAGGCAAAAAGATACTGTTTTGCTCGAGCGAAGACCACGTTGTGGACGAAAACAGCTAACAGCCAGTAAACTCGTGCCCAAAAATATCATAAACAGTACACAAACGTTGCAACTGAAATGTTCGGTTGCAAACAAAATTCTTGTAGAAACTTCAGGGGTCTTACAAACTCGTCATAACATACAGTAACATACTTGTGTTGTAGACCAAACAGCGAGACCTGAGTGCTAAAAAAAGCTAGGGCTGTAAAGACGTTGCGTGTAATGAAAAGTTCTAAGAGCTTTAGAGCTTTTAGTGCAATCTTTTATTCTAAAGCAACAGAGGGGAAAAGAAAATTGATCTCATAAATGTGTTTTAGTTCTGACACTGCACGGCTTTTTATTCCCTGCTGTGTTTTGAATTAGTTTAGAAGAACGGTTGGACTTTCATGTTTTCTGCAGAAGTTTTGATGGATAGCGTTGTCACGCCAAATGAACGATAATCACGCGATACAATGGCAGCTTGAAAAATGATTTGATGAACAGTTTTAATTTCAGTGTTTATTTATGGTAGTACACTTGATCAAAATCTTCATATGGGGTCGCTTTTCCTACCTATTTATGAAATATCAAATTACAGAAATCGAAACAAAGCCGATGATTCGTATCCAGATGGAAAGAGGGTGGGTAAGTCTGCGAGAAGTTGCTAGAAAGATGTCTAGAATAAAGTCGGTACATTACTGATTAGTCAGTTATGACTTGACGAGCCCTCACCATCCCCTCCCCTAAGCTCACGCCCTGTACTTGTCACCCACACAAAATTATGAGGATTACCCCCAGATTTCAAGCAAGATCACGCTATCCCAAGTTGAATAGCTAAAAAATGTCTCATTTCACCTGGAATAAAATTAGAATTAACATCTACCGCGGGAAAGAAAAGGGACTTTAAATTGACTCGCATTACCTTCTAGCTCGGCTAATTTTCTTTACAGCATTTTACTGTTGTTGTTGTTGTTATTGTTGTTCGCGAGAGACGCAATATTGCAGATTGGTTGGTTAATCTAGCCCACTTCATTCTAAACCCGCCCCTCAATTAACCTTACTTAACCAAAAATTTATTTTGGACCAGCAACAATGAAAAATTCTCTTTAGATCATATCACAGTGATTGAATTTAGTTTCAAAATTAACTGAGGTAATATTAACATTCTTATCCCATCATCATACATACATAGCCTGAAGCGTTCGTTTGTTTCCCCGAGGAACTATTGCGCTCTTGGAAGCTAATTAAATTTTCGTCACGATTAGGGGTGGAAAAGAGCCTATGAAACCGGCCGGCGAGTTTGATTTTGTTTGTCTACCTTACGGGAATATTGAGAACTCGGACTGACCGTCTTCGGGAGCTTCGTTGCTCCTCGGAAGGTCAATACGAGGGTGAGGGGTTGGGGGAGGAGAGGGGTAGAGATTGTGCGATAAACTTTTTTCGTTAATATCACTCTCGTGCAGCCACATACGTCTTCTATTTTGAACTTCCTGCGTCGAAAAGAAGCGTCCGCGTCAGTTATCCTGTGCAGGAAAGAAAGTTAGATTGCTGTTTGTAGGCTGACTGACTTCAATTCGTTCACCACGATGATTGGAGAGCCGAGCGCAACGCAAGTGGCCGCACTTTAAAGTCGAGTCCGTTTTTGCTAAGACTGATGATATTTTATGTCGTGAAAGCTCAATCTCTTTTCTTCAACCTCAATCAGAAGGATAGTTTTGAAATCATATCCGCATAACTAATCAAGACATTCCCAAAACAAAGTGTTGAACAGCTAAGAAAACAACTAGTAATTCTGTATCTAGTGATCGGATGTAATATACTCGAGTTCTTGGAGGTCTCCGCTATTTATCGAGACAAGTGCTCTTGAGGTTTCCTTATAACCTTGGCTAAGACCTCCACGAAGCATGCATCAAATTAAACATTAATGATAATCCCTGTCGTGATTGGCTAAACTTTGTTTGCTTTACCTAGTCTGCTGGGCACGTTTTGGTTTTATGATGGAGTGAGTACCTTGCATTTGTTGAGAACCATGCTGCTCCCATGAGAAGAGAATCCCAAACACTTCTGTAATTCAAGGGTAATGGGCTCCTTCTATATTACTATCGTATTATCAGACATAAGGGGTTAGGTGTCGTTGTTATGTCGGTATTCCTCCTAGAAATTACTTAATTTCCCACTTCTTGACCGCTTTTGTAAAACGTTTCAAGAAGTTTTTTCTTTCTCTAATTACTGTTCTACTTTAAACTCTTTAACCGTCACAAACGACACTAAGGGAAGACTGGGCACTAGTAGTTTTAATAACGTTTTCCTCGCGATTCCATCGCAAAATTTCAGGGATTAGAATTTGGCCTTGATTAGACATTTGTAACAAAATATAATAAAAAACTGTAGCACAGATTTTGAGGTGTTCTTAAAATAGACAAAGTTACACATTGGTTTATTTTTCGAAAAATACGGTCTGACGTCATTTTTGGTGGTTAGCCGCTGACCAATGCAAATACATTGGAGTCCCGATGTCGCTGGACAATTCTGGGCTCAAGATTGGTACAATGCGCTATGACGCACTTTCCGGTCGCTGTCTTGGTTCTTGCTTGCATTTTTGACATAAAAGGAAAGCATTTAAGGCTATAGACAGGGTCAGCACTGCTACAGACCCCATGATGGCGAAATGCACAGTGCCTAGACAAGTCTCAGGTTTTCGGAGAATCTCTGTTTTGTTTGTACCTGTTGAAAAACGGAGAATCTACAATCAAATTCATTTCAGTTACTCGTGATAATTGATGACGTTCATGAAAGCCTTTTTGAAAATATAAAACAATCAGCGCTGATAAACACTGAACACCAACTCTTTTTTATCACAGTTGTTTGTGTCATATTTTTAGGCCTTAAAAAGGTAGCATGGGTACATGGAGGATGGGTTTTATTCAGGTGAAGAGTTTCGGGTAAGCCGTCATGGCAGTTCTCTCCAAAACGTTACTAACGATATCTCCCTAGTGATATTTTCATGCAGACACTATTTCCAAGACAGTTTCATTTTCATGCAAATCAAGCTCATTTTCAAGATTTTCAAACGTGAAAGGTTTTGCACGTGACAGAAACAGAGGTACAAGGCAACTCGGTAAGTTGTCAACTCCTACATCTTAAATTTAATGATCCTCTTTAGTCATATAATCTGGGATGTAAACACGAGCGACTATAAGTAGCGACAAACGTACCGCAAGCAGTATTGTTGCATAATTTTGATATAACAACAATTTCTTTAGTGTTATTGCACTTAACAAATGATATAGGAGGGGAGACTGTCTCTTCTTCTTTGGGAGGTGGAGTTGGGCTAGGTTTCTTCGCAGGAGGGCTGCATCTTTTATCTGAAATTGGGGGATTACAACAATGAACGT